>CM062809.1:1219653628-1220253628 GCA_031772625.1 Pinus tabuliformis
ATAATGTGCCAATCTGTTATTAAATTCAGATTTTGGGCTGAAAGTTATCTATGTTGAAATGAAACATTTCGGCCAGTTGGAGATATGAATTTTAAGGAGTGTGTATCGTTACAGATAGGATCAATCATTAGAAGCATATTTTCATGTCTTGAATTCTTGATTGATACTTTATATGGACAGTTATGAATGTACCCTTGAGACCTGTATTGTCACTGTGTCGTCTTGGTGGTTATGAACTTTTTTCTATTACTTTATTGACTGAAACTGCTTAGGATATGTAAACTTATAATGCATTTATTTAATTTGGTACCTTGCCTAATGTTCACTTTATGGCAGGCTCTAAAGAAAATTGTTGACTGGTTTGGGCGCTTTCCAACCATTTTACAAGGGTGTGAGAACACCATTCAAATGCTTCTCGGCCAATACGCACACTCATTAGGTTGCTTCAATGAAGCTGCTTTACACTTTATTGAAGCAACAAAGGTGAGTATATTTATTTCGCTCTTTAAGTAATGTGCTTTATTTTCAATTCTCGTTTCCCTATTTTGGTCATTAGTTAACATAAATACAATTTTATTTCATTGTTTCCCTGCTTCTAGTGCAATTTCCTGGGGAATTGAAGTGAATCCTCCTAAATTAATAACCACTACAGGAAACTCTGTTAATCAGGCTTTTGCTAGGAAAGGAAGCAATAATAATTAGTTTCTAATACTCTGATGTTAATTTCAGCTGACCGAGAGTAAAAGCATGCAAGCCATGTGTCAGGTGTATGCAGCCATATCTTACATTTGTATAGGTGATGCTGAGTCATCTTCTAAGGTAATAATACATTTCCCATTTTAAACATTAAATGGCTTCCCAACTGGTTTTGTTTTATCTATCAAGTTTAGATTCAGCATCCTGATAGAGGCAGCTACAACTAGGGTTTGTGCTATTGCAAGATTCTTATATACTCAATTAATGCAATGTATATGATCAACCAATTATTATGATCTTTTGAAGCAGGCTTTGGACTTAATAGGTCCTGTTTATAGGTCTTTGGACTCATATGTGGGCTTTCGAGAGAAAACAGGTGCACTTTTTGCTTCCGGTCTTCTACAAATGAAGCAGCACAATTTACAAGAAGCACGGTAATTATTCTTAGAATGGATATACTTTCAGCATTATTAATGTACAGAATAATCTTGAAGGGGTACCGTTTAGCATTCTAGAAAGTGAGCCCAGTGGGTTAATGATTTTATAAATTTATATTAAATGCATAAACTAAGTCTTTTTTGTTGAAAAGGAATGTACTTCCTTGCGATTCCTCTTCTTGAAAATATGTTTCTTATTAATTAAATGCATTATTATTATGTTAGTTCTGGATCCATTCATATTCACTATTAATTTGATGACCTGGAGATCGGAGGTCTGATCCTATAGAAACTTTTTGGCTGTGCTTACATTCCTTTTTGGAAGATACCAGGTCAGCTTTTCATAATAATTTTGATGAAAACTAGTTGATAGAGGCAAACCTGAGTTTTCAAATTTTGTATGTGCTGTGTCTAAAGTACCTTTTGTTTCATTAGTTGTGATGAAGCAAGTTCGATTTTGTTTAGAAGATTGAAAATATATGATAAGATAAAATATTTTTATTAAGTGTCCAACAATTGACCACAATAGTAGGTCATTGGGACTCAAAAGTACACCCAGTGTTAAGTACAAGAGAGTGGGAGTGTGAAAGCATCTCCTATTGCTGCTCTATCAAAAGAAGAAATGTAGAAAATGTGCTAAGTGGCTAGCCAATAGAAGTACCAAATAAGTGCAGAAGAAAAACCATGACAAGTATAAGAAACAAGAGGCAGAAGCCAAATGAGTGGAGAGAGAAGGATCTTCACATAAGTCATCATCACCACGAAGTGGCGGATGCATTGCCTGATAATGCCTGGGGGCTGAGCGGGTCTGGTTGTGTAATCCTGGGATTGAAGAGGTGCATAGCTTCTGAGTTCTAAAATCCAAGACCAGGGAGGAGAATCTCCAAATGGAAGACTGGCTGCTCGAATGGACTTGGGGAGGAGTATTATCTGCAGAATGAGTCCAGATTTTGGACCTCTTAGAGCTGCTCTGATGGTGTCTATCGTGGGGTCTGGAATGGGAGGTTCTTAGAAGCCTCATGGAGGTTGGTCAACCCATTGGGGGGTGGGGGTGGAGGAGTGTGTTGAAAGGAAACCTGGGGTATTCTCTCAAGTTTTTAATCATGGAGTCTCTCTTTTTTGTATTGCAGTCATCAATGCAATAGCCAGCAATTCATTGTCATATCAACTTTTCAAGAAATTGTATTCATGGAATGTCTAAACTTTATTGCTTGCTAGGAAGTTTAATAGACTGTATCTAGGCACAGGTTTGATATTTGATTCCCTTTGTCAATAATATGCATGTCTTTATAATACTTGGACTAAATATTTGCATCTCCCCAAGTCTCTGGTTTTTAAATCTGGATTAACTGTGTCCGCAATTGAGAGTCATCATTGATGTTATTGTTTGCAAAATTTTTCAGGTAAATTGCATCCATTCCCATCAATATCTCAGACTAGATAATGCAGTCCTACAATTTTTTATAATCCTGTTGATGGACCACAGTGGCCAGGTCTGAAATGTTGATGGAAGTAAAATGAATGTGGTTTGTGAAAATTCCACAACTGGAATTAATTCTTCTATTTGTATTAATTTAACAATTCATTTGCTACTGCAAATACCAAATTCATCGCACTGCAACCTTCAGAAATAAAATACTGCGGAAATAATAGCGTTGGAAACTGAGAAAATTCTAGCGCGCACACAATAAAATTGACACCGTTATTTTTGGACAATTGCCCTCGGAAAAATCCAACTTGGGAAAACCGGTGCAGCAGTGAGGCTTTTTATTATTATGCAATAGTGAAAATATGAGTACACTCTGGATGCACAAACTTGCAATCCACTACAAGAGGAATTGGCCACAAAAATTAGCGAGACAAATTTTGTCTCACTCGGCATAGATCCAACTTCGACACTGGCTCTGAATGGGCTCCATGAAACCCCTACGTCAGCCTATGCGTCAAGCTTGCGCAGCCACTGGTACATTCTGCCTGGAACTACAACTGATCAAGCCGTCTTCCCAATCCAGCCTCTGAGAATGACTCATTGGTCCCTTTCAGAAATCTTCCCGACCTCCAACAATTGAATTGACCCCTTGTTTGGCCAAATCGAACTCTGCCTCTGCGCAACCTCATTGAGGAAACTCGGCCCTCCTGTAGCTGACTCTCGGATTTGGAAAATCTCCTTCGGACTCACTGTCCCTGCGCCTCACTCTGGCTCTCTGACAATTGACTGCTGCTACTCTGGAAATCGATTTGCCAATGAAATCAAACTTCTGGAGTTCTGGTGGTCTTCTCCAAGTGTTCATCGACTTCCTCTTATAATCCACTGTTGGAGCACCAACGACCAAGATTAAATCTTAATCAATGGCTAGGATTATCTTGGAGTCGATCCGTGTGAGTTTCTAGATGATTTGCATCTTGACTTAATTAATTTTGATTAATTAACCAGTTTTCTTAAGGTTAGACTTAGGAAACATTAAAAAATAGGTTAATAATCTAATTAAGTAATCTCTAGGTGGAATTTCTAGAAATGATTTCTAGGTTTTGGAGATCTTATGTAGTCTAGCCTCTCCACCAAATTTTGTGGCTAGAACACACCCGATGCTACATAAACTAACACTCCCTCTTAGCAAGGACTGTGTTCTCTCTCTAGCGCTGCACATCCTGCCACAACACCTTCTCTCTGTATCACCTCTGTCACGCTACTGATATCTGGCCATACTGCCCACCAACCACTGTGCAACTCTGATGTTGCATCTATGCTACTGCTGAAACTGCCATACTGCTGCCAACTCTGCATCTGCACTGCAACTACCTCTCATCTGTTGCTGCTGCGACTGCAACTACTATGTGAAAATTCTATCACTGCAACAACTTATTTATTTTACCTACTTATTTCCCGATAAGTTATTTATGAAAATCCTTCAGTAAACATTAAAATAAATTCTTTGCAGATATCACATCATAATACAGAAACAAACACATGCACAAGAATCGACACAAATATTTTGGACAATTAGTCTCCAAAAAAACCCAATGTGGGAAAACGGTGCAGTAAGGGAGGATTTTATTATTCAACAATTCTTCAGTACAACTGGGTGCCAAATTAGCTTACGCAACAAAGAGAAATTTCTTTAGCATTTCCCCCAGTCTCAGCATCAGCCTGGTTGACCTCTGCGTAGCTCCTAGACCCTCTGCGTCAGCCCCTGCCTCTCTGTGTCAGCACTGGGCCTCTCTGCGTCACCCACGCAGGCCCTCCAGTGACTGCGCAGTCTGCAACCTCTGCGTTTGCCCGAGAGGCTCTGCGTCTGCCTCTTCGACCTCTGCGCTGTTCCCCAGGTGTTGTTCCCGACTCTTTGTTACGTACTTGCTGCCTCCTACTTCTCTCCAGACCATTAGTTCAAATTTCTCAGCTAACCTTGCTCCAGAAATCGAACTGACCGGTCTCCTTCAGTGTGTTCTCCAACTGACCCTCAAGCTTCTTCTTATACTTTTCCAGTTGGTCCTTCAACGACCGAGATTAAATCTCTAATCAACGACTAAGATTAGATTTGGCTTGATCCATGACTTTTGGAACCTTCTAACCCAGTTTTATATTAATATCCATTAATATTTTATTTTTCCCAAGTTTAGACTTGGGAACTCCATTAAAAATATTAATTATTTTAATATCTCCCAAACCGGTTAGAATCTGCCCAAACCATTTCTGGGTCTTGGAGATTGTTGAAATTTGGTACCGGAGGACAGGTGGTTCCCTTAGGCTTTGATCTTTGGCCTAGGGAAAAGTGTCCAAAAGAATTTAATTTTTCTCCTAAAGTGACTTTATAATTTTATAAAGTTAAATCTAATTTAAAAGTGAATTTAAGTGATAAAGTTACTAAGTCTAATTTTAAAGTAAATGAAAAATTAGAAAGGAAAAGTGACTTTGGAAATAAATGACTAAGTGGATCTTTATTAAAGTGGGGTGAATTAAGAAATAGAAAGTGAGATTTAAATGAGCATTTAATCTCAGCCATTGATCTAAATCTATTTCAGCCATTGGATTTAGAGATCACCCAAAAGTCACTTGGAGTTATATTAAAGGAGGAAAAGGAGGAAAAGGTCATTCATTCTTTCATGAGCAGATTGGGAGAAGGAGAGCAAGAGAGCAAGAGAGATTTCTGAGCAGGGACGAGAAGGAGACAGCAGCTTGGCACACATTCCAAGGCAGCAGTTGAGTAGATTTGTACAGCTGATTCAGCACATAGTGAAAGGCAGATTTTTGCACAAAAATCGAGGAGCAATTTGCTGATTTTTCTGCACACAAAACGGAGGCCGTACAACATTTATTGCTGTCCTGTTTGCTGTAATTTCCAGATTGCTGTGAGGCACGAGAAAGGAGATAAGTTGTAAATTTGCTTGCTGATTTTTGCTGAATAATTCTCACTGTAAAAAGGCAATTTTCAGAAATAAAGAAGAGCTCTCAAACTGGTTTTCCCCAAGAGTTGTAGGGGGTTTTTCCAGGGTCAAGTTGACCAAAAATATCAGTGTTTTAATGTGTTTTAATGGCTGTTTTTTATTGCTGATTTTTAATTCTGCAATTTCCAGCATTCTGAAAAATTTCCAGAATTTGCGTTTTCAGCAATATTTTTTTTTTTTTCAGTCTGTTAAATGTATGATTATGGGAATGGGCATTTAACTACATGGGAGAAATAAGGAGAAACTGAAAACCGGGGTGCGAAAACAAAGATTTTTACATGGTATCGGAGCTTGAGTGCTGAAGGGCAGTTTGGGACAGCAAAAGGAAAAATTACAGTTGCTGATTTTTCACTCAGAAAATTCCAGCAAGCTGATTTTTTCATAAACAACAGTTTTATCTTTACTACAGCAGTGCTATTTTTCAGTTTTAGGACAGCAGGATGTCATTGGGATTGAGGGTGGAGGATAGGCTGGATGGGCATATAAATTACAGCGTTTGGAAGGAGAGAATGCAGAGTATCTTTGAGGAGGCAGAAGTCTGGGATATCATGGTGCATACCGCACAGAACCCTGTTGTTGTGCCCACTGATGTTACTCAGTTGGCTGAGTATAAAAAGAAGAACAATAAGGGTAAGAGGCTGATTCTAGACGGAATCAAAGACCATTGCATTCCTCATGTGAAAGGAAAGAGCAATGCCCATGAGATGTGGACAGCATTGTCCAATCTCTACCAGAGTACCAATGAGAACCGGAAGATGGTCCTGAAGGAGAAGCTGAAGAACATTAAGATGGGTAATGATAGTGCAGCTGGATATCTCACAAAGATTACTAATGTGAGAGATGAGTTGGCAGCGATTAGAGAGGCCATTCCATCCACTGAGTTGGTGCGTATTGCAGTGAATGGCCTCCCCCGTTCATGGTTGAACTTTGCTGATGGGGTTTGTGCACGTGAGACCCTTCCCACATGGGAGAGGTTTTGGGATGATTGCATTCAAACAGAGATCAGGAAAGGACAGCTTGGGGCAGCCAAGCCAGTTGAGCAGGATGAGGACGTAGCACTGGTGGCAGGAGGCAAGAAAGGCAAAGGGAAGAAGCAGGCTTCCACAAGCAGTGGTGGGGGCAAAGGCAAAGGTAAAGGTAAACAGGGGAACACACAAAAGGACTATTCCAAGGTGAAGTGTCAGAATTGTCAAAAGATGGGACACTATGCAGTTGTGTGTCCGGAGAAGAAGAAGAAGAAGGGGAAGAACCAGGATGTGGCAGCTTCAGCAGAGATTGAGGACTTTACAAGTCGTTTTGACCGGGAGTTTGCGTTCACTACGTGTGAGTCCTCTAGTGCAGGATCACCTGCCACACAGGCTCAGAGGGAGCATGCTTTTCCCTCGATTAGCGGAGCATCTTCAGGTATCTGGTATGTGGACAGTGGGGCTTCACGTCATATGACAGGAGTCCGTGAGTACTTCTCAGAGCTTTCAGAGAGTGGCACTGATATTGAGGTAGTACTCGGTGATGACAGAGTTGTTAGAGCAGTCGGGGTGGGGACAGTGACATTTCAGAGGGAGTCCAAACCTCCCTTGAAGGTGTCAGAGGTTCTTTATGTGCCAAGGATGAGGAAGAACCTCATATCCGTCTCAGCTTTGGAGGACAGAGGATATGAGGTACTGTTCAGGGGAGGACAGGTGTTGATGTATCCCAGGGGCACTCCAGCTGATTCAGCTAGAGTGATAGGTGTACGCCATGCAAAGGTGTACAAGTTTGCCTTCCAACCCCTTTTGGCATTGAGCAGTAGTACCGACAGCAGAGCTAGCAGTTCTGAGCTGTGTGAGATTTGGCACCGCAGGATGGGACATATGTATCATGGAGCCTTGAGGACATTGCGGGAGATCACTACAGGTGTGCCAGATTTCAGTACTGATCACTTTGATACTTGCAGAGGTTGTGCGATGGGAAAATTTGCCAAATCCCCTTTTCCCAGCAGTGACAGCAGAGCGACGGGGATACTTGATTTGATTCATTTCGATGTGAGCGGTCAGATGTCTCTTGTTTCCTTGAGTGGATATGAGTACTATGTCTTATTCATTGATGATCACTCCAGGAGGACCTGGATTTATTTCTTGAAGACCAAGAGTGAGGTCTTCAAGCGGTTTCAGGAGTTCAGAGCTCTTGTGGAGACTCAGACAGGTCGAAAGATCAAGTCCCTGAGGTCGGACAATGGAGGAGAGTACACCCTTGGAGAGTTTGTTGATTATTGTGTGGAGGCAGGCATTAGGAAGGAGTTCACTGTTCCTTACAACCCCCAGCAGAACGGGGTTGCGGAGAGGAAGAACAGATCCATCATAGGGGCTGCCAAAGCCATGTTACATGATCAGGGGTTGCCATTGTTCTTGTGGGCAGAGGCCTGCAACACCGCTGTTTACTTGCAGAACAGGAGTCCGCATCGTGCCTTGGGGCACATGACTCCGGAGGAGGCTTTCTCTGGGAAGAAGCCTGATCTTGGTCATCTTCATATCTTTGGATGCATTACATACTCCTATATACCCAAGGAGAAGAGGACCAAACTAGAGCCCACCGCAGAGAAGGGTATCTTTGTGGGCTACAGTGAGACCTCAAAGGCCTTTCGGATTTACATCCCTGCACAGAGGAGAGTTGTTGTCAGACGGGATGTGAAGTTCGAGGAGGACAGGGCCTTTAGGAGGTCACGGGAGTTAGAGTATCTGGATCAGCCAGACCCTCAGCAGCAGTTGAGTCAGTCGCAGGGATCCAGTGGGCAGGGATCAGGAGGATCCGGAGGTACATCTATGAGGATGTCAGGTCCGTCAGTGAGCAGTGGCTCGCCGAGCCAGAGGGGTGGTGCTTCGGGCAGCATGCAGAGCAGTTCACAGAGCAGTTCACTAGGGAGTCCACTGATGGACAGTTCACACGGTACCTCAGCTTCTACAGGTTTAGGTGCAGGCAGGAGGACATCAGACAGACAGTCAGGAGTTCAGGCTACTGATGATGATGATGAGGAGGAGTTTCATTCTCCGGTGGGAGAAGTGCGCTCAGGGAAGAGGAAGCCCAAGTGGCTTCAGGACACCTTGAGAGATGCCACATCTGTTGCTGAGCCGAAGAGGCCGGTTAGAGAGAGTAGACCACCTGAGAGGTTTTGTAGCTATATGGCGATGGTTACCAGCATCCTTGACTCTGAGCCGGCAGCTAGCCAGCAGGTCTGGAGAGAGGCCATGCAGGAGGAGTATTCTTCTATCATGAAGAATGATGTTTGGGAGGTGGTGCCGAGGCCTGAGGGCAAATCCGTGGTTACTTCCAGATGGCTTTACAAGGTAAAGCATGCTGCAGATGGCAGCATTGAGAAATTCAAAGTGAGGTTTGTGGCTAGAGGGTTCTCCCAGGTAGAGGGAGTTGATTATGAGGAGACCTTCGCTCCCGTGGCTCGATATACTTCGATCCGCTCCACTATATCGATAGCAGCAAAGATGGGTTGGAAGATCCACCAGATGGATGTGAAGACCGCATTTCTCAATGGCTTCATACAGGAGGTGTACATAAGGATGAAGCAGGCCTCACAGGATTGGCTTTGAGGTGCATGGGAATCGGGAATTGTCATGTAGCCCATGTTAGATGGAGGTGTACATTGAGCAGCCTTTGAGGTGCATGGGAAGGAGTCCCAGAGAAGAAGGCCCTTTATGGCCTGAAGCAAGCTCCCAGAGCTTGGTACTCCAGGATAGATACATATTTGCAGGGGATGGGTTTCACAAAGAGTGAGGCAGATCCGAACCTTTACTTTATTGTGATTGGTGAGGAGCCTCTCATTCTGGTGCTGTATGTGGATGACTTGATCATTACAGGTGCAGAGAGACTCATAGAGCACTGCAAGAGAGATCTTGCGGTGGAGTTTGAGATGAAGGACATCGGCTTGATGCATTACTTTTTGGGTTTGGAGGTGTGGCAGGGGGAGGGGCATTTCTTCCTGGGGCAGGGGAAGTATATTGTGGACATCCTTAGCAGATTCCACATGGAGGATTGTAGACCCATGTCAACACCGATGATCACCAACTGGAAGAAGCTTCATGCTTCGGATTCCGAGTTGGTGGATCCCACATTGTACAGGCAGTTGATTGGTTCCTTGACGTATTTGGTCAACACTAGACCAGATATCTGTTTTGCAGTCAACACGATGAGTCAGTTTATGTGTGAGCCTAGGAAGGTTCACTGGGTGGCTGCAAAACACATTTTGCGGTACTTGCAGGGGACAGTGGATTATGGTCTGGACTACAGGCAGGGAGATGGAGTGAGATTGGCAGGGTACACTGATTCTGATTGGGTAGGTTGTGCTTCTGATAGGAAGAGCACTTCAGGGTGTTGTTTTGGGTTGGGTTTAGCAGTAGTGTCATTGTTCAGCCGGAAGCAGCAGTCAGTAGCACTGAGTTCAGCGGAAGCAGAGTATATGGCAGCTAGTCTAGCTAGTTGTGAGGCTATCTGGCTTCACAAGATGTTGTTTGGCTTATTTGGTCAGCCGTTGAGACCTTCAGTGATTTACTGTGATAATCAGAGTTGCATTAAACTCACTGAGAATCCAGTATTTCATGACAGGTCAAAGCATATCGGGATCAGATATCATTTCATCAGAGACTATGTTCAGAAGGGAGCTGTGAAGCTTGAGTATATTTCCACTGATGAGCAGGTTGCAGATATTCTTACCAAAGCCTTACCACGGGGCAAGCATGTCTACTTCAGGGACAAGATGGGTGTGGTGAGGAACACCTTCCTCGGTAAGAGGGAGTGTTGAAATTTGGTACCGGAGGACAGGTGGTTCCCTTAGGCTTTGATCTTTGGCCTAGGGAAAAGTGTCCAAAAGAATTTAATTTTTCTCCTAAAGTGACTTTATAATTTTATAAAGTTAAATCTAATTTAAAAGTGACTTTAAGTGATAAAGTTACTAAGTCTAATTTTAAAGTAAATGAAAAATTAGAAAGGAAAAGTGACTTTGGAAATAAATGACTAAGTGGGTCTTTATTAAAGTGGGGTGAATTAAAAAATAGAAAGTGAGATTTAAATGAGCATTTAATCTCAGCCATTGATCTAAATCTATTTCAGCCATTGGATTTAGAGATCACCCAAAAGTCACTTGGATCACCCAAAAGTCACTTGGAGTTATATTAAAGGAGGAAAATGAGGAAAAGGTCATTCATTCTTTCATGAGCAGATTGGGAGAAGGAGAGCAAGAGAGCAAGAGAGATTTCTAAGCAGGGAGGAGAAGGAGACAGCAGCTTGGCACACATTCCAAGGCAGCAGTTGAGCAGATTTGTACAGCTGATTCAGCACATAGTGAAAGGCAGATTTTTGCACAAAAATCGAGGAGCAATTTGCTGATTTTTCTGCACACAAAACGGAGGCCGTACAACATTTATTGCTGTCCTGTTTGCTGTAATTTCCAGATTGCTGTGAGGCACGGGAAAGGAGATAAGTTGTAAATTTACTTGCTGATTTTTGCTGAATAATTCTCACTGTAAAAAGGCAATTTTCAGAAATAAAGAAGAGCTCTCAAACTGGTTTTCCCCAAGAGTTGTAGGGGGTTTTTCCAGGGTCAAGTTGACCAAAAATATCAGTGTTTTAATGTGTTTTAATGGCTGTTTTTGATTGCTGATTTTTAATTCTGCAATTTCCAGCATTCTGAAAAATTTCCAGAATTTGTGTTTTCAGCAATATTTATTTTTTTCAGTCTGTTAAATGTATGGTTATGGGAATGGGCATTTAACTACATGGGAGAAATAAGGAGAAACTGAAAACCGGGGTGGGAAAACAGAGATTTTTACATGGTATCGGAGCTTGAGTGCTGAAGGGCAGTTTGGGACAGCAAAAGGAAAAATTACAGTTGCTGATTTTTCACTCACAAAATTCCAGCAAGCTGATTTTTTCATAAACAGCAGTTTTATCTTTACTACAGCAGTGCTATTTTTCAGTTTTAGGACAGCAGAATGTCATTGGGATTGAGGGTGGAGGATAGGCTGGATGGGCATATAAATTACAGCGTTTGGAAGGAGAGAATGCAGAGTATCTTTGAGGAGGCAGAAGTCTGGGATATCATGGTGCATATCGCACAGAACCCTGTTGTTGTGCCCACTGATGTTACTAAGTTGGCTGAGTATAAAAAGAAGAACAATAAGGGTAAGAGGCCGATTCTAGACGGAATCAAAGACCATTGCATTCCTCATGTGAGAGGAAAGAGCAATGCCCATGAGATGTGGACAGCATTGTCCAATCTCTACCAGAGTACCAATGAGAACCGGAAGATGGTCCTGAAGGAGAAGCTGAAGAACATTAAGATGGGTAATTATAGTGCAGCTGGATATCTCACAAAGATTACTAATGTGAGAGATGAGTTGGCAGCGATTGGAGAGGCCATTCCATCTACTGAGTTGGTGCGTATTGCAGTGAATGGCCTCCCCCGTTCATGGTTGAACTTTGCTGATGGGGTTTGTGCACGTGAGACCCTTCCCACATGGGAGAGGTTTTGGGATGATTGCATTCAGACAGAGATCAGGAAAGGACGGCTTGGGGCAGCCAAGCCAGTTGAGCAGGATGAGGACGTAGCACTGGTGGCAGGAGGCAAGAAAGGCAAAGGGAAGAAGCAGGCTTCCACAAGCGGTGGTGGGAGCAAAGGCAAAGGTAAAGGTAAACAGGGGAACACACAGAAGGACTATTCCAAGGTGAAGTGTTGGAATTGTCAAAAGATGGGACACTATGCAGTTGTGTGTCCGGAGAAGAAGAAGAAGAAGGGGAAGAACCAGGACGTGGCAGCTTCAGCAGAGATTGAGGACTTTACAAGTCGTTTTGACTGGGAGTTTGCGTTCACTATGTGTGAGCCCTCTAGTGCAGGATCACCTGCCACACAGGTTCAGAGGGAGCATGCTTTTCCCTCGATTAGCGGAGCATCTTCAGGTATCTGGTATGTGGACAGTGGGGCTTCACGTCATATGACAGGAGTCCATGAGTACTTCTCAGAGCTTTCAGAGAGTGGCACTGATATTGAGGTAGTACTCGGTGATGACAGAGTTGTTAGAGCAGTTGGGGTGGGGACAGTGACATTTCAGAGGGAATCCAAACCTCCCTTGAAGGTGTCAGAGGTTCTTTATGTGCCAGGGATGAGGAAGAACCAAAAAAATTAGTGAGACAAATTTTGTCTCACCTAATACTGATCTAGCTCCGAAATTGGCTTTGAATGGGCTCCACGAAACCCCTGCATTAAGCCTGCACAACCACAGGCTCTGCTTGGAACTGCAACTGATCAATCTGTCTGCCCAATCCAGCAACTGAATCGACCCTCTGTCTGGCCAAATCGAACTCTGCATGTGAAGCTTCTGTGCTGCCTCACTGAGGAAACTCGGGCCTCGTATATCTGACTCTTTGGATCTGGAAAATCTCCTCCGGACTCACTGTCCTTGCCCGTCATTCACTACTTCGATTTCTGTCTCTCCGGAAACTAACTACTGCTACTCTAGAAATCGATTTGCCAAGAGAATCGAACTTCTGGTGTTTTGTTGTGTCTTCTCCAGGTGCCCATCGACTTCCTCTTATAAGCCACTATTAGAGCACCAACGACCAATATTAAATCTTAATCAATGGATAGGATCATCTTGGAGTCGATCCGTGAGTTTCTAGATGATTCGCACCTTGACTTAATTAATTCTGACTAATTAACCAGTTTTCCCAAGTTTAGACTTAGGAAACATTAAAAAATAGGTTAATAATCTAATTATGTCATCTCTAGGTGGAATTTCTAGAAAAAATTACTGAGTTTTGGAGATCTCATGTATTCTAACCTCTCCACCAAATTTCGTGCCTAGAACACATCCGATGCTACAAAAACTAACACGGTTTACCCAAAATTTTATGCAAACGATGATCCTAACTCCCAAAGCCTGAGATCTGAATTTAATGTTACTGTTATAAATTATTGCAAAGTGATGCTACAGTTACTGGTGCCTTCATTATCACTGGATTTTTGTGTAGTTTTTTATTCGATGTCGTTTAATATGTTTATTATCCTTTCAATCTTGTTAATCAACATTGTCTCTCGTCAAAGTGACTCACTAAAAAATCTTTGGTCTGTCGCCTCTATTGGCTAGCCATATTCATGATTGAAAAAAATGAACATAGTACGATTAATTGCTTCCTAAACTGCTATAAAGGATTTTGGTTCTCACTCTGATATACTCAAATTAGCACTTGAATTTAAGATTCATTCTTGCATCACTGTCTTTTGCAGAATACGCTTGGCAAATGGATTGAAGATTACCCACAAGAACCTTGGTAACATTCAGCTTGTTTCTCAGTATTTGACAGTCCTAGGTAGTTTAGCACTTGCTCTTCATGATATCGGGCAGGCACGGGATATCCTGAAGTCTTCTTTAACATTAGCAAAGGCTCTGCATGACATTCCAACACAGATTGGTGTGCTTGCTGAGCTGACAGGTATACTTTCTTCGTCAATGGCAATGCATATTGATTTACCTGACAGTGGGTAGAGGAAATGATAAATCTAAACTTCATATTCTTAGGTGATTGGGATGATGCAGAAATCGTTAAACTGTTGCTTTCTTTCATAAATTTTGAATGATTTTGGGTGTTTGTATGATTTTATGTTTTAGCCTTATATCGAGAACTTGGGGAGACAGCTAATGAGACAGAGAATTCAGAGTACGAGGCCAAAAAGATCGAAGATTTGAGGAGGAGAATTGAGAGTGCCCAAGCCTCTCCTCATCATCTTCAGCTAGTGAAGGTGCTCAGTGTATCTTTGTGCTTTTATCTCCTGTGTTTTCATTGTGAAATCGAGGGCATTGTTTTTGAAATAGGGTTATGTAAAGCATAGAGTTCTAATTATATTTTTTTTTTCAGAATGAAAAAAACGCTGGTATTAATGTAAAATAAAACCAGTATATCTTTCAAAATATTTGGGGCATATGATCATCCAGAAAATCAGCCCAGTGTCATAGACAGCCAGAATGTCAAAATGATCCACCCTGGTGCAAAATAGCATCCCAGTAATCAGACATGTGTATCCACATATAGTAACAATTTAAGCATCATAGTGAGAGGACAAAACACGAAATTAGAGACCCAAATACATATGATTCAGGTTCAGAAAATATGTAGTAGGAGAATCAAAATAGTGCAGCATAGAGAACTTTGACTGTGCTGAGAAAGACACGAAGCCGATGAGACTTCCCATCATGGAAATGGGAGGAAGCCCGCATCGTGTGTGATATGGTCAATCTCCAGCAATATTTGAAAACCATCTTGTGGAGCCATGAGGCCAAGTTTGGACAAAGCATCCATGGTGGAGTTGTGAATGCAGCGGATGTGTTGTATAGAAATATCCTGAAAGGTGGTCATGAGATGCCTAATGTTCGCAAGCCATCCATGTAGGTGTGATTGTTGTATGAATGATTTTCCCAGCACATGGTTAATAATGGCAATGGACAGCAATGTGCTTATGATGTTGGCATGTTGCTAATGGGCATAAATATTCAGGTTTTTTCGGTTCATATAATTTTCTTGTTCCTGAGAACAGCACTACTTTATTATTGGTACAATTGTACATTTGAGAAGGGCATAGAATTATGGTAGAACTTGGCTGATATATTTTTACTCCTGGTAGAAATACCTTAACATACAGCCTCTGATGTTTCCTGTTGCTTCTTGCAGTTTGGTATTGGGGGTTGAGCTACAAGGTGGATTCTGATCATGATCTTCGTTGGCACTATGTCGAAAAAATTGTAACATATTTCAAATGTAAATTCCAGTGTAGCAGAACTAGGACTCGGCAAAAAAATGGTCAGGGTCTGAAATCGTGAACTCAGGAAAAACTCAACAAAAATTTGGACGACTCAGAAAAAAAATTGCCAATCTTAAAAAATGATCTAGAAAATCCGGGGCAAAAATTCGGCCCTGGTAACTGACTTGCTTCAGCTGCCAATGTTTTAAAAAAAGTGGCAAAAAATCTGTTGAGTCATGTTTTTTTGGGCCAACGACCTGTTTCAGACAAAACTTACCAGATAGTTGGCAGTTTCTGCAAAACTGCACTAAATTCAGAGTTATTCTATGGTGGTTTGGAAATCTAATAATCTGTCTACATGTGGCCAATTTGTATCGTCACCTGGATAATTTTTTATAGATTATTTTCTCCGGTTACTGCAGCACTTGACAGAGCCATATAATCGTGTAACAAAATCCTTGGTAAGGAATGCATCAGTTTGCACTGCGAAATTCTATTATGCTGTTGCTAGTGAAATTTTTTGCCAGGTTCATGGACGAAGATGGGAGCTAAGCTTTAACCATCCGATTGGACATGTATCTTCTTTAGGTATAAGAATTATGAGATATTGACCATGATAGAGCAATAGAGTCCAATATGCATAATTTGATTAGAATTTTTCAGTCTCAAAGGAGAAGTGTTCTTTATGTCGTAAAAGATAGCCATAGGCGGCTTCTGGAGACATGCACGTAGTTTAAGGGAATTCAATCTATACATATAAGTGAATCTGTGTCCCGCAAACCGTAAGGGCCAAGGACATTAAAAAAGGACTGAGTGCATTGTCACAGATACAAATGTGACACAATAATATTAAGAAAGCACAAAAACCAACTTGCAAATGTAAAATATAAATTATGAAATATGGTAGATTTGAAAGGTTATATACACGAAAGTATTTGGAAGGTTTTGTGTTTTTCTGGTTTTCTTTTTCAAATTAAATTAAACACATTGTCATGTAGACATGTGATATAGCAATATTAACCAAGTATTAACATCAATATGCTACATATTAAATTTTAATTTAGGTTATATTATTTTTTCAAAAAATACATTGTTAAATTTAATTTAGATTTTGTTTTTGTTTTTTTTTCTTCCAAAAAAACACATTATTGATCAGAAGATTGAAATTAATATTTAATACTTAAATTTACATTATATATTTTCAAATTCATTTTTTATAATTTGAAATTGTAAAATTGCGTTTGTTTAGAAAAGATTAGAAAAAATCAGTTTTCCTAATTCTCCATAGTTTTATGAGTTAGGATTCATGATAATCACTATTAGTATATTAGTATATGGGCATATGTTGGATATTTGAGGAGAAAGTGCTTTTGATTCCCACCTTCATTTGATGGCATTTTATGAAATACCCAACACTGTATTCTGGATTCTGGCACTCTGACACTTTTGGGAGTTCATTTGTATATTAGCAATATTTATTTTCTTCTTTCAGCTAATTAAATCAAAAATATATTTTTCAATTTTGGTTAATGATCTCTTTATATTAATTTAATTCTCTTTTACTCTTTCATAATTGCATTTCTGTATAACATAGTTTGCCATTTGGGAAATTCTCATGCTTCTATATTTTAGGAAAATAATTTCATCATTCATCATGCAGCCAAGTGATGAGCAACACAAAAGAGAATTCACGACATACCTAACAAATATAATCTTTCATGAGTGGCATAATGCACCATATATTTTCTGTATAACATAGTTCGCCATTTGGGAAATTCTCATGCTTCCATATTTTAGGAAAATAATTTCATCATTCATCATGCAGCCAAGTGATGAGCAACCCAATTGAGAATTCACGACATACCTAACAAATATAATCTTTCATAAGTTGCATAATGTAACCCCAAGCCAAAAAGCATTTAAAGAATAGTTTTTGCATCACAAGATGCACCTTTTTATCTACCTTGTTATTGACACACGTTTAAGTGTGTAAATGTAAATTATAATATGAATTCAAGGCTAGTACCTTTTTATCTACCTTATTATTGACACACCGACACACGTTTAAGTGTGTGTAAATGTAAATTATAATATGAATTCAAGGCTAGTTATGCAAGTTATTTCTCTATCTGCGAGTGATTGCCTCAATTCTAAATTGTAGTTAGTGGTTTCCAATGCTTTGGATATTGTGTAAGTAGGAAAATTTGTATATAATTTTGCATAATAAGCTTTTGGCACCTGTAAAATACATTCATGCACTATCATAGACTTGTAAAATTATTGTCATGATAATAAATTGTTGCATATTATATTAAAATTATTTTATATGATACAGTTTTTTATGTAGTTTTTAAAAACGGTATGATTTTTAGCTTTTGGATCACGATATTTGTCATCACAATTATTTACTTTAACAAATTTCATATTAGCAATTTTTTAGTCTCTGTTGGTTGCAAAATTATATTTTTGCTATGGTAGTCTAATTGATTTGAGTTAAAGTTATTGCGAAAGCTCTGATCCAATACACTGCTTTTTATTATTTGTGCATTCTGAAAATTTTCCCATATTAAAACTAAATATTTGAAACTACTATTTTCTAGTAACACCATAATTTGGGAAAGAAACAAAATCAAATTAATGTTGTAGCTATGAGTAATGGTACCAATTGTAATGAGGTGTAATATAGGCTTAGGGCATTAAAATTTTCATTTATTCACCAATTTTTTTCGAAAGTGTGCATAGTTCAGATAGAGTTGTTTGATTTGAGCACGAAATAACCCCTAGTATGGTAGATAACATTAGTGTTCTTCTCTATTTTACATTGTCTCACCAGTACAATATTTGAAATATTAATCGACACAAGCACCTGATGACATGGGAGAGTTTGAAGTCTTGATATAATAATAGCCACACTCAAGTGGCATGTAGGGGTGATATTAGCAAATTGATAGAGTACCAATTTCGCTAATCATTATGGTGGACCTTAGCTCTTGAGGGTAGGCTTTTGAATATAAACTAGTCAAGTCATGCTTCTAGACCTTATCAATGGTAAGCATGATATCGATCTGTTTTATAAGATAACATTGTCATGCCAAAGTAGCTTAACAATTTATGGATGCACTTGTGCTAATTTCATTAAGAGCGTGGATTATGTATGGCCCTTATGTTGCTTGCCAATGGAACCTTTAATTGATCACTTTATTTAGATCTCAAATATTGTTATATTAACATGCATTTTGTAAACTTTGAGAACAATAATGAAACCTTTGAAATCATTAGCATTGGAATGATATTTCAATATAGAAGTTTTATGAGCTTTTTGCAAGGTATTTCCATGCTATGAATTACAACTCAATAATATTGTAAAAACAACAAAGGAATGAGTGTATTAATAACCATTGATCAAAGGCAAGTCTACTTATTATAGTGTAATATAAATCCTAGGCTCTTATAAAACCACATAGTTGTTGTCAATGATTCAATGCATGTGCCTTGAAAGTATACACCCTACCTACTTGCCACATGCATATTGACATTGCAAAAAGATAGGGACTAAGTGACTTCATAGCATTTATTTTTGTTTTAGATTGTGATGTTTGAGTGATGAGTGTTTTCAATGACCAATTAAGGGCTAAAAGATATATATATATATATATATATATATATATATATATATATATATATATATATATATATATATATATATATATATATATATATGATTTTAATAATTATGGTTAGAATTTGATATTAAAAACACCCCGGTGAAATGGTACAATAAAGAGTTACATGCAAGAGAAAGGATCACAAAATAGTGAGAGTTTGACAATGCTAAATACATTGGGACAATGCCAAGCATTGAACTTAATCTTTTCCTAGTAGATTATTCAAAACTTAGTTTACATGGATAAAGGAAAATGAATTGGGAGCATAAATAATGCAAAAAAGAATGATGTTTAAAATAGCCTTTGTGTCCCCCGGATGCGGGTGTCGGATTGATGAGGACGGGCGAGCCACATGCCCAGCATGGGCTGCCCCGTGTTAACTCCACGGCTCCCCGGAGAAGGCCGTCATATGGTAAGTAAGCCCCTTCCACAGTTAATGCAATTAATGGCGGAGAGGAGAGGTAGATGGAGGAGCAGGGCGCAGTTATTGAGCGCCTGCAACGAGGGAATGAAGCAGCATATGACGAGCTTGATGGGTCGGGCAAGGAATTCTGGTCTGATGAGAGCTGGTGGGTGCGGAAGCACAGAGAGTTTAGGCCGAGGAAGTCTTCATCCCCCCGCGGCCTGGAATCCTGTCTCTATTGCCATCCTTGCCGCTGGTCTGGAAGGAGAGGGCAATTGGCAAATTTGCAGCGACAATTCCGGAAATGGAATAGTCTGGTACCAAGGGAAGGAATTCAAGCTGAGGGCTGTGCACCAGAGAGCGAATTGGGAAGGAATAGGCACTGCTACCGATTTCAAGCTCACCTTCAAGCATACAGAGGAGGCTTCAGATTCACCATGGTTAAATTACGAGAGCGACAGCCCAGCAGAAGGGGTCCTTCGAGAGGGTCCTCCTCACGAACCCCTGCAGCAGATGAGCATCACCACTGCTGCTGCTGTTACTGTCATAGGCGAGCCCGGGCGACCCCGCTCCCCATTAGACAATTTGTGGAGGTCAGGAGCTCCAGCGAAGGGAAGCCGGAGCTTCCTTCCTTTGGCTCTGTGGTATTCACCCTGCAAAGCTCTGAGGACAATGCAGGGGTCAATGCCCACATCTCAGTCTTATTTACCAAAATTCCGGAAGGCAATGGGGATGAAAACCCTCAGGGCACGATGGAGAAGCCACTGGATGGCTCTGGAAAGGAAATTGATACTGCTATGGTCACTGCTATGGTGCCTCCAGCGTCTGAAGCTGGAAGCATGGGGGAAAAGGTCACTGCTATGGTGCCTCCAGCGTCTGAAGCTGGAAGCATGGGGAAAAAAGCTCGCAAGACCTCTTACCTCCATTGGGGCCAGCCCCTCCAGGCGTTGACGAGGAGAAATGGAGGAAAATGTGGGAAGGACGTGCAGAAGGTGACGGTTGGGCGTACGTGGTCGAAGACAAGAGCCTCTGTGACGAGGCGGATGCACATCTCGCGGCCCTCCTTCCACCTTCAGCTCGTCTCCAGGACTAATGCAGATGCGGGTATTGTGCTTTTGTTATTTGGTAATGTTTACTGGCATTTGATACTTGTATCTCTGCCTTGTTTAATTCTGTCGAGTCTTTGGTCAAGTCTCAATTCTGGGTGGTCTAAGCTGACAGCTGACATTCGTGACTCTGTCATGCTTACATCTGTCTGGTATATGGGTCAGTCTATCTTAGCAGTAAGCCCCTGCGCGGGCAATCATGTGTCTGGTCATGGAGTCTGAAAGATTTTGCTATTGTTTTGAGAATTCGGTCCGATGCTGCCCCTGTGTGGGAGCTTTTGTTGTTATGGAAAGTTCTGGATGGTTTTGGCGAAGCTGCCCCTGCGAGGGAGCTTTTAGGTCTATAGTCAAGATTCCCAGGGTGCTACTGCAGGCCCTGGAAGGCGTGTCCTACTGTGTGTAAAATTTTCTTGTACATATAATATAAAGCTTAGCTAGTTTTTACGGAGAAAAAAAAAAAAAAATAGCCTTTGTGTCAATTTCTTATCATCATTAGTTGTTTAGATAGGATGCCATCTCTTTTCTTAACTATTATTGTCCATTCCTCCCTTTGGCCTCAAATAGGTGTGACTATATGTTGTTGTTACCATTTTGCTTGTTCTTGATCAATGCTCTCTTTATTTAGAGGGGCTTGTGAGGCTCCAAGATACCATGATTTGTTTCTTCTTCCAGGGCTTGATCATCCCAACTCACTCAAGTCTAGGGAATGATCAAGGAAGCCTTTGTGCTCTATGGGGTAGGTGAGTTAGGCACCCTTGTTGGCTAAAGGATGTTGCAAATAATTATGTGGTAGAGGCCAGTGGTGAGGGAGACTTCCCTACTTGAGTAAGGGTTGCACGTGTTGGGTGGATGCGAAAGGGTTCTTGCTACTAAAATGATGAGCCTTCATTGCCCCATCCCTCCAAGTGGGTTTTCAATGAGATTTATTTTAATGCCTGGCCTTTGATATGTTGGTACATTGACCAACAATGTGCTTTGTTTCAAAGTATGCCTTGTACTGTAAGGTGACTAGTTCATAATCTTTCTTTCAAGTCCATATATTGTCTTTGCAACTAGCTCGATTTATGTTGTAGAGCTCTTGTTCCATGTCTACAAAAATAGGTGTGTTGTAATGCGATGGTGCTTTGTGTCCTCACTTATGAAATGGAATTTGCCTAAGGTGTTTAAAATATCACTTAGCAAATCATAGCCTCCAAATTCAAAGGTAGGTTAGACAATCTTACTTAGAAAGATGCCATGGAGAGGGAGTCTAAAGATGGGCGAAGTTCAAAGTTTAGGATTCAAGCATAATTTGAACTTTCTCCGTAAGCATGGACCAAAGTTAAGGATCCAATTCCTATCCTATGTTATGTCAAGTTCCACTACGAGGAAAGCTTTGGCACAATGATTGATATAAGTTTCTTCCTTTATTTTTGGTTTCCTTGCATATATAATCCGTTGATGAAGTTTTGCAATTTTTAGCCAATGACCATTAAATATCTAGGAAGCCCATTATCTTTGTAAAACATCATTTACTTTTTTGTATCCTTTGTAACAACAACGAATGGTATTAGAGCTTAATTTGATGACATTATTCCTAAAGCACCAATTTTCGTTAAGTGTCGACTCATCTATGAATGACTTGTTATATAGCTTACAAATTTCTTGCAAAGCTTGATATTTCTTATGTTGACCATAAACTAAAGTAGATAAGATCTCATTAGCAAGAATGTTACATGTTACATGGCTTGAGATTATTTGAAGTCACATATATTTTGGCATAAATGATAAAGCACATTGGTTTTGCATCACATGTTACATAGAATGTGTGGCATATATGAAGGGTATTACATTGCAAAAAATTAATAAAGACATGGTTATAAGGGTTTTTATGAAGATATATAATAAAGGATAATCACATTTCATTGATTGAACTCATTGAGTTTTGGGAAAACTCTTATAATATAAAGAGATTATATGGTGTTTTATTAAAGTTTAATATATAGATCATAAAGCATGGTTGGATGGTTATAAAAATAGAGCATGGCAAATATATCCATGACAAAAGTTGTAAAGTTATATAGTGGACATGGGATGTGGATGCCATGCAGTCTGTAATCTTGATGAGGTTGGTGGTACATTTAATGGTGCAAGATGCCAACTTAGTTATCACTCTTGAAGTGGTTAGGGTTGAGTCTAATGTTTCATTTTCTCTATTTGCAACTTAGAGAAGCTCAACTGTATAGCTAGTGGTCTTGTGAACCACTTTGTCATTGCGGTCGGTGGGTAATGAACTTGAGGGAGCCTTATAGAGACTATGGAGGATCTTGGTAGCAAGAATTTTGACTTGGGTTGAAGGTATGCAACTTTACTTATGTAGTTTACATTAGTATGATTGACTATGATATCTTGTTAAATGATTTAGGTTGGCTTGGGTTTGACTATTTTGCATTATAAGTCTAATACTCTCATTGAAAATATATGGTGCACTCTGTTTATGATCTCTATTGATGTTTGTAGCTCAAGAAGGTACTTCTGCGCAAGACTAAGTGTCTAGGTGTGCAAAAGTTGCCCACAATTTTCTTAGAACACTTGCTCAAGTATGAGCAAGTTGTTATTGTAACTTAGTCTAACTTAGGAAAAGCACATATCTATTATGTTGGCTTATTGAACTAAAGTAAACTTAGGAAAAGTAAATTATTTACTTTAATGATTATGTTTTAATCTCAACCCTTAATCTCAAGTGAAGCAAGATTCAATCTTGGTTGTCAATCACTTTGGAGATTAGGGTTAGGGATTTGACTTAATGTAAAGTTATAAAAGCAAGGCTAAGGAGAAGGAGAAGACACAACATACAACAACAAAATATTGAGAGAGGCATCTTAGTGAGTGTGGTTGGTCCAAGGAAGGGGGGCAACAAGGAGATCTAGATTAGCCAAGGAGGGGTTGATCAATTAGATCAGATCTAGTGTTGTATGTGTTTCCTTATGCCATTTTCCGAGGAAGGGAGCTCAATTAAGTTCTTAAAAATTTAATGTAGAACTCTGATGCAATAGAATTTGTAATGACAATTTTTCTAATTGAGATTGGTAAAGTTTGATTATGTTGAGATTTTGTGTTAATGAACCTAGTTGTGCATTTAATTAGTAGATTGTTGATTTACTAAGAATTAAGTGTCATGTGCTAGGTTTTCAAGAATTCTAATATGGTATCACAACTATTGATCTCTTAATCTAGGAAGCTAGAATCATATATAGATCATCGGGACTAGGTTCAGTAGTGATTGTATGGCGAAAACAAATATTATATGAGGTTGAAGGAAAGTATGGTTGTGATTGAAGAGAAGTTTTTTTAAGAGGGGTTGAAAACCTAGTTCAAACCGAAAGTTTTAAAAATAAGAGAAATTAAGTATGGCCACAAGTTTTATTTTTATTTTCTTTAAAAAAAGAAAAAGAAAAATATAGGTGTGGCAGATAGGCGACTGAGTGGTCGACAACTGCCCAAAACTATCAGAGTAGTGGAAAGAGACTAGATAGGGGGAGCCGATACATAGAATTGTCGAGAGGAGTGATAGAGTAATCACTAGAAAAACTAAGTCAACAATAACCCACCAATGGAAATAGGACGAGTGGTAGGGAATTGGTTGATAGGCCACAGAGGAAAATCAGGATGACATAGCCACTGACCATAGTCGAGTAGAGAGAGAAGTTTGCATAATTTCCGCAATAGTCGATTGTGTAGGGGCAGAGCCCAAAGAGGTAGTTGATGTAGGCAGGGCTAATAACATTGCTAAAGAAACAAGAGTAGGTAGAAAATAGGGTTGAGCCACACAATATAGCTGTCAGTTGTCAAGTCACAAGTCACGACAGTTGGTTGGAACAAGCAACATGGGTGAGGGTTATTAGCGCAAGTCATCATCAAGGTTAAAGGTGAAGGCATTAGTTGGGAGATAGCCAAAGGATAATAAAAGAAAGCGAATGAAGACCAGGGATCGTGGACAGGGAGTTGTCACAAGACAAACATGCTCATGGAAATAAACACTGACATGTATCTAGGTGGGGGTCTCCTGGATCCATGTTGTGTAGAGAGAGTGTTGGTGGATGCAGAGTTGCAGAGGAGACCGCAACCAAAAATTTAGCCTGACAGTGTAGGGAATTAATGTGCTATTTGTAAATAGTGCGAGAGATCTTGTGCAAGGGATGTGCATAGGGGGTGTTAGGGCCGTGTGTGAGGAACCATTGAGAAATTATTTCACATATCCAGTGATAGGTATGCTGGTGTAGAATTTGTTCTAGGGACTGTTGGCTCTAACATATGGTGGATTAATGGACCGACATTTAGTTATCAATCCAGGGTTCGTGAACTTCGAGGCACAACACTAGAAATTCCAAAGAAAGACTTCAACAAACTACAAAACAAAACCTGAATTTGTCGAAAAAACTTCTTATACCTTCAAATTCCTACACCAGTTAATCCTTGTTCTAATCTTGTACCCAAAAACAATCTTTAGAAATGAAACCATAAACAGTAATCTTGAAATCCATCAACAATTGTGAGTAAACCCTGGTTATTGGCAATTGAATAAGTAAATGCTAACTAGTAACAATCAAAGAACAAACGTTAACTATTAATCAATTTGGAAAACATGAGCATTGACCAATCAAATGTAAAGGCTGTCAAAATGAACATATAGATCCTAGACAATCCAAGCTTTGCTAATGCCAAAGACGACTCTCGACTCAAAATAAAATCTTTATTAAAATTCTTGAATTCAATCCTCCCTTCCTTTCAACTCTAGATTAAAATCACTCTACTCTGAATATAAATAGCACCTAAAAAGATAACTCAAACATGCCTCCAAATATCATCAAATAAATCATCTATAGAAGTAACTATTGCGTGCAAACCTAATCAACCAAATACAATTACAGTGTGTTCAAGCAAAACTCCATCTTACTCAATTTTTTGTCATGTTTCAACCAATAATCTGCTTCAAATCAATCTCGAGGACAATGATCCTACTCTTACAAAAGAAATGTTGGAAACAAAGTATCCTATATCAATCCATCAAACAATTACCCAACAAATCCTTTTTCAATCAGTTCTCGCACTAAGTGTATACAAGTGCAGGATCACACAAATCAAGATCATTGCCTAACTTCCCAAGTAATCTAGACAACAGAGTTTCTTAGGGTCACAAGAATATTGATAGGGCATAATAGGGTTTGTAGGATCAAATAAAACCTTCATTGAAGTGTCAATACATATCTCAGAGCTACAAATTTTCAACCTTCATTGAAGTGTCAATACATATCTCAGAGCTACAAATTTTCTCCTCCATAGATTGAAAATTTTCAAAGCTTGTACTCCATTCAATAATCCTTAGAGATTTTGAGTTTACCTAATGATTAGGGTTTATCGCTGTTAACAAGCTTCAAGGGATCATATTTCGATACCAGAACAACATAACACGATTGTCAGTTCATCAAAAGTCTTGGAAATCTTGTCAAATTCCTGCAATGCCAAGTTCAACACAACAATAGTATGTCAAAAGGTTCTTGTCTGTATATTCAAACAATAACAGAGGAAGAAACACTTTCACTCTCCATACCAATAAGAGTAAAAAATTTGCAATCCTTATTCTCACTCAGATATTAGGTATTACCAAAGAAAGAAAATGCTTTTCATTCTTCAAACCAGTGATGATTGAATAGTTACAAAACTTAACCAAAAATTATCCTAAATATACTTCACAAGGTACTAGATCTTACAATGAAATCAACATTCTGAGGTAACCAACATTACAGGAAGAAAAACCAAGTAATTTCTTCATAGAAACAATTCATTGCTATGGTATGACAATTCTTTGGCCCACGGTTGAAATAAATACAATGTTTAAAAGGAATCTAATGCTCTCACTTCCAATGCTTCCAAATTTATTTAACCGAACAACTTGTTTATGAAGATAACAAGCATATATGAAAGCAAACAACTTATGGGAAAGGAATCTACCAAGATATCAAACCACCACAAGAACTTTGCTGCTATCACACTGTTACTAAAATTATGAGCACGCCAAAAGGAAGATCTGCAATTAAAACAACAACTCCTACTAAGCTAGAGGGATGTCGAGCTATGCTGGTGGGCCCTACTAGCCCAACTCGCACCCTCGTTTTAAAAAAACTTAAGCTACAAAGCTACATTGATCATCAAATGTATAGGAAATAAAATTAGACCCTGGCATTATACGCTTTTGTTTAAATTAAATCAGTGTTTTCATCTGAGGGCATTTGCTCCAGGTTCAAACCAACAATATAAGACTATGTTAATATATTTCTTAGTCCTTTAAAGATTTATTTATATATAAAATCCTTTGGAACTGAATTCCCAACTCAAAAAATGAATTTACAATTTTTAGAAGAAAAACTAAAAAATATGGGTTTTCTGTAATTTTTTTTATAAATCTGCCTCAAAGGATACTTTGAATCTCCCAGACCATGGGAAAATTTGGAAAATGGCTACTGTATTACTCAATTTACTATAATAGGAGAAAACCCCATGTCCCAAAATCTTGAGATTCACCCTCATATACACGCAAATCGAGGAGGAAATTGGAAGTTTGACAACTGCTACAAATTTGGGCTAAGATATTAATTATTTTATAAAAATCGATCCGTATGACTTGGGCACGTTTTGACTCACGTGGGAGCAAGAAAAAATCATTTTAAACACAAACCATATCTCGGGTTTCTCTTGGAAGTGCACCAATATGTCGAACCTCAAATGAGTGAAGGAACTGAACTACGCTTTGGCAATCAATTGTTGATGCACATGAGAACCTAGGTACATGTGAAACATCCGCAATTAGTGACATTTTTATATAAATATTCTTAAATTACTGAAAACAAAGAAATTTTATTATCAATAAAAATTTTACCTCTTCATGCTTATGCTTATGATAATAGTCCATAAGTATGCACAATGACGATAACAATGATAGAAATTATATGAAAACATAAGGATCATAGAGCGAAAATATACATAATACTCCAAAAAACTGAGGCTTAACACCTCCCCATTCCGATCATCTTGCATGTCCTCATGCAAGCAAGACCTCTAAACAAAGACTGATTTTTATCAAGGTTATAAAGATAGGGTTTCTCTATCTCGAAATAACTCGAAATTTGTAGCTACTAATGAATTCAGATTGAAAACAATATACCCAAATTTGTTCTAATATATTCGTAGAAGGGAAAACATACAATAGAAACACATGCAATCATTCAATCACAATTAACAAAATTTTTAGTTGAGAACCCAACTGGGAAAAATCCATCCTCAATTTGTATTATATCATATGAGAAAAATGATCTATTATAATGACAACTTCAATCCTTGAAGCTCTATCTGCAATGCAATATTGATCTTCCTCCTCTTCCCGCACTCGAAAATACTTAGCCTGCACTCGCTCTGTCTACACTTGCTCTGCCTACTCTCATGCTTCCTGCACAAACGCCTATTTCCTTGCGCAATTCTGAGGAAATTAGCTCACCTGCTACATGCAAACTCTGTACACTCAACAATATACAACAATAAATACAATTATGGCTTTTCCCTCCACTCAACTAGGCAATTTGAATTGCATGCATGAATATGACTATTTTTAGTAAATTAACTAGTTAACTAAGAGATCAATGAGTTAAAAAAAGTTACAACTACTCAATTGAACTCACACTGACTCTATTCATGACTAGATCTTAGATAACCGAGTTTCACAAACTATAACTCCACTAGATTGCTAGATCTTACTAATCAACTCATGCACAACTCTACTTTTTTCCCACAAACTCAAATTGACTGACTTAACTTAGTGACTTGGCCATGTCACTCCTACTCACTGCAACTAAAGTCATCATGTTGATGTGGAAATTCAAATTTCTCCATTTAACTAAGGCATAAGTCAAATGAAGCCTTTTCTTGCTACAATTTAACATTCCTTCTTAACAAGAAAAGGGTTTTGAACAACCCTAATCCACGATGCTGATTTCTTACAACTTTAGTTGCCTGCCACTGTCCATCCACCACTGCACTAACTCTGATTCATCTGCTAATGGATGTAGCTTAACCATGTTGCATTTGTGCTACTGTTGACACTGCATACGATAGTCATTGTTCACAACTACGTTTGTGAACAATGCCTAACTTATCCAGATCTACCATATGTCTATGACATATCAATTGCTACTTTCACTGTTCTTAGGGATTTTAGATATACCCACATACAATCACTCCTTGACTGATCTAGGGCTCCAAAGAACATTGCCCTATTTTTGCAATTTGTTCCTCAAATTTCCCAGACCTAGGGCTCTTTAGATCTGCCCTATTTTCTCTAATTTCTTATACAAACTGATCTCTATGTGCTGGTCCTTATTCTGCTCACAACTCTGTCCTCAATCCGTAAACTGGCATGATTCCTGCATTGAAGAAATTCCTACACTTGTAGAATTCAAATTCCTATACCACAAATTTACTATTCAAAATTTATGTGAGAGATGATCAGGAACCTAATTTCTATTCAATTTTCAATAGCTTTGATACCATGTAGAAATAACTCGAAATTTATAGCTACTAATAAATTCAGACTGAAAACAATAGATGCAAATTTCTTCTACTCAATTTGCGGAAGGAAAACATACTATAGAAACACATGCAATCATTCAATCACAATTAACACAATTTTTGCTGGGGTACCCAATTGGCAAAAACCCCTCCTCTGTTTGTATTATATCAGATGGGAAAATCAATCTATTACGATGTCAACTTTGATCCTTGAACCTCTTTCTGCATTGAAATATTGATCTTCCTCCTTTGTCTGCACTAGAAAATAGTTATCCTACACTCGTGTTGTCTGCACTCACACATATTTCCTTGCGCAATTATGAGGAAATTAGCTCACCTGCTACATGCAAACTTTGTACACTCAATGATATACAACAATAAATACAATTATGCCTTTTCCCTCCACTCAACTAGGCAATTCGAATTGCATGCATGACTAGGGCTATTTTAGTAAAATGACTAGTTAACTGAGAGATCAGTGAGTTAACAATAATTACAACTACTCAACTTAACTCATACTAACTCTATTCATGATTAGAGCTTAGATAACTAAGTTTCACTAACTATATCTCCACTAGATTCCTAGATATTAGCAATCAACTCATGGACAGCTCTACTTCTTGCCCACAAACTCGAATTGACTGACTTAACTAAGTGAGGTGGCCATGTCACTCCTACTAATTGCAACTCAAGTCATCCTGTTGATGTGGAAAATCAAATTTCTCCATTTTTCTAAGGCACAATTCAAATGAAGCCTTTTCTTGCTACAATTTAACACTCCCTCTTATAAAGAAAAGGGTTTTGAACAACCCCAATCCACGCTAATGATGTTTGACAACTGTAGCTGCCTACCATTGTCCATCAACCAATACACTAACTCCGATTCATCTGCTATTGGATGTAGTTGAACCATGTTGCCTCTGTGCTGCTACTGACACTGCATACAAAAGTCATTGTTCACAACTATGTTTATGAACAATGCCTAGCTTTCTAGATCTGCCATATGTCTATGACATATCAATTGCTACTATCACTCTTGTTAGGGCTTTCAAATCTGCCCACATATAGCCACTCCTTGATTGGTCTAGGGCTCCAAAGAACAATGCCATATTTTTGCAATTTTTTCTCAAATTGCCCAGATGTAGGGCTTTTTAGATCTACCCTCTTTTCTATTATTTCTTATACAAACTGATCTTTGTGTGTTGTTCCTTATTTTTCTCATCGTTTTCTCCTCAATCCATAAACTGACATGATTCCTTCACTGTAGAAATTCCTGTACTCGAATTCCTGCACTTGTATAATTCAAGTTCCTGCACCACAAATTTGTTATTTGAAATTTCTCTCAGAACTGATCAGGAACCTGGTTTCTATGCAGTTTTCAATAGCTCTGATACCATGTAGAAAAAAATTGAAATTTTCATTTTCTAATGAATTAAGATTGAAAATAATAGACACAAATTTCTTCTACTCAATCGACGAAAGGGAAAACATACAATAGAAACACACGCAATCATTCAATCACAATTAACACAATTCTTACTGGGGAACCCAACTCGGAAAAACCCCTCCTCTTTATGTATTATATCAGATGAGAAAAATAATGTATTACAATGATAACTTTAATCCTTGAAGGTATATCTACATTGCAATACTAATCTTCTTCCTCTGCCAGGTCTCAAAAATACATTAGAGGAAATTTCAGCTTACAAATGGCTTCCTAAGGAAAAATAATAAAATAATAGGAAAATAATAAAATAAGAGTTATAAATTTTTGAGGGAAAAGAAGAAAACTATTTTTTTTAATTGTATTTTTGACTTATCTCCTTAAATATTTACTCAAATTTCAAGTGTAGACACTTGTTGGATGCAGATCCAACGAGTACCCATTATTCATACTTTTGAGAAGACCCACATTGATAAAAAATTAAGATACATTAAAAAAAGGTGTTCACATGTGTTTTTAATGTATCTTCAATTTTTATCAATGTGGGTCTTCTCGAAAGTATGCATAATGGGTACTCGTTGGATGAAAAATTTAATTCCGCATCCAACGAGTGTCTACATTTGAAATTTGAGTAAACCTGTAAGGAGCTAAGACAAAAATATAGTTAAAAAAAAAGTAGTTTTTAAAATTTTCTCTCCTAAATATTAACATGTATTTTTTTTAAATTTAAAGCATTTTGATTGGTTTACATATTATGTATGTGCAAATTTCATGGTCACTTTTAGGCTGTAATGTCCTCTAATGTTTAACCTTCACTCAGTCTGCCTACACTCGTGTTGCCAGCACTCGTTATGTTAGCACTCACTTTGCCTAAACTCACGATGCTCACACTCACTCTACTTGCACTTGTGCTGCCTGCACTCGTTCTTCTTGCACTTGCGCCTATTTTATTGTGAAATTATGAGGAAATTAGCTCACGTGCTACATGCAAACCCTGTACACTCAACACTATATAACACTATATAACAATAAATACAGTTATGCCTTTTCCCTCCACTCAATTAGGAAATTCGAATTGCATGCATGACTAGGGACATTTTTATTAAATTGACTAGTTAACTGAGAGATTCGTGAGTTAACAATAGTTACAACTACTCAACTAAACTCATACTGACTCTATTCATGACTAGAGCTCAAATAACTGAGTTTCACTAACTATAACTCCACTAGATTGCTAGATCTTAGCAATCAACTCATGCACAACTCTACTTCTTGCCCACAAACTCAAATTGAATGACTTAACTAAGTGACTTGGCCATGTCACTCCTGCTAACTGCAACTCAAGTAATCTTGCTGATGTGGAAATTCAAATTTCTCCATTTGACTAAGGCACAAGTAAATTGAAGCATTTTCTTGCTACAATTTAACACTCTATTAGAGTCCTACTGCATCATTCGTTATCTCAAAGATCTATGGCTTGAAAACTTCTAGAATATTTGAACAAAAGCATGTAGGTAAGTGTTATCTGATGTTGAATTCCTTTGCATTAATAAGATAAGAAAGACATGTGACTAGAGATTCAATGATGTCAAGATTGAACTTTATTATCTTCTAACTAATGCCAGGATTTCCATGGGAATTCTAACAATGTTGTCACTGCATGGATAGTGTCATTATGAAATAGCCAACCATCAAATTTTTCACAAGCATCTCAGGAGCAACCTTAGTCATTAGTTCTTCATCTCATTATCCTCATTATAAATAAAAGTGACATAATTTGTAATCCAAGGAGTTAAAGATGCATGGAAATTGGGAAAAACAAAGATGACAAAACGATACCTTCCAAGGATGACCATTTTACCATTATTCAACTGCATAGTTGAGGCTTCTCTTGTTCGAGCAAAGTGAATTACCTACACTAAGGGTCCCACTTCCATGAAAACCTTCTTTATTCTAAAAGATAGAAATCCAAAGTACAATACCTAAAGGATTCTGAGCCATTCTCAGAGAGATATACAATTTGTTTTCTAGCTTCAATTTTAATGATAAATATATATGCAAAACTATTCCATAGTCATGGGACTTGGCCAATCTAAGATTTTTTTAATTCAGTATATATAACAAAGTTGATATAATCACTTTTTCAATTTTATAATATATGTCATATCATAAAACAGTACTAATAATTGATGGATACACTTAACTGGTATTCATCATGTTGAGAAATTGATATTAGGACTGAAAATAAAAGGAAAACACCCTACCGATGAGTATTCATGCCAAATGTTGCTCCGCTACTGGCAGACATCCATAGCCCCAACACAGTATTTCACCATGCCAAAGTACATGAAACCTATATCCTCGTTGTTTAACCTTATGACAATGAAGATATGAGTTTTTCTTTTTATTTCACATGATGGGAAGGTTGCACATTGGAAAAACCCAATGCCACTAACGCTGCTCCGTTTCCAACAAGCATCCATAGCCCCCATGGATTTGTTAGCACACCCCATTCAGAAGTAACCACTGCATACGGAGGTGGGAAGATCACACACTGGGGAAACCCAATCCCACTAACATCGCTCTGCTTCTAGCGAGCATCCGTAGCTTCGACGAAGTTGTTAGCATACCCCATTCCAAGAAGGTATTAGCAATTATCCCAAGCACGGTATAAGTAACAATGAAATATCCCATGCGAAGAAAAGTGATGGCTTACAGTCCTTGATGAATAGTTCAAGCAATGAGTGACGCCATAGATGAGTATCAAATATAGAATTAGTACCAAACATATCCTGATAGACCAAAGATGTATGAAAATAGGCCAAGTATAAATAGTGAATGTAAAATACTATTTGTCTCTCAGTCCCTTGACTATCATATTTATTGCACAATAATTGAAATATCATCTATTCAATGTATAATAGAGCATCTCAAATAATGACTAGAAGGCCCCCTTAGTTAATCATGCTAGGGTTCTCATGAAATCTCATTAGGGTTTTAAAGAAGTGGTCCACCTAAGATGTTTTTCATCAATACCTTCGAAGGGAGACTTGAAATTATTTCTTGTAATAACAAATTGTTCAAGGGATTAGGTTAGGGTTAGGTTTTTGGGCTTATAAATGGAAAATATTAAGCATAATGATGACACATTCCCCCTAACTGATCCAATGGATGATCTCAGCCATGGAGAAAAACTAGCTAATAAATAATCAAAGTCACTTTATAAAATATGAGGCATTAAGATCGAATTTATTCCGACAAGACTTACCACAAGAGTGCATAATGATAGAAATTTCAATAGTTGTGCCTTAGGGAATTTCAGTTTCAAGAGTGCTACTATAATAATTTTTATTTAAAATGACCTTTTTATTTATAATTTCTATACTACCCTACCCTAATTTAAAGAGAAGAAGATTGCCTTCAAGTGTAGGAGTGCTTCCAATGTATCCATGTGCGTAACATAATACTAAATATACTTACACTCATATTTAAAAAGTAAAATTTAATGCATACCAGGGTATGAGAAAAACAATATTTTAATTAATATGTTACCGAGAACTGTTGAATGATGAGGGAAGGTTGCATGGCGACGATTGTTTGGAACCGGGCTTTGATTGGATCAACATATTCATGTTTACCTAATTCATTCAAAAATGTTGGCATGTACTCCTTTGATATGTTATGCAGGTCTTCCTTAGCTTGATGGATGCTCTCTTGAAAACATAAAGGATCTGGTGAAAGGAAAGAGAAACTCCTCAATCTCGGGCTCCAATGTTCATTCCTTAGATTGGTAAAGATAGTTAAGTGAAATTCTAGGGTTTTTATCCTTATGAGTTTCAAAAATAGTTTTAGAACAAGTTCCAATTATAGATTGTTCCCCTAATGGTTTCTGGATTGAAGTTTCTTCCCGGGAAAAATGCTTTGTGGTAATAGGTAAAGTTTTTGAATTCATTCCTCTCCCCTCCCTTAAAGATATGACATTACATTCAATTGGGGAGTGAGTAGGAAGAATAGGTGTTCTAACTTGTTGTGCAACTTGCTTATCGAGATTATGGTTAGGATTTTGTTACACAGGTAGCTAAGACCATGGAGGAGGATTACATGGTGGTGCATTACATGGGAATTACAGTTGTTATGGCTCAGGTAATGTAGTTTGCATGGGGAATTTCCCTAAAGTGGAGGCTCTAAACCATCCTTGAGGTTGCAGGAATATATGGCTCGAGGGAGAAGGCCACCATGGCCATAAGGTGGGGTATTGAATCAGAGGAGGATTATAAGTCTGCCATGGAATTGTAGGGTTATAGATCTGCTAAGGAACCTGCTGTAGACAATAAATGTTATTCCAAGTATTAAATGATGATGAGTTTTGAGTTATACCTGGAAGTCGATTTATTTCGTTACTTGATTCCTTAAATACTTGTTGTAACCCTAGTAGTGACAAGAAATAATTTATCGAGTGATCCTCCTTGTACTATGTTTGTTCTTCCTTCAAATCATCCAATTGTAAATTAGAGAGGCTTTTGTAACTCCTATTTTTGTAGCAGATTTCAAAAATTGAGAGGAAATTTCTCGAGAATTATTACCAATATTCGAGATTCCTCTTGAATACCTAATGCATAATTCACAAACATCATCATATGGTAGCTGAAAAACATCACATGTTCCCATCATATTTAAGATTTCTAAAAATTCATCCTTGATTCCTTTGAGTAGGATTGTTTTCAAGGCCTCTTTTGCCCACTCTTTATGCTTTGATTTTTGAAGTTTGTATCGAAATCGCTTCACATAGTCCTCTAAAATTTCATCCTTCCCTTGTATCATTTTGAAATATCTTCATTGGTTTGGTAGTAGTCTTGGTATTTCTTCAAGAATGCATTTTCATGTCTACCCATACTTGAATGTAGTTCCCACCAAGGCTCGTGAACCATCAGAGAGATGCTCCTTTTAGAGTAAGAGGAAACACTTGTAACCTTTTATCATTAATACAATAACCATATCCTCTACAAAGTATTTCAAACTCAAATAAGAATGTATCTAGGTCTTCATTTTCCAAACCATGAAAATTTGGTAGAGCATATGGGGGAATAATGTGCATTTGTGCCACTCCTCCTAGATCTCTGATAGGGAATTCAAAGGTAATGATGTGTGCCATTTCATCCCAAAATAGAAGAGGTTCTCCATTTGCCACTTAGAGACTCCTTTGAATGTTCTTGCCAACTAGTAAGTGAAATGGGTGGTGCTTACAACACCACTTAAGTGAAGCTTTCGTGAATTCATCATTGGATGATTTCATTTTCCTTGAACACCTCTTTGAAATATTTCTCGATATACCAAATTTCTATTCTTCAACAAGCTAGCTAGTATATTCTATCAGCACCTGGATAAGTATATATATAGTGGGGGGTGGGTGGGTTCTTAAAACACCCTAAAAATCAAAACAAATGTGCAATAAAGAAACAAAAGCTTGCAAGAAAAACTAGGTAAAGAGAAAACCAAAATGCAATAGGTCACCAAGGTCAATCCCCTAAGCACCTCCCCGACAATGGCACCATAATGTTGGTTGTAGCATATGGTGGGTTAATGGACCAACATTTAATTTTCAATCTAGGGTTCATGAAATTCAAGGTGCATCACTGGAAATGGTAGAGAAATTATTAAGCAACCTGCAAAACAAAACCCTAATCTATCGAAAAATGCTCATACCTTCAGATTCCTGCACTAGTTAATCCTTGTTCTAATCCCGCACTCAAAATCAATATTTAGAAATGAAACCATAAACAATAATCTTGCAATCCATCAACAATTGCAAGTAAACCCTGGTTATTAGCAATTTAAAAAGTAAACCCAAACTAGTCACAAGCAAAGAACAAACATTAATTATTAATCAATATAGAAAACACGAGCATCGACCAATTGAATGTAGATATTGTCAACACAAACATATAGATATTAAACAATCCAAGCTTTGCTAATGCCAAACAAGACTCTCGACTCAAAATAAAACCTTTATTAAAATTACTAAATTCAATTCTCCCATCCTTTCCACTCTAGATTAAAATCACTTTACTTTGAATGTAAACAAACACTAAAAAGATAACTCAAATATGACTTCAAATATCATCAAATAAATCATCTATAGAAGTAACTATTGTGTGCAAGCCCAATCAACCAAAGACAACTATTGTGTGTTCAAGCAAAAATCCACCTTACTCAAACTGCTATCATGCTTCAACCAATAATCTTCTTCAACCCAAACTTGGGGAATAAATATCTGCAATGATCCCACCCTTAAAAAATAATTGTTGGAAACAAAGAATCCTATATCATTCCGTAAAAAATTTACCAAATAAATCCTTTTTCAATCAGTTCCTGCACTTAGTGTATATGAGTGCAAGATCACACAAATCAAGATCACTAACTAACTTCCCAATTAATCCAAACAACAAAGTTTCTTAGGTTCACAAGAATATTGGCAAGGCATAATAGGGTATGTAGGATCAAATAAAACCTTCACTCAAGTGTCAATACATATCTTAGAGCTACAAATTTTCTCCTCAGATTGAAAAATTTCAAAGCCTATACTCCATTCAACAATCCTGAGACCTTTTGAGTTTACCTAATGATTAGGGTTTATTGTTGTTAACAAGATTCAAGGGATCATATTTCAATACTAGACAAACTTCATAATATTTCCATTTCATCAAAAGTCCTGGAAGTCTTGTCAAACTCCTTAATCCCAAGCTCAACACAACAATAGTATTTCAAAAGGTTCTAGCCTATATACTCGAACGATAGCAGACGAAGAAACACTTTCACTCTCGAGACCAATAAGGGTTGAAAAGTCGCAAGTCTTATACTCACTCAAACATTAGAGAAATGTTGAGGTCTAAAATGGGCCTCCTAAGGAATATTACAAAATAATAGTGGAAATAATAAAATAAGATTAGATTACATCATCAAATTTTAGAGGGCAAAAAAGAAAAAAACTATTTTTTTAACTCACATTTTCAACTTGTCTCCCTACGGTTTTACTGAAATTTCAAGCGAGAGCACTCATTGGATGCTAAATTTAATTCCTCATCCAAGGAGTATCCATGTTGCATGCTTTCGATGGACCTTGCTACAAAAAAAATGAGAAATACATGAAAAAACATGATTGCAATCACGTTTTTCATGTATATCTCATTTTTCATTTAGTAAGGTCCGTCAAAAGTATGCAACATGGGAACACTTTGGATGATGAATTAAATTATGCATCCAACGAGTGAACTCGCTTGAAATTTGAGTAAAACCAATGGGAGATAAGTTGAAAATACGAGTTGAAAAAATAGTTTGTTTTTTTTTTGGTTGACATCATCATATTGAGTCCTATTGGTTCTTATAAAGTTGATTATGGTTGTACATTTTTGTTTTGAGACTTATTTTAGACCTCAAAATTTCTCTAACGGATTAGTTATTACCAAAGAAAGAAAATTCTTTTCATTCTTCAAACTAGTGATGATCGAAGTGTTATAAAAATCAACTCAAAAATATCCCAAATATACTTCACAAGGTACCAGATCTTACAATGAAATCAACATTATGACATAACCAACATTACAGGTAGAAAAATCAAATCCTTTCTTCATAGAAACAAAGCATTTTTACAATATGACAATTCTTTGGCCCACATTTGAAATAAATACAATGTTTGAAAGGAATCTCATGTTCTCACTTCCAACGCTTCGAAATCTATTTAACCAAACAACCTATTTATGAAGATAACAAGAATATATGAAAGGAAACAACTTACGATAAAGGCATCCACCAAGATATGAAACCACCACAAGAACTTTATTGTTAACACACTGTTACTAAAATGAAGAGCACACCAAAAGGCAAATTTGCAATTTAAAAAACAACAAATACTAAGCTAGAGGGATGTCATGTTGGGCTGGTGGGCCCTACGAGTCCAACTTGCACCGTCATTTTAAAATAGCTTAAGCTATAGAGATAGAGTGATCATCAAATGCACAAGAAATAAAAGAGGAACTTGACATTAAAAGTTTTTTTTTTGAAATTTAATCATTCTTTTAGACCCAAGGCCATTTACTCCAGGCTCAAACCAACAATATAAGACTATGTTAATATCTTTCTCAATCCCTTGAAGCTTTATTTATACATAAAAACCATTGGAACTAAAATCCCAACTCAGAAAACAAATTTACAATTTTTTTGAAGAAAATCTCATAAATATGAGTTTTCTGTACTTTTTTTTTAATATAAATCTTCCTCAAAGAACCCTTAAAATCACCCAAACCATGGAAAAATTTGGAAAATGACTCACATTTGACTCAATTTCCTATAATGTAATTAAAACTTGTGTCCCATAATCTTGAGATTCACCCTCATATGTATGCAAATCAAGGAGGAAGTTGGGAGTTTGAAAACTGCTGCAAATTTGGGCTAAAGTATTAATTATTTTCTATAACTCCATTTGTATGGCTTGGGCATATTTTGACTCATGTGGGTGCATGAAAACATCATTTTTGACGTAAACCATTCTTTGTTTTCTCTCAAAAGTGTTCCAATTTGTCGAACTCCAATTGAGTGCAGGAATTGTTCTTGGTGCAAGAACTGAACTGCACTTTGGAAATCAATTGTTGATGTATCTGAGAACCTAGGCACATGTAAAAAATCCACAATTAGTGACATTGCTATATAAATATTCTTAAATTATTGAAAAAAAAGGAATTTTATTAATTAATAAAAATTTTACCTCTTCATGCTTATGCTTACGATAATAGTCCATAAGCATGCAAAATCACAATAACAATGATTGAAATTAGATGAAAAAGTAAGGGATCATACAGTGAAAAGATATATAAAAATCGACAAAATAGAGGCTCAACAAGGATGATCTAGTCGTAGAGGGAGAAATAGGGTCCTATGCAGGTGTTGCCATAGAGTAGAGTAGAAGATCATGCTACAAGTAGAGTGCCTTGTTTGGCATGATCGAGTAGCAGTGAGATGCAATGGCCAAAAAAAAAAAAAATAATCACAAGGCAAGGAATTTTCCTGGAAAAATGGGCATGGTATGAAGGATAGTAAAAACATGGTTTCCAACATGACTAGTAGAGGCCAACCCTCATAGGGAGATAGGAATATTGTAGTAGTCGAGGGATGACAATAGATTTAGTGGATATCTCAACAGACCGAGACAAACCCATAACGAAACAACTTTGCAGATCTATAAACCAACAAGGTTCTTGTGGGTGCTAGAAGAACTTAGCATAGGGTCTACAAGAAGAAGCAAAGCAGTGACAGAGAACAAGCAGTAGGAAGATATGAAGATTGAGCAACTCAAAGGGAGTCAACCTTCAAGTTTAGGATGGGAGTAGTCGACATATTCTCAGAAGTCCATCAAGAAGGTCTCTTGGTATGATATGACCTTATAGAATGTTCATGAGTAGGAGGATTCTAAGAACCAGGCATGAGGACTTCACTGGGGGAGAAATACCATACCACGTGGGTTCATATTGGGGGTTATATATTGAAAAAAAAATGACATAATATATTGAGCATATATTAGGGGGTAAAGGGTTTTTATATTGGCAGGTATAAAAAAATGGAGGTCAAATTTAATGAAAAATATAAAGGGGTATAAAAATTGTTAATGAAAAAATTGATACATACAATATCTAGTGAAAACAAGGGTTTTTGAAACTGGGAAGGTGCTTTGGGTTTGTATTGGTAGAGGGTTAAATAATGTGATTTTAGGGGTATTTTCCAATATGTATTCAAATTAGGGGTGTTGTTTAGTATGCCATGAATTCACGTGATATGTCAGAGGTTCATTGAGTGAAGCCCTTCGTGGAACCATGCCAATGAGAGTAAGATTTGAAGGATGATTTTGAACTAGGTGGTAGGGAAGGCTTTTAGTTTAGAGGGAGCAACCATGGCAGCAGATGCAGTTCCAAGATCGAAGTCAGTTCCCGGTGGTAGAAGTACCTCCCTTGCTAAGAGGGAGTGTTGATGTTTGTATCTTGGGTAGGTATTTCTACATGGGCCTAAGTGTCTAGGCATGCAGAAGTTGTCCAAAATCTCCTTAGAACACTTGCTCAAGTGTGAGAAAGATGCCATTGTAACTTAGCCTAAATCTAACCTAGGAAGAACACATAATTGTTATATTGGATTATTGAGCTAAATTAAACTTAAGAAAAGTAAATTATTTTTTAGTGATTATGTTTTAATCTTATCCCTTTATCTCAATTGAGGGGAGAGCTAATCTCGACCATCAATCACGTCGGAGATTAGGGTTATGGATCTAGCTCAATGTAAAGTTATAAAATAAAGGTTAAGGAGAAGGAGAAGACACACGAAATATAGATTAGCCAAAGAGGGTTTGATCAATTGGATCAAGTCTAGTGTTGTATGTATTTCCTCAGTTGGGCCATTTTCTTAGGAAGGGAGCCCAAGTAAGTTCTGAAGAATTTAATGATGAACTATGATTGGATAGAATATATTGTATCATTTTTCAATATTTAGATTAGTAAATTTTGCTTCCATTGATGTTTTGTGTTAATGAACCTAGTTGTGCATTTAATTAGTAGATCGTTAATATGCTAGGAATTAAGTGTCGGATGATAGGTTTGCAAGAATTCTAACAATAACATATCGACCTTGTAAGCACACATTGTGTATGTTAAATCACCTTACATTTCCTTTATTTATAAAGTTGTTTCATTTAGAACCTTGAATAAATGATGGGTTGTTGTGAAATTTTGAAGCTTGCAACAAAGGCTACAACCAACCTTCTCACTGTGGTTGTTGAGTATCTCCATTCATAAATACTTATCATTTTGCGTCTCCATGCATCCCTTCCATGATTAAGTTTGGAGATATGCACTCTATGTATTTGGATTATTTAATTATGGAAATTCCACATTCAAAACCAATATCACAATGGGTTGTTACGAAATAAATTTTGGAAATGTTGTTACAAAAAGAAAAGGTTGTGATTGTTTCTTTGAAGTCTAAAACTAGAAATACCTAAACCTGGTGATACAAAGCACATAAATAAGATATGCAAGAGGAATATATATATATATACCAAACTTGATAAAACTTGATATCCTCTCGTGATGCAAGAAGATTAGACTGAAAGTCCGCAGATGCAGAGCAGGAGAGACACAAGATTAGAGAACACAGCACAGGAATAGAAACAACATCCACAATACTCACAGATCTTAATTTCTTGAATGCATTTCATCTTTACAAAGCTAGTATTTATAATATCCTAGCCAGTTAACCGGTCAAAACTTTTACCGGTAACTTGAAACAGAGAGAATCTACTTTCGGTAAGAACATCATGCAAGAAGTCTTATCGAAAGGACAAATAGTAAAAGTATATGTACCTAAAAGAAAAGGATTTGGGCAAGTGGGTACTACCACTTGTTATCTCGTCCCTTAAAGGCAGAGCCATATGGGGACCAAATCCGACACAATCTAAAAAGCAAGATAATGCAATCTAAAGATGAGATGGCCGGAATCTAGGACATCGGCTCATAATTACAAAGTGGATATTTTAAGAAAACCCACGAAAACTTAAATATTTACATAAAGTGTATATGATATCAAAAGAGTGATCATATACATTAGTCACTGTTATTCCATTCTTCATCAGAACCATCATGATCTTGTTCATATCTGTCTATCTGTTCTCTTTCTAATAATTGCTCAATGTCAGGAGAAAATATTTCTGGTGCTAATGAATCATCTAACCATGGTGGTGCTTCTTCTCAGAAGCAACAACAGAAAGGGAATGAGAAAACATTTGAAGGCTGATGCCTCAGATCCACATAAATTTCTCCTCGAAAACTGATAAACAATTTAAATTCTGGTCCATGGTAATTTCTGTCATTCTGGACTACTACTGTATCTTCATGAATGAATTCGAATTCTACAGTGTAATCATTTTGTGCAGCAATGTGGAGTTCCCAAACAAGTGTGTTGATCGTGTCTGGAAAATCACTTTCACACATCCAAGTGACTCTAGGCATATATTTGAACAGAAACAATTTAAACCAAGGACTCCACCAATTTACAGCACTATCTACCTGTGTAGCATAAAAAATGACTCTGACATAACCATGTATCCTAGCCCTTTGATGAATGGTAAAATAATCTTGCCAGGTCCAATCTGTACTTTGGACAAAACCAAAATAAATGGGAACAGGTTCACGGGATAATGCATAAAAGACTCTCCAAGGCCTATCTCTATAAGGTAATTCCCTACTGTATGCAAACATGCATGACTCTGAATCAAACCATTTCTGCAACACAATTTGTAATACTTCTATAGGTAATGACTTGACTCTTAAAACAAAACAATCCCAACAGAATTCATATTTACACTGACTACAGACTAATACTGAACAGTTTCTGGACTGACAGACACTAGACTGGACTGGACTTTTACTTGAAGAACTTTCTCCTTTGTACAGGGGTTTGAACATCTTGATGTCTTTGATTTCTGGAGCTCCTTCTCTTGTCAACATGTCTGCTAAATAATTTTCTGCACCTGATTTATAGACAATATCGAAATCAAAACCTTCTAGCCAGAGAGCCCATCTTAGAACCCTGGTATTTCCTTGTTCTAATAATTTCTTGTTGGAAAAAATACCTTTCATATGTTTCAGATCAGTTCTAACTAAAAATATGACACTTTGTAAGAACAATATGAATCTTTGAATTCCTCTTTTGACAGCCAGTATCTCTTTGTGGGAAGATGGATACTTAGCTTCTGTGTCATCAAAAGTACCAGAGGCATATGCACAAACAAGTTCTTTCCTTCCATGTTTCTGTAATAACACTGCAGCCCATGTATGATCAGATGCATCTGTTTCAAGAATAAATGGGAGATCGGTGTCAGGCAGTCTTAACTTGGGAAGCTCTCTGATTTTTCTTTTTATGTTCCTTACTGCCATAGTCATCTCATTAGACCATTCAGCTTTTTCTTTCTTCAGCCTTTTCTGCAAAATCTTAGTATCTTCAGATTGCTTTTCATAGAACTGACGGATGTAATTCAAGCAACCTAAAAATCTCTGAAGCATCTTTACCTCAAGGAAAATATCCGGAAATTTCAAAAGATGAAGAAGGATATGGGGTTGAAGCTCTATGTGACCCTGTTCAATATGCAATCCTAAATAGTCTATTCTGACTTTTCCAATTTGAAACTTTTCTTCTGAGTCAGATAGAACTAAACCATGCTTGTACACCATTTCATAGAATTTTTCCAAATGTAGCTTATGAGTATTTACATCCTTACTAAATACAAGAAGATCATCAATATATACAATCACATACTCTACCTCTCCAAAAATATCTTCCATCTGCTTTTGGAATTCAGAAGGAGCATTCTTCAAACCAAATGGCATTACTGTCCATTGGTATTGCCCATGTGGAACTGTGAAGGCTGTTTTATATCTATCATCTAGAATGATACCAATTTGCTAGAAACCACTTTTAAGATCAAATTTGCTGAAAACATTGGCATTGGCAATTTTAGCAAGCAACAATTCTTTATTGGGAAGAGGATACCTGATAGGCATTAGAGCCTCATTCAAAGCTTTGTAATTAATTACCAACCTCTTCTTGCCACGTTTCTGCTCACTATGTTTGTTGACATAAAAGGCTGGACATGCCCATGGGCTTTTGCAAGGCTCAATTAGGTTCTGTTCAAGCAACTGCTGAATCTCTTGTTTGCACAAAGTCTGTTCAGTAGGTGACATATGATTAGCACTTGCTTTCTGTGGTTTAGGAACATACCCTTCCTTATAAGGTAATGCTACAAAATATTTCTCTCTGGTCCAGAAAGCATCTGGCCTGCTTGTTGTACAATCATGGTGCAGCTTATCTGAGATTGCTTGTAATGTGTTTTGGCCACGTATTTCTGCATGCTTGACAATCTTTTGAATTTTGGTAAGATCTTGCATGGTATCTTGTAGATTGTCTTCTTCACTGGGCTTGACCTTAAGCTGGTAATCATTTTTTGCAGGAATCATAATTGGTCCTTCAACAGTAGTAAATGTGACTGAGTCTTTGCCAAAGGTGACTGGAAGGAATCTCTTCAAAAAATCTTGTCCCAATAGGACATCTGATCCTGTATCAAAACTGTACAAAGTAACATATGTCTGTACATGATTCAAATAAACTGGAAAATCAGGAGATATATGGTTAATCTCCATTAACTCTTTATTCACGACTCTGAAGGACAGTTTAGTAGGCTGCCAATAATAAGAAGGAATTGCGCCAAATTTGCAGCAACTACACATAGCTCCAGAATCAATTTGTGCATCTAAAGAGTATTCCTTTAAATTTGGAAATTTTATTTTCAAAGGAATTACCACTTTATCCCCTATTCCCATGATATTTACTAAATCTACTTCCTTAGATTTCATGGGCATTTATTCTGGAATATCCTTCATCATAATTCTTGTCAATTTGGAATTAGCATCATCATAATCAGAAATAAGACTTTGAAGTTTAGCTGATAATTGCAATATTTCTGATCTTGTTAGTCTAATAGATGTTTCCAAACTGCTAATTTTCTTTTTGAGAATATTGAAAATTGAATCAAATTCTCTTTCAATAAAATCCTCATCATCAATTATTCTTTTGGAAGGTAATTGTTTTTCCAAACTTTCCAGCTTTTCTTTCAATCTTCTTCTAGCTCTTAACTGAGACGATTCAAGCTGTGCTAGTTGTGTCTTGACCTCATCAATCTGATTCTGCAAATTGTCTGTTTTGTTGAAGTAAAACATTTTAATATCAATAATAAAATTTTCATCAGAGTCAGAAGAATCGGATTCCAAACTTATTCTTCTGATATTAGGCAAATCATCATTATCTGAAGTAGAGGAGTCACTAGAAATTTCAAAATATTCACCATCTGAGTGGGAAACGAGGTCCCAATCTTCTGGATTATGAACTATAGTAAAAACATCCATGATCTTCAACTGTTTCTTATTCTTTTTCTCTTTGCAAGTATTAGCATAATGGCCTTCTTTACCACATATAAAACATGTTATCTTTTTAGAAGGCTTTGCTCTTTTTCTGAATACTATCCTCTTTTTTTTGGAAAATTTAGAAGGATAATATTTTCTCTTAGGAGTATACTTATCTGTCTTGCATGAGCATGAAAATTTTGACACTTTCTTTTTAGATTTGCTACTACATCCAAAATCATAAGTTTATGCAAAATTAATACACAACTTTGTACTGAAATGCATCTACTTCTTAAAATTGTTTTTAGCTTTTTCTGATGCACATTCTCTTTGCAAAACATAAACTATCATCTGATGTACTGCAGCAAATGAAGAATTCTCAATTTTTACTTTGTTGGTCTCAATATACTGATTAATCAAATCTGGAATTTTTCCTGGCATTGAAGCTATGTAATACCTCAAATAAGCAACATTGTGAGGATCTGCTGCTTGATAAAGAAGTTTTTGCATAACACAATAATAATCATCCAGATATCTATGTTACACAGTCTTTGTGATAAAAAGAATTGACCATGATGTACTGAATCTTCTGGTACTACCCCCACAAACTCATGTTTTAAGGCATCAAAAATAGCTTTCAGGGGATCTGTTGGATGTTCAATGATATTGTGCATTTCTTCTTCAGACAACTTATCCCACCATTGTTTTAAAATACCAGTAAAAGACCAAACGATTTGTGTGACTATATCAAACCATGATGCTTTGGTTTCAGCTTTTCGCTGTAGTGCCCAAGCATGGACATTATGAAAAACTGTTATAACCTCTTCACTTTCCATGAAATCAATATTTACCAAAATTGTATTGCCAAATCCTCTAGCTGATGGATTTTCAAATTTGGCAGGGACACTTTCCAAATTGTCTCTATATCTAGAAAAAGGACTATCTGCAGATGCTTCATGTGCAAAAGTATCCTTGTCACCTTTCATTCCTTTATGTGTGAATGTAAATGTATCACCTCTATCTCTTTTAGAACTAGTATCTCCTTGAGTGGGTTCTCCAGGAGTTCTGGTAGTATGAGAGGTAACACCAGACATGGCCAAAATTTGTGGAGCAGATGGTTGGCCATTTTCTACAAGGGTTTTAAGACTAACATAACCTTTTGGTAATCTCAAGCTTTCAACAGTAGGAAAAGTGGTTAGCCTATCTCTCATCAAATCTGTTTTTTCTCTGGCTAACATTATTCCTTTTTGTACCTTCTCAATCTTAGCAGTATCTATGTTATCAATGCTTTTGAACAAAATACTTCTAAGACCATCTTTTGGTTCATCTGAACTGGAAGAAAACTTTAATTTTGAACTTGAAAGATCTACTTCTCTATAATGAGGTGGAGAAGTAGGCTGCGGTAATGCATCTCTTAAATGTTCAAGGGACCTGGAAATAATTCCCATGTTGGAATTGATATCATTCAATTTCTGTGTATGCTCATTCTGTATTCCCAAACATTCATTATAACCACTGTGCATTTTCTTTATATGTTCTTTAATTTCTAGCACATCTTTGGCTATGTCATCTATGTTTTGCAACATACAAACAATTTGATAGTTTGTATAATTATGCATTTTCTCTGTTTCACTCTGATCTGCATCTGACATGTTTTTCATCTGTATCCATTGGAAATCTGACTTTAGAGTGCCATTCTTGAAAGTTCTTCTAGAGTTTGCAGGCTCTAAATATATTTCATTAATCTTTGCTGTCAGATCATATTGAGCTCTGGGAAGACTAAAGCTTTTGATATCAGGCAAGACTGTTTCATGCTTTTGATCTTCTAGTTGGAAACTGGAAGATGGACCCGATACACAGAATTGGCAATCATTAGATTTATGGGACAAAGGTTTCTTTTGGTTTCTTTTGGGAACAGAATATGTTGGTGGAAAAGGAGCAGGAGAAGGCATAACTGGAGGAGGTATTACTGCTTTTGTACTGTCTCTACTTCCTAAAAATGAAGATCTGTCTAAGATAGTCATATATTTGACAAGCCGGGGGCTTGTGAATATGAGATCAGAAGAACCATCAGAATGTTTGACAATAGACAATTGTCTAGGTTCTTTTGATGTTTGCAGTTGAGGATATTTTTGTGATAATGGAATGTAAGTACTATTCCATTCATCAGGTAGAGTGCATTCTGCAAATCCTATTTCTAAGGGAGCAGTATTACCGGGACCAACTATTACTCCTTCTTTCAAATCTCTTGTACACAATTTTGGATTGAGTGGAGGCATTATGCTGGAAACAAATCGAAGACAAACAGAAGAATGAAGCTGAGAAATTAAAGTTTGTGGGGCGACATTGAAACCATTGAACTGGATATAGGCATTCAGAAACTCATTTATATATGGGTCATTCAAAGAAACTTGATATCTGGGAATTACAGAAGACCAGACAGGACCGTTATTAAGAGGGATCTGAAAACCTCCCAACAATGCATCATTAAAATCATTCATTCTGGTATCCAAGACACAAGTTAGGCAAGAAGTATTTAATCTTGGTCTGACAAGAGGATTAATCCTGAACTGAATCATGCCTATATGAATATATTTGAACCCATGTTCTAAACCCCATTCAATATCTTCTCTTTTAATTAAAGGAATCTGGTAGACTTTTTGATCAGTAGAAATAGGAATATTTACAGAAGTAAAGCGAAATAACTGAGTTGCTATGAACTGAAAAGCAGGGATCTTATATAACTTGTCTACTTCTATCTCTGACAAAGTCCAATTTGGCTGTGGCTCAAATTCTTGAAATAAAACTTTTTCATCATATAACTTTTCTTCAGAAGTTTTGTTCATATACTTATTCAGAAAAGACCATCTCTTTTGCTTAGCAATTTTCCTATCCTCGAGTGTTTGAAGAACAAATTCATTCAAAGAACCGGCCATTGAGATTAAATATAAGTATGCACCTGAACAGAGGAGAAATAGTCTTTATGCTCCAGGAAATCAAACACGACAGTCCGTTGCCCAAACGCTCTCAACCAAAGCCTTATCGCCAACTTTAACTCGTAAACAAAGGGTTGATTCTAAGCATTACCGCTATAACCCTTAGATTCCTATGTATTCCCCTTTCACAATCATAGGTAAGTTGGGAAGATTTTCACCTTGAATCTCTTGGTACATAACACTTCATTTTCATGGGCTTGCCAATTGAGCTGCCCCTAGGGGGAAATATGCAAGAAGAATTTGTTTATCTACCCTGGGTCATTTTCAAGATTATTTGTTATTTCCTTTGAGTGCTTAATTCACTTTTCTTGAATTTGTGTCATGTTAAATTATATTCAATATATTTCTTGTGAAAGCTTACTTACTTTTCTCTCATTGCACATTTCATGGTTGTGAATTTTAAATGGTTTTTATTTCTTATGTTTAGATGAACATTTTTAGAAGAGGCTGAAGAGGAAACATAAGAGAACAAGGGACAAGAGAAAATGTTATTTGGAAAGAGACCAGATATAAGAGGATTTTCCTCTTTGTTCATTTTGATGCTAATCCTGATGAGTCAATGTTGACCAAAATTCCATGTAATAAAGTTAATAAAGTCAAAATAATAACCAAGATCATGGGACACATATTCCAAGATGAATGTTGGGAAAAAAATCCTAGTTTGGGTGTTCATTTAGTTTATTATGGCTAAGGGAAACTGGCAAAGGCAAAGGAAAAGGCTTTGGAAAGGCATGAGGCATTAATTGACATTTTATTTATGAAAATAATGGAAATTAGGAGATAAGGAAGGTGAAAGATCACAAGTTGCATGTGAGGACGAAATTGAAGGAAAATAATGGAAAATTGAAGAAATTAGAGGCCTCATTAATAAAAAGGCTTATGAGGATTAGTTGGTACCTTTTTTCAGTTTAGTTTTGGAGCTCTCTCTCTCACACTCTTGGACACTTAGAGAATTCTTGGAGCACTCTAGCATTGAATCAAGGAAAACAAAGGAAGGACCAGGAAGGCAAAGGGAAGCAAAGAACAAGCAAGGAAGAGTAGGATCAAGCAACTACACCATGATTAGTTGCAGGTATCGATTTGCATGCATGATTTCCTTGCTAGATGTGTCATGCATGGTAAAATCATGTGTTTTTGGTTCTCTTGCTATCATTGGCATGGGTTTTTCCAGGTGTGACAACGTTCTTCAACCTTGCCTTTCCATCTATGGATAGCCATGGTGTGGTGGGTTCTCTTGTATTTGGTTGATTTGTATTACTGAATGGATTTCAAAGCTAAGTGGGGTGGTCTCAAGATTATTAACAAGGTCTAGGAATACCCGGATGGGATACACGGTAAAGACTAGATGTGAACACTTCAATTAAGCCTAGAAATCCATTGGCTGGTGAATGGCAGGAAACACAGTAAATCTCAGTATTGAATACCCTTGAGTGGGCCTAGGAATCTCTTGACTAGTAATGTCAGGATACACGGTAAATCCTATAGGGTGGAGACCTCTTCATCCTAGGAATACCTTGAACGGTAATGACAAGATACATGATAAAGATGAGAGGTTGAGACAGACAAATTCGTCACGATTTAGGTGGAGAGGTCCGACGACATCCATGCTTGTCTAGGGCCTGGTGATTTGGTGGGGATTGTGGTAAAGCTTGGTTCTATTGGTGAGGGTTGAGGTGGTTTTGCCTCGGGAAGCTATGGTTGGTTTTGTTTTGAGTCCCACATTCATGCTTGGAATATGACACGGGGGTGATTGGTTGAAAGAAATATTTGGTTCAACCAATATATGGTCGGGTGGTTCATGGAAGTCTTGAACCTGGTTGGCTTATGAATTCATTAATAAGAGCTCCTTCTCCTTGGCATTTCATGTGTAAATGTACTAGTTCATATGTGATTCTTATGGCTATTATATCCTTGTTACCTTTGTTGGTCATATGTTGGTTATGAGTATGTTTTATGGCAGACTTGATGTATGACCCTCATCATGTTTTGATTAGCAAATGAATGTACAATGAATATATGACCTAATATATGATAATGTAGCGATTGTGATAAGGAATCAATGCTTCTTTACGAATATCTGATAAGTATGAGACCCCTATGCTCAGATATGTTCTTATGACCTGTAGTTTAAATATTGGTGACATGTTTGACGAAATGCCAAACATGGCTAGTAGGGGTCATATCAAGTACTTGTATCAGTGATTACATTAATAGCCTTATTGCATTGTTATTTATCATTTTGAAAGTTTCATGAAGTTCTGGGCAGTGGTCTGCGTCCTGGCCTTGAAAAAGTGGCACATAATCTGGGGTCGTTGGCTCTGAACTAGATGAAAAAGTCCACAGTCGTTGGTTGCCTTGTTGTGGGATCGACTAGAAGGCCTTACTCGCATGCATGGCTTGTCATGGGAGTGGTTGGGGGTCTAGATTAGTGAAATGTCAAGTTGTCTCAGGGGTTAGTCACCTGGAAGGTTTGGTTGGCTCCTGAAGGTTTTGTAGCAAGTGTGGAAGGTCAAATTGGTTTGGTTTTGTTAGTTCCACTTACTTAACTATACATGGGGAGTTGAATCACATCATAGTAACGTCTAGTCACATGTTTATCCTAGTGGACTAACTAACTTGGGTAAATGTGGGAGGAGGGTGTTAAGAGTGGTTTCAGAGCATGGTTCACCCCTCAGAGTAGATGGGTGGTGTGTGTTGGACATGCATACATGTGGGTTTCATATATGTGTTCTCTATGCTTGTGGTCTATGTGCCTGTTTTGTATGCATGGAGTTGGTCCTGGTTGCAATGGTGTCACCATGAGAAAGTGGATAGTGTCGTCATGGGATGTTGTTGTCATGAGTGTATGTCTGTTGCGCATTAGTTATGCATGTCATTGTTTATATGTTGTTATGCATACATTGACATGATGATACTTTTCATGCATGGATTCATGATATGTGGTTAGTATGGTCATGCATTGATAATTGGATAATGGTTGAAATGATGTTTTTCTACTACTATGATTGTGATTATACATGTATTTTGCTAATATGGTTGGTCTTGCGGATGATATATCCACCCCTGAACTATACTGAGGCATGTTGGTTATGTTATGTTTTGGTTTAAGCTGACATGGTATACTTGCAGGAAGAAGATCAAAGATGGCTAGCTTTGTAACCCTAGAGACAACCTTTAGCTGAGAAGAGGTTAGTGCCTAGGAAATCTATACAAAAGGTAATAAATATTTCTTGATATCCCATTATGATTATTCAGAGATTATTTTCACTGGTAATGCAGAGAAAAACTTCTTGAAATAGAAATACTTCTCAGGATTTCCTCACTACTATGAAAATGAAATAAAAGTTGTAGCAAGGTGAGAGATAGAAAAATGGAAGGTTCAGAACAAAAGGTTGCAGCTACAAAATATTTTATTTAAACCTTAGTAGGATGCATGAAAGACTTAGAGAATGTATGTATGTGTGGAAAAATGGTGCACATTTTTAAGGTTATTTGATTAAAATTTACAAGTACTATGAGAAAAATAAATCTGTATTATAAAAACAACCAATAACTTCATAACATATTTCCAAAAGAACAAGAAACAATAAATGACTTATAATAGCGGGAAACACATATCATATCCAAAAATTAGTTAGGAATCATCCAGGAAGTGTTTATTGGACTCAAGAAAAGATAACACATTACACAACAACTTTTTATCTCTATGAAGTCAAAATTTAGAACCTCAAAAATGGTTCTCCAAAGTCTTTTTGTAGTGACATTACAAAGATGACAATTATAAAAATTGTTAACTGCCATAAACATCTTAAACTATTTTAAAAACTACTCTAAGCCCTATTCGGTCCTCCCGAGGACTTAAAATTTGAAACTTAAAATATATTGACTCAAAATTACAATATGTAATATCTTTTGAAATATTTCATGAAAGAAACCATGTGGCTAATTTTCATAAGGTGACTTGTGATTTTTGAGCATGCTCGCTTGTAGAAGGTCCAGGTTCAACTGCTTCACTTGGTGACATCAATGCTTTTCACTTTTTCCATATTGATAAATATGAACTTGGGAACTTGATAAACCTAACATGAGCCATCCTGAAATTGGTAATTCAACTGTAGGTTGGTTTCTTTGTGAAGAGGGTTTTGACCAACCATAACAACTGGAAATCTCCATACAAATAATTCACAATGGTAGAGCCCTTAAATATTGTTATGTTCTCATGTGAAGAATTAATATTACTTTTTACCTCGACCAAATGTGTCTCATATGTCTCCCAGGGAAGCAGATTACCTTTCTGATCCCAACATCAGGGTAATCCTACCTTGACCCTTTTGTCAAAGTATGTATTGAATTTCAAAACAGATTCCTTGATCTCTCCCAACTTTTCCTCTGTATTTTTTATAAAGATTCTTCTATACCATTTTATTTATTTCCAGAACAAGAGTTGTGAGATCTTTAATCTCCATTTTTCTTGATTTTTGAGATGATTTAGAATTAAGAAGATCAATCATTTTCTTTGCCATCTGGGCATTTCGTTGGGATTTTTCTTTACTAAAAGCAATGATCACTTCTAAATCTCTGACAATGGTTTTCTCCTATGCCTGTATCAAAGACATATTTCCTTTCAACTTCTCCTTCAGTTCTTTGATCTCATCAGATGTTGTTTGATAGTTCTTTTGATGATGTGATGCACTTTCCTTTGACATATTCAACTATCTCTCTTTAATCTTCAAATGTTCGTAAGTGTCATCCAGACTCTTTTGGATTTTCTCCATTTCATCCTCTAAAATCTTTAATTTTGTCATGACGCTGGTAAGTTTATCTGCAGGGTCTTCGGAATTTGGTTGCATAATAATTGTGCACACATGAGTATTTATTTTCTGTTGCAAGCTTGCATTGAATTCTCTCAAAGTGGCCACTTCCTTATTCCTTTCAAGTAATTCTTGGGTTATGAGTTCCTTCTCTTTTTCAACTTGAGCTACTTCTGGAGCCACAACATGTTCAACTGCAGGCATATTCAACTTCTTCTTAAATACTTGAATATTTGATTCCACCCCTTGTAAGAGATTTTTGAACAACATATTTATATTTTGGGTTTACTCCAAGCTTGACAATTAACTTCTTGAGTTCCTCATTTTGGATATGCTCTAGAATTAGATTTTTCTAATTTTAATTCATTTATTACCTTCCCCAATAAAGATTTTTCTTTATTTGCTACCAATGATTCCTTTCTTAAATCACTGTAAATAAGTTCCCCGGTTTCCTTATGCAAATTGATTTTTTCAGGCAATGGAATGTCCCTTGCATCCACAATTAAGTTTACAGTTTTGAATCCTGCTGTAGAAGAAATTGTCAAAGCAAGAAAGTTTGAGTTGATTCCTTTCTGAATCCATGGCTGATAATAATCTAGTATGATACTCTGATACTGATTGGTGTTCAAGCTGAGAAGTCACATTCTCCCTAATCTTTTTATTCTTCTCTTCAACCTGTTCATATGACTCCTTTATGGAAATAATAGATGTTTGTTCAACTCCTTTAGGAATAGCAGAAGAAGGTGTGCATATCACTTCTCCTAACTACAATTGAAAACCAATTGAAGAAGAATAATTTTCTACCAGAGGCTCAGATTCCTTTCCCTTACCATGTAATTTTGATTTCTTGGAACTTTGGTTGGTTTCTTCATCTAGAACAATGACCTCTTCAATTCCTCTCTTAAATCCTTTCTCTGCAAGGTGGGGAGTTTCAACCTCCGTCCTCTTTTGTGCTTCAAATTGACCACCATTAGCCCGTTTTTCTATCTCAGGCCTTGATTCATGAATGTATGGAGCATAGGAATTCTCCACCCTTCTTCTTGAAATAATTTGATGAAGATCATAGGGGAATTTGTCTCCTTGCTGAAAGTACATGTATTGAAGCATTCTATCAACTTCCTCCATAGCCTATCTATTATTTACAATAAAAGGCCCAATAGTTTTGGGCAACTTGAACAAATACCCCTTCTTTCCTGGTACAATATGAATTTGATATACATTTAAACTTTGTGTAATGAATTCCAATGCAAATAGTCTCATTGGTACAAAACATGGGAGACTATAAGGGACAACCTTTGCTCCATACAATCTAATTTCAACATAATCTTCAAACTGAAACTAGTCTCCTACTTTGACATCTTTGTTGAGCTATAAAAAGGACTAGGCTTTTGGAAAGAGGCATGGTGGAACATATTTTTTTATGATAGAATAGAAAATTGACATAAAAGAGGCAATGAAACATGGAAAACCCTCATATTTACGGTGACTTCGTACAGTTTCGCTCTAGTTCACCACTGATTTTTTTCTTTTATGAGAATCCATTATGTTCAAGCCCAAATGCATGAATATTTCTACATGAAGATAGAGGAATAAGTAAACCAACATAGATGGGAATAGAAGCAACCAATAAGATTCATGTTTGACAATTGAGAATTCACTAAACCCTCCCAAAAATTTGGCATATCAAGAGTCACTTTAGGTTGCATGACCAAATTAAACATTCTTATAACTACACAATCAATAGTAGAAGTATTTTATTTCCCGAAAAACCCGACAATTACTTGCAAAATTGGTTGGACATCTTCAATAAAACTATGTAGGGGAAACACAGTTGGTTCTAGAGATAAAGTGTGTCAAACTGGCATAAGATGGAAAGGCAATTTAGCATAATCTCCTCCAGACAAGTTTTGGAAACCAGATACCAGGGTTTATTCAGAAAATGAAGTATAATGCTCAGAGTGTGGAAAATCAAGGGTCTATTAAATCAATAGGGAAGAAACTTGGAAAATATTCTCCCCCGGTGAATTCATCACAAAAAATTTCTGGGGATAAAGAGAAGAAGTCATCCAAGTAAAAAATTCTGGGAAGGAAAAGGTCCGAGGGACAATTACAGAAAATAATTTTGACTTTACAGCTCTAGAATATATAGGGGAATCTATTTGAACAACGAGAATGTTCTGATGCAGTTCCATCAGGTTTAGTGTGAAAACAGGGTAAAAAATGTCCCTTTCAATGTTCATAAGAGGAATGTGGGTTGCAAAACCCATCATAGAGACTTTCTTCAACATTTTTGAACAATTGAATAAGTGTACACGGTGGATAAATACCTAGTAACCTTAAGCTGGCATTGGACTTTGAAATTGACAAGCTGGTGGGCGTAGGTGTACTTTGGTACACTCCAACACCAACAATAGATAAACATATTATGAGCGTAAAAATAGGGTTTTATGGATAAATGAGGGAAAAAGGAGGGAAAAATGAAATTTAATGTGGAAGGGACATATGTATGGCATGATATCGTACAAGTGACATGGGGATGATGAGGTGGTGATGATGATGTGACAATGATGACATGGGGAGGATGATATGGGGTGTTGGGTGACATGGTATTATTATCACTCACCTGTTAAAACACGCTCGCTTGCTGTAGAATCCAATGAAATCCATTTACCACCCACTGGAGCACCTGCGGTGGTAAATGATCCCACTGACTGGTGTTGCCGTAGACGATCATGATTGTTGATCATGTAAAGGTTGTTTTACTTCCAAACTGTCCACAGTGACACCAACGCCGATAAACTCTATGTTGTTTGTGTTGTCAGGTTTCTTCGGTGGGGAAGGCTAATGGCGCTGACGACATCACACTTTAAATTTGCCCAATCGTTAACCTTTTCTTTTCTCCATTAGGTCCCACTAACGACATAAAATTTTATTTAATATTGCACAACCTTCGACTTGACATTAATCCCATTTATTGAAAATAAGCCACCATCCAAATAATTTTGATTTTTCTTTTATGGGATTTTTTTTGTGTTTTTGAGATAAATGATTTTTTCTTTTTCATTTTGAACATAGTGAAAGACGAGCTACACCAACTTGAAACATGGTAGACTATAGTTCATGAGACTTTCCCTATAGATCAGATGAGTAACATGGTGTTGGGCACTCTTCTGAATTAGCAAATAAATTGAGAAGCTTGAAGGTAGAAATAAGAAGTTGCAAGGAAAATAATGACATAATCATTCCAACATAAGAGGAACAAGAATAAGTTAATGCAGTAATCCTTCAGAGTTTGTCATAATTGTAGAGACAGGGACCACTTAGGATCAACCATGGGAAGGAGGACAAAACTAATGGGGCATATGGAAGTAGGTCTTATGGTGGGCACAGGTCGGATAGAGATGTCACAATCAGAGATGGCATGATATTGGATATTCTAGATAGGAGAGGCGATGGACACATGTTCTATTCGAGTACTAGTTCTGACAAGCACTATGATAACCATTGTTATCATCCCTACAAGAGGAGTGACAGAGGATATTTTCCAGATGAGTTCAAGACATCTAAGCCACCTAAATTTGATGGAGATTTGAAGAAGTTGGAGGATGCAGGAGCATGACTATTTAGAATGAAGAAATTCTTTGAGTTGCATGAATACACAAAGAATATGAAGGTCAAAATAGTTGTCTTCAACCTGAAAGGTAAAGTAGACATTTGGTGGGAAGATGTGAAACGGGTTAGAGACATCAAGACAAAAGATCTGAGTTGGCATCAATTCAAGAGACTTTTCAAGAAGAAGTACTTGTCAGAGAGGTACTACGAAAGGAAAGCCAAGGATTTCTATGAGCTAAAGATGGGATCAATGACAGATGAGGAATATATGACCAAGTTTTTGGAGTTATTGAGGTATGTACTATATCTTAAAGATGAGAAGGCCAAATTCCAGAGTTTTTTCAATGGATTTCCATTAGCATTTAGATATCAGATTGATTATGATGAGCCTTAGTTTCTTGAAGAAGTTATTGGGAATTTGAAGCATTGTGCAGTCAAAGCGTAAGAAATAATCGCAATAAGGTTGTAAAGGGAAAGATAAAGCTAAAGGTAAATGATAGCCGAAAAGAACAAGGGCTCAAGATGCATGTTAGAAATAAAATGTTGCACCTAATAAGAAGTTCAATGTAGTTAGACAGGGACATGGGTCATAGCTTGGAGGGCAGTAGAATAGAGGTGATGGTATGGGACAGTTTCAATGGTTGGAAATATGGTAAGGAGCATCTTAAGAGGGATTTTCCGCAAAATCAGGGTGGTAGGCCTCAGATTTATAGTGCACAAGAAGTGAAAAAAGTTGGGGTTTGTAACCACCCTCCTCCCACATCTACCCAAGTAACCGACCAGCCAGGGTAAACATGTGATGAGATGTGTCACACGGGATGAGTCGTTCTTGCGGACAAGACCGACCTCCCTAGTATCTAATGATATATATCGACAAACAAACCAATCAACTTCTATCTTTCTCTAAATATGCAGTTTATAAATAAAGGCAAACAAGTGTTTTAGGCCTACCTTGGGTCCAATGCAAGTTTGTGGAAGCCTCGCTCCGTTGATCCAAATGAGCTCCCTTGTAGAGAATCTGCAAACACAAACAAGCACACAAATTAAATGGCACCTGAAAAGCCAATATAATAAAGCATACTTATCATGATGGTCAAGGAATTCATGAAACAAATCACATAAGACAATTTGTTGAGAAAAATGAATCTGATTGTATTAATTTAAATCAAAGAAGAACTTTACAACCTGTGCCTTGATGCTGTACAAGCTCCTCCCAGGGCCCAGCAAGAAGTCTCCTCTACTTTGACAAGTTTCACTCTCTTCCCAATGAAGCCAAAAGGTATGTGATCTCTCCTCTCAAGCTTAACTAGGAAGTCTCAATTCCACCAGCATTTACCTTAAAAAATGTTCAGCTTCTAACCTCCCTAGCAACTAGCCCAATGCCTTAATTTATAGTGCAATGGAGGGAAGTTACTAGGTCCTCCTTCAAAGGGATAAAGCCCTCCTTCAAAGGGATAGCTCCTCTCATCAAGGGATTAGCTCCTTCACTTTTGGGATGCATGAACCACCTAGGAGCGAACCATCCACATCAAGATTCCTTCTAGAATCATCTAGAATTAACCCAAAGTGAGTTTTTAAGAATAAATTTGCGCCTTTTTGACTTTCACAGGGGTCCGCACCAACTCCTTTAGAGACAGAGCGGGCAGGTCCGTAGGTAACATGAACATGGGGGTGCGGGACCGTAGGCAACAGTGAGAGAAAGTGCGGAACCAGAGCTTTATTGATTTTTAAGGTATTTCTCTCATTTTCAAAGCTTGATATGGAGAGCTGAGGTTTGAGACTTGCTTAGGAGGACAGTATGAATGATGATAGACCCATACTAACTGCAACTAGTCATGGTGACAATATTTTGTGTAATAGATTGCCCCCTAAAGTGCGAAGTCTGTAGTAGATGAGGATTTCATTTATCATCTAAGAAGAGTGAAGTACTTTATCATTTCGAGGATCATATTGTGGAGAGCCCGGTTGGAACCTGTAAAAACATTCAATGCAAAATATATATATGAGATCATATCATCGCTGAGGTAGGCATTCCCATACTCAGATCAAAACTGACTAGAAAACTAACTACTGCTCTGATATAGGAAGGATCTTGTAATACATCACAAGTATAGACACATGTAGACACAGTATGGATGCAACCATCTGTTTATGAATAGTCCACTGTATAATGAATATAAAATTCCTCGCAGCCTAGATGGTGGAAACTAGATCCAGGGTCTTGATTTCTACTTCCCGAAATAGTACGATTCTAACCATGTGAATGAATGTGTCGAAGTTGAACATGGTAGAAACCACTTGATTACCAGTCAATGATGTAAACTGTTAACAAGTGTGAGATGTGTTGATGTCTAACATGTCACAGAATCCTTTGATCGAAGGTCAATGATGCAACCTATCGTCGAAGGCGAGAAACCTGCCATTGAGGCATGCAGATCCCAAGGTACTGACGATTTCTAGATCATCTTTCTAGATAATGAGATGAAGTTGATAGAAAGTGATCCTTCGTAGGCAAGCCCACAACACGAAATCATAGATCAAGTTTGAAGAAATTTAGTTGCAAGGACTGACTCAGGGATGGTCAAGATGGATGACAGATATTTTGCAGATGAATGGCTTATTTGCACTGACCTCTTGAACACATAACGACACAACAGATGGTTTGGCGATAGTTGACCCAAAGTTAATACCCAGAAATTGGCTGAAGACTTTCAATATGGTTTGGTCAACTGTTAGGCAAAGGATTTCCCAACCCAGGTGAATAAAAGTGTCGTGTTCAAGAGTGGTTACAAAGTATGACAAACAAGCTCATTTTTCTCTCTTTTCCCCCACCATTTTTGGCAAGTACCTCTTTATTTTTGACAAGCTTGAGGAGGATAACATTTGCTTGATTATAAGCTCATCCTTCGGATGAGTCCAACTTAGTTTAAATTCGAACCCTAAGAAGGATTGGTCCGTTCCTGTTTGTAATTGAACAGGTTCTTTACTGTTAAATTTTAACGAGTCCAGTATAGGAGAAACTCGGCGTTTTTCAATTTTAGAGAGTTTGAAAAAACTTAAGAGGACTCCATGGTTGTCCTTTTTTGTAAATTTGTGTCTCGCAAGCCCGAAAAAGTATAAAATAATACTTGAGAGAATCGCTTGATCATTACGATCAAGGAGTACTTTCCATAGTTAGTGCCTCTGATCTGAAAAAGTAAAAAAACGATCAATGACACGTCACTTTATAACCAATATCGAATTTGAAACGACAAAAATCCGGCAATCTTTTCATGTTTTTTATGGTCAGAAAAGGGCTGTAAGTGGACCATATTTTTAGTTCCATTTTAACGAGTTTAAAAAGAAAAACTCGGCGATATTTTCATGTTTTAGGAGTCAGAAAAAGAGCTTAAAGGTGACTCTAATGTTTTTTCATCGAAAATGACCGATTTCACCTGAAAAATCCGTTATCGTGAACAAAAACTCAAACATTACTTATACCTGTTTAAAATGGATAAAAATGCTTCAAAAGTTACCTCTTTAAAGTGAAACATACACAAACTAAAAACTCATTTATTCAAAAAACTTATAAAAAGGGCTTTTGTAAATTCATTTTTACCGTTTGAGTTCTGGGTGAGAAAATAGAGCTTTTGGCCAGAAATTTCCCGTGAAGATTGCGGAAAATCCGTCCGTTGGAATCGAACGCCGTCTCCTCCAGGTAATCTACATCATCCTACTCTTTAATTTCATCCGTTTCAAATTTGTTTTTAGGCTTTAATTTCATTTTTAAAGGGATTTTTAGGTTAGAAACCCACGCGCGGGGGTCCGCAGGCATAGCACAGGTAACCTGCGGACCCCGACTTTTCTGTAAAAGGAAAAAAGTCAGGGGTCCGCACCTGCCGTGAAGGCAAAGTGCGGACCTACGCACTGTCTCTAACAGCGAGGTGCAGTCCCCGCAGCAAGGGTTTTTAAACCTAAATTTCTCAAATTCACCCAAAAACTTTTCTTTTAGATATTCTAATTCACATTTTTGTTGAATGTAGAGTATATATCATGCTTGATTGGCGAGAACGGGAGCACGAGGATGTAGATCTCGCCGCGATAAATCATCAACCTTCGATTGATGCATTGAAGGCATGCGGCTTATACAAATTCTGGGCCATACCTGGCATGAGGGCCCAGGTGGACTTTTTGCAGTGGCTGGTAGACAGGTGGAGCATACAGGACTAGTGCTTCTTCATTGGTGGTCACCAGCTCGAAATGGAGCCGGTAGACATTTACTTTTTGACTGGTTTGCCTAAGAGAGGTGAACATTTGACTCTATTCGGGACTAGGCCAGGTGGCCAGTCTGTCGATAGCCTCCGGCTAGAGTTTTGCAACGACCAGACTAGAGACAAAGGGATAGATATCAAAACCATATCCCTTCCTGAACTGAAAGTGATTGCGTTTACTGTTACCAGGCTCTGCGGAAGTGCAACACTACATATAGCCACTGGATCCCAGATGCGGATGGCAGTAGACTGCTTTCGAGGCACCATCTTCAACTGGTGCGATGCTGTGTTGGCTAATATAAAAGGCCAACTGACTAGAGCAAAGAATGGAAAACTGAAGACCTTTGGATATGGTGCTTTAGTCGTGAGCTTTGGTCTGGAGAGGGTCCCAATGTTGGTCCCACAACATCTCACTGTCGGAGTCGGACTTCCTCGAGAGCCCAAACTGATGCGATGGGTTGCAGTTATGGCCCGTCATCCTGAGGAGGGGATAGAAGTCGTTCGATTCACTCCTGAGTATTTCCATTGGTTGGAGAACCAAGTTTTTGCTATTAAGGACTTTCCTTACACCGGGGTAGATTTTCGTGGTGACCCAGACATGGCTCTTCCACCAGGAGAGCAATGGGATGATTTAGGTAAAATCATTTTTAGCATTTTGTAATTTATTATTTTTTTTTGTTTTTATTTCATCCCAAAATTGATAGTAAAAGTTTCAAATGCAAATGTAGGTCCACGGTGACCAGCCACTCTCTGACCCTATGAGACGAAACAACGAGCTGCAGCAGCACCAGTCCCACAGGACGAATCAGTAGAGACCTTGGTCGAATTGGAGAGTCATCTAGAGCATTTGACAGCAGACATTTCGGAGACCAGCATAAATGACATTCCTCTTAGGCTACAACGCTATGTGATTGGGGTCCCAGGACCTTTCAAGAGGTTCCTTTGCAGTGGTTTCTTATCGAGATCATCACTAGTGATAGGATGATTGCCTGCTGTAGACACATATGACATTTTTTGCTTTTTGTACTATCATTTTTGCCGATCATAAGGTGTTTTTCAACCTATGATCGAAGACGATGTATATTTGACACACTCCTATGTTATACTATATCACTATTACCGGCTTATCTTGTAAACATGTTATGGAATGTTTTTAAATCTACTTGTATGATTATTGCAAATGTCTACTTAACATTCGAGAAGCAATTGCATCTGCTAATGTATTTAAATATCTTGGAATATTCTGATATTCAATATAGTCAAATCCACGTTCCAAGAGACGAACTCTCAAAAATAATCTTAATAACACTGGATTTCTAATGGCATATACTCTATTAAGCTGTAATACAACGAGTTCAGAATCTAACCTCACTATCAAACTCCGAATCCCAAATGAAATAGATTCAGATAATAACTCAATCACTGCACTATACTCAGCAATGTTGTTCGTTGTTTGACCGAGGCTTACCCCATGCATAGATACCAACTCGTCAGAGGGTGAATAGATAACCCAAGCTGCGGAAGAAATGTTCCGTGTATTACGACAAGCACCATCAGCAAAACCAATGTATGTTTGGAGAGGCGTCGACATCTGCAATATCAAGAGTAAAACCAAGGTAAGCAGGAATAATGACGAAAAACACTCTCTAAGCTAAGCACACTTTTTAAACTAAAACACACCAGCTAGGAAGAAAACTAACCTAACTAAAAATCTCCACACCCAGATTTAAGCATAATACCTCTTCAGGTAAAGACCATTTATGGTTTACCTAAAGAGACCCTGTCAAAGTCTACCAATTCATAGGCCCCTTTTGCTAGCTTTCGCTTAACAACATAAGGACCATGCCACATGGGTACGAATTTTCCAGCGCCCAATTTATCATTTGCTTGATCGTACAATAAGACTAGGTCTCCTTCTGAAAAATTTCAAGGGGTAACATTTCGATCATACTGAGCTTTAATACGCTTGGCATGAGTTTCGATCACTAATGCAGCATCACGTCGATTCTCATTTAGCTGAGCCAAGTATAACAAACATTTTTCCTCTTCAGAAGTGGCTGGAAGTAATTCGATGGCCATTTGCAATGACGGGATTTCGCATTCAATGGGTAACACAACTTCAAGACCATAAACTAGTTGGAAAGGAGTGAACCCGGTTGATGTTTTTACTGAGGTTCGATATGCCCAAAGCGCTGAAAATAGCATGTTATGCCAATTCGACCTATGAATCCCAATGATTCGTCGGATCATGATGACTAAAAATTTGTTGATGGCGTCAACCAGACCATTAGCCTTTGGATAATATGGAGTTGAACTGTCATGACGCAAGCCAAGTTGGTCTGTAAGTTCAGTCATCATAATGTTTCGAAAATGACGCCCATGATCAGTGATAATCACTTGTGGAACACCAAACCTAGAAATTATATGATTGAACACGAAAATCACAGCAGTTTTTCCGTCTGCCTCAAATGTAGGCATTGCCTTGGCCCACTTGGTAAAATAATCTACCGCAACGATGATATATGCATGCCCCCCGGCCGAGTGAGGGTTACATGTAATAAAATCGATACTCCATTTCGCAAAAGGACCGACGACAATTATAGGGTGGAGAGGAGCAGGTGGAGTGCGCATCTTTCGATCAAAAATTTGGCAGTTGTGGCATTTTCAGACCGCGTTAATACAATCTTTAAACAAAGACGGCCATAAATAGCCAGCGCGCAATATCTTTTCGGCTGTGGCAAACCCAGACATATGACCGCCACACGCTCCAGAGTGACAGTCATTTAGAACCCTTTTAGCTTCCTCATGAGTTAAACAACGTCGAAAAACAGAGTCCGCCCCACGACGATAAAGTGTATCTCCAATAATTTTGAGTTGTTGGGACTGGAATCGTATTTTTCGACGTTCTGACCTTGAAATTTCTGGCCGAAAGGATTGGGTCTGGAGATAAACTATGATATCCCCATACCATGGATCTAAAGTGCTGATTAGAAACAAGGATTCGTCCGCAATGGGCTCCTCCGCCACAGTTTCCGTGTCAGCACGCTGGAAGTCACACATCAACTCTGCAAAAACTAAATATTTCTTCGACTTAGACTTTTCAAATTCCAGGTCGAACTCCTGCAGGATCACAATCCATTTGGAGTACTTGCCCCCTAGCAATTGTTTGGTCAGAATATAGATCATAGGGTTGCAATCAGAAATTACTGTACTTTTACGTAGTAAAATGTAATGATGAAAACGTTGGACAACTTGAACAGCTGCCAATGCCAATTTCTCCACATGTGAGTATTTTAGCTCAGTTGGATTTAAAGTGTGACTAAGGTAATATATCACATGTTCAGTATCGAATTCATCTTCCTGAAATAACACCATTCTAATGGTGGAATGCGAGGTGGTGAGATATAAGAAGTAGTCCTGGTTGTAGTTGGAAGGATGCAATAACGGTGCATGGGTCAACGCGTGTTTTAGTGCATCAAAATATTTATCAGCTATCTCATCCCAAAAGAATGGAGTATTCTATTTCAACAACCAGGTAACACCCTTTGTGATCTCGGCGTAGTTAGGAATGAATCGACGTAAAAAGTTTGCTTTCCCTTGCAAACTTTGGAGTTGGCGAAGACTCGAAGGAGGAGGCAATTTGACAATAGCTTCAACCTCCGAGGGATCGACGTGGATGTCAGCTTTCGAACAACAAACCCCAGTAACCGACTCGTTTCTATACAGAAAACACACTTGTGTGGATTCAAACTAATTCTATAATGCCTACACCTCATAAATATTGCTCGTAAATGGATGAGATGATCAGCTTGATGTAATGAATGAGCAGGTAAATCATCGAGATAGGGTTGCACAATGTGCTTGATGTCATGAAACGCGTAAGACATGGCTCTTTGAAAAGTTGCCCCAGCATTCTTGAGCCCAAAAGGTAATTTGCAATAAACAAATGTCCCCCATGGACAAATGAAAGCCGTTTTTGGTTGATCAACAGGTAGAATATTGATTTGATTGTATTCGGAAAAACCATCCATGAAGGAGAATATTTCACTGCCGGCACAATCATCAATGATTTGATCGATATAGGGAGTTGGGTAATTGTCTTTTGGACAGGCTCGATTAATGTCCCTATAGTCGATACATATTCTTATTGTTCCTTGCTTTTTGTTAACAGGAACAATATTCGATACCCAATCCATTAACGGAATTGGATAAATGAAACCTGCTTTGAGTAATTTTTCAACTTCTGCTTTAATAGCAGCAGCTTTTCGCGGGTGGATCTGACGCAAACGTTGCCGGACGGGTTTAGCATCCGGGTAAGTTTTGATTTCATGAACAACAATTGCTGGGTCAATTCCTGGCATTTCCTCATATGACCAGGCAAACACGTTGTGAAATTCTTAAAATAGGGCCTTATATGTTTGAATTTCATCTTCCGTACAAGAGGCACCTATATGAATGTTTTCAACAATTCCAGGCTTAACCGAAATATCAATAGGAATAGTTCGAGAAATGTTTCCCAAATTTAACTCAGAATCAATATTTTTCATTGGATACTGAGGTTCCTTGACATATTCAGTCATAAAAATAGATGAAAACTCATTTTCAAAATGATCAATCTCAGGTAAAAACGAAGATCTATGATGAAGATCTTCCCATGGTAAATCATCGACACATAGGATTTCACGAATTTGCTCATCAATGTGAACAAGTTCGGAAAATGTTGTTGAATCCGAGTTTGATGTTGAAAGTGATTCTTCATGGACCACATTCATTAAGTCAATTTTGTTTGAAGAAGGGTCGAAAAATGACTGCACGGCCTGATACGCAATTTCATATGTACTCAAAGGCATAACATCACCAAATGAGTCTATCTCAGATTCGTAAGGTACGACCCAAGGATCATCATAAACAATAGTGTCTGATGAAATCATATGAATGGTTGCAGTAGAAGACAATGTGTTGATAGGAGAAAAAGGAAAATTTCCTAGTAAACCAGAATCTTTAACTAGTCCTACTCTAACATCCTTATACGGGATAGTTGTTTTGTCGACATGCTGAATATTTTCAGAAGAGGCTTGGTCAGATGAAAAGTAAGTCAGCTAGTCTATAGTTATGATCTTTCCATTATGAGGGAACTTTATAAGCCGAAAGACCGATGAAACGATAGCTGTCATAGTGTAAGACCAACTATGACCCAAGAGAAGGTTGTAATCTAGAGGGGCATCAACCACCTCCACATCTAGATTAACAGTTTTTCCTTCAACCCCTATAGGTAAATCCTGTAGAATGCCAAAAGGATGAAACCCACGGCCATCAAATGCCTTTAGAATCGTCGGGGATTTATTTAGCGTAGGAGAACCAAGTGATCTCCAACACTGTATCGACATAATACACGTTGAGGCTCCCTCATCAATCACAGTCCTATAACAAGGTCTGTTTTTGACTAACACTGGGATCTGGAAATCCATTTGATGAGGTAAGCACGGTGTACTATTTTCTAGATCGAAAATTATAAGGTTCTAGTCCTGAACGTCAACAGCTCCTATAGCCGACAATAGCAATTTACGCTGTGCTGGACATGATTGCAACACTTCCAAAGCCGACATTGCTGAAGGTGAAATATCCAAATCTTCAACAATGTTATAGTTCTGAGTCGTTCTCGCATGTGGATTGAAAGCTGACTTTCGAAGTATACCCTTGGTGGGCGGTTTGATTACTAAGTCTGGGTTAGGTTTCTCGATCTGTAGTGGATCAGAAACGGGAGTTGAAGTTGATGGGTTCGAATGAGAAGATTCTGCTTCTTTACCATCAACAGGACTTTTACTTCCATAATCATGCGATCGAGTCACAATCCTAACATGGGACATCATCATTATGGGTTCTTCAGAGGCATTTGAGGAAGAACCTATCATATTACTGTCTTGACTAGGAAAAGGATCCTTCAAAACAGCAGGCATTTGGGAACCTTTGACAATTTTTGCAACCTCTGCACGATGAGGGCAGTCTCTTGTAAAATTCTCTTCGTCACAAATGAGACAAGGATAACGAGGTTTGCGTTTCTCATCAGTTGATCCCGCTTTTTATGGTTTCTCTTTCGAATTTTTATCTGTTTTATTTTTCTTCTTCCCTTTCTTCTTACCGCCAGATTTTGATTTGGCTGTAGATGACTCTACAACATGAATATCGGTGGAGATTTCCATGGAAGAATCTCCTGTCGGGGAATCTGGTAAAGTTATGATAGGAGAAGAATTCTTCTTACTTTTGGTATTAACCGTACTAATCATACCATCAGCGGCATCAGACCCTGAAGGAGCTGCAGTTATTTGATTTTGTTTAGGAAGGTCGGGGATTTTCTCGTGTAACGTACCTGATTGCGTATAAACTAAGTCAAGGTACTGAGCTTGAGCAATTACTTGCTCTTCAGTAACGACTCTGGCCTTAGCTACATCCTCAGTGATCTTCGGTAATAAAGATTTTACAAACCATTTAGCTAAGATCTGATCCGGAATAAAAACCTTCACTAAACGCCATCGACGTCTCCATTCATGAATGTGATTTGAAATGTAAGTGGACGTTGATTGTTTTAATGAAGTTAATAATTCTGTGCCATTGTCATATCTGACTGGCAACTGAAAATGAGTTAAAAACGAAGTAGCTAACTGACTAAAGTTATAAAATGTGGCTCGCGGTAACTTAATGTACCACTTGGCCGCAAGACCAATTAGAGTGCGCTGGAAAAGTCTTAAATGGTTTGAATCATCTGAAATGGAATTAGACGCACACCAGAGGTGATAAGTCATCACATGGTTCAACGGGTCCTCTCCTGATTTTCCTTCAAACTTAGGAATATCACTAGGAAACTTATTCGGCATTGGCGTCCAAAACGGAAGATAGTTAACTGGATCGTTCGTAAGGCGCGACAAGTCAGGCAAGTCCAAAGTTGCAATAAACGGTAACTGACGATTAGGGTCCCTGAAACCCTGGGTCATGAGACCAGCCCCAGGAGGAGGATATCCAGGATAACTAGGAATTGGAATTTCATTTGGGATATCCGGACCGTACTGGGGTTATTGAGGTTGCTGATATGTATATCCAGGGTACGGTTGATACTGATAGACTGGCTGCTGCACAGCAGGACCGAATTGGTACTGTCCCTGGTACAGTTGATAAGTAAATTGAGGTTGACTTGTGACAACCATACTTGGACCAGGTTGTCCTACAGGCATTTGAACCGAAGTTTGAATTGTGGATCTAGACTGAGGTAAAGATGTCTGAGGAGTTGATACAGGAACAGTAGAAATCGGAGCTATCGATACTCCAGAAGTAGGTGGGGTAGATTGAACAGATGCTGCAGCAGTTGCAGCAGTCATTTGAGGCGGAGTACGAGGCGTACTAGGCCCAGACTGAGAAACTACAAAAGGTGCAGAAGTTTGAATAGTAGACTAGACAGGTTGCTGGGGTGAACCAGAAACCAAGGGTTGTCCATATTGAGATGACAACTACACATTCGGTTGCAAGATCTGTTGAGATTGAGATGGATCCCACACTAAATCCATTCCGGGGTATGGACCCATAACATGTTGAGAATATTGAGGACCATAACCGGGTTGAGGGTAGGGTTGATAATTCAAAGGTACATTTCCAGCTCCTTGGACAAATGATTGACCGGAAGGTGGTTGGAAACCTCGTGTTGGGTACTGACCTTGAGGTTGATAACCTTGAGGCACGTACTGATACTGGGGTTGACCTTGACGTACATATTGATACTGGTGTTGACCTTGAGGTACATACTGAGTCTGAGGTTAACCTTGAGGAACGTACTGTCCCGTAGGTATGTACTGTCCTTGAGGTTGCCCCCCAGGCAGAAATTGGGTACCTTGAGGTTGCCCCCCAGGCAATAATTGAGGACTTTGAGGCTGCCCCCCAAGCGGTAACTGGCCACCTTGAGGTTGAGGATTAGAAATAGTACCCGACATCATAAGAATATCTTCTACACTCAACGACTTAGTTCCATTATTTCTAGTTAATAACCCTTGTTCAATAGGTTGAGGAGATGCTCCCGAAAAAGTACCAGTAAGTGACTGATACCCAGAGGGAACAGAAGGACCGCCGTATAAAAAGGTTTCTGGAGATTGAGAAAACATGGACGACTGTCTTGACATATTTAACGAAGGATAATAACCCCTAGGTGTTGGGTGAAAAGGAATGCGAGGTGGTGAAAAACTTAGTCCCAGGTTTTCCAAAAAATTGGTCAATGAAAGATACCAAGCGTTGCTCCTAGGTGGACTGTAAAAGATTGATTCACACTCCCTGAGTTCTATAACTGGTTGATTTTCAGGGATAGGGATACATTCTTCTTCTGGAGTAGCAAGTTCTTCAATAGCTATAAGTCTAGAAGGAAGATTTTGGGTAATTATTATTTCTACCTTGGGTGAACCAGGGCCACTAGAAGTTGGAGAGGCAAATCCCGATGTTGGCATAGTAGCAAATTCAGTTTCAGGTTCAGATATTTCAGGTTCCTCACCTAAATCACTAGTAGATGAAAAACTACCAGTAACTTCAGAAACAGAAACAGATTGTGGATTATAATCTACTACTAGAGCTTGATAATCAGGATGTACAACCAATGAAGACTCTCCTTCTTCAGGTGACCCAACTCTACTGTCTCTAGGAGTTACAAGGGCTTGTAGCCCTTCAGGCTGGCTTGGTGAAAACTCAGAAGGTTGGCCCTGAAGTCTACAGGACTTTCTCGGTAATTTAGCCACGATTAAATATTTTAACTACTTCACACACAAACAAAGAAAAATCTCAATGAAAACCACCTAAAGCCTCTAAAGAACCAAACAATTTTGAATCACACACCTAAAGAATCTAGGAGATTAAACCACACACAAACAGTAACTTTCCATGCTGAAAACACTAGTTGGTGATGAAATCCAACGTCACAGAGTTCAATACAGAAATGGCGGTTGGAATAGTTACCCCGGCAACCTGCTTAATGAATAGACTAGCACAAGTTTCTCCACTAAACCGTCTCGAGTGAAGAGAACCCCCCAGAAAATCCAAGTGAGTCTAGCCGACGTCTGCTCCAGGTACAGTGGGATCTTCCTTCCATCGTCACCTTAGGAAAGAATCCTATAGAATATGGTCACTATGGTTACCAACGGAAACAAATATACTTGGGGGAACAGTCTACGATCCGATACGCACGCAAGGGCAGAGTAACAAGCTCAATCCCCTTGAAGGCTCCTTGACATAATCCAAGGTTTACCAAGAAGTGACCCCAGTCTCCTCGACAATGGTTAATCCGAGGTTTACCATTTTTAATACGTGAATATCTTCTATCGTTCCCAATGAGGAAGGATTGATTCCCACACTGGTTCAGATATGATCTCGTGCTTCTCCTTTAAGAGGAGCTTTCCCAGAGCATAGATGTAACAATTGGATTTTATCTCCTACCGCAAGATACAACTACTTGTTTGTTTTACTATCTTGGAGAGTTAATTACTCCCTACTCCAAGATACTAGCCTAAGCTATGTTGGTGATTTAGAGCCCTAGAAATAAAAAGATTACTAGATAGATTTTACTTTAAGCGTTATTTTTATTGGTTTTCCTTAAGTCAAAAGGTGTGGAGATGAAACTTATGGTGTGAAGACTCGACTCCAAATCACTAAAAAATGCACTTAATATGATGAGCAATCTTTTCCCTTCAATGAATTTCTAGCTAGGAAAGAGTTGAGAATGCAAATGCTTGTAAAAACAAATCTTTCTTTAACAAACAAATCAAAAGAAGAGCTTTTTGTCTTTTCCAATGCACTAAAAAACGAGACAACTAGTTATGCTCACAAAAAGTTCCCTTTTCTTTCAAACACTCAAATACTACAAAAACAAACTTTTTCAAAAGAGATTTTTTATTATTTTTTATAAAACACTCAAAACTATGGAAAAATCTAATCTTGAGATCTATAAATTCTAAGAACTATTTGAAGTAAAAGCTTACAAGATTTATTTTCAAGGATGTTTTACTTAGCTATGAGCGAACTAAGGACTAATTTGTCCAGAATCACAAATCAGTCAAAAAACAACCAATTTTTGTTTTCTTTTCTAAAAATGAAATCCAAAACTTTTAATACTAGTCCTTTCGAAGTTTCGCAAAGAGAAAAAACAAGATGGATTCCTCAACAAAGGCAGATTTTGCAAATGGTCAGACTCATAAGAAGGCCAATAAAAACCAAGGTGATCTGAGGCTTCTAAGGCTTCTAAGCTATGAGCAACTACAAGACCAAAATGAAAACCAAGCCCGACAACCAAAACTTCTAGGAATTTCACCTAAAACCCTAATGCCAATGGAATTAACTTAAGAAAAGTTCCTGACAAGTCACGTGCAGATCTGGGCAAAGGATAAAAACACCTAAACAAATCCTAAGCTAATTGAAAGAGAAAATCTTAAGTTTTTCAAAATTTTGACAGGGTCCACAGGCCCGCAGTCCACACAAGTGTGGGACCGCTCTGTGTGTAAAGAAAAAGTGCGGATAAATCCACACTATGTTACAAGCAGAGGGTGCAGTCCTCTCCCAAAAGTATGAAAAACAAAAAATAATTCAAGATTAACTAAACCTACCCAATTCCACAAACAACAAACCAAAAACAGAAACAAAAACACAGTTTCTCAAGTCAAAGTAAAAGGAAATCAAAAAATCAAGTCCCCAGCGGAGTCGCCATTTTGTCACATGGAATGAATCGTTCTTGCGGACAAGACTGACCTCCCTAGTATCTAATGATATCTAGCGACAAACAAACCAATCAACTTCTATCTTTCTCTAAATATGCAGTTTATAAATAAAGGAAAACAAGTGTTTTAGGCCTAACTTGGGTCCAATGAAAGTTTGTGGAAGCCTCGCTCCGTTGATCCAAATGAGCTCCCTTGTAGAGAATCTGCAAACACAAACAAGCACACAAATTAAATAGCACCTGAAAAGCCAATATAATAAAGCATACTTATCATGATGATCAAGGAATTCATGAAACAAATCACATAAGACAATTTTTTGAGAAAAATGAATCTGATTGTATTAATTTAAATCAAAGAAGAACTTTACAACCTGTGCCTTGATGCTGTACAAGCTCCTCCCAGGGCCCAACAAGAAGTCTCCTCTATTTTGACAAGTTTCACTCTCTTCCCAATGAAGCCAAAATGTATGTGATCTCTCCTCTCAAGCTTAACTAGGAAGTCTCAATTCCACCAGCATTTACCCTAAAAAATGTTCAGCTTCTAACCTCCCTAGCAACCAGTCCAATGCCTTAATTTATAGTGCAATGGAGGGAAGTTACTAGGTCCTCCTTCAAAGGGATAAATCCCTCCTTCAAAGGGATAGCTCCTCTCATCAAGGGATTAGCTCCTTCACTTTTGGGATGCATGAACCACCTAGGAGCGAACCATCCACGTCAAGATTCCTTCTAGAATCATCTATAATTAACCCAAAGTGAGTTTTTAAGAATAAACTTGCGCCTTTTTGACTTTCACAGGGGTCCGCACCCACTCCTTTAGAGACAGAGCGGGCAGGTCCGCAGGTAACATGAACAGGCGGTGCGGGACCGCAGGCAACAGTTAGAGAAAGTGCGGAACCAGAGCTTTATTGATTTTTAAGGTCTTTCTCTCATTTTCAAAGCTTGATATGAAGAGTTGAGGTTTGAGACTTGCTTAGGAGGACAATATGAATGATTATAGACCCATACTGACTGCAACTAGTCATGGTGACAATATTTTGTGTAACAAGAGGCTACTATGATAGTATTCAAACTCCTTGGTGACCTTAAGGAAATAGAATCGATGGAAACACATCAACCATACCTTCCACATCAACAACAACACTCCCAGGAGGCAACGTAGTCACTCAGGCATCCCGCCCCTAGGTCCCACTGAGTTTTTAAACCTCTTGACCTCTGGATGCTCTCATGCTATGGGAATGCCAGCATCTAGGTACCTCTGGAAGCTTCCACAAGCCTGCATGCCTGCGTCTTGGTACTTTTCCAAACAACCCCGTGCCAGTGTCCGCGGAATTTAAGGCACTTTTCTAACCCAGAATTCTAGCCACTGCCCAGAACTTGTTGTAACTTTTAGAATCCATTAAACACATGATGACAAGGCTAATAAATAAAAAATCAGCTTCAAGACAAGTCCTGACCATCCCCAACTGGGACTGACATTTTGTCAAACACTTGGCATCAATGCAATCTACAAGACTAGGTTACAAGACATAACATGAATGATGAAAAATTTTATGAAACACGACAAGAAGAATCACCACCTTCTCCCTTGAACTATTATGACATCAATTAGGTCTTGCATCCATCATTTTAACCATTATAAGTAAATACATGAAGTAACCATGACATGAACTAGTCAATTAACCATTCTTATAACCAACATAAAACCATGGAAATAACAGTGAGATAACAACCATTAAATCCACATATAAACAAGTACAAAATCAAGAGAACTTAGCTTTTATTAACCATAGGAAAATCTGACCAGGTTCGAGACTTCCACATACCACTCAACCGTAGACATGGCTGGACCAAATATTTCTTTCAGTCAATCACCCCTGTGTCATATTCCAAGCATGAATGTGGGATCTCATGGATAAACCAATCCAAAAATAACCAAGGGAATCTAGAGGCTAAACCACCTCCACCCTCACCAAGCCATGATCACACCAAAAACTATGCTCCAATCACAAAACTGAACCGAACTTGGAATGCCATCTGGAATCCATCACTATCCTTGAGGAGTTTTCCATCTCCTCACCTCTCAAGCTTTACTGCAATCCAATCTTAGATCACTAGGCCCTAAATCGAGACACCAGCCTCTCATGTTTTACAAAAATCCACACCAGATCACTAGGTCCTAAACTGATATTCCTCTGTCAGGATTTACTGTGTATCCTGTCAAAACTAGTCAAGGGATTCCTAGGCCTTTGGGAATGAATCTTGAGACCACCTCTGCCCGGAGTCCAAATCCATCCAGAAATTCTAAATCTCAAAATGAGATAAACATGCCAACACACCATGGCATCTAGAAAGGCAAGGCTAGGATGGAAACCACTATCATAACCCAACAAAACCATGCCACCGACAACAAGAGAACCATACACCAACATGCAAATCCATGCATGTCAAAACCAACTAAGAAATCACACATGAAATATGTTACCTAAAAGTATTCCTGCTGAAGTTGATTGATCATGCTCTTCCTTCCTTGATCCTTTCTTTCCTTCCTTTCCCTTTGCTTGCTTTTCCTTCCTTTCTCCAAAGCTAGAGTGCTCTCAGAAACTGTCTGTCCAAGAGTGAGAGAAAGAGAGAGAATAATGAGAGAGCTCCAAAACTAAACTAACAAAACGTTATGAAATGATGCTCAGAAGCCTTTTTATTAATGAGGCCTCTATTTTCTTCAATTTCCATTATTTTACTTCATTTTCCTCCTCACATGCAACCTGTGACCTTTCACCTTACTTTTCTCCTAATTTCCTTTATTTTCATAAATACATGTGCCAAAAATGCCTTTTTTCCTTTTATGCCTTTGACTTTACGAATTTCCTTTAGCCATAAACACATCTAGTGATGCCCACTAGGATATATTTGCCCAACATTCATCTTCGAATACATTTCCCTTACCGTGGTCTTATTTTTGCCTTTATTAACTTTTATTACATGAAATTTTTACCAGGGCTATTACAGAAACACCCCCCTTGGGGAACACCATCCTCAATGTTAAACCACACCAAGACCTCAGCAAAACTGCTGAAAAGCAAACATACTGCCCATGGAGATTTATAACTTAGCTCATTGCGGTATTTACAATGAAAGACTTGCTCAAAAGCAAACCATCATGACAACATGACAACATAACAACCATGTCGCTTATTGGAGCTTTATAACTTAGTTCATGGTGGTATTTACATCCATATATATACATATACCAAAACATGAGAAAAATATATGCCAAACATATACCAAACATCAAACCAAAATTTCCTTTCATCAACTATGTGGGCTAGTCATGGAAAGAATATAACACAAGCCAACATTCTCCCGCTTGTTGTTTTCTTTCCACAGGGGACCACAAGAGAGCTTAGTCATTTATCCATCCCTACAACACCGATTGTTTCTCTACACCAAGAGAACTTCTGAGAGCTCACAAATTTTGTCAATGCATCTGTAGTATTCTTCAAAGTGTCCACCTTTACTAGCAACACCTTTTTGTCTTCTATCATATCCCTCACAAAGTGATACTGAACATCAATGTGCTTTGTCTTTGAATGATATGCAGTTCTTTGCCAAGAAAATTGCACTTCGGCTATCAAAGTCTATCCTTATAGCTCCCTGTACTAACCCCATACTTGAACATAATTTCTGCAACCAAAATTCTTGCTTGCTTGCATGAGTGGCTGCCATGTATTCTGCCTCTATAGTTGATAGTGCCACAATAGATTGTTTCTTACTCATACAACTGACTGCACCTCCAAACAGGTTAAACACATACCCACTTGCAGATCTTCTCTGATCCAGATCTCTAGCCCAGTTTGCATCAACAAAGCCACGAATATCCAACACTCTGTCCAATCCTAGTCTTCCTTGGTAGCACAAACCATAATCACTAGTGCCACACAAATACCTGAAAACTCGCTTCACTGCTGTCCAGTGCTCCTTCCCTGGTTTTGACATAAACTCGCTCAATACTCCCACTGCATGTGCAAGTTTGGTCTAGTACAGACCATTGCATACATCAGGCTACCAACTACATTTGCATATGGAACACGGGACATGTCCTCTTCCTCTTCTTGTGTCTTGGTACATTGTTCAACAGATAGCCTCACACCTACAGGAATAGGAAACTTCACTGGTTTACTATCCTACATATTAAACCTCTGCAGTATTGTCTCGACATGCTTCCTCTGGTTTAACCAGAGCTTCCTCTTTTCCCGATCTCTTTTAATTTCCATGCCCAAAATATAGTTTGCAACACCAATATCTTTCATGTCGAATTTGGAGGACAAATGGGTCTTCAAATCCTAGATAATTTCTTTGTCGTTTCCAACCAACAACATATCATCCACATACAAGACCAGATAAATAACATGGTCACCAATTAATTTAAAATACACACAGTGATCTGCTTTGCTTCTGGTGAATCCAAGTCCCTGTATAAATGTATCAAATTTCTGATACCACATCCTTGGTGATTGTTTTAACCCATACAAAGACTTCTTTAACTTGCATACTAGTTCTTTCTTACCCTTCACTGTAAAGCCTTCAGGTTGCTTCATGTAGATCTCCTCTTCTAGATCCTCGTGAAGAAATGTTGTCTTCACATCCCTCTGTTCTACCTCAAAATCAAAAGTAGCAACAACAGATAAAAGTAATAGAAGTTACCTTGGCAACAAGAGAAAAAATATCACCAAAATCAACTCCTGACACCTAGGAATAACCTTTTTCTACTAACTGAGCTTTGCATTTCTCCACCTTTCCTCCTGCATTTGTCTTCTTCTTGAACACCCATTTGCTGCCAATGGGTTTCCTTCCAGCCGGCAACTCCACCAGATCCCAAGCCTCATTTTTGTGCAAAGATGCCATTTCATCAACCATGGCCTCATTCCAGAGTTTTCCATCCTTTGAATCTATCGCTTCCTTCACAGTTATGGGATCATCATCAATAATAGATAAAGAAAAAATGAACAGAAAGTAGATGGACTATACCTTTCTGGCTGCCTTATTTCTCGAACTGATCTTCTCACACCCAGAGTTTGTGGCTCTTCATCTTCTGATTCCTCCTCTGCTGTAGAGTATGATTCTTCCTCCTTTAGCTCAAACTCTATCTTCTCAGGTTCCTTTGGTTGGATTTCATGTTTAATAACATCTTTCACCTCTTTGAACACCACATCTCAGTTGTACACAACCTTCCTTGTTACTAGGTTCTAAAGCTTATAACCCTTTAAACCATCCTTATACCCAATAAAGATGCACTTTTCAGATTTACTATCCAACTTGGTTCGTTTCTCCTTTGGAACATGTACATATGCATCACATCCAAATACCCTCAAATGTGAAAGAGAGGGTTTCTTACTAGTCCATAGCTCTTATGGAGTCTTATCCTCCAATGTTGATGAAGGTGATCTATTGACCACGTAACATGTTGTCTCCACCGCCTCTGCCCAGAATTCCTATTGCTTCTTGCCCTTTCCATCAACGTTTGGTTCATTCTTTCTGCAACTCCATTTTGCTGAGGTGTATATGGAGTAGGCTTCTGCCGTGCTATACCACACTTCTTACAGAATTCTTCAAATTCCTTACTGCAAAACTCTCCATTGTTATCTGTCCTTAGCACCTTTATCTTCTTCTTTGTCTGGTTTTCCACCAGAGCCTTAAATTCTTTAAACCTATCAAAGACTTCATATTTCATCTTAAGGAAATATATCCATGTATTCCTTGAGAAGTCATCTATAAATGATACATAGCACACAGAATTACCCAGTGATGGAACCTTCACAGGTCCAAACACATCACTGTGCACAAGCTCTAATATTTGATTCACCCTCTTACCGCTAAGGGGAAACTCACCTGATTCTGCTTACCATATACACAATTTTCATAGAAATCAAAATCCAGAGAGCTCTTGGATGGTAAAATCATCAACAAAAATTGTATCCCGATGCTCATTCAGCTTCCCCTATCCTTAATGTACCTTCTTAAGCACTTCCCATCACTGATATCCCTCAAATTCATCATTTTTCCACAAACCCTAACTTCTTGCTACAATTTGACAATTTTCTAGGTTGGGCCTTTGTTTTTCCCTTTTGAACCCCTTCCCCTCACTCAACGTTTGAAACTTCACTTTCCCCTACTTTCTAACATCCCTTCCTACTTCCCAAAACTTTCTCAAGAATTTAGAAGCCCCTTATCCCCTTCCTTCACTTCATTTCGACAAATCCCTTGTTCCACACATCGGGATAGGTTTTACTCAAATGATGTTTTTGAGCAAGAAAAAATGAATTTGGAAAACTTGAGAGAGGGTTTTGTCCATAATAGTCCAAGGAAGAAAAACCTCCTTCATTTTTTACACAGGTGTCATGGTTTTAGAGAAATGTCAAAAATAGAGTTGCCTCAGGAGGGTTGTTGCCCCTCAGGAGTGGCCTTGGGAAAATCAAGATTTCTCATAGCTTGGTTGGCCAAATGACTTTCTTGAGGAGTGAAATGATAACTAGACACAAATAGATTTCCAATGAGCTATCATGATCTCAATTTGGAGTTGAGGAAGACCTTAAAAAGTTGACTGCAACAGAACTCTACATTTAGGCAGCCTCATTTTGCACATTTTGACAAGTTTTGGGAGATTTGACCTTTGATAGGGAAAATAAACTACAAATTGAAAAATTCAAGATTTTGGAAAGTAGAATCAATAATATTTCCAATGAGCTATCCTACACCCAATTTGGACACTGGAAAGGCCTCCAAAATTGGTCTGCAAAAGAGCACTGTGCATTAAATTAGTGGCGCTATGCATCAAATTTTGCAACACAGGAAATTTTAGCCGATGTGGCGCTGCGCATTGAGTTGGATCAATATTTTTCCAAATGGCTTGTAGTTTTGGATTCCTCATGAAAAAACAATGAAACCCAGAAATTTTCATAAAATTTGGAGGAGGTCTAGGTCACCTAAAGGGCAAAAAACACCTAAAATATGCCCTCTCTACCACTTTTTGGACCCATAGGAACCCATCTTGGGATAAATGATTTTTGAAGGGGCAAATGACCTCCAAATCAGAAAATTAAAAGTGTTCCAGAAACTAGATAGGTAGAGATTTCTAGCAAGCTATCTTGGGCCAGATTTGGTGAAGTGGAAGGCCTCCAAAATCAGCCTCGAAGTGACGTTGTGCATCAGGCTTAGGGTGATGCGCATCAGACAAATTTTTGCCAATTTTGCCTAAAAACTCATAATTTCGCCCAAATTGACTATTAGTTGAATTTTTATTTTATCCTTAGTAAATTAATGATGTAATATGTTGTAATGTGATGTAAATATGATGAGAAATGACTTGAGGGGGTAGATACATCAGTTAGAGGTGGTTTGAGGTTGAATGAAGAAGTTTCCATAGTTTTAGAGGCAAGATGTTCCACTACCTATTTTCTAGTTCCTAGTTTAGATGTTGTTGAAACAGCTCCTTGACTCATGGATTCGACTCCTGATGGCTAGCATAGGTGTTTTGATTCCTATATCATGTACTTTCTTAGTCATTTGTAAAGGCTGGACTCTTGTGGATGCATTGAGCTTTATTGTAAATCACTTCTGAAGTTTGGCAAGGAAATGAACCAGGGTTTTGCAACATTTTGTGGGATTCTTGTGGTAATGTGTCTTGGAATTATTTCTTCATTTTTTATTTAGTTTCTCTTATGTGTATATGTGTCAGCATCTATTTCTTTCTTCATAACTAAATGAATCAAGATAAATAGGTGAAATCCATTGATATTCAATGCTTTGCCTTGAGGATACATTTAGTTTTTAATGTTTTCTGCTATTTGAAGAGGTCCCATGAACCTTGCATGCCCTCTCCAAATCCTCACTGGTCTTAGACTTACCATCACATCTAATTCAAAGTGTGAAAACACTTGCCTACCTCGCCCCACAGAAATTCCTTCAAATCTGAGTTGATTTCCTGGACCCAAAAGTGCCTTCTACATTTGATCCAGCAACCAACAATAAAAAATTAAACAAAATTCTCTGACCTAATATACCTAGCCTAAAATCATCATTTATTTTCAGTCATTTCAAGCCCTATTTTCCATATTCTAATTGAGATTGACAAGGAGAGAGCCCTCCCCCGGCCTGGTAGGGCTAGCTACCAGGTTAAGCGTGGTTTTATGTTACTCTAGACCTGCCTTCTTTTAGCCTGAGGTCGATCTAGGCTCTAACATAGTGGCGACTCCATTGGGGAACATACTTTTATGTTCCTCATCAAAATGCATCAAGTTTAGATCTGATTGTTGATGGTGGACAACGATCAGACACTGGAAGGCTGAAATCATTCACCTGGCGACTCCAGTGTTGAAAAATTCCAAGGTTCAGAAATTTTATGGCAACTCTACTCTTTAAGAACCAGTAGCCTGAAGAATCTTTTGGTAAATTCATTGTTATCTAAATGGATTCGCTGGATCGAAGGTATGCTCCCATGAGCCGAGATCACATTCCAGGTTTCCCAAATAAAATTCCTAAGGTAGATTGGCAAAGGAATTTGCCTATGTTTAAAGATGATGATAGGAATGATGCTGCTTTACATCTAGTTAGATTTCACATGCATATTCGCAAGTTGAAGGTTGATTTTCCTGAAGACTGCTTGATGAAGATATTCATGGCCACTCTGGAAGGTGAAGCCCGATCTTGGTATGAAAGTTTTCCGCCTGCTAGTATTTACTTTTTGAAAGATTTTCATACCATGTTCTTTGAAAGGTATAAAGAATCTTATCCATCCTTAAATTTAGTTCAGAACTGTTGCAAACATGTTTATAGTTTTATTGAAAATCTTGAGAGAATTTATGAAGATGATGACTTCATGGACGAAAAGAGAACATGGAAGCCCTGTACGAAAATCCATTTCAGCAGCATAAAGAGAGTGATACTTATCAAGGTGATTAGGAAAATTTGCAGCAGGTTCAAGATCTTAGTACAATTGAAAATGATGAAAGAGAAGGTCTTACTCCCAATCTATTCATAGTAGGAGACAGTATACAGGGAAATCAAGTTTCAATTTCAGATTGTGATAAAGTCAAGTTGACTAATTCAAATCTAGATTCAGCTCATGATTATGAAGAAGATTTAGATCGTGATGATGAGGGAATCATTGAAACCAGTCACTTTGTTACACAAGATCATAATCAGTATATAGTAGCTTCTTCTTTGCTTGAAGATGAAGGAATTTTTCATATTGATAGTCAACAGGAATCATATAAAATGAATCAGCAGTATGAGGAAAATTTGTATACTCCTTTGTTTGAAATTAATGAAGACAATCACTGTTTGAGAAAAAGAAAACAAAAAATATTATCTCCTTTGTCTGAAGATGAGATAGATCAACTCCTAAAAGGTCATGTTACAGCCCAAGCTAATGCAGGTTTGCAGTGTGCACATGGTCAAGAAGGTGTTGGTGAAGCTTCTTCCACTTTTGAAAATGATGATAGTCTTGAAATTGGCTTTATAGATCAATGAACAGATAATGTTTTCCTTCATGAAGATGATATGGCTGTCATGTTTGATAATCTTGAAGAATGTTTTCTGTTTAAGAAAGGCTTAGATTATGACATTGAGGAGTGTGAGCCTAAGAGACACAGTATGCCAGAATTCAAGTCAGAATTTCTAATGGTCGAGGAATTTACAACTAGCACTCAGATAGCAGAAGCTTACACTGCTCTATGCCTTCCTATCAATCAGCAACCAACTGTTCTTTCAGATCAAAATGAAGGGAGTACTTGTGTCTTTGCTGCTGGATCTCAAAACGAGTTAGAGCTTTCGGAATTTCAAGATCCTTTTTTATGAAACCAGCTCAAGAAAAGATAGAAAATATAGATCAACGCCTTAGAATTCAGCCTCTTCGAGGGGGCAACCTCCTTTACATTACATAAATGAACAATTCTTGGATGATTCAAATGACAAAACCTCCTTTCTATATATAAGAGTCTAAGGAGTCACAATATAACCCAGCCGACCTAACAATAATAATATAAAGCCACAAAAATAACAATAGAGGGATTCTATGGGGCACAGTTATAACAATATGGGGATAATAGGAGCACAACAATATTAATAAGGGATGCAACTACAATAGTAATGGGGTAATCACTAGTATTATAGGGACCCAACATGCCCCTCTCCTTCAAAAAAGTGTTGTCCTCAACGCTTGAGTAGTTCTGGATGCTTCTATATAAAATTCTCATCCTCCCATGTGAAAGCTTCAGCGGATAAGTTCTTCCACTTGATAAGATACTCCGAAATTGATCGATTTCGTAGCTGTCGAGTTCGTGTTTCTGTGACTACTTCCAGTTCCAATATAATTTTTCCTTCCTCATCAAGTTTTGGCAATATTGTTTGAACTGGGAGCTTGTCGCCTATAACCTTCTTTAAACATGAAACATGGAAAGCTGGGTGCAATCAAGAAGCTGCAGGAAGCTCCAATTTGTATGCCATAGTACCAATCTTTTGCAACACCTTGTACGGACCATAATACTTTGGTGATAATTTATTATCCTTCTTAGCTTGCTTGAGGGACATTTGCTTATATGGTTGTAGCTGTAGGAATACCCAATCACCTACATCAAAACTTCTTTTGCTGCGATGTTGATCTGCCTGCTGTTTCATTCTATTATGTGCCAACACGAGGTTATCTTTTAAGAGTTGGAGGACTTCTTGATGTTCGATGTGATGTTCCACTGCTTGAACCTTAGAATTTTCTCTTAAATATCATGTGATGGATGGTGGCTGATATCCATAAAGTGCCATAAATGGGGTCATTTTTGTTGTTGTATGGAAGGAAGTGTTATACCACCATTCAACTAGAGGCAACCATTTGACCCATTGTGTCTGTTTATAAGATACAAAGCAACGAAGATATCATTCCAAACATTTGTTTACTATCTCAGTTTGCCCATCAGATTGAGGATGATAAGATGAGCTATGAGCTAACTGAGTACCAAGACAAGAAAATAATTCTGTCCAAAAATTTTCAGTGAAAATGGGATCTCTGTCACTTACAATAATCTTTGGGTTTCCATGTAGCTTTTGAATTGTTTCCATAAATGCAGTAGAATTTGTACTGGCTTTAAATGGATGTGATAATGCACAAAAGTGTGCATACTTGGTAAGTCTGTCAACTACCACCATGATGACACTCTTTCCCTCAGACTTGGGTAAACTTGTGATAAAATCCATTGAAACCTCCTCCCAACGTTGGCTTGGAATGGATAAAGGTTGTAATAGACCTGGTGTCTTAATTGTTTCAACTTTATTTTGTTGGAAAACCAAACATTCCGCCACAAATTTTTGAATATCCGATTTAAGGCCATCCCAAAAAAATTCCTTCTTAACCCTGTGGTAAGTTTTTAAAAATCTTGAGTGCCCTCCTAAGGGAGAAGTGTGCAATTCCATAAGAATCTTTTGTTTTAGTTGGGAAATCTTACAGAGGTATAAGCGATCTTTGTACCATAAAGAATCATTTTGCCAGCTAAATGTATCAGACATACTGGAATCTTGTTGTAACTTTCGAATAAGTGGCCACACTTCTTCATCATTCTTCCATTCCTCCCTTGCTTCATTTATCCAATCTAGTTGGATAATAGAAATGGTGCACAACAATGCTTCCACATCCTCATCCTTTCTTGAGAGTGCATCTGCCACCACATTTTGCTTCCCTTTTTTGTAAATGATTTCAAAGTCATAACCCAACATCTTTGTGACCCACTTTTGTTGCTCTTCAGAGGATAATCTTTGTTCTAAAAGGTATTTAAGGCTATCATGATCCATTTTTACCTTGAAGTGTCTTCCCATTAGGTAGGGTCGCCATTTCTTAAGTGCATGGAGTATTGCCAACATTTCCTTCTCATAAATAGCTTTGTGTAAAAACTTTCCCTTGATTGGATGACTTTCAAAAGCAATGGGTCTTTCAACTTGCATTAAAACAACACCAATTCCATTTCCTGAAGCATCACATTCCACAATAAAGGTTTTTGTGAAGTCTAGTGTAGCTAAGACCGGTGCTTGGCACATTGCCTCTTTAAGATGTTCGAAGGCCTTTGTTGCTTCTGGAGTCCATGAAAATGCATCTTTCTACAATAATGTTGTTAGAGGTGCTGCTATTCTCCCATAATTCTTAACAAACTTGTAATAATACCCTGTCAACCCGAGAAATCCTCGCAGATGCTTTATGGATGTGGGGATTTTCCATTCCTTAATGGCTTTAATTTTGCTAGGGTATATCTTAACTCCTTCATGAGATACAATATGATCTAGATATTCCACCTCTTGTACTCCAAAGAAACATTTTGATCTTTTTGCATATAATTGTTTCTCCTCCAATAGTTGTAGCACCCTGTCAACATGTTCAACATGATCCTTCCAAGACTTGCTATAGATTAGTATATCATGAAAAAATACTAACACAAATTTTCTAAGGAATGGTTTGAAAATGGAATTCATCAAACCTTGAAATGTTGAAGGTGCATTGTTAAGGCCAAAAGGCATGACCAAAAATTCATAATGACCCTCATGAGTTCTAAATGTTGTTTTCGAAATGTCTTTAGTCTTCATTCTGATTTGATGATATCCTGAATGAAGATCCAACTTGGTGAAGTAAATTGATCCATGCAATTCATCCAGTAATTCATCAATGACAGGAATGGGAAACTTATCTTTACTAGTGAGATTGTTGAGCTCCCTCTAATCCGGAAACATGCGCCATGATCCATCCTTCTTGTGCACTAATACTACTAGAGCAGAGAAAGAACTTTGAATCCATTGAATTATACCAGCCTCTAGCATTTCTGCAACCATACATTCAATTTCACTCTTTTGGGCATAGGGATATCTGTACGGCCTGATGTTTGGAGGAACACTTCCTGGAATCAAATGAATAGCATGATCATGATCACGAATAGGTGGGAGAACTTTGGGAGTCTCAAATACCTTGGAATGATTGTCCAAGACTTTTTGGAGATCTAGAGAAATAGATGATTCCAATGTGGGAACATCTAGCGAACATAATTGTGCAATTACACACCTTTCTTCCTTTTTTAAAAGCTTTTTCATACCGTTAGAGCTGATTATCTTTCCCGGTTTCCCTACAATACCCCTTAATTCAACTTCCTTTCCTTCCACAGAAAATTTCATGAAAAGTTCTTGAAAATTAAAAGCTATTGTACCCAAGGATTGTAGCCATTGGACTCCTAGTACAACATCAGCACCTCCCATTGGAATGGAAAGCATTGGGCTAGTCAATACATATTCTCCCATCGATAGCTTGATATTATGGCACTTTCTAGAGCAATTTATTGTTCCTCCATTTGCAACCATCACTTGACACTCTGGTGTTGGATATAAGAAGAAATTCAATTCTTTTGCTACCTTACAATGAATAAAATTGTGGGTACTTCCTGAATCAATCAACACTATTACCTTTTTCTTCTTGATTTGTCCTTCTATCTTGATGGTTTGAGGAGTGGTAATTCCCGCCAATGCATTACAAGATATGGTCAGATTCATTTCTTATTTATCTAGGCTTTTTTCATGGAGTATATCCTCTTCTTTTGACCTTTCTTGCTCCTTTTCTTCTTCCTCTTCGCAATCTATGTAGAATAATTTCTTCTCAGCACACTTATGACCTTTAGTGTATTTGCTATCACAACTGTAACAAAGCCCTTTTGCTCTTTTTTCTTCCAATTGTTGTGGTGTCAATCTTATAGGTTGTGGAAGGCTAGGGGCAACAACACTTCCATCTTTATAGTTGTGAGTGGTATGCTTCCTGGTTGCCATAATTTTTCTTTCCATTTTTCTTGCTAACATGAATGCCTTCTCTAATGAATCAGGTTCCCAAAGGCGAACATCATGTTGGATATTATCCTTTAAAGTCCCTATGAACACATCAATACTATGCTCCTCTAGAATATTTTTTACCCTTATGTTCAATTTTTGGAACTCCTGAATGTGCTCCATTATTGAACCCTTTTGTTTGAGACTTATCAATTGGCTAAAAAAAGTGTTGCTTTTTGTATCCTCATAATGTGCTGTCAATTCTTCCGTAAAATTTGCCCAAGTGATAATTTGTTTACGAGAGAAAAGCCACTGATACCATACAAACTAATTTGGTTCCAAATATAAAGCTGCAATGTGTACCTTTTGTGTGTTTTGCACATTATTGAGATCGAAAAATTGCTCCATCTGTAATATCCATGTTGCGGATCCTTGCCATCAAACTTCCTCATATCGATTTTTGGAATATGATGGGTCTTTGATCCCACATTAGAGTCTATGAAATCATGATTAACATTTCTTTTGTTCGCATCATGAGTTTCCTTTACTACCTTTTCACCATTAGTAAGTATTTCTTGTAGAAAATTTGTCAAATCTGTCTTCAAATCTGCCATGTCTGTCTTCAAATCTCCCATGTCTCTCATCAAATCTGTCTTCAAATCTATTTTCAAATCTTCCATCTTAGCTTCCATGCCCTTTATCTTAGATTCTACGCCATTTATCTTAGCTTCTATTAGCTTTTGTGAGAGTGACATTTGTTGCACTTGTTCTTGTAATTTTGATATATCATGTAGCATTTCTTCCTCTTCTTCATGAGTCATGCTAGAGCTTTCAGGTTGCTTACTAGGTGTTTGCATTTTCTTTTCTTGGGGCATCCGTTACTGATAATAATGCTCTACTATGCCCTTTGAATTCCTTCAAAATAAATTTTCAAACCAATCTTAAGAAAAAATTTAAAAGAATCTACACACATTTTTTCACTTTGTAGGAGCTCGATATTGCCTCTAATGTATCTCTGTACTTTCGGATCATCCATTTATAAAATTGTGACTTGTAGTAGCCCTCTGTGTCCTCTTTCCAATTCCACCAGTCTGATCCAAATTGGATTCTCCAAGGAAGAGTTATGCGAAATCTCCCACAATGACCTGATTATAGACTAGTTCGGTAGAGCGAACTTTTATGACATGCCACGAGTCACTCTTTCTACCTTTGGCTCTGAAAAATATGTGCAAGAAACTACAGTTTGTTCTCTTTCTGTACCTTCTTACAAAATTTCAATCCGATGCTCAGAGAGAAAGTTATGACGAGTTTCCCCAGGTCACCTGTTTGGAATGTAATTCAAGAGTCTGCAAAAAGACCAACTTCCTGAGATCATATCTTTGCAAGTATAATGGGAAAAGCTCCAAAATTTGGACCCAAGGTTCAGCGCGATGTCTTTTCAAATGGGTTTTGCTTTTAGCTTCTGAAACATCGCAGAAAAAAATTTATAGCGAAAATTCCACAATGACCTATTTGGATCAGCGAAACCCTAGATTCCAAAGCTCCGATACCAAATGTTATGAAACCAGTTCAAGAAAAAATAGAAAAGATAGATCAACGCCTTAGAATTTAGCCTCTTCGAGGGAGAAAACTCCTTTACATTACATAAATGAACATTTCTTGGATAATTCAAATGACAAAACCTCCTTTCTATATATAGGAGTCTAAGGAGTCATAATATAACCCAACCGACCTAACAATAATAATATAAAGCCACAAAAATAAGAATGGATGGATTCTATGGGGCACAGTAATAACAATATGGGGATAATAGGGCACAACAATATTAATAAGGGATGCAACTACAATAGTAATGGGGTAATCACTAGTATTATAGGGACCCAACATCCTTTCAACATTGTTTTGCAAGCACTAGAGAAGATGGATGTTGCCTGGTTCATTAGCATAAGACTTGGTTTCAATTGTTATTATGAGTTGCCTACATGTACATCATTCTACCCACTCGGCGAAAGTGAGAGAAAAATTTCAGTGAGTAGCCATCTGTTGGATTGGTTACATTGGAAGGCCCACTTCACATGATTGTACATATTTCATCAGTAGGCAGGTGGTTGTCATCATGATTTGAAGCCCTCAAATCTCGATGGACTGCTTCCATTAAAAAGCTTTGTAAGTACTTGTTTCAGTTAAGTAAGTCTTGAGTCATTTTTTGTTTTCGTCAGTTTCGAGATAGTTTCAGCTACTGAGTGTCTAGTTTCAGCTGCTGAGTGTCTAGTTTCAGCTTTTGAGTGTCTTGTTTTAGTTTTGAGTTAGTCTTAGTTCTTAGTCATTTTAGTTATGAGTCTTGAGTCTTGCATCTTGAGTTTTGATGTTTTTTTTTCCAAGATGTTGATTCCATATTTCCTAATGGATAAGGCATTGGTCTGCTCCCCCAAAGATCTGCAGTGTTCTTGGAACCTCCAAGGAGCTACCATCCCCATTGGAGCCAATGTTAGTCAGTCTTTGAAACCTTCCACCAATGATCAAAATTCTCTTACAAAGTTGTCTTAGGGTGTCAAAGTCAAATTTTGTCATTTCAGTGAGTCTTCAAGTAAAATTTGGTTACTAGGTATTAGGTCTAGGGTTTTTTTTTTCACTCTTTCCAAAGTTTTCCAAGTGTCGGTCCATGTCACCATTCAGCTGAGTGTACCATCATTCAGAGAGTTCTCATCATCATTTTAGGTTCCAATGGGTCATTTTACACCTTGTTCATGTTTCAGTTGTACTGGGTAAGGCTCATTTCCCTCTCCTAGGGTTTTGAAGGTAATTTCTCTTGGATGGTCAAATCATCAACAAAACTTGTATCCTGATGCTCATTCACCTTCCCCTATCCTTAATGTACCTTCTTAAGCACTTCCCATCACTAATATCCCTCAAATTCATCATTTTTACACAAACCCTAGCTTCTTTCTACAATTTGACAATTTTCTAGGCTAGGCCTTTGTTTATCCCTTTTGAACCCCTTCCCCTCACTCAACATTTGAAACCTCACTTTCCCCTACTTTCTAAAATTCCTTCCTACTTCCCAAAACTTTCTCAAGAATTTAGAAGCCCCTTATCCCCTTCATTTCACTTCATTTCGATAAATCCCGTATTCCACACATCGTGATAGGTTTTACTCAAATGGTGTTTATGAGCAAGAAAAAATGAATTTGGAAAACATGAGAAAGGGTTTTTTCCATAATAGTCCAAGGAAGAAAAACCTCCTTCACTTTTTACACAGGTGTCATGGCTTTAGAGAAATGTCAAAAATAAAGTTGCCTTAGGAGGGTTGTTGCACCTCTGGAGTGGCCTTGGGAAAATCAATATTTCTCCTAGCTTGGTTGGCCAAATGACTTTCTTGATCAGTGAAATGATAAATAGACACAAATATATTTCCAATGAGCTATCATGAGCTCAATTTGGAGTTGAGGAAGACCTTAAAAAGTTGACTGCAACAACACTCTCCATTTAGGCAGCCTCATTTTACACATTTTGATCAGTTTTGGGATATTTGACCTTTGATAGGGAAAATAAACTACAAATTGAAAAATTCAAGATGTTTTGGAAAGTAGACTCAATAATATTTCCAACGAGATATCCTCCACCCAATTTGGACACTGGAAAGGCCTCCAAAACCGGTCTGCAAAATAGTGTTGCGCATCAAATCAGTGGCTCTGTGCATCAAATTTTGCAAAACAGGAAATTTCGGTCAATGTGGTGCTGCGCATTGAGTTGGCTCAATATTTTTCCAAATGGCTTGTAGTTTTGGATTCCTCATGAAAAAAAATGAAACCCAAAAATTTTGCTAAACTTTGGAGGAGATCTAGGTCACCTAAAGGGCAAAAAACACCTTAAAAATGCCCTCTCTGCCACTTTTTGGACCCACAGGAACCAGTATTGGGAGAAATGATTTTTGAAGGGGAAAATGACTTTCAAATCAGAAGATTAAAAGTGTTCCAGAAACTAGACATGCAGATCTTTCCAACAAGATATCTTGGGCTAGATTTGGTGAAGTGGAAGGCCTCCAAAGTCAGCCTTGAAGTGGCGCTGTGCATCAGGCTTAGGGTGCTGTGCATCAAACAAATTTTTGCCAATTTTTCCTAAAAACTCAGAATTTCGCCCAAATTGACTATCAGTTGACTTTTTCTTTTCTCCTTAGTAAATTAATGATGTAATATGTTGTAATATGATGTAAATATGATGAAAAATGACTTGAGGGGGTAGATAAATTAGTTAGAGGTGGTTTGAGGTTGAGTGAATAAGTTTCCATAGTTTTAGAGGCAAGATGTTCCACTGCCTATTTTCTAGTTCCTAGTTTAGATGTTGTTGAAACAGCTCCTTGAATCATGAATTCGACCCCTGATGGCTAGCATAGGTGGTTTGATGCCTATATCATGTACTTTCTTAGTCATTTGTAAAGGTTGGACTCTTGTGGATGCATTGAGCTTTATTGTAAATCACTTCTGCAGTTTAGCACGGAAATGAACCAGGGTTTTGCAGCATTTTGTGGGATTCTTGTGGTAACGTGTCTTGGCATTGTTTCTTCCTTTATTATTTAGTTTCTCTTATGTGTATATGTGCCAACATCTATTTCTTTCTTCATAACTAAATGAATCAAGATAAATAGGTGGAATCCATTGATATTCAGTGCTCTGCCTTGAGGATACATTTAGTTTTTAATGTTTTCTACTGTTTGAAGAGGACTCATGAACCTTGCATGCCCTCTCCAACTCCTCACTGGTCTTAGACTTACCATCACATCCAATTCAAAGTGCCAAAACACTTGCCTACCTCGCCCCACAGAAATTCCTGCAAATCTGAGTTGATTTCCCGGACCCAAAACTGCCTTCTGCATTTGATCTAGCAACCAACCATAAAAATTAAACAAAATCCTCTGACCTAATATACCTAGCCTAAAATCAGCATTTATTTTCAGTCATCTCAAGCCCTATTTTCCATATTCTAATTGAAATTGACAAGGAGAGATCCCTCTCCCGACCTGGTAGGGCTAGCTACCAGGTTAAGCGTGGTTTGATGTTACCCTAGACCTGCCTTCCTTCAGCCTGAGGTCGATCTAGGCTCTAACAACCCTCATCAATAGAAACCAGGATTTACCACAATGCACATTAGATCTCTAGGACAAAACAATAAACACGTAATAATAGCATTTACCATGATCTCCACCAGATCACTAGGCCAAGATAAGCATGGATGCCACCAGATTTATCCACCTACACCTTGAGGAATATTCCTGTCTCCTAGTATCTTAGGCTTTACCGCAATCCACAATTTGATCCAGGTATCACTAGGACCTAAACCGAGACTCCACTCTCTAGGCTTTACCATATATCCCGCCATTTATCGGCAAGGATTCCTAGGCCTAATCAAGGGAAACCACCTCTAGAATTTACCATATATGTTTCCATTCACTGGTTGAGGATTCTTAGGCCCACTGAGGCAACACAAAATCTAGCTTTATTGCAATCCATAGTTTAGTTTAGGGGTTACTAGGATATGTGTTCTATTATTTAGAGATCCACATCACTCATCTTTGAATCCATCCACAATACAACTCAACCAAAACATGAGAACCCCATCACACCATGGCTATCTAGAAATGGAAAGGTTAGGCTGAAATCAATGTCACACTTGGAAAAATCCATGCCATAACAGTAAAAAACCACATGCAATACCATGCATTCCAAATCTAGTAAGGAAAACACACATGCAAATCGTTACCTGCAAAGAGTCCTGCTGTAGCAGCTTGACACTGCTCTTCCTCTTGCCTTCTTTTCCTTTCATGATCCAATTCCCAAGTGATCCAAGAAAAATCTAAGTGTCTAAGAGAGAGAGAGAGAGAGAATAATGAGAGAGCTCCAAAACTGAACTGAGAAAAAGGTACGAACTGATCCTCATAATCCTTTTTATTAATTAGGCCTCTATTTTCTTCATTTTACTCGTCACATGAAACTTGTGACCTTTCACCTTCCTTTTCTCCTAATTTCCATTATTTTCATAAACAAATGTGCCCAAAATGCCATTTTTCCTTTCCAAAGTATTAGAAATTGCCTTTGCCAATTTCCTTAGCCATAATAAACCGAATGAACACCCACTAGGATGTTTTTCCCAACATTAAGCTTGGAATAAATGTCCCATCAACCATGGTTATTATTTTTGCGTTTATTAAATTTTATTACATGAAATTTTCACTAGGGTTTCTACAAAACCCTCCCCCTTGGGGGACACCGTCCTAGGTGTTCAACCACACCTATACCTCAACAAAACCGCTGAAAAGAAAACATATTTCCCATGGAGCCTTATAACATAGCTCGATGTAGTATTTACAATGATCACCTTGCTAAAAAGCAAACCAACATGAAAACATAACAACATAACAACTATAATGACATGAAACCCGTATTGCTTATTGGAGCTTTATAACATAGCTCATAGTGGTATTTACATCCATAGACATATGTACATATACCAAACATCACCAAAACATGTACCAAAAAGATACACCATAGACATATACCAAAACATCCGCTCAACCAACGAATAAGGAAGGATACATAGCCTGCATATGATCTGCCATCTCCCATGTAGCTTCATTGGGCCCAAATTGCTTCCACTACACTTTAACCCGCTCGATTGCTCGGTTCTAGAGCATGAGCACCTTTCTTTGCAATATACATTAAGGCTATGACTGGAATTATCCATCTGGCTCCACCTATAATGTAGACCAGTCAATCACATGATCAACATCTTTAACATAGTTCTTAAGCAATGACACATGGAAAACATCATGGAATTTTACCGTCGGGGGTAGTGCAAGTCGATAGGCTATTGGTACAATCCTCTCAATATTCCTGAAAGTTCCACAAAACCATGGTGCCAGTTTGGCACATGATCTAATCCGGAAGGAGCTCTTCTTCGGTTTGATGCACAAGTACATTTGTTCCCTAACTTGGAACTCCTAGAACAACCTGTTTCGATATGAATAATTCTTTTACCTATCTTGTGCTACTTTCAAATTCTTCTTGATTACTACATTTCTTGTTCCATTTCCGCTAACATTTATGGTCTAATCAACACTCTACTAATCAAATCACTCTAACTGATGGGAGTATTGAAACTCCATCCATAAAACGCTTCAAATAGACTCATCTTCAAATATTCCTGATACCCAATGTTGTAAGCGAACTCTACTAGTGGAAGATACTCTTCCCACTTTCGCTATTGATGCATCACATACCTTTGCAACATGTCCTCCAATATCCTGTTGACCCCCTCTATCTATCTACAAATAACACCTTCCAAAACTTGGAAGTGAAATTTGCATCCCTGTTTGACAAAATATTCTTTCGAACTCCATGAAATCTTACCACATCCCTGATGAAGACATGTGCTACATCACTCACTAAATACGTAGTCTTCACTGGAATGAAGTATGCAATCTTTATCAACCTGTCCACAACAACCATGATGGAATCATGTTATGTCGCTATCCTCAAAAACTTATCATAAAGTCGATCGAAATTTCCTCCCATTTCCTCTCTGGAATCGCAATCGGTTGTAGCAGTCCACCTGGATGCTTACACTCTACCTTCACCTAATGACAATCCAAACATCTAGCCACAAACTATGCTACATCTTTCTTCAGATTCGACCAATAATAGAATTTATTCACTGTGGTCAATGTCTTCTAATAGCCTAGGTGACTTGAATATGGTTTCACATGAAAATCCCTCAAGATCACCTTCTTGAGCTCACTGCTGTTTAACACATATATCCTGTCTCTAAACTTGACCAATCCATCCATTGTAAGACAATTTTCCGCATCATGTGCACCTGTACTTGTACTTGTACCTGTACCACAACCTGTACCTATACCACTACATGTACCTATACATGTACTTGTACCACTACATGTACTTGTACCACTACATGTACCTATACATGTACCTGTATCACTACCTGTACTTTGATGTAACCTATGCACAATCTCCATATGCCTAACATCTTGCTGGCCTGCGTGTAAGATCCTATCCTATAGATCTGTCCCATAGGAACTCATACATGTTATATGATTTACATGTATCTTCCTGCTAAGAGCATCTGTGACCCTATTCTCTTTTCCTTTGATGTATATGATCTCAAAATCAAAATCACTGATTGTGGCCAACCATATAGCTTTCTTGACATTTAGATTTGGCTCATCAAACAAGTATCTCAACCCATTGTGATCACTCATCAATACAAACCTCTTGCAAAGAAGATAGTGCCTCCACATCTTCAATGCATGTATCATCGCTGCTAGCCCAAGATCATGCATCTGATAGTTTTTCTCATGCTCTTTCAATTTCTATGAGTCATAGCATAGTATCTGTCCTTCCTGCATAAGGACTCCACCAAGTCCTCTCTTGGAATCATCTATACATACTACAAATTCTTTGTCTGAAAATGTGATATTTAACACTGGTGCATGTGTCAACAATTGCTTGAGCTGCTCAAAACTGGCCTCACACTCCTCTGTCTATTCAAACTTCTTACCTTTCCTCTGCAATGATGTAATAGGATAAGAAATCTGTGAGAAGTTCCTGATGCACCTCTTGTAGTAACTTGTTAATCCCATGAAAGAGCTCACTTCATATACATTCCTAGGAGCTACCCACTCCATGATAGCTCTTATCTTCTCTAGATCCACTGCTATGCCCTCCTTGGAGACAACATGTCCTAAGTAATGTACCTAAGTTTGAAAGAAACTACACTTGTTGAGATTAGCATACAAATGATGCTCTCTCAACAATCTCAACACTGTTGCCCAACGCTCGACATCTCTTCCTTGTTTTTAGAATATACCAATATGTCATTAATGAACACAATAACAGAATTTTCCAAATATGGATGCAACAAACTATTCATCAAACACATAAAGATAGTTGGAGCATTAGTCAAACCAAATGGAACTCAACAAACTCATAATTCCCATACCTGGTCTGAAAAGTTGTCTTGTAAATGTCCTCCTCTTTAATGTGTACTTGATGATATCCAAATCTCAGATCAATCTTTGAGAACACTGCTGCTCCCTTCAACTAATAAAACAAGTCATCAATCCTCGACAATAAATACCTGTTCTTGATGGTCACTTTGTTCAATTGCATGTAGTCAATGCATAATATGAGAGTACCATCATTCTTCTTCACAAACAATATTGGTGCTCCCCAAGGTGATACACTTGGCATAATGTATCCCTTGTCAACCATCTCTTTCCACTGTAACTTTAACTCTATCAACTCAGGTATGCTCATCTTGTAAGGTCCTTTTGATGCTAGAGCTGCCCTTGGCACTCACTGAATAGAAAAGTCTACTTCCCTATGAGGTGGCAACTCTGAAATGTCCGTGGGAAATACATCCTAAAACTGTTGTAGAATTGGGTACCTGGTCAAAACATATGCATCCTCAAATTTCATAACTTTGTCACTAGAAATATGCACTATAAATAACACACACCTTTTTCTATGAATACACTTTTCCTTCAAAGATGTCACCATCCTAGCTGACGTGGATTTATTCTTTTCTTGTAAGACTCCTGGTTCCCCATTGTCATCCAAGCACTCAATGGCTTTGTCATAACAATCCACCTTGGTCCTATGAAGGTACAACCAATCCATTCCCAAAAGAATACTATATGATCCCAATGGTTATACATTCAAATGTGCTATGGTAGGCACACCATTCAAATCAAATGCACAAGCTCTTACCCAATGTTGAACTCTTTTCTTTGTACCTATAGCCAACTACACTAACCAAGATTCTACATGCACTTCTTTATTCAAACCACACTTATCCACCAATTCAGGACTAAAATAATTATGATTAGATCTAGGGTCAATCAAAATAGAAAAAAATCGATCACAATGTTTACCGTCCATCTCAATAATAGATGCCAGATGGTTTTCCTATTTTTTTTCCATCACTAGATAGATACAAGGAATGCTCTGTCCTGTTAGTGTCGGTATCTTCATCCCTCCATCAGTGATAAAAATTTTCTTGTTGCATTGCATGTTAGGTGTCTCATCCGATCAGTTGCATTCCATTAGGGTCATGGATCATCTGATGGTAGGGACATATTATAAATTTTCCCTCATGATCTTTACCTGCTGGCTCATTTTCATACATTTAGGTCATTTGCAGTCATTTTTTGTCTTTACATATGCAAAAGTCATTTTTAGGGTTTTACGTCTCATTAGGTCTAGGGTTTTGTCAATAAGGTCTTGTAAAAGCTCAAAAATGGTTAGCAAGCACATGAGGAGGTCAAATAAAGTCTCAGCAACAAAAATTTCAATAATTACATGCTTAGTGATTGATTTTTTCTCAAAACCCTGTTTTGAGGAAAAACAGAGTTTTTATGTTTTATCTACAAAATTTCATGTAATTTCATTTTCCTTATATGTAATAATTTCGAGATGCAGCCTTGATCACCTTGCCAAGCTCCTACACTCTAGTTCCTGCAAAAGAATCAAAATTTCAAAGCATTTAGTCCATCAAAGGCAAAAATCAAGTCAAACAAACAGAGTTTTAAAAAAGCAAGTGAAATCCAAACATTACAAAGTGGGTTTTCATAAGTAAAAAATTAAAAACCATTTGTATATAAAGCCTTTTCATGGAAAAGAGCTCATTTGTGTGCCCAAGGAGAAAAACAAGTGCTAAATCATGTTTTTGAGCTGAAGGAATGAATTTGCTACAAATTCTGATAATTTTTGAGGCGCGGCGCATGCACCGCAGGTTTTACACTGAATTTCTAATTGTTGCGACGCACCTGTTAGTGGGCGCTGCGCATCTGCCTCCAAAGCCCGAACTCATTCAAATCGCCTCCTCTAAGCTTCAAACTCGCAAATTCCTCATTCCACAAGTAAGTTAACATCTCTATATTGCCATTGTAAGGGTTTTCATCAATGTTTATGGTGTTTCCATAGGAGAAAAATTAAACCCTAGTTCCTTGCACAGTTGTATTGAGAAAACTACCTAGGGTTTGCAAAATTACATTTTTTTGCTATCCTATTCACCCCTACCATTTTCTCATCCCCTCACTACAATTTCATTCACCTCTTTTCTCCTTCCCTCTTTCACTTACACTTACCTATTCCCCCTATCCCCAAAAATGAAAACCCTGATCCCTAATCCCACTACTCCTAAACCCTAATTTATATCCAAAAACCCAAAAAATCATTCCCCAAACCCTTCCATTTCGAATAACCCTATAAGCAACATCCCAAACCCCCTATTCATTGTCCGTCACCATCAATCCCTGCCTTTTAGCAGCAAATACCTATTGTCACTATAAAATATCTTCATACTCATCTAAGAACATCAAGCATTGGCAAACATGGAGTCATATTCATCTTATGACAGAAATGACGAAATAGTAAGTGACTCCTCCAAAGAAATTCATGCTCCAAGGATACCTCACAAGAGTGGAAAACATATCCAGGAGGAGCCTACTACACTTACTAAGTTGTTGGCTTGCCCTCTTGCTGTAGCATGCTTCCAACATCAATCTTGCTACCAATTTTGTGAGATGGTGGAAAGAGTCAAATACCACCATGAACTTGCCAGACTTTTTGTGCTCTATCTTCACAATGGCCAAGTAAATTTGGCAGGTGTGACATTCACTTTGACACATGAGACTATAGCTCAAGAAACCGGTATTCCGAATGTAGGTGAACAGTGGAACAAGGGACAGCTGGTGGACAGAGATCATTATGAGCCTTATATCAAGGATGGTTTTCAGAGGCATATCAGTAGGGTCTTCAATTTCAGGTACCTACAGGACACATATGCTCCCCTTATGAAACTCATAATCAAATATTTCAGCTGTGAAGGCATATTTTCTCACCTATACACTTATCGTATCAGATTGTTGATGCATTTTACTAGGGTGAGGATGATGAACATCCCTTATTTCATATGCCGGAATATTGAGAAAATGACCACATTGGTGCAAAGGAAACCTCCTCATCAGCAGTATAACAACATCTATCACTTTGCATTAATCAAGATTGTGGTTTTGCATCAGCTTAGTTTACTGAATGTTTCGTGGGAGGATTTCATTTCACACGAGTTCTTTATAGGTCCTCAAGTGCCTCCATCAGTTTTTCATGAGGCAAGAGAGCCTTCACATCAGCAAGAGGTGCTTGAAACTCAAACCACCAGTGTGCCAGTGTTTGTCACTTACCAAAAGGGCACAAGGAGATTGTTTGCAGCAGCAAAATGAGTACTATCTCCACCCGGGGTGGAAGGGGTCTTGTTTCCTTCAATAGAAAAGTAGGTACAGGACAAGGGTAAGCAGCCATTGCATGATGAGGGGCCTTCAAAAGGTCAAGAGGCAGATTTCATTCCCATTCAGGATGATGAAACTGATTTGGGCTCCCAAAGCTCAAAGCTCAAGGAGATCATTCGGGAACAACAAGATGACATTCATGACTTGTCTCTAAACCTGGAAAGAGCCAAGTGGATAATCAACTATCTTGAGCAGAGGAACAAACAGTTAGAGGACCAGAAAACCATCATGGAGCTCAAAAACATAAGAGAAAACCGACAAGCTGCCAAGAGGAGGAAAGTCAAGTTGACACCACTTGAACAAGAAATTGAAGTTGATCGTGAATCTTGGCTTGAGAGGGAAAACATGCACTTGGAAAAGATGCTAGAGAAGGCCAACAAAGAGAAAAATATGTTGAGGCGCATGACCTATCACTATTTGGCGAGAAACAAAGTTTGCAAAGCGAGAATTAAGATTTTGAAGGCCAAGTTGAGGAAAGCTTTTAGGAGGAGGAAAGATCAAGACAAGCTCTAGATTTTGGCTGAGGCTTCCTTAGCCCAACATCACACTTGATGCAGGAAACGCAGCCAAAATTTCAAGAAATTTGGGATAATTTTTGTCAATCTTGAATTTTTGGAGCAAAACACAGGTTTTTCTGCCTGGTGCGCCGCGCCACCTGGTGCACCGCGCCACCTGGCGCACGCTTTTTCTAGGGATCTCCTTTGGAGGCAAAATTAGCATTTTTGGATTCCTCATGCAAAAATATGAATTCCCACAAATGGCCAAGAAATTTTGTCAGGTTTTGAGCTTCCAAAAGGGTCAAAAACACCTCAAAAATGCCCTTTCTGCCCCTTTTTGGCCACACAGGAAGTAGTTTTGGGAGAATTCACTTTTGGAAGGGAAAATGGACACCAAATTCAGGAATTCCACCTGTTTTGGAAAGTAGACAAATATACCTTTCCAGCAAGCCCACTTGGAGAAAATTTGGTGCACAGGAAGGCCTCCAAAATCAGCTGCAAAAAGGCGTGGCGCATAGGGACAGAGGCACGGCACATAGGATGGAAAATTGACTTTTTTGCCCAAAAAACTCTGTTTTTCGCCTAGTTTTTTCTCAATTTGACTTCTCTCTCTCTCTCATAGTCAAAATAATGATGTAATTTTACGTAGCTTGATGGATTTTGATGTAAATATGCTAAAATTTCACTCATGGAGGTAGATACATCATAAAAAGGTAGTTTGAAACTAAATGAATCAGTGTCCTAGGTTTTAGAGGCAAGCTGTTCCACTGCCTACTTTTCAGTTCTTAGTTTAGATATCATTGAAACAGCTCCTAAACTCATGAATTCGACCCCTAAAGCCTAGCATGAGTTGTTTCTTGCCTATATCTAGTAGTTTTTCAGTCATTGGTAAAGGTTGGACTCTTGTGAATGCTTTGAGCATTATTGTATATTCATTTCTGCAGTTTGGCAAAGGAATAGACCAGGGCTTGCAGCACTTTGTGGGATTCTTGTGGCAACTTGATTTGGTATTGTTTCCTTTTGTAATGCAAGTTTACATGTGATTAGGTATGCCATCATCTCTCTTTGTTCATCTTAACTAAGTGAATCAAGGATAAAGGTAGAATTCATTGATGTTGCAGTGCTCTACCTACGGTTTGTTTAGTTATTTATGTTTTCAACTGTTTGAAGAGGATCCTTGAGACTTTCATGCCCTCTCCAACTCTTCACCAGTCTTAAGACTCTCCATCTCAGCTATGTCAAAGTACTAAACCATTTGCCTACCTCGCCCCATAGAGATCTCTGCAAGACTGTGTCCATTCCTCGGACCCAAATCTGCCTTTCACATTTGAGCCAACAAACCAAAATTAAATTGAATCAAACTCCTCTGAGCATATACCTAGCCTAAAATCAGTCTTTACATTAGTCATCTCGAGTTCTATTGACCATATTCTTCTTAGATTTACAAGGAGAGAGCTCTCTTCCGACCTGGTAGGGCCAGCTACCAGGTTAAGCGTGGTTTGATGTTACCCTAGATTCTGCCTTTCTTAGCCTAAGGTAGATCTAGGCACTAACATATTGGTGACCATACTGGGGAGAAAAGTTTATTATCATTGTTTTGCTTTGTAGACTACAGACGGAGCCTGAAGTTAGCCAGGTAGACTTTGAAATTCTTTTTCTTTGCATTAGCGAAAGTAGATGAATGCTGCTTCAGTCAATCTCCGGTCTAGTTTATAAACTGAACATCTGATCTAAATGATTACCCCAGTATCATAAAGCAATTCTAGACTTTGGATGATGAGTTTAGAATTTGATAGGCTGAACAAGTTGATAATGTCCATTTGATTTTTGGGAATAATTCAATACACTAGCTTCCAGACAATACACAAGGGCCAATCCTGATCCTAATCCTCCTCCTGTATATGAAAACCCAAATCTCATCCCAAGAATTCTCCAAAAAGAAATTTCTGTGATTCATGTGTTCAGATCTCGTTCATGTCTAGTTGTTTTTGAATATTTTGAATATCTTGAGTTTGATGAACATTTTGATCTATTGTTGTTTGAGACTAAATCTGAAAGCGTTGTTGGTTCTGCTGTCCTAAATATAGAGTTTGTTAAAGATCTTAAAACTAAAAAGGCCAATAGATCAATTGAAAGTTACATATTGAATCTTCAAACTTCCATTGTGGCTTCAAACATTCCCGAGTTCCTAGAATCCGCATCTGCAACTCTTAGTTCATATGTTATTGCATTTGGTTCAGAAATTCCTACCGAACCTCCTTTCATTCCCACCATTCCCATGCAGCCCACTATATCAGATCAGAGACCTCATATCTCTTCTCCCCCATCAACCCCATCAACACCTCAAACATCTCATATTTCCTCTCCTCCTTCGACACCTCATACACCAATTACATCGTCAGCTACTATCATTGTTTCGACTCCTCCTACATCCCCAAGGCCAATTTCAAATCCACCTAGAGCAATGGTTGCCCAATATGCACCCCTTGTGTTGCCTCAAAACTTGGATGCCATGCCCGCTGACTACCAAAGAAAAATCCCATTGTTTGATGGCACCCCCCAAAGTATCACAGCTCAGCAGCATGTGGATAGGATGACCAATTTCTTTGACCTTCATAAGATTGATGCAGAAAATGTCACTATGAGACTATTTGTGCAAACTTTTGGAGGTGAAGTGCAGAAGTGCTTCAGAGCTTTGCTGGTTGTGAGTATCACTACAATGGCTGTTCTTCACAGATGATTCTTGGATCACTGGGAGGTAAAGAAAAACCCTCTTCAAATTCTTTCTGAATATGAAAACATCAAGAGAAATGTTGGTGAGAGTGTCCAAGATTATCGTGTCAGATTCAATATTGTTTACAATGCAATTCCTGCTGATATCAAGCCACCTATGGGGCTGGCTTTGATTAAATTTCCGGATGGCTTCAATCCTGACATGGCATATCAAATGAGAGAGAGAGATCCGGCCACTTTGGAGGACATGCAGAAAATTGTAGTCAGCATTGAGGCAAATCTGCTTGCCAAGAGAGCTAGAGCAAAGGCTGAAAAGAAGGTGACCATAAAGAAAGAAGCTTCTTCCTCAGATCGTTTGCTTCGCAAGATTGAGAAGATGTTTGATAGGCTCACAATTGTTGATAAGCCTGAAGCACAAGTCAGAAATCCAAACATCCGTGGTCAGCAACAACGACAATTCAGAATCAAGCAACGAGAACAAAGAGCACAAGACCAATCAGCACAGCAGCAACTAAAGACACCCTTACAACAGAATTTTGTATATGGCCCAGAATCGGGTGATGATGAGAACATAATAGGTGAGGAGAATCATTTCTTTACGCCTGATGATCTGCCCATTTATATCACCGAAGATGAAGAGTATTCAGAAAGCTCAGCTATATAAAAGGATGAAGATTCATCTTGGCCAATGAAACAATTCTTGAAGAAGAGTTTGATGAATATCAGAGAGGATACATGAATGGTTTGACAGCCCAACAGTGACAATATTCACTCAGGAGTAAAGAGGTCCCTGTCAATCCCATTCAGAAAAGGAAGGAAGTGACACCGCCAAAGAACGATTCTCCAATAGTGCAGAGAAAGGGAAAGGAGACAAAGGATCCTACCACCAGCAAAACACAATCAGCAAATGAAAGATCAAATCAGCTAATTGTATCAAAGGAGAAGATTGAAAAGAAGGATGCTCCAGTCAAAGAGGTAGAGAAAACATCAACCTTTAGCTTAGAAAATGAAATTGCTAAGTTAAAAGTGTTGATTCCTTTGACTAAATTAATGAAGAACAACAACTATAAAGGTCATGTGTCGAAGATTTTGAATTTGGATCCATTATCTGATATGGTACATGTGGAGGATGACCAGCCCGAACTTATCTTTGGGCCAGCATTAGAAGTTCAGTCTGAGGATAGTGATGTAGCTCCTTTTTACATCAGCCTTAGATTGCATGATTATGTATTGCACAATGCCATGTTTGATTTAGGAGCCTTGCATAATCTCATGCCTAAAGCAATCATGGAAAAATAGGGTTTAGATATCACTCGCAAGTACTATGATCTATATTCCTTTGATTCTGGTAGGGTCAGGTGCATTGGGCTTATTAAAGATTTGGTTGTCACTTTAAATCAGATTCTGGCGAAAAATGTTTTGATGGATGTGGTTGTGGCAGATATTCCTCCTAGATTTGGCATGCTTCTTTCCAGATCTTGGGGAGAAAAACTCAAAGGGACATTGTAGCTTGATTTCTCCTATGCTACTATTCCCATTTTTGGTCAGTTGAGGAAATTATACTGGGAGAAAAAGATGAAGTACATGATCACTAGCAAGGAGAAACCTCTAAATCATCCAATCAATTATGTACATATTGATTTAGAATCTTTTGTTCTATATTCTGATAGTTTTAATGATGTAAATAGTCAAGTAGTTGAAGTAGAAGATATTCTAGAGATCACTGAAAATTTTAGAGCTGTACTAGATCAAGAAAGACAAAATCTTGATAGTACCGCTGAGCAATCAGCCCTCCGACAGTAGCAAAAAATTGATGGACAGTAAGCAAAAGAAGAAGACCAAACAGAATTTTAGCATTTAGAGGACGAAGCCGATTTGTGGAGCATGGATTTTGATGGTGCAGTAGGTAGGGAAGGTGCTGGAATTGGAATTTGGATATGCAGCCCTGCATTTCTTCCAAACAAAGTGCCAAGTAATGTAAGGGTTTGTTCATATAAATTGGCTTTTGATTGTTCAAATAATGAGGCTGAATATGAGGCTTTAATTGCTGGTTTGAAAATCCTTAAGAAGTTAAATGCTAAAAGAATTTTAGTATATGACAACTCCGAGTTAGTTATCAAGCAAGTGAAAGGTGAATATCAAGCTAAGCATCCTCGTATGCGGGCCTATCGTAATGCGGTATTAGATATTTTGAGATTGTTTCCAGATTACACTTTGACATGTGTCCCTCGTGTACAGAATGTTATTGCAGATTCTCTTGCAACAACTGCAAGTAATTTGAAAATTCCGATGAATTCAAACAATAAGTTTGAAATTCATGTGAAACATCGCCCTGCTATCCCTGATAATCAAAGATATTGGTAGGTGTTTCAAGATGATAAAGAGATCGAAGAATTTCTGCAAAATGAAGGAAAATACAAAGACACTTCTATAGATGGAGAGCATGATGATGGTGAAGTGGATATGGAAGTAAATCAGATGGAAGTTTTGCAGCTGAAGGAAAATGTCATTCCTAAAGGTCTAATACCTTTAGAGGAGTTGTTTGATCAAGATGATGTAGCCTGGAAACCGAGCTTGGTACCAACCGAGAAAGGAGTTGAGGATGTAAACATTGGATCAGCAGAAAATCCTAAAATGGTCAAGTTATCAAAGGTGTTGCCTCCATAGGTAAAGGAAAAATACATTAGTTTATTATCTTCATTTATTGATGTATTTTCATGGGACTATTCAAATTTGAAGGCATATGATAAGAGTATAATTCAACACATCATTCCGATTAAGCCAAATCAAAAGCCATTTCGACAGAAGCTAAGAAGGATAAATCCAAAGCTGCTACCCTCAATAGAGAAAGAAGTGAATTGATTGTACAAAGCTAGTATAATCGTTCCATAAGATTTTCAGATTGGATTTCTAATTTGGTGCCCGTGCGCAAGAAAACAGGTGAGATTCGATTATGTATTGATTTCAGAAATCTGAATAAGGTGTCTTTGAAAGATAACTATCCATTGCCCAAGATGGATCACATACTTCAAAGAGTAGTTGGAGCATCCCACATGTCGCTACTTGATGGGTATTCCGGATATAACCAAATTCTGGTCCATGAGGATGACAAAGACAAAACAATGTTCACCACTCTGTGGGGAACTTTCCATTATGCCAAGATGCCATTCAGATTGAAGAATGTTGGTGCAACCTTTCAGCGGGCTATGGATATCGCATTTGAAAATGAGAAAGATGTATTTTTAGTTGTTTATCTTGATGATTTGAAATTTTTTTCTAATTCAGATGAAGAGCACCTTTATCATTTGAAGATTGTTTTTCAGCAGTGTAGAAAGTATGGCATATCTCTCAATCCAAAGAAGAGCTTGTTTGCCATGGATGAAGGCAAGATTCTCGGTCATATCATATCCAAGGAGGGCATTTGCATTGATTTAGCTCGAGTGGAAGCCATTCAGAAGATTGATTTTCCATGAAGTAAAAAGGAGATCCAAGCATTCAATGGTAAGATGAATTTCTTATGTCGTTTTGTGCCAAATCTTGCAGAAAATTTGAGGGAAATCACAAACATGTTAAAGAAAGATAGTGTAGTGAAGTGGACCAAGGAAGCCATCAAGTCTTTCAATTTGGTAAAGTTATCCCTTTCTTTAGCTCCAATTTTGATCAGCCCGGATTATTCCCAAGATTTTATTTTGTTTTCATTTGCTTCAGATCATACTATGGTAGTGGTCTTAATGCAGAAAAGAGACTAGCTTGAGAAGCTAATTGCTTTTTTCAGTAGAACAATAAGGGTTGCAGCTTTAAAGTACAATATTATTGAAAAGCAAGCTCTTGCCTTGGTAAAGGCATTGAAAGATTTCCGAGTCTATATTCTACATTCTCACATCCTTGCTTATGTCCCTAACATTGCCGTCAAAGATGTCTTAGTGTAAACAGATCCGGAAGGGAGACGAGGCAAATGGATCACAGCTTTGTTAGAATATGATGTGGAGATCAAACCAACAAAGCTCATCAAAGGATAGGGGCTAGCCAAACTGATGGCGGAGTCTAATTTGCATGCCTTGGACATAAATCTCATTGCTGCTATGTCCGAAGAAGATGAAGAAAGTTCACTTGTTCAGGTATCTGAAATGTTTCTTCTTTCTCCTTGGTATTCGGATATTGTTTATGTGCTCCAACATCTTTCACTGCCACCTGGAATGGCTAAGAACAAAAGTAGGACCCTAAAATTAAAGGCTGCCAAGTTTTGTATAATGAATAATGCACTCTATTGGAAAGATCCCGGTGGTGTCTTGCTGAATTGTTTGGTTGAAGAAGAAGCAAAATAGGTCACGGATGATTTTCACAAGGGAGATTGTGGAGGTCATCTATTTTGGAAGACAACAGCCAATAAAATTTTGAGAGCGGGATATTATTGGCAAACCCTCTTTGCTGATGTGTACAAAACTGTTACAGGCTGCCACGAATGTCAAATTTTTCAAGTGAAGAGAAAATTACAACCTTTGCCACTCAAACCGGTTGAAGTAAGTGCTCCGTTTCAGTAGTGGGGTTTAGATTTCATTGGTGAGATCCATCCTACTTCTTCAGCATAGCATAAGTGGATCCTCACAGCGACAGACTACTTCACTAAATGGATTGAGGCAATTCCCACTCAACAGGCCACTGATTCGGTAATAATTCAATTTCTTGAAAGAAATATTTTGTCACGTTTTGGCTGCCCTAACAAGCTGATTACAGATAATGCAACAACTTTTAAATCTAAAAAGATGATTGATTTTTGTAATAAATATCAAATTACCTTGGGGCACTCAATTGCATACTATCCACAAGGTAATGGATTGGCAGAATTCTCAAATAAATCAGTAGTCAACATTATCAAAAAGCTGCTGGAAACAAACAAGAAGAGCCGGCACAAGAAATTGGTCAATGCACTATGGGCGGATAGAGTAAGTCAGAAAAAATCAATAGGCATGTCCCCTTTCGAGATCGTGTATGGTGGTTACATGGTGTTCCCGACACCTCTCGCAGTACCGGTTGTTAAACTTCTGTAGGAAGCTAGCAGCGAAGAAGATCATTTGCAATGGAGAATCAATCAAATGATCCATTTACAACAGACTAGAGAGGAGGTTTTTCATAATACCTTCAGGTTGCAAGAGAGAATCGAGAAAATATATGATCGAAAAGGTGGACAAGTTTCAAATTGAAGACATAGTGCTGAAATGGGATGCTTGAAACGAAGACAAAGGCAAGCATGGCAAGTTCGAGAATCTGTGGAAGGGACCTTTCAGAATTGCTGCATATCGAGGTCAAAATGCTTTCTTGCTGAAAGAAATGGATGGAGAAGATTGTCTAGGTGGGCCAGTTAATGGTCGGCTGCTGAAACAGGTTCATCTTTGAAATGTTTTCTGCTGTCATATGTATCATTGTACATACCTTTTTATTCATTACAAGTGTGTACTGTTATCATTCATTCAGTTTGGGGCCTAAAGTGAAAGCTATAAAACTGAAGGTTTGATTTCAGTTTTGGTTTGGATTGTTTGAGTTAAGTTTTCAATTGATTTCAGTCTTGAAATTGAGTTAGTTTTGAGTCGGATTTCAATCCTGAAATTGAGTCAAGATATTGGTTTTGGTTTGTCAAAGTTATTGAATCCATAGCCCAATGGAAGAAGGCACTGTCTACTTTCCAAAGGTCTGTAGTTCTTGGCACCTCCAAGGAGCTACCATCTCCATTGGAGCCAATGTTAGTGTTGGTATCTTCATCCCTCCATCAATGATCAAAATTCTCTTGTTGCATTGCATGTTAGGTGTCTCATCTGATCAGTTGCATTCCATTAGGGTCATGGATCATTTGATGGTAGGGACATATTATAAATTTTCCCTCGTGATCTTTACCTACTGGCTCATTTTCATACATTTAGGTCATTTGCAGTCATTTTTTGTCTTTACATCTGCAAAAGTCATCTTTAGGGTTTTAGGTCTCATTAGGTCTAGGGTTTTGTCAATAAGGTCTTGTAAAAGCTCAAAAATGGTCAACAGGCACATGAGGAGGTCAAATAAAGTCTCAGCAACAAAAATTTCAATAATCACATGCTTAGTGATTGATTTTTCTCAAAACCCTGTTTTGCGGAAAAACAAAGGTTTTTATGTTTTATGTACAAAATTTCATGTAATTTCATTTTTCCTATATGTAATAATTTCGAGATGCGGCCTTGGTCACCTTGCCAAGCTTCTGCACTCCAGTTCCTGTAAAAGAATCAAAATTTCAAAGCATTTAGTCCATCAAAGGAAAAAAGCAAGTCAAACTTCCAAAACAGAGTTTTAAAAAAGCACGTGAAATCAAAACATTACAATGTGGGTTTTCATAAGTAAAAAATTAAAAACTATTTGTATATAAAGCCTTTTCATGTCAAAGAGCTCATTTGTGTGCCCAAGGAGAAAAACAAGTGCTAAATCGTGTTTTTGAGCTGAAGGAGTGAATTTGCTGCAAATTCTGAGAATTTTTTAGGCGCGACGCACTTGGGTCAAGGCACGGCACACGCAACGCAGGTTTTACACTGAATTTTTAACTGGAGCGACGCACTAGAGAGGCGCGGTGCACCTGCCTCCAAAGCCCGAACTCATTCAAATCGCCTCCTCTAAGCTTCAAACTTGCAAATTCTTCATCCCACAAGTAAGTTAAAATCTCCATATTGCCATTGTAAGGGTTTTCATCAATGTTTATGGTGTTTCAATAGGAGAAAAATTAAACCCTAGTTCCTTGCATAGTTGTATTGAGAAAACTGTCTAAGGTTTGCAAAATTATAGTTTTTTGTTGTCCTATTCACCCCTACCATTTTCACATCCCCTCACTACAATTTCATTCACCTCTTTTCTCCTTCCCTCTTTCACTTACACTTACCTATTCCCCCTATCCCCAAAACTGAAAACCCCGATCCCTAATACCACTACTCCCAAACCCTAATTGATATCCCAAAACCGAAAACATCATTCCTAAAGCCCTTCCATCTCTAGTAACCCTACAAGTAGCATCTCAAACCCCCTATTCACTGTCCCTCACCATCAATCCCTGTCTTTTAGCAGCAAATACCTATTGTCACTATAAAATCTCTTCATACTCATCTAAGAAACATCAAGCATTGGAAAACATGGAGTCAGATTCATCTTATGATAGAAATGAGGAAATAGTAAGTGACTCCTCCAAAGAAATTCATGCACCAAGGAGACCTCACAAGAGTGGAAAACATATCTGTGAGGAGCCACTTACTGAGTTGTTGTCTTGCCCTCTTGTTGTAGCATGCTTCCAACATCAATCTTGCTACCAATTTTGTGAGATGGTGGAAAGAGTCAAATACCACCATGAACTTGCCAGACTTTTTGTGCTCCATCTTCGCAATGCCCAGGTCAATTTGGCAGGTGTGACATTCACTTTGACACTTGAGACTATAGCTCAAGCAACCGGTATTCCGAATGTAGGTGAACAATGGAACAAGGGATAGCTGGTGGACAGAGATCATTATGAGCCTTATATCAAGGCTGGTTTTCAGAGGCATATCAGTAGGGTCTTCCCTTTTAGGTACCTACAGGACACATATGCTTCCCTTATGAAACTCATAATCAAATATTTCAGCTGTGAAGGTAGATTTTCTCACCTATACACCTATCATATCAGATTGTTGATGCATTTTACTAGGGTGAGGATGATGAACATCCCCTATTTTATATGCCAGAATATTGAGAAAATGACCACATTGGTGCAAAGGAAACCTCCTCATTAGTAGTATAACAACATCTATCACTTTGCATTAATCAAGATTGTGGTTTTGCATCAACTTAGTTTACTGAATGTTTCATGGGAGGATTTCATTTCACATGAGGTCTTTACAGGTCCTCAAGTGCCTCCATCAGTTTTTCATGAGGTAGGAGAGCCTTCACATCGGAAAGAGGTGCCTGAAACTCAAACCACCAGTGTGCCAGTGTTTGTCACTTACCAAAAGGGCACAAGGAGATTGTTTGCAGCAGCAAAATGAGTACTATCTCCACCCAGGGTGGAAGGGGTCTCGTTTCCTTCAATAGAAAAGTAGGTACAGGACAATGGTAAGCAGCCATTTCATGATGAGGGGCCTTCAGAAGGTCAAGAGGTAGATTTCATTCTCATTTAGGATGATGACACTGATTTGGGCTCCCAAAGCTCAAAGCTCAAGGAGATCATTCAAGAATAGCAAGATGACATTCATGAATTGTCTCTCAACCTGGAAAGAGCCAAGTGGATAATCAACTATCTTGAGTAGAGGAACAAATAGTTAGAGGACCAAAAAACCATCATGGAGCTCAAAAACATAAGAGAAAACCAGCAAGCTGCCAAGAGGAGGAAAGTCAAGTTGACACCACTTGAACAAGAAATTGAAGTTGATCGTGAATATTGGCTTGAGAGGGCAAACATGCACTTGGAAAGGATGCTGGAGAAGGCCAATAAAGAGAAAAATATGTTGAGGTATATGGCCTATCACTATTTGGCGAGAAACAAAGTTTGCAAAGCGAGAATTAAGACTTTGAAGTCCAAGTTGAGGAAAGCTTTGAGGAAGAGGAAAGAGCAAGACAAGCTCCAGATTTTGGCTAAGGCTTCCTTAGCCTAACATAGCACTTGATGCAGGACACTCAGCCCAAATTTCAAGAAATTTGGTATGCTTTTTGTCAATTTTTATTTTTTCGAGCAAAACACAGGTTTTTCTGCATGGTGCGCCGTGCCACCTGGCGCGCGCTTTTTCTAGGGACCTCCTTTAGAGGAAAACATAGCATTTTTGGATTCCTCATGCAAAAATATGAATTCCTACAAATGGCCAAGAAATTTTGTCAAGTTTTGAGCTTCCAGAAGGGTAAAAAACACCTCAAAAATGCCCTTCCCGCCCCTTTTTGGCCACACAGGAAGCAGTGTTGGGAGAACTCACTTTTGGAGGGGTAAATGGACACCAAATTCAGAAATTCCACCTGTTCTGTAAAGTATACAGATAGAAATTTCCAATAAGCCCACTTGGAGCAAATTTGGTGCACAGGAAGGCCTCAAAAATTAGTTGCAAAAAGGCGCGACGCACAAGATGGAAAATTGACTTTTTTGCCCAAAAAACTCTGTTTTTCACCTAGTTTTTTCTCAGTTTGATTTTTCTCTCTCTCATAGTCAAACTCATGAGGTAATTTGATGTAACTTGATGGATTTTTATGTAAATATGCTAAAATTTCACTCATGGAGGTAGATACATCATAAAAGGTAGTTTGAAACTGAATGAATAAGTTTCCTAGGTTTTAGAGGCAAGCTGTTCCACTACCTACTTTTTAGTTCTTAGTTTAGATCTTGTTGAAACAGATCCTAAACTCATGAATTCGACCCCTAAATCCTAGCATGAGTTGTTTCTTGCCTATATCTATTAGTTTTTCAGTCATTGGTAAAGGTTGGACTCTTGCATTATTGTATATTTATTTCTGCAGTTTGGCAAAGGAATAGACCAGGGTTTGCAGCACTTTGTGGGATTCTTGTGGCAACTTGATTTGGTATTGTTTCCTTCTGTAATGAAAGTTTACATGTGTTTATGTATGCCATCATCTCTCTTTTTTCATCTTAACTAAGTGAATCAAGGATAAAGGTAGAATTCATTGATGTTGCAGTGCTCTACCTATGGTTTGTTTAGTTATTTATGTTTTCAACTGTTTAAAGAGGATCCCTGAGACTTTCATGCCCTCTCCAACTCTTCACCAGTCTTAAGACTCTCCATATCAACTATGTCAAAGTACTAAACCATTTTCCTACCTCGCCCCATAGAGATCTCTGCAAGACTGTGTCCATTCCTAGGACCCAAATCGCCTTTCACATTTGAGCCAGCAAACCAAAATTAAATTCAATCAAACTCCTTTGAGCATATACCTAGCCTAAAATTAGTCTTTACATTAGTTATCTCAAGTTCTATTGACCATATTATTCTTAGATTGACAAGGAGAGATCCCTCTCCCAACCTGGTAGGGCTAGCTACCAGGTTAAGCGTGGTTTGATGTTACCCTAGATTCTGCCTTTCTCAGCCTGAGGTAGATCCAGGCACTAACATGTCCATTATCCCTAAAATTCTGTTCCTCTTGTGCACTATAAATCTGAGGCCTACCACCCTAATTATATGGAAAATCTCTCTTAAGGTGTTCCTTACTGCATGTCCAACACTCCAATTGTCTAGTACCATCACCTTTGTGATGTTGCTGTGATCCATGTCCCTGTCTAGCTGCATTGAACTTATGTTGTGGTGCCACATTTTCTTTCTCTTATACATTCTGAGGCCTTGTTCTTTTTGGATGCCATTTACCCTTACCTTTATCGTTATCCTTCCCTTTCCATCCTTGTTGAGATTCATTCTTACGCTTTGATTTTTCATAGCAATGATTCAATTTCCTAATAACCTCCTCAAGTGAACGGGGCTCATCATACTCAATCTGATCTTTAAATGCTAATGGAAATCTAGTGACAAATCGATGAACTTTAGCTTTCTCATCTTTAGGATACGATACATACCTCAATAGTTCCAGGAACTTAGTCTTGTACTCTTCATCTATCATTGACCCATATTTATCTCATAGAATTCTTTGGTCTTACTGTCATAGTACCTTTCTGACAAGTACTTCTTCCTGAAAATCCTCTTGAACTCATGCCAATTTAAGTTTTCTGTTGTGATGTCTCTGACCCGCTTCACATCTTTCAACAAGATATCTTCTTTACCTTTTAGGCTGAATGTAGAAATTATGGCCTTCATGTTTTCTGTGCACTCATGTAACTCAAAGAAATTGTTCATCCCAAGTATCCAAGCCTCTGCATCCTTTGGTTTATTCAAGTCTCCATCAAAAGTAGGTGGCTTTGATTTCTTAAACTCATATGGAAAGTATCCCCTATCACTTCTCCTGTAAGGATGATAATGATGACGATCATGATGCCTATCCGAGCTAGAACTATAATAATGCCTTGTTGATGGTGTTGGAGTTGCCAACATGTCAAGGGGATCTCCCCATTAAGAAGTCCCAATTAGACCTCAGATCATTTGGTGTAGGAGTCCCAGTAGTGGGTCGTAAGGTAATTCCTTGATAACGATGTCGCATAGAGGCAAGTAAGATAACTCTGTCAGTAGCAAGGGTGTGACTGATGCAATGAGTTAAGGAATGAGTATGAGAGGTTCCAACACTTAAATGGGAGAGGAAGGTGAAGGTGAGTTCCAGGTTGAAAGGGATCAATCCCAACTCATCTAGGAACACACAACACAAAGGACATGCACAACGTCCGGCAAAGCAGTCGACATGGATGTAGCAGTCACAACATACAAAGGAAGATAACACGAACAACACTCAGGGATCAGTTCGAGACAAGTGCGATGGTTGATATAACAATTTTCAGATAAAGGTTTGTCTGATGTCTCGTAGAGTAGTCGACATGGACGGTGAAAACATTAACAACATATGCAACACATTAACAACAAGATTCATATAATTGCATACAAATCAATTCATATACAAGCACGTAAGATAAACAACATATATCATCAAGGAAACTGTTTCAGTTCAACTACAATAACAACATATGCATGAAAATGTGCTTGCTTTTATTATATAAAGAAGTGTAAGTCACAATCATACAATACACCATGTAAACCTGCTAGCCCCATCAGTGGAAAGTGACAGCCACATCCACCTGCTCCTCCAAAGAGATGTAGTAGCTCCATGTAGTGGAGAAGCCAAGGCGCGTTACAAGACTGTACAAGCCTTCTTCAAGATAGTCTTAGTAGAAGCTTGGTTGACCAAAAGCCTATACAATGAGTTATGAGGGACTATTTATAGCAAAGGGTGGGGTGACCCTTGACATTCCCCTTTGTGACTGTTAAACTGCCCTCATGACTCTTCACCTAATCTATGAATGTTACATTCACTCTTGAGACTTGAATTATGTAGGAATTTACAGGGTAAGTTCCTCAGAAAGAACACCAAAAGGACACCGCTCACAACCAGATCTCAAATCAATACACCAGTATTTTTGACGTGGTTAAAACCTTCAAAGTGCAAGGAGGGAAACAGTCCACGACCTGTCCCAACGTGGGTACTACAGGCAATTTATTAATCAAAGAATGAAAATTTACATAAGCTTCTCTCATGCACGGATTACCCGAACAATGACCCTCCATGCGCTTTAAATAGAATTCATGGACCAATCGGGTGTCAAGCCACGGATCAAGTGTCGGTAATACCGAGGTGAGAGTGAACCGTCGGATCACTACATATCGTGACCGTCGGATTGTAAGTTACAAAATGTACAACGGTAAAGAAACACACTTTACCTAACTCTAACCTAACTCTATACTAGACCAAGTTGAACTTAACTATATCCTATGTGTCGGAATATCCTAACATCCCCCCTTAAGAACAACTTGGGATATGATTGAAGGATTTACAAATATGACACAATAGGAGAAGGAAGGAGGCACTAGAGCCTATCCCCCCTTAGTGACAACTTCCTGAACTCCAAGCATATATCGAAGTTTAGTGAACTTCGCCTCTGTGAGAGCCTTTGTGAAGATGTCTGCAACCTGATCATCTGTTGGACAATATTGCACTTCAAGAACATGGTCATGAATGAGCTTTCTGATGAAGTGCATGTGTAGTTCAATGTGTTTGCTGCGCTGATGCTGGACTGGATCTTTGCATAGCTGAATGGCACTTTGATTATCACACCAAAGTGTGGTTGGATGCTGCTGCTCAAAGCCAAACTCTGATAGGATCTGACGAAGCCACAAGGCTTCCTTACTAGCTTCCACAGCACCACGATACTCTGCTTCTGCTGACGAAAGAGAAATGGTAGCCTGTTTCTTTCAAGCCCATGTAATAGGTCCTAAACCAAGAGTGAAGACATAACCGGCAGTAGACTTCCGATCATCAGGGTCACCAGCCCAATCAGAATCAGTGAAACCAACTAACAGAGGAGCTGCTTTGGCACTGTAATGAATCCCAAACTGTACTGTACCTCGAACATAACGAAGTATTCTTTTAGCTGCTTTCCAATGACTTTCACGGGGGTTTTGCATAAAACGAGCAACAAGGCCAACAACAAAGGAAAGATCAGGACGAGTATGGGTTAAATACAAGAGTTTTCCGACAAGTTGACGGTATAAGGTAGCATCAACTTCAGGAGAAGTACAAGAGACTGAAAGTTTGACTCCAGACTGAAAGGGAGAAGGGGTTGGCTTACAGTCTTCCATGTGAAAATGACGAAGAATATCACAAGCATACTTGGACTGGGAAAGGAAAATACCCTCCTGGGATTGCAAGACTTGAAGACCGAGAAAATAGTGTAAGTGTCCTAAGTCTGTCATTTCAAATTTCTTTTTAAGGCTGGACCTCACATGGTTTATAAGGTTGGGATCACTACCAGTAAGAATAAGATCATCAACATAAAGAACAAGGATGATAAGAGAGTTGCCCACTTTCTTGGTGTAGACAGTATTGTCAGAATGACACCTAGAAAAGCTAGATTCTAAAAGAAAGCTATCCATTTTGGCATACCAAGCCCGAGGAGCTTGCTTGAGGCCATAAAGGGATTTCTTAAGTCGACAAACAAGGCTAGAGTCTGTTTGTATGAAGCCAATGGGTTGTTCCATATAGATTTCTTCCTGCAAGTCCCCATGCAAGAAGGCAGATTTAACATCCATCTGATGGACTTCCCATTTTAAAGAGGCAGCAAGGGAAAGAACAAGGCGGATAGAGTTCATTTTGGCAACATGGGAGAAGGTTTCAGTGTAGTCAATGCCTTCAACCTGTGAAAAGCCCTTAGCAACGAGACGAGCTTTATGTTTATCAACTATCCCATCTGGTCCATACTTGGTTCTGTAAACCCATTTACATCTAACAAGTTTGCGTCCCTTTGGTAGAGGAACAAGATCCCATGTATCATTTGTCATCAATGAATGATATTCTTCATTCATAGCTGCTTCCCAATGTGGATGGCCTGAAGCTTCTGCAAAAGTGTCAGGATCATGATTTACTGGAGCTTGAGCCAGTAAAGAAGAGGCTCTTTCAAACTGAGAACGTGTACGTCGCTGATCTGTAGGATCACCGGCAAGATCACCTGCTGCATCCCGAGTAGCACGGACCCATCGTGGAAGTTGAGGATCCTGAGAAGGTGGGGGAGGATTATCATCCTCACTTTCATCATCTGAAGAAGAAATGTTTTCAAAAGTAGAAGAGATAGGAAGAGGTGGCACATCCGCCGGACTAGGCTCGCAGGCCGATTTATTTTCATCAAACTTTACATCTCTTCTAATGATAACATTTTTGGACTTAAATGGAATAAGTCTATAACCTTTTACATCTTCAGAATATCCAACAAAAGTACATTTCTCACTCTTAGGTTCTAAAGCTTTATGCTTTTCATCTGGAATATGGGCCCATGCTTCACTTCCAAACACACGAAAGTGACTTACATCTGGTTTAATGGAACTCCAAGCTTCTTCTGGAGTGATATTCTCTAGAACCTTAGTAGGAGTGCAATTGATTATATAATTTGCACAATTAATTGCTTCGGCCCAAAAACTAAGACTTAGTCCTTTAGATTGCAGAATACAATTAGCCATTTCCTTTAAGGTGCGATTTTTCCTTTCAGCTACACCATTTTGTTGTGGAGTGTATGGAACAGTATGTTGCATTTGAATTCCATTTTCGGTGCAAAAGTTGATGAATGTGTTTTTAACATATTCTCCACCATTATCAGTTCTTAGCTTAAGAATTTGATGTCCAAATTGTTTTTCAACAAAGGCTTTGAAGGCCAAAAAGGTGTTAAATACTTCGCTCTTGAGTTTTAAGAAGTATACCCAAGTGCGTCTGGAGAAATCATCAATGAAAGTTAAGAAGTACTTGCAGCCAGAGAATGAAGCAACAGGAAGAGGACCACATAAATCACTGTGCACAAGCTGTAAAGGGGCTGAGGCGTGCCAAGAGGCACGTTTGTCAAAACTGTCCCGATGATGTTTTCCGAGTATACATCTGGAACAAACACCATCTCTGCAAGATACCATAGGAAGACCTGTCACCATATTTTCTTTACATAGATGCTGAAGGGAGCGATAGTTTAAGTGACCAAATCGCTCATGCCAAAGTTTGCTCACTTCATCATTATGAGCAATAAATACTGAGGGAAGATTTGATGACCCAAAGTTGTGAAACTTATACAACCTTTTGGAATCATCAGCAAGACCAGTAGCTAGAATCTGTTTAGGATCTTTTAGATCCTTGATTACAACATCATGAGGTGAAAATTCAACAATTTTACCTTCACCTGAATGAGTTATCTGATAGACAGATAGAAGGTTGCAGGATAAGGTTGGAACACATAATACATCATTAAACTGACCATTGTCTAGATGAACAGTTCCAGTCCCTACAACATTAAGAGATCTATCATCACCAACATATATATTTTTGGTGTTACAATCATTTAAAGAAGAAAACATGGCTTGGTTTTTGGCCATGTGATAAGAGGCTCCAGAATCAATGAGCCACTCATGAGAATGAGAAGAAGAAGAAGATACATTTAATGCATAACCAGACTGAGATGATTGACAATGACATGCAAAAAGTGCCATTCCGGAAGTTGAAGTTGAAGTAGGCTCCACATGGATGTTATGTTTCTTCATTGCGGCTTCCAAGGCTTCCATCTTCTTAAAGCATTTAGATTCTAAGTGGCCATCTCGATTACAAAAGTTACAATGTCTATCAGTCTTCTTCCATTTGTTTTTATTGGTCTTATCATTTTGCTGAAATGATCTTTCATTTTGAGGCTGAGATGGTTTAGGACCATTCTTTTGAGGATATGACTTCTTAGGATTCTTTGAATTTGGTTGCTGATGGGCGGCTAACGCTTTCGTGGAAGAGTTTCCAAGATTAAGAAGACCAAGGTGTAAGAGTTTTTCTTGTTCTCTTATTAAGGAATCACAAAAGGAGTCAAAGGAAGGGGCCTTGTAGTCTTTTCCTTGACAAATGAAAGCTTCCCTTGTAGAATGGAAAGTGGAAACAAATACAGAGTAGGCTGGTCCCAACTTAGTAAGGATGGAATAAATAAGGTTACCATCTTCTTTCTTAACTTTAACACCTTCCAAGAGATATCTAAGGGTCTTGAATTTGGACAAGAAATCTTCAATGCAAGAAAAATTATTAGGATCCAAAGTAAGCAGCTCATTTTCAAGTTGATGGGCTCTAATTTCATTTTTAATCCCAAAAACTTTAGCGAGTTTTTCTAATGCTTCATGAGGAGTCTCAAGGTCTGCAATGTGGAATCTAAGATCAGGAGAAATAGACATCCCTATCAAACCACGTGCTTGATCTTGTCTATTTTCCCATTTTGCAACCTTGTCTTCATCTTTTGGTTTCTTCTCTTGGTCTGTGGCTATTCTGAAGAGACCTTTACTTCTAAGTAAATCTTCCATGTAGGCTACCCATTGGAAGTAGTTAGTGCTATCAAGAATGACTTGGCATGGACTTTCCATTTAAAAAAAAAAACTGAAGCTGAAGATGCTGAAAGTAAGTGTTCCAATGGATAGATCTCGAAAAAATAGGCGGTTTTAAAAAAAACGGCTCTAAAAAAGGCTTCCGGATGAAGAAGTTATGGCTTTTTGAAAAAAAAATTGTTGAAGTTGCCGGCAAAGTGCGCGAATGTGCGGGAATGAAAAAAAAATCCGCCCCCACAAAATGGAGACTTGAACCCAAGACCTCTACTCTCTTAAAATAGCTTTGAACCAATTGATCTATACGAAAAATTTGAGAGAGAGAGAGAGAGAGAGAGAGGGGGGGGGGCCTTGGTTTGCGTGCTTGCCTTGAGAAAGCTCTTTTTCCCTACAAAACACAAAACACAAAACCCAACACGAATATGCAAAGAAAAACAAACCTTGCGGCTCGAAGTTAGCTTTAGCCAAAAAACTAGAAATTTTTAAAAAAAATCTCAAAGTTAGCTTTAGCCGAAAAACTAAATATTTTTCTCAATGTTTCTGATTTTCCGAGATCACACTAAGGTGCAGGGAAAAGAGCATACGCATGAGAAAAATCCTTCCTTTCTCTTTCTGATTTGCCCAGATCGCACAGAGTCACAGGGAAAAGAGCATACGCAGAAATGAAAGGTATAGATTCGGTTAAAAAAAGGGCTAAATAAACCGAAACCAAAATAAGCAGAGAGAAAATAACAGTAAACTGCAAAAAAAACACTGTATACCTCCCGATCTGAAAAATGACGCAGCTAGGGCTACCGGAAACCTTTTCGCGTGAAACGAAAGGGGTTCCTCACTGGAACAGATGCTCCGAACGCAACAGAGCAGTCCTCTCGGCCCGAAAGCAGTCAGAAACAGCAGATCTAGGAAACGACAGCTGCATGCAGTTCTACCGGCTTCAGATTTAGATCACCAACGGACGCGGCCCTCAAATAGCTCTGATACCATGTAGGAATTTACAGGGTAAGTTCCTCAGAAAGAACACCAAAAGGACACCGCTCACAACCAGATCTCAAATCAATACACCAGTATTTTTGACGTGGTTAAAACCCTCAAAGTGCAAGGAGGGAAACAGTCCACGGCCTGTCCCAACGTGGGTACTACAGGCAATTTATTAATCAAAGAATGAAAATTTACATAAGCTTCTCTCATGCACGGATTACCCGAACAATGACCCTCCATGCGCTTTAAATAGAATTCATGGACCAATCGGGTGTCAAGCCACGGATCAAGTGTCGGTAAAACCGAGGTGAGAGTGAACCGTCGGATCACTACATATCGTGACCGTCGGATTGTAAGTTACAAAATGTACAATGGTAAAGAAACACACTTTACCTAACTCTATATTAGACCAAGTTGAACTTAACTATACCTATGTGTCGGAATATCCTAACAAATTACACTTGACATGACTCAACATTACAATGCACATGAACCCATGTGAACAATGGCTTGAACAAGCCAAACTAGACACCACTCTGACTTAGACAACTATAGAAGTCCAACTGCTCGACATCCTCACGCTGAACAACAATAAAATATTGATGCCGAGATTGGTAGTCTCTGATACTGTCTGTGTGTTCCACTATAACATCCATCTGGAACCTGAACCTTGCCTCCATGGCATCCGGTTACACTACTTGGACTCCTCTATCCAACTCATCTGAAAGCATGCACATCATTGTCCTCAATGTGGATAGACTAGAAACATACTTGTGCATGATGTCTGCACTAATAGGCAAGTCTGGTCTGGTGACGACACACATCAACTCGTCAAAGTACGAGTCAAGCTCCTATTGGACCTGCTTCTTGGTCTTCGCTTGGGTGAGAGTCCCAAGTGATGGAATTGCATATATGTGCACAACAACCTCCATGCTCTTGAATACTCGTGCATGGGAAGCCTGTATGCCAGTGATGAGTTGCGATAGGTCCTCATAGTTCTGGATCTAACTCCAGACACGTGCTTGTAGCTCGACCACATTGGCCTTCATCATCTTTGGCAAATGAAGTGGGGCTCCTTTGTACTTCATCATCCATGCTCGCATGCTATCAATGACAACATGTATGTTCTTCAAGATGCCAGATCTTCTCACACATGGATGCTGCCATCCATGAAGACAACGACTGCTCAATGCACGGTACCGAACTTGGAGTACAATGCTCACATAACCGTGTCCAAGGACAACACTTCCTCTAATATTGCCTTCTTTAGTTCAGCTCCGGTGGACATTGTCACCAAGTCTCCTCTCTCCTTGGCCACTTGTATTTCCTTCACCATTCGCTCATTCTCAGCTATGAGGAAGTGAACACTAGAGCCAGTGGCTTCGGCATACACTCTAGTTGCATTGGTCAAAGCAGTTGGGTCCTTGTGCACATCGGTCACGATCACTTGTTCTTCAATTGGCATAGGGGATGTTCAGTCCTCCAGAGTTGGTACTCTGTCAGGGTGCACAAATCTATGTTGAGATTCATCAAAGGAGGTGTCGTGCATCTCTACTTCCGGCTGACCGCCAAGGATCTCAGTGCATCCTTGGTCATTTAAGACTTGCTCAACATCTGGATGCATGGAAGTGGGCGAGATGACCTCTCTGTGGTGATGCATGAGGTCAGTATCCTATTCCAACTCTTGCTGCTCCATGTCTACATCCAATTGTTCGAAAGCCTATTCTATCTCACGAGAAAAGTCTTTCCCCTGTGAGGGTTCACACTGTTCGCTTGATGCCAGCTGTTCAAAAGAATCAACTACTTGTACAGGCTCTGCTTCATATGGCTTCACGTGATGTGACCCCTGCTGAATCTGCTACTGTTGTGCTTCCTTCTCATGTTGGCACAACTCTTGTTCTTTCTGTAGTTTCTCCCTCAGCTCATGTAACTCCTTCTCTGCTTCTTCCATTCTCTTCTGATCCCTCCGCCTTCACGCGATTCACTTGTCGCATTGCTGCCTCTTCTATTGAATAGCCATAACTGCTTGTTATATAAGTGGATCTGCTTGAAACTTACAGCTTTGTTCCTTCTCCATGCGGTCGACAATATTTCTCTTCCCTTTGTCGCACATAGGTATGCTTGGCTCTATTGCCTCTCATGTTGCTGCTACTGCTAGTGTTTTCTGTGGTGCTGCTTCATGCTACCATGCTAAGAATTCTACGACGAAACCATCCTGTTCATTGGGTCTAGAATGATGGTAAAAATACCTCCATGAGTCTTCCTCAGCCCAATGAAATGCCCCATGGATCTAATTGAACTGAACTCTCATGCAGTGATCCTTCACAATGCAATGTGGGTCATACAGGTTGAAGCTTCGGAGGTCGAACGGGTACTTCCTCATTTGTTTAGCTTCGACATCCACTTGCTTGATGCTCTGGATCTCATACAACCCAATCTGCAACGGAAGAGTGGGCCAAGGTGCCTTCTTCTTTCGCTGTAGCCTATTTGTTAATCCTACTGAGATATGATACGCTACTTCCTACATGACAAGCATGTAAAAAGCAAAATTTGGTAGAACATGAAGAGTATTCTCCGCACTGAGCACTTGGATGAACGTTCTGTCTAGTGAGGCATACCAATCTGCAATGTCTAATAATGCCTTCATCGCTTATTCTTACATGCAAGGTGGATCTTATTCGAATATCAACCTGTACACTAGGGCGACAAGATGGTCGGACAGCTGTTTGATCACTCCTCTAGAGCTACACTCAGAGAATAGCTTGAAATATGTGCTCACAATAGTCTCCACCGGTGACCATGCCCACTCTAAGCTCGGGAACTCATGTCGGGCACAGAATACATCTAGAATGTAGGCGGACATATAAATCTCTGCATGTATGCCTACGGGCGACTGTCGAGCCTTTGTGACTTGCTCCTTCAGCTAATGAGCCAGTATGTCGGACCAGTTGCAAGGTCTTCCTTCTCTAGCTAGTCTAGCGCAACCACCCAACTCTGAGGGAAGGTCTCAGTGCTCGCTTGGCCACTCAGTCGACATGCGAATATGACCAAGTATTGGTATGCCTTCCTCAATATCTTCGTCTTATAGATCCGGTTAGGGGTCATCTTGAAATGATCTGGCTCCTTTACCCAATCCTTTAGAATATCTTTGGAGTGGCCTCTGTTGTTGGGCAAGCTGAACGGAGGGGTCATGACAATCATGGGCTCATCCATCTGATACGTCTCATTGTAGTCTCATGCCCAGAAGGTTGCAAGCTTCATCCTACTGACACTGCTCAAGGTCATCGTCTCGTGTTCAGTGTGGGAGATGATCTAGTGAATCATATTCGCACATGGGAACGCAGGGTATCTGCATGCAATCTGGTACAAGCCAGACTTATGAATGTTTATGTACACTTGACAGTCTTCAAGGTCTTCCCCAAAATTACATGTGAATGTTTCATTCACCTCTTGCCACTTCAATTTGATGTCGTTGTCTAGATACTGTTAGAGTCGGTCTTGAGCCCTCCATCAGCGATCAAAACTTTTTGCATTTGCATAGGTAGGTGTCTCATCAGTGTTAATTTTTGCATCCCATTAGGCATGCCATAACCCTGATAGAGGAGCTGGTGTGTTTATACCCCTCTTGGCATTGCTGGTTCAGGTCATTTCAGTCATTAGGCTCTCTCAAAGCTTGTCTTGTTTCGTCATAAGGTCAAATTCCTAGGTCTAGGGTTTTGGTCAAGATAGATTACAAGGTCATGTCTCTGAAAGTCAAATGGTGCCCAGCAAGCTAGAGGGATGATTTTAAAAAGTGTTTCTTCACAAATTTCAATATTGTACAGTTAATTTTCACCTTGGATTTAAAAACTCTGTTTTTAAAGCCAAGGGCATTTTAAATTTTTGTAAAAAGTGATGAAATTTCAAAAGTGTTCAGCGGACAAAATGCAACCCTGGTCCCCTTGCCTAGATCCCTCAGATGATCTACCTGCAAAAAGAATCAAGTCAAAGCACTAAATGAGTCAATTTCAGGACAAAGGAAGCCAAAAAGTCAGTTTTGTAAAGTGTCAATGAGAAACTTTAAAAAGTGGGTTTGAGCATGAAATTTTTTCAAATGGAGTTTATAAAAACCCAATCTCCCTCCTTTTACTCTCATTATGCATCCAAGGCATTGGCAAGTGCGAGTGAGCAAGTATCCAAGAGCTTTGGGAAAAATCTGGTCAAATTCGGGCTCAAGACAGGCGCACGACCCGTCAGGCCAGGCGCGTGACCCGTCAGGTGCGCGCGACCCGTCAGCGAGCATCCAGCAGTGTTGTTTTGTAACGGGCGCGACACGTCAAGCGCGTGCGACCCGTTGGGTAAGGCGCGCGACCCGTCAACGTTTCCCCTACAAACTCAACTCAAAATCGCTCAAACTCACTCCAAATCTTCAAGTTGTTTGAGGTAGGCCCTCTACACTTCAATTTGGTTGTTGGTTATGATTGAAGGCCCTCATGCTTGTGTTTAAGAATCAAATTGTGCAAGTGGAAGAGGCTTCATATGACTGCAATATTAATGGTTAAAGTGTGCTAGGGTTTGTGTTGTTTCAAGGTTTTTTCCCTTTGTAATTGTTTCACTCCTTCCCCTTTCCACTCACATTTGTATTTTCCCATACTATTTTATAAATAAAATGCAAACCCTCCCTTCTCCCTAATCACTAAAAATGCAAACCCTACCCCTCTCCCAAAGCATCAAAAAACTCAAACCCTAATCTTGCTGCACCATATGCATGTGTAAACACAAGAATTTGTTGGTGAATATGTAAAGAGTTTTGTAAATATGTTTCCCTATCTTCCCCTGTTAATGCATGTATTCATATTCCCATATGTTCACTTTCTATACATGTATTCCCATATGCAGTGATTTTTGCAAATGATTTCCCAATATTCCTGATTATAAACATGTATTCCTATATGCAATAATTGTTTGCAATGTTTTCCTTAAATTCCCTGTTATATTCATATATTCCCAATTCTTTGTAAAAAGGTCCCTCCCCTAACATTTCCCTCATGTCCTTGTCCCCTTGAAACAACATAGAAATCAGCATTTTATAAAGCAGAAGTAGCAGTACATTTTGTCCACTTTGCTCTTTTAAACATGTCAGAAACCGAAACCTATGAGCAAAGTGATGACCAGTCATCAGCTTCAGAGATTGAGGTACAGAGGAGGCCTCATAAGGGTGGTAAGGGTGGACATCATAAGAGAGAGGAGCCCACTTCTTTAGCAGAGTTACAGGCTTGTCCTATGACAGTCACATGTTTTCAGTATATGTCTTGCTATGAGTTTTGTGAGAGGATCTCACGGATTCAGCACCATAGAGAGTTGGCTCGCCTATTTGTCTTACACTTGCATGATGGACATGTCAACCTTGCAGGGGTAAACTTTACATTGACACCTGAGGTGATCTCACATGCCACCAGGATACCTAATGTTGGGGAGGTGTGGAACAAGCGCAAGGTGCTAGATTATGTTCATTTTGAGCCTTTTGTCCGGCCACCATTCATGAGACATTTGGCAGGTGTGTTTCCGTTCAGGTTTCTCAGGAGTGAGTATGCTCCCATGATGAGGCTCATTATGCACTATTTTACCTGTGAGGGCAGATTTTCACAGGTATATTCATATCATATTCGCCTCATGATGCACTTCACCCGAGTGAGGATGATGAACATCCCAGTTTTCTTCTATCAGAACATTCAGAGGATGGTGCCCATGTTACAGAGGAAGAGCCCGACACAGCAGTATAGGAGCCTATACCATTATGGTTTGATTCAGCTTATAGTATTGCATCAGTTGACTCAGCAGGGTATCTCATGGGAGGAGTTCATCTCTCGAGAGTTTTTCACAGCACCACCCTCGCCACATCCCGAGGTTGTTCATGAGGAGGGAGGACCATCTCAGCAGCATGACATCCCTGTTACTAGACATGTCAGCTCCTCACCTCTGATTACCTATCAGAAAGGCCCAAGGGCCTTATTTGCAGCAGCTCGGTGAGTACTTTCTCCACAGCATGTGGAAGGGGTCTCACCTTCTTCATCGGCTCAGCGAGTGTTATCTCCACATCAGGTGGAAGGGGCCTCGTTTTCTTCACCAGCATAGGTACAGGGAGGGGCAAGCAGCCCATGAGTCATGAGGGGCCATCAGGAGTTCCAGATATTGAGCTTGTTGATCTTGAGGCCATTTCTCCGAGCCAAGAGGCAAAGGAGGTCATTCAGCATCTCAAAGCTGAAAATGATGCCTTACAGAGGAGATTAGAGGGTGCACAATGGACCATTACATACCTGGAGCAGCGCAACAAACAGTTGGAGGAGGAGAAGGCACTTGATGAGCTATGGAGGATTCGTAGTGACCGAATCTTGAACCGAAGAAGACCCGGTGACCCATTGCCCGCTGACCGAGAGTCCATGCTCATCCGGGTCAATGCACACTTGGAGAGGCTATTGGCTAAGGCCAACCAAGAGAAGAGATTGCTAAGGAACATGAAGAACCATTACTGGGCAAGAATGCATGTGTGCAAGGCAAAAATGAAAATGTTTCAAAGGCAGTTGACCGAGGCACTAAAACGGAGAAAGAGGCCTAATCCCCTCCGTATCTTGGTTGAGGCTTCACTCAAGGATCAAGGCACTAAATAGCCCAGCCACAGCACAAATCCCAAGAAATTTTGAGAATTTTGGGTGAATTTTGGCATTTTTTGGCAATTTGCAGGTTTTTCCCATTAACGGGTCTCACCCCCCGCGCGACCCTACATCAGGGCAACTCCTTTTGACCAAAACTCAGCATTTCCAGATTTTTCATGCAAAGTTACATATGCTCATGGATGGACTTGAGATTTGGTGAAGTTTTAGGCCTCCAGAAAGTCAAAATACATGCAAAAATTGACTTTCTGCCACTTTTTTGAATTGCAGAAAGCAGTCTTGGGAGATTTGAGTTTTGACAGGGCAAATGAACTCCAAATTCAGAAATTCCAGTTGGGTTGGAAAGTAGACTCACAAACCTTTCCAAAAAGCCCACTTTTTCTCAATTTGGCCACCTGCAAGTGCCCCAAACATGGCTCCAAAGGCGCGCGACCCGTCAGGCAGGGGCGCGCGACCTGTCAGGCAGTTTTGTCCAGAAATGCACTGTACAGCCCAGAAAACGCAGATTTGACTCAGTTTGACTTTTTGGGATGAAATGTGATTCTCTTTGATGTAATTATTGTACTTTTTAGACACTTTTACTCTTATGTAACACTTCTAGAACATTCATTCATGAAAAGGGTAAATGTTAAGTGAATGAATTGGTTTCCAAGTTTATAGAGGCAAGTTGTTTTGACTGCCTAATTTGTAGTGCTTAGTTTAGAAGTGGTTGAAACAGCTCCTAGGATAGTGAGCTCGACCCATGGAGGCAGGGAAAGAGGTTAGATCATCTATATTATGTACTTTTTTGCTCATTTTCATGGTTGGACTCTTGAGGGAGAAGCTATCATTGTATTATTTCACTGTATCTCTGCAATTTTTGGCTAAGGAAGACCAGGGTTTTGCAGTCCTCTTTGGGATTCTTGTGGACTCATGTGTTGATGGTGTGTTTCTCAATGTACTTGTAAGCTTGCTATGTGATTCATTTCCTTTCTTTTACTTCTGCACATTAAACAAATGAAGTGTTAAAGTAAGAATTCATGCTTGTCATGCTCTGCTTTTAAGTTTGTTTAATTTCAATGTTTTCTTCTGTCTAAAGAGAATTCAAAGTTATTGTTTGCTCTCTTTAGCTCTTCATCTTTCATTCCTGACCATCCATCTCAATTTAAGGCATCAATACTGTTTCCTACCTCACCCCAAGGAACCCCCTGCAGAAACTGTGTCCAATCCCCGCACCCGAAATTGCCCTCTCCTCAATTTGCCACCAAAAACTCAAAAAACCCCAAATCAAACTCTTTGATCAGTTTACTAGCCTAATATCAGTGTTACCTTATTGGTCATCTCATCTATTGAAGATTTTACCGAGATAGACTGGAGAGAGCCTTCTCCTGCCCCGTAGGGCTAGCTACGAGGCTAAATGGTTTGATGTTGCCTTGAGGTTTACCTTTCTCAGCCTGAGGTGAAATTTCAAGCGCTAACAGATACAACTTCGTATCTTCGTAGATCGACATGCTAGAGGACACCTCTTCAGCTGTTGTTCCAATTGCAACACCATTAGTGTCCTAGGATCCTGTTCTCTTGGAAGCCATTGAGATATATGAACACCTCAAAGATCTAGAAACAAGCAGCATGCATGGAAAGAAATATGTCAGTGAAAACAAATCAAATCTAGGGAAGGTCACAACACATACCTGGGGAATTGATGAGCAAGATTGTGCAAATTTCACTGGGAGACTGAGTGTCTGGCTGCCAGAACTATGAAAAAGGTAGTACAAACTAACTGGTAGGCTGGACTGGCTACTGGATCTACAAAATGTGCAATCTAGTTGGGTAGTTGGCTGCTGGGATTACGCAATGCGCGATTTCGGCTGGGAAAGACTACTGGCCTAGGGATAGTTTTGTGCAAATTTTTAGGCCAAGCAGCCAATGACCTCCAAAAATGTGCAATTCAGTCTAGGAGGCTAGTGCTCGGCCAGAATGCACAAATTTGGAGAGGAAGGTGAGCCTTCCTTCTCCAGATTGCAAAGACCGGGCCAAGGTTGGCCTGACTTGCCGATGGGAAACTGAAAGCAAGTCGATGAAATGCATGGCGACACTAAGTGAGATCTGTCTCCTTTACCCAATCCTTTAGATCTTCCAGTTTTGAAATCATGACCTGCAGTAGTCCTCTACGTCCTCTTTCCAATGCCACTAGTCTGATTGAAATTGGATTTTCCAAGAAAGATTTATACACAATCTCCCAAGATGACCTGATTATACAACTTTTGAGAATAGAAAACTTGTATGACATGTCACATGTCACTGTTTTGACCTTCAGATCTAAAAAATACACACAATAAACTATTGTCTGTCCTCTTTCTGTAACTTCTTACGAAATTTCAATCTGATGCTCAGAGAGAAAGTTATGATGATTTTCCCAAGGTCACCTATTTAAGATGTAATTCAGGAGTCTGCAAAAACCCTAACTTCCTTAGATCATATATCTTAAAATATAGCGAGACAAGATTGGAAATTCAAAACCAAGGTTTAGACCAATTTCTTCTCAAATGGATTTTTGTTTTAGCTTCTGAAACTTTGTAGCGAAAACGTTATAGCGAAAATTCCACGATGGCCTGTTTTAGATGAAATTCTGGAGCTTGCAAAAACTATAACTTCCTCAGATCATATCTTCGAAACTGTAGCAAGAAAATATCTAAAATTTGGAGCCGAGGTTCAGCAAGATTTCTTCGCAAATGGGTTTTCTTTTTAGCTTCTGAAACATCGCAAAAAAAGGGTTATAGCAAAAATTCCACGATGACCTATTTGGAGCAGCGAAAACCCTATAATTGAAAGCTCTGATACCAAATGTTATGAAACCAGCTCACAAATAGATAGAAAAGATAGATAAACACCTTAGAAATAAGCGTCTTCGAGGGGGAAACCTCCTTTACATTACACAAATGAACAATTCTTAGATGATACAAATGACATGACCTCCTTTCCATATATAAGAGTCTAAGGGGTCATAATATAATCAGAGCCGACATAGCAATAATAATGTAAAGGCACAATAATAACAATAGTGGGCTTCTATGGGGCACAATAGTAACAATATGAGGACTACATGGGTACAATAATATAATAAGCGGGTTGTACTAATAAAAAGAAGGGGTTACACTAGTAGTATAGGGGCCTAACAAAAACATATCAACATGCATGTGGGTGAGGTCGTTCACTGGTTGGGCAAACGTCCGTGCAAAACAGTTTCATGCATGCAACAACAGTGAGATATCAATGAAAATTGAAACAGAGCTAGGACAAGCTATAATTCATGTAAATGACAGTATGCGTTCAAAGAAACCAAGCAAACAACACTCACACAAGGGAATACACAAAAAGCGACAGAAATGTTGAAAAAGACAAGTTGAGGCCACTTACCTATGAATAGCTGAGCCGGATGTGTCGAAGAGTCCTAGATGTGCTGTGGGATGTTAGATCTCTAAGATTGATGTGAATGAATGAGCTGTGATGTGTCGAATAAATAAGTTTGGTCTCAAGACATGCATGCACAAATATAGGAAAAAGCAACACTTGGAGGGAAACTTCTGAAACAACTTTGCATGTAACTCTGGCTGCTAAAAATAGCTCCCTGAGTCATGGGATATGTTTTGCATGTTTCCTCTTGCTATTCAGGGAAGATCAAGTCATGCATGCATGTAAGTCAAGTTTCCCCAGTCCCGAGTGGAATTGGTCAACCAGACTGTCCATGCATGCAAGTGCTCAACTGCTTGGGAAAAATGTGCATTCCTGATTGTAAGCTGGGCTAACTGCCTAAAGGGATTGCACAATTTCTAGGCCTAGTAGTTGACTTCTACCTATATTTGCACAAATCCGAGGCTTAGCATCTTGTTGATGGGAAAAAATGCGCAAATCCTACTGGGAGGGTTGGCTGGCAGGATTGCGCAATCCTGGAGCCCAGTAGGCTGTTAGAGGGAATTGTGAAATTCCTAGAGGGAAGGTTGGTTGCCCTCCAGAAATTCACAAATTTCACTGGGAAGCTTCTCAACCTATAGCTGGACCAAGTCCAGATGAGAAGCCTGTGAGGGAAATTGATCAACTGTGATCAACAAACTGCCTTTGTGCAAGGAAAGCACTGAAGCTTGAGTACAAAGTGTTATGTAAGGTTGGTAGGGGAGGCTCCAAAATAGGCTAAGGCAAAATTTTGGAGGGTAGTTGTAGCCACTACAACACTTGGCGACACACTGGTAGAAATCCAACTCACTGAATGAACCTTGTTCAGGAAAAGCAAGTCTAACACCTCTAGAAGTATTGTTCAGTTCTTAGCTCATCTTGGCTTCACACTAGCTTGATGTAAGATGTAGCATTTGCTAGACTCGTGGTCGATTGACACACATTCCAAGCTAAGGAAACATAGTTGTTTCGATTGGGGTTGAGGGGTATATAGGTACATAAGCAGTATAGTCGTCAGAGTCTTAGTTTCATATTTGGTGTTGCTCCACTTCCAGCAGGCCTGGATAGTACCCCAGTGGAGTCACATAGGAACACAAGCATGGCTCCGCTGTGAGCGAGCTTGCTCAGTAACCCGATGGAGTTACTTGTATCACTTCCCGGCACAGGAAGCCTTTCTCTTCTTTCACCTTATTCATTTTTCATTTTGAATATTTTGACTTTTCATTTTTTTCATTTTCACTATGCATAATACTTATTCATTTCAGAGGCGGAAGAGGGATCCCAACTTATTGAGAGCAAAGGAGGTTGTTCTAGCAGAGGATTAGTTTATTGTATCTTTGACGTGCTTGTTAAGGTTTCCCCCCTCACCTTACTCTACTTGACTAAGCTGACAAGATTTAACCCAAAAACAACCGACTAGAGCAGGTGATACTAGTTAGCATGCAAGCGTTATGTTTTCACCAAGGTTCACTTTGAACAGTAAGTATTTTCCTTCGACATATTAGGGACTAAGAGTAACAATCTCATCATACAGAGGTAAGACAATAGGTAACCAATTAGTCATAGTTGTACAAGCCCTCTTGTACTTTACGCAGCTCATTTCATGAGTCACACATGGTTTGATGCAAACTAACCTATGAACGAAACAAGAGAACAAACTAGAAATCAACAAAGAAAAGAAAGAGCAGAAGAAAAAAATGAAAGTGAAGCAAGCAAAAAAACAAGAAAATAAAGCGTGTAAGAAAACAATCATGTAAGCAAACAACTGAAAGCAAGCACTACTCCTACTCCTACAGTAACGGTGCATGGGCTTGATCACGTGAACTGATACTTTCGATGCAGCCACTGGCACATTGGTAGACCCATGTTGGTGAAGTCTTGGTCCACGAGTAACCCAGTTGTGTGTAGTAGAAAACAAGAAAGATATAATAGTGAAGACAATCGCACTTCGTGTTTCAAAGTGCCCATGGGACATAAGTGAGTGCATGTGCATGACGGGTAGTCTGTGGACTTATTGTGGTGCTGTGTGACACTACGTGCAACTTTGAAGCAAAAGCATACTCTTGACTGTGACATGCAAGCAAACGAAAGAAACAAAGATAACTTGCATCATGTACAAGTACTCACAATGTAATATTCCTCCAATGCATGGGCAATGGGATCATGCAGTTTGAGTGGAGGAACTGTGTTTGTGTGTGAGATGGATCTTCAATGCATATAGATGAGTGATGAGGAGCGTTGGGTGATTGAACAGTTTCATGATCGGAAGTGAGAGTAACCCCAAGAGAGCGAGGACCTAAAATAACCATAAACTCGGGCTGAATTGCCTCGACAATATTGGGTATCTCAACTTCATCATCAGGTAGATCATCATAAACCGGTGGCTTTGAAAGATAAACTGCGATAGATTCATGATCGTGATAAAAAATGGAAGCAAATGGATCACGATCACAACGATCAGAAAAATCAATGAATTCTCTGACATTCTCATGATTAGATGAATCAAACAGAGGGGTAGATAAAAAGAAAACGAACTCATCCTCTGTGTTTCTAGAACAAACAGATGAAGGATCAAGTGGATTTTCAATGAGTAACTTATCCTCTCCATTGTTGAATGATGGATTAACATCCAGTGGGTCTGTTGTGCTCTACAACAACCCCCCATTTCATATCATTCTATTCACAAAACTATCATATGAAATGGGTCCCTTTAGAGTTTAATTGGTATCAATATTATATTATTTAAAAAGGTCCGAAAACCAAATGAAAACATTATAAAACCCTTTTTGAAAAATCCCATTTTCATCAAATAAATCAATCTTTATCATTGTGATAAAGCGATCGCAAGATCGCATATCGCAATGACATAAGGTACATAAGTAAGTGGCACATTGGTTTCCGTCGATGCGATATCGCTATCGGCTATCGGTAATAATCTATGCACATTTTTAAAGCGCCCCCATGCCAATGCTCCCGATGCGATGCGATATCGGCGATCGGCGATATACTATACATGTCTCATATAATACCAATGCTCCCGATGCGATGCGATATCGCTATCGGCGATTGGGGTTTTCAAAAGGTGTCCATATTTAAGATTTAAGCTTTCCCCGATGGCCGATTGCGATAAAGCGCAGATTTCAAAAAAAAAAAAAATTGTTAAAACAAAGGGATATCACGATTAATTCATATTAAAAGCTTGATTCGTTCAACATTGATTCACCTGCGCCCAACCGCCAAAACATCTACAGCACGCTTAAATGAATCATTCGTCCGATTAATGATATAATGGGCATTTAAGGATTGGCAGGTTTTAAACGGCCATTTAATGTAATTGTAAGTCCCAAAATCCTCCCATGGATTGTATCTGCGCCCATTTTTAAAGTTAATCTCTTATCACGCAACAGTCAATATATCTCATCATATTGAAGTTTTCACTGCCGATTCTCCGTGTTACGTTTATTTTCGCCTCTGTGCAGAATTTATCCAAAGGAGAAAGCTCAAGCAAAATGGGGAAGAAATCCAAGAAGACCACAGGCGCTTCTGTTGCGCCAGCCGCAGGACAAGCTGTCACTGATCCCTCAAACAAAAAGAAAGGATTGATTTCGGATACCACATGTTCTGGTCTTGGCAGAACTACTTGGCAGAGCACCTACAACTTGATTGAAGTTGAAGAACCCAAAGTGACAACAGTAGAAGCTACTGCAGATTCTACTCGGAAATCTGATGCCACTCTGAAGGACTTAGCTGACTCCTTCCTTCATCGGATAGCAGCTAGGGAACAAATTCTCCCATACACAGATGTAGTGCGGTGGGCAATTGAGGAAATCCCAATCCTGGATAGAACCTTCAGCACCAGAGACGGGAGAATTTTCGGGTCGTTCAAAGCTGATGATCTAAGGCAAATGTATCATTTGCCTGAGCCAGAGAAGACATACAATAAGGCGTTCCTGGAGAAATTCCGAAACGAGAACGAAGTTGAATCCGAACCCATCTGGGATTGGAGACAAAACCCAACTAAGCACAAACATGAATCTTCCGGTAAGTACTCGGTTGATTCCTTGGCTTCACCTTATTGCTACGCTGGAATAATGATGTGTAGATTGTGGGGATTGCATGACTCTTCTAATTTCACTATAGAAATGGTTCCCTTAATGGAAGCTGCATGCAACAGTATAATAATGGATTGGGCCACTATTCTCTCAGATAAACTAGCCAAAGTTGTTCTTGAGTTTAGGAATAAGACTCGCATCTCTGAAAGGATAATCCCCCCATTTTATTACAGTGCCTATATTCTAGATACCTTGTGTTTTAATTATGAATTTCCTGTGCTGGGCTGGAGGTGGACGCCACAAGAATCCATGCCTATTCACATTTACCACCAGAAATTATGGAAATCCTCCTACAAGAACCATCTGTACCAAGTCTGTAATGGCTTTATGTTGCCTATTTATTATTCTATTTTTGATAAACCCATTCCCAAGATTTCTTACCAAGCTGGGATTGATTTAACAGCAGTAGGGAGATGGTTTGGAGAGGAGAAGTTCACTTACATAAGAGTTTTCGGTAGCCAAGCCGAACCTCATGTTCTCCCTTTATATATACCAGATAAACTATTGGCAAGGGAAATCTCTTACCAGATTATTGCTGAGAGTGTTACACAGACTCTCAAGAAAAATAAGAAGCAGGGCTGGCCCTCTTTTCCTTTGAGATGCGGTGTCTATACTCTGCATGATCTCAAACATGAAGAAAAGGAGGCAACGAAGATTAAATCATTAACTCTGGTGATTCTCCCAAATAGGAAATTTGATCCAAACAAAGTTGCCTATAATGCACTAGAGTAGGCCAAATTGTCAAAATTTGACCGTAAAGAAGATTTGTTTGACGACTTGTTCTCTTCAGCTGAGTCAATAATGCAGGTTAAATCATTGGCCAAAATGAAATATCATGATGAAGGGTTGACTGAATTTAACACACTTAGAGAACAGAGGTTGCAAACTCTGCCTCTAGATCTACTAGCGACAACCCCAGCGACATCGTCAAGCGAGCCTGATCGGCAGCAGTCAAAGGAACCTCCAGTTATAACAAAAGAACAAGAAAAGCCACAGGAGGAAAATCAGAAGAAAGAACAGGAGGAAAAGCAGAAGAGAGAGCAGGAAAAAGTGCGGGAGGAGACCCAAACTGAAAAGGAAAAACAGACCACCATTGATGTCAATGTGGATACTCATATCGACCCTAAGTTGCTCCAGGAATGGAAGTAATTTGATTCCATTATCAGTGGTTTGGAATGTTCAAAGGACACAGACACTTCAAAGGCGACAAACACACATCAAATCACTTCACCACAGGTTCTAAGTGGAACCAGCGGCCCACCCATTTCTAAAGAGGTAGAGATAATACCAAAGGACCCCTCCGACCAAATCATTTTGCAGGTAGAAGATATTCCTCCCTTGGATGTCTTCTACAGCCCAAGGCATAAAGTTGTAGTTAAACGACAAAGGAAAAGAAGAAGGACTGATCAACCTTCCCTTTTCCCAGAGCAAACTGTCACGGGCAATGTGGTTTGGAAGGAGGAATTCGACCCCTCTGATGACCTGACAAAACTGTCACAGTATGCGGGAGCTTATTCGACAGCGACAATAGACAAGGCATCGGAGGTAAGCCTTTTACTGAAAACAAAGGATCAGGAGATTTTCTCATTACAGGCACAGTTAACTGAAACAAAGCAGAAAGCGGAGCAGGTAGAGCAGCAATTGTTGACGCAACAACAATTAAACAGTCAACTAACTCAACAATTGCAGGCAGAAAAACAAAGGATTGACCAAAGCGCAATCTAGAAGCAGAAAGAGTTATCATAGGCATTGGCACAATTGAAGGCAGCAAATGAGCAAATGGTGAAAACAAAAGATGAGCAAATTGCTCAATTATCATCACAGCTCGATAAAACAAAGGGCGTTCCACAAGTGGCTGAATTTAGAGCAGAAGCATTACAAATAAATATTGCATTAATATCTCAAATTAAGCTTCTGTGTCAACAAATCGCCCAGGCAGAGCCACTATGTGAATTAACGGCATCCATAAGTAAGCAAGTAGACAAGGCCAGAACTGAATTGGATCAAGCTGAAGAAACGATAGCTGCATTCCTCGACTGGCAAGATTCTGACCAAGGACAAGCGGCGAATTTACCCAGGATCTTAGAATCACACAAAGATATACTCTTCACAGAATGGCAGTCCCAGTTAATGAAAGCAGAGAGGGCGGTCTCAAGATGCAAATCAACTTCAAGCAATTTAGTTGAATTGGTCAATAACACTCTCTACTTATCAAACATGATTTCCCAATGCACACCAGGAAAGTTGACAACAATGAAAACATTGGAGCAATCATGTTATCCAGATCTAGAAGAAAAGGGAAGATTAATCGCTGGGATTAACAGTTTAACCTGGGACACCTATTGGTTCTTCTTGGTAAAGCCGCACACACAGAGAGCCGCCCTCAAGTGCCTTACAGATGCAATCGGGTATATTATCCCCGATATTCAGGATGCCACCTATGCCGCCCAGCTCAGCTCGCGCCTCAAAAAACCACCAGAAGTAGAGCTGATGCTTGCGATAAGTCAGCTCAGATTTAAAGGCAAGCAGCCTACTTGATGAATCATGCCGCCGACTGCCAGATTGCTGAAGAAAATAGGATCAAAATTTATTGATACCAATTAAGTAGGATTTCTGTTTTATAGATAGGTAGATTAATTAAGTATTTATAGACCCTTTCATTGTTTTGGAAAGGGTCGTAAAGTTTTGTACCTGACTTAAAGACTGAAGTTGCACTATTGTGCTTCAGTCATATTCTTTTATGAAACTGGACCAGTTGTTCTAAATTTAACAAGGAAGCTTTTTATGCAATTGTGCACTATTGTCTTTGTTTGAAAGTCTTTCTGCGTTGAAGGAAGAATTACAAGTAGCGATTGATATTGGGAGTGTCCAGTAGCTCATATGGTATTGCTATCTATGTCTGAATTCATTCCTTTCATACGAATTGTTATTTGATTATCTTTGCTATTATCGATTATATATATGTGTTTTAACAGCAGCTCTGTATTCCTTCCACTATTGGATGTTTATGGTGTGCTTTCCTTTTAATCATATATGTGTTGATGATATAAATGACAAGTGTAGTAATGTTGATTTAATCGCTTTGCTTAAATATTTAAGTAAAGTAATCCTTGAATGCACTAATGTCTATGTCTGTTAGATGGAGTCATCTATATGCCTATCCATAGACACAGACCATCAAGCGCTACACTTCAAAGCTCAATAAGTTCCCGGGATAAGTCATAGTTCTTATATTTTTGTTGATAGATTTAGTTATTCGCCCATCAATAGATTAGTCAATCAATTATCCATTCATCCCGTTTATCCATTGCTGGGAAACTGGTCCCATTATCCCCAGTCGGAGCCACCATTCCAAACGGAAAAGGAGCTGTACTAAGGTCCGGACCGGGTGGTTATCCCCCAATGTTGTTGCAGCGATTTTCGAGGCATCAACATTTTTGGCGCTAGAAGGAGGGCATCAACTGTGAATGGCACACAAACCAAATCTACAAGCCATTCTAAGAGTAATTCTCCCTTTGTATCCCCTCAATCTTCCCATTTGCATGCTGGTTCTCCAGTATCCAAACAAGAAGAAGAGGAATCAACTACCATTGCTCAAACCCATCATACTCCAGAACAATTAAGTCTTGAATCACCTAAAGTCCAGTCTCTTATCCACAAACTTCAGAGCTTCTCGATTTCACCACAGAAATCTGAGGTATCACAAAGCAATGCGACTTCGCAGTTCAATTTACCTCACCCTCTCACCAGACTTCAGAGCGAAAAGCTTGGTATTGAACCCTCTGAGTTCCCTTTACCCAAAAGGAAAAAGGCGAAGAAATATACTGAAGGATCTGACAGTGAAGAGCTTTCATCCACATCCTCCATTGCATCTTCCCCTCTGCAAAGTCAACCATCCACTCCCTCATTACATATTGTTGTTCATCAGGGATTAGGAGCTTCAACATCCCAACCTTCTCACTCCTCAATATTATTTCCTTCCCAGATATCTGGAATTCCAACAGTAGTATCAACCACTACTGCTATTATAATGGCAGATCCATGGACCAGACCTGGTGCAGTCAATATGCCTGCACCATTGCATCCATTACTAGATGCTCCTGAAAAATGGCTACCCAAGTTTAATCCAGATGATGGGACCTAGGCTGAGGAACACATTAATAATTTCATGTTGGCAGTCAACTTGAAAGGAGTAACAGAGCAAGATGTTGTTGTTAGACTTTTCCCTTACACCTTGCAAGGATCAGCAGGATCCTGGTATTTTTCTTAACCCTCTGGTTCCATTACCAGTTGGAACACTTGCCAAGAGCAGTTTATTACTAAATATGGAGATGATAGGTCTTTGGCTACCCTAGTAAACGATCTCTCCAATCTTAGGATAGAGCATAGGGAACCAATTAAGGAATTTAATGCTCGATTCAATAAACTCCTGAACAAAATCCCGACGGCCTCCAAACCAAGTGAACAAATTCGAAGCGAATGGTATATAACCGCCCTACCTGCCAATATAGCCATTTTTGTAGAGAGGGCTGGGAAACCTACCTTAGCCGAAAACATGAAAGAAGCACTTGCTGTGGAGAAACGCATTAATGCTCTAGAAAAGAAAGCTGCTCTGGAAGACAGAAAAGCCAAAAAAGTCTCTTTTAAAGATGACTCAAGAAAAAAAACCCCAAAAGACCCATATGACATGGAGGGTTTGCAAAAAGTCCTAAAAACTTTATCAAATGAAATGGTTGAAATAAAGAAACAGGTAGCCGAAACCTCCACCAAAAGACCCTTTAGGACTTATAAGAAAAATGAATTAAAGCCACCAAATGTCATATCTAATGCAGATTCAGAGCAAGAAGAAGAGGAAGAAGAAACAATCTCACCAACTGATGATGAAGAAGAAGTAGTAGAATGTCATGGAATGTGGGATTTTATACTCCCAAACTACGATACTGATAATGAAGAAGAAGCGTTCCCGGTCACTACTAGGAGTAAAAGTACTTCCGAACCTGTTCAGGTAACATCAAAGAAAAGGAGTGCAGGTGCTGCTACAACCAAAGAAAAAATACCCACAAAGAAATCACCTGCAGCAGTTCCCCAAAACCAGCCTTCAACTTCTAATACTCCTTCAACATCTAAAACATTAGTGGTATCCGATTCAATGGAGTACAACATTGTTGATGACATGAAGAAAACTAAAGCAAACATTACTATGTTTGAACTTAGTAAATTAAAACATCAGCAGAAATTTCTTCTCAAAGAATTGAATGCTGTTCCTTCTACACCTCTTCCCAGTGCTAAAGCTGCTAATGATTCGGGCCAACCTCCTCCAGGTATGGTTGAAGCTACCGATTCAGTTCTGATTGGAGATAGATCAAATTCTCATACTCCACCTTTCCTTCTAACCTATGAGATCTATAACAGAAACCTACACAACTGTTTGATTGACTCAGGGGCATCTTCTAATATAATGCCAGCTTCAGTTTGTTCCAAACTGAACATTGAACCCCAGAAGTCTGCTATTCATATTGTACAGTTGGACAGGACCAAAGTACAGGTTGTGGGAGAGATTAATTCCGTAACTATTAGGTTATCTGCTGATCCCAGAGTAGTACAAAGGATTGATATCCTGATAGCCGATATACCTGAATTTTATGGTTTAATCTTGAGTAGGGATTGGTCTGAAAAACTACATGGGTATATTTCTACTGATTGGTCACATATGTGGCTTCCCTATAAGGGTAAGCCAAATCAAATAAGGATTGATCGAGAAAAACATATGACCCATACAGTTACTGAATTTGAGCAAGAAAACCAACCTGTAGCATTTAATAACAACATTTTGGGGAATTATTCATCTGAGTCATTCTTTGGTAACTTTACTGCCTAGTCATTCCCTTTCTCAGTCAATCATTTTTCATCTCAGATTGAGAATTTTTCACAAACAGATAGATCTAGATGTTTCAATGATGCTGAGAAAACTGTAAATACATTTGTTAATACTTCTTTATTTTGGTCATTATATTTCGATGGGTCCAAATCTAGTGAGGGCTCAGGAGCAGGGTGTATTTTGGTTAGCCCACTAGGAGAAAAAACAATGCTGTCTTGTAGGCTGGAATTTGAATGCACTAACAATACAGCCGAATATGAAGCCTTAGTCCAAGGACTGTATAAAGCAATCGGCCTTAAAGTGCAATATTTAAAAGTATTCGACGATTCTGAAATTATTATCAAACAGGTGAGAAATACAATTCATTGTCTTTCAAATCATCTTAAACATTATCAATCGCTAGTACAAGAACTCACCTCACACTTTTCGGCATTCAATATTTCCTCCATCCCTAGGTCTCAAAACTCGGCAGCCGACCTGCTAGCCAATGTAGCTTCCAAACTCCTACCTTCTGAAGACTACAGCCCAGATAGATTTTCAGTAGAATTGCTTTTTAGGCCTTCAATTCCTGACAATGTCACTAATTGGAGAGTATTCAACCATGATGAGGATATTTTACAATTCTTAACTTCTGAAAAGTCCTATGATAATCAAATTATTGAGGAAAATGAGCATGACTTTCAAATGAGAGAAACACCTCAGGAAAATTCAATTCCTAAGCCTGTGGTAAAGCTGGAGGATCTTTATGATATTAAAGACAGGTTTAAACCTGTGACTAATGCAAAGCTCCAAAGCTCTACCCTAAGGTTTGAGTTGATAAATCTTGGTACTCAGCAAGCTCCTCAAAATATTAATTTAGGATTAGGACTCTCCTTGGAAGAAAAAGAGGCATTCATTAATCTGTTAAGGAAAAATAAACAGGATTTTGCTTGGAAATATGAGGATTTGAAAACATATGATACATCCATTATCCAGCATACCATTCCAGTGCTTCCCGATCAGAAACCAATTCAACAGAAGTTAAGAAAAATACATCCAAGTTTAGAGAGTCAAATAAAGACTGAGCTTAACAAACTCTTGAAAGCCAAGATTATTTTTCCAGTCCGACACTCAAACTGGGTCTCCAATATGGTGCCAGTCAGAAAGAAAAATGGCGACATTCGGATTTGTATTGATTTCAAAAATTTGAACAAAGCAAGCTTAAAAGACAATTTCCCATTACCTACCATGGAGCAAATACTCCAATCAGTAGCAGGCTCTGAATTAATGTCTTTTCTAGACGGTTTCTCAGGATATAACCAAGTTTTGGTCCATCCTAATGACCAGCTTAAAACCACATTCAGAACCAAATGGGGAACATATGCATATCAGAAAATGCCCTTCGGACTTATTAATGCAGGAGCAACATTCCAAAGAGCGAAGGATACAACTTTTAGAGGGATGATTAATAGAACAATAGTCGTCTATCTAGACGATATCACTGTATTCTCTAAAGAGAGGTCCAATCATTTGCATGACCTAAGTCAAATCTTTCAACGCTGCAAAAGATATGGTATTTCTCTTAACCCTAAAAAATCTTTCTTAGCTCTTGACCAAGGAAAGCTCTTAGGCTTTATTGTGTCTAAAGATGGCATTTATATTGATCCTGATCGGATCAAAGAAATCTCTGAAATCCCTTTCCCGCATAATAAGAAATCCATGCAGTCATTTTTAGGCCAAATCAATTTTGTTAAAAGATTTGTTCCAGACTTTTCTCAGATTATTTTGCCACTTCAAACTATGATCAAGAAAAATTCAGTCTTTAAGTGGGGATCAACAGAAAAAGAAGCGTTTGATTTAATCAAACAATCAATAATCGATGCCCTAGCCTTAAATACTCCCAATTTTTCTAATCATTTTACATTATACACTATCGCCTCCACCTCGTCTTATGCAGCAGTACTCACGCAGCTCAACGATCACAATTTGGAAGCACCCATTTCATTCTTTAGTTCAAATCTTCAGGGTGCTGAATTGAATTACTCCGAAGTAGAAAAACAAGCCTTTGCTGTATTTAAAGCAGTCAAACATTATAGACCCTTCCTTTTGAAAACCCACACAAAAGTTATAGTTCCTTTCCCTGCAGTTAGGCAACTATTAATCCAAAGAGAATTGGGTGAAAAAAGGGCAAACTGGGTCACAGCATTTCAGGAATATGACTTAGAAATTAAGCCAACAAAGATTGTTAGGGGCCAAGGTTTTTGCAGGTTATTGGCAGGAGCATCCAATATTCCAAAATCAAGTGATACGGATCAAACTGAAGAAATCAACCAGATAAGTGTTACTGATTCTGAGTCTCAATATGCAGATTTAATCTTTTATTTAAAAAATGGTTATGCACCTCCTAACCTGTCTTACAAAAACAAAAGGGCCATTAGGTTAAAAGCGAAAAATTTTACAATTATTGATGATGTGCTGTTTAAGCAGAATTATGATTCAGTCTTATTAAGATGCCTTGAGAAACCTGAAGCACAAAAGGTTTTGCAGGAATTGCATGATGGACCAGCAGGAGGACATTTTGGAGCTGACACAACAGCTCACAAAATTATTCATGCTGGATACTATTGGCCCACTTTGTTTAGAGATGCCCACGAGTATGTAAGGAAATGCCTCAATTGTCAAACTTCTAGTGGAAGACAGCGTAAACCAACTTTCCCTCTGCAACCAGTCAACATTGAACAACCATTTGAGCAATGGGGATTGGACATCATTGGGGAAATTACTCCACCTTCTTCCAAACAGCATAAGTATATCCTTACTGCTACCGATTATTTTACTAAGTGGGTTGAGGCAATTCCTTTGAAGACATCAAATTCTGAAGCAATCATTGAATTCATAGATCAATTTATCATTACCAGGTTTGGTGTCCCAAATGCTCTTGTTTTTGATAATGCATCTTATTTCTCAGGCAATGCTATGTTTGATTTCGCTATTAAAAGAGGATTTAAATTAAAATATTCTGCTAATTACTATCCCCAGGGTAACGGTTTAGCAGAGTCTACTAATAAAAATCTGATCAAAATCATTAAGTGAACTATCGAACAGAATCATAAAAACTGGCACAAATCCTTAATGTTTGCATTATGGGCTGATAGGATAACACAGAAAGCTTCTATAGGATCTTCTCCGTTCAACCTTGTGTATGGAAAAGAAGCAGTATTGCCCACAAATCTTGTTCTTCCTTCTCTAGCCCTAGTTCAGTTCATTGAGGAAAGTCCTTCCTCTTCTATTCAGCTTAGACATGATCAAATTCTAAAATTAGAAGAGGAAAGAGAAAAAGCCAAGGTTATTCATGCCAAACATCAGCAAGTCATCAAGGCAGCTTTTGATTCAGTCTCATCTGGTTCAAAACAATTTCAAGTCGGTGATTTAGTTCTGAAATGGGACAAAGCCCATGAGGACAAGGGAAAACACACCAAGTTCCAGAAGATGTGGCTCGGACCATTTCAGATCTGTGAGAAGATAGGCCATTCGACCTTCATATTGCAAGATTTATCAGGTTTGAGAGATTCTCTCCCTGTTAATGGCCTTATCTTGAAGAAATTCTTTAATTGAGGAGGTAACCCCTTCTCCTTTTAGTTTGATAGAGTTTTGTAGTTTGTAGGATTTGTAGAAAATAATGTTGTAAGGTATCTTCCAGTGACCTTTGCTGTGTTTGAAAACTTGATCCACAGAAGTAGTGTAATATTTGCTTTTAAAATAATAGAAGTCTTAACCAAAAGGGATAATTTCTAGGAAACTAGGTATCATTGTATTCTGAAACCACACTTCAAGTTTTGTGAACCCCTCTCAAAGTTTACAAGTATTATAAATCATTTTCTGTTTTCAAATTGGTCACAAAAGGTTATCAATACCAAGATAGAAGCTAATCCAACTTCAGCATCTTCAACTCTTACCCTATCATCCATCTACTCTTAAAAGAGAAAATTGTCCATCCCATTCACCAAAGTTTATGATTACTCAGAGTGTAATTCTAAAATTTTGATATAAAAGATAAGAGGTCTTATTACAAGCCTGCTTACCATGATCATAGGGAAATAGTTTAACCGACATTACCAATACTGCATACCATAACAGGGTAATGGCTTAAGAATTATAAGACAAGGGGTCTCATCACGAGCCAGCTTGTTCGGTTAGATTATTACCAGTGAATGGCATTGTCAATAGCTGGCTACCAAACCAGGACAATGGCTTTTTATCTTATCAATAACAGGAAAAGAAAGAAATACAAAATATGAAAACATCTTTTGAATTCATTCTGTTAATCACACTCTTAAATTGGATGGGACAATGGACAATAACATGGTTAAAAGGTATCCCTGTCGAAACTATAAACGTTTGTTGGCAGCAGAGGCTCTACCTATGACAGACGAGTTCACTATAAAAGCTGATTTGGAAAGGTTTTCTGTTTTATCATTATAAACCAATAAAGGCCTATTTAAAACTTAGAATGTATCTATTATCTTAAAAAAGAGAGGAAATTAACAAAATAGTTTCATTTTACTCGGAATGCATTTATACCTAGTTATATTAGAATTTTCCCCTTTGATTAGAACTCTATTTTGAAAAAGTTTAAGTATTTCTATACTTTTCAGAGATAACTGTTTCCTCCAGCGAATTGCCAATTGTTGTGCTCTACAACAACCCCCCATTTCATATCATTCTATTCACAAAACTATCATATGAAATGGGTCCCTTTAGAGTTTAATTGGTATCAATATTATATTATTTAAAAAGGTCCAAAAACCAAATGAAAACATTATAAAACCCTTTTTGAAAAATCCCATTTTCATCAAATAAATCAATCTTTATCATTGTGATAAAGCGATCGCAAGATCGCATATCGCAATGACATAAGGTACATAAGTAAGTGGCACATTGGTTTCCGCCGATGCGATATCGCTTTCGGCTATTGGTAATACTCTATGCACATTTTTAAAGCGCCCCCATGCCAATGCTCCCAATGCGATGCGATATCGGCGATCGGCGATCGGCGATATACTATACATGTCTCATATAATACCAATGCTCCCGATGCGATGCGATATCGCTATCGGCGATCGGGGTTTTCAAAAGGTGTCCATATTTAAGATTTAAGCTTTCCCCGATGGCCGATTGCGATAAAGCACAGATTTCAAAAAAAAAAACCGTTAAAACAAAGGGATATCACGATTAATTCATATTAAAAGCTTGATTCGTTCAACATTGATTCACCTGCGCCCAACCGCCAAAACATCTACAACACGCTTAAATGAATCATTCGGTCGATTAATGATATAATGGGCATTTAAGGATTGGCAGGTTTTAAACGGCCATTTAATGTAATTGTAAGTCCCAAAATCCTCCCATGGATTGTATCTGCGCCCATTTTTAAAGTTAATCTCTTATCACGCAACAGTCAATATATCTCATCATATTGAAGTTTTCACTGCCAATTCTCCGTGTTACGTTTATTTTCGCCTCTCTGCAAAATTTATCCAAAGGAGAAAGCTCAAGCAAAATGGGGAAGAAATCCAAGAAGACCACAGGCGCTTCTGTTGCGCCAGCCGCAGGACAAGCTGTCACTAATCCCTCAAACAAAAAGAAAGGATTGATTTCGGATACCACATGTTCTGGTCTTGGCAGAACTACTTGGCAGAGCACCTACAACTTGATTGAAGTTGAAGAACCCAAAGTGACAGCAGTAGAAGCTACTGCAGATTCTACTCGGAAATCTGATGCCACTCTGAAGGACTTAGCTGACTCCTTCCTTCATCGGATAGCAGCTAGGGAACAAATTCTCCCATACACAGATGTAGTGCGGTGGGCAATTGAGGAAATCCCAATCCTGGATAGAACCTTCAGCACCAGAGACGGGAGAATTTTCGGGTCGTTCAAAGCTGATGATCTAAGGCAAATGTATCATTTGCCTGAGCCAGAGAAGACATACAATAAGGCGTTCCTGGAGAAATTCCGAAACGAGAACAAAGTTGAATCCGAACCCATCCGGGATTGGAGACAAAACCCAGCGAAGCACAAACATGAATCTTCCGGTAAGTACTCGGTTGATTCCTTGGCTTCACCTTATTGCTACGCTGGAATAATGATGTGTAGATTGTGGGGATTGCATGACTCTTCTAATTTCACTATAGAAATGGTTCCCTTAATGGAAGCTGCATGCAACAGTATAATAATGGATTGGGCCACTATTCTCTCATATAAACTAGCCAAAGTTGTTCTTGAGTTTAGGAATAAGACTCCATCTCTGAAAGGATAATCCCCCCATTTTATTACAGTGCCTATATTCTAGATACCTTGTGTTTTAATTCTGAATTTCCTGTGCTGGGCTGGAGGTGGACGCCACAAGAATCCATGCCTATTCACATTTACCACCAGAAATTATGGAAATCCTCCTACAAGCACCATCTGTACCAAGTCTGTAATGGCTTTATGTTGCCTATTTATTATTCTATTTTTGATAAACCCATTCCCAAGATTTCCTACCAAGCTGGGATTGATTTAACAGCAGTAGGGAGATGGTTTGGAGAGGAGAAGTTCACTTACATAAGAGTTTTCGGTAGCCAAGCCGAACCTCATGTTCTCCCTTTATATATACCAGATAAACTGTTGGCAAGGGAAATCTCTTACCAGATTATTGCTGAGAGTGTTACACAGACTCTCAAGAAAAATAAGAAGCAGGGCTGGCCCTCTTTTCCTTTGAGATGCGGTGTCTATACTCTGCATGATCTCAAACATGCAAAAAAGGAGGCAACGAAGATTAAATCATTAACTCTGGCGACTCTCCCAAATAGGCAATTTGATCCAAACAAAGGTGCCTATAATGCACTAGAGCAGGCCAAATTGTCAAAATTTGACCATAAAGAAGATTTGTTTGACGACCTGTTCTCTTCAGCTAAGTCAATAATGCAGGTTAAATCATTGGCCAAAATGAAATATCATGATGAAGGGTTGACTGAATTTAACACACTTAGAGAACAGAGGTTGCAAACTCTGCCTCTAGATCTACTAGCGACAACCCCAGCGACATCGTCAAGCGAGCCTGATCGGCAGCAGTCAAAGGAACCTCCAGTTATAACAAAAGAACAAGAAAAGCCACAGGAGGAAAATCAGAAGAAAGAACAGGAGGAAAAGCAGAAGAGAGAGCAGGAAAAAGTGCGGGAGGAGACCCAAACTGAAAAGGAAAAACATACCACCATTGATGTCAATGTGGATACTCATATCGACCCTAAGTTGCTCCAGGAATGGAAGCAATTTGATTCCATTATCAGTGGTTTGGAATGTTCAAAGGACACAGACACTTCAAAGGCGACAGACACAAATGAAATCACTTCACCACAGGTTCTAAGTGGAACCAGTGGCCCACCCATTTCTAAAGAGGTAGAGATAATACCAAAGGACCCCTCCGACCAAATCATTTTGCAGGTAGAAGATATTCCTCCCCTGGATGTCTTCTACAGCCCAAGGCATAAAGCTGTAGTTAAACGACAAAGGAAAAGAAGAAGGACTGATCAACCTTCCCTTTTCCCAGAGCAAACTGTCACGGGCAATGTGGTTTGGAAGGAGGAATTCGACCCCTCCGATGACCTGACAAAATTGTCACAGTATGCGGGAGCTTATTCGGCAGCGACAATAGACAAAGCATCAGAGGTAAGCCTTTTACTGAAAACAAAGGATTAGGAGATTTTCTCATTACAGGCACAGTTAACTGAAACAAAGCAGAAAGCGAAGCAGGCAGAGCAGCAATTGTTGACGCAACAACAATTAAACAGTCAACTAACTCAACAATTGCAGGCAGAAAAACAAAGGATTGACCAAAGCGCAATCCAGAAGCAGAAAGAGTTATCAGAGGCATTGGCACAATTGAAGGCAGCAAATGAGAAAATGGTGAAAACAAAAGATGAGAAAATTGCTCAATTATCATCACAACTCGAGAAAACAAAGGGCGTTCCACAAGTGGCTGAATTTAGAGCAGAAGCATTACAAATAAATATTGCATTAATATCTCAAATTAAGCTTTTGTGTCAACAAATCGCCCAGGAAGAGCCACTATGTGAATTAACGGCATCCATAAGTAAGCAAGTAGACAAGGCCAGAACTGAATTGGATCAAGCTGAAGAAACGATAGCTGGATTCCTCGACTGGCAAGATTCTGACCAAGGACAAGCGGCGAATTTACCCAGGATATTAGAATCACACAAAGATATACTCTTCACAGAATGGCAGTCCCAGTTAATGAAAGCAGAGAGGGCGGTCTCAAGATGCAAATCAAATTCAAGCAATTTAGTTGAATTGGTCAATAACACTCTCTACTTATCAAACATGATTTCCCAATGCACACCAGGAAAGTTGACAACAATGAAAACATTGGAGCAATCATGTTATCCAGATCTAGAAGAAAAGGGAAGATTAGTCGCTGGGATTAACAGTTTAACCTGGGACACCTATTGGTTCTTCTTGGTAAAGCCGCACACACAGAGAGCCGCCCTCAAGTGCCTTACGGATGCAATCAGGTATATTATCCCCGATATTCAGGATGCCACCTATGCCACCCAGCTCAGCTCGCGCCTCAAAAAACCACCAGAAGTAGAGCCGATGCTTGTGATAAGTCAGCTCAGATTTAAAGGCAAGCAGCCTACTTGATGAATCATGCTGCCGACTGCCAGATTGCTGAATAAAATAGGATCAAAATTTATTGATACCAATTAAGTAGGATTTTTGTTTTATAGATAGGTAGATTAATTAAGTATTTATAGACCCTTTTATTGTTTTGGAAAGGGTCGTAAAGTTTTGTACCTGACTTAAAGACTGAAGTTGCACTATTGTGCTTCAGTCATATTCTTTTATGAAACTGGACCAGTTGTTCTAAATTTAACAAGGAAGCTTTTTATGCAATTGTGCACTATTGTCTTTGTTTGAAAGTCTTTCTGTGTTGAAGGAAGAATTACAAGTAGCGATTGATATTGGGAGTGTCCAGCAACTCATATGGTATTTCTATCTATGTCTAAATTCATTCCTTTCATACGAATTGTTATTTGATTATCTTTGCTATTATCGATTATATATATGTGTTTTAACTGCAGCTCTGTATTCCTTCCACTATTGGATGTTTATGGTGTGCTTTCCTTTTAATCATATATGTGTTGATGATATAAATGACAAGTGTAGTAATGTTGCTTTAATCGCTTTGCTTAACTATTTAAGTAAAGTAATCCTTGAATGCACTAATGTCTATGTCTGTTAGATGGAGTCATCTATATGCCTATCCATAGACACAGACCATCAAGCGCTACACTTCAAAGCTCAATAAGTTCCCGGGATAAGTCATAGTTCTTATATTTTTCTTGATAGATTTAGTTATTCGCCCATCAATAGATTAGTCAATCAATTATCCATTCATCCCGTTTATCCATTGCCAGGAAACTGGTCCCATTATCCCCAGTCAAAGCCACCATTCCAAACGGAAAAGGAGCTGTACTAAGGTCCGGACTGGGTGGTTATCCCCCAATGTTGTTGCAGCGATTTTCGAGGCATCAACAGGGTCCTGCAAGTGATCAACAATGGGTGCATCCGTGGACAAACACACACATGAAAAATCATGGATGGCAGGTTCACCAAAGAGGTTAGGAAAGAACGGAGGGGGCTGGATGGAAGGGAGTCATCCTTCGCTGAGTGTTGATGTTCAAACTCCCACTCATACTCTTCATGAATGATAGCGCATGTTGGCTGTGCAACACCAACTCCGTCAATGGGTTGTTCCTCATTCACAACAAGTGAAGAGTTTAGAATGGATGAACACAAGACAACATCATCCGGAGGAACACCTAAGTGCGAAGATGGAGGTCGAAAAAAAGAATGCATGTGAGAACTCGAAGGACTCACAACCAAATCTGTGCAAAAATTGAGTGGAGTGATGTTGGGAGGGTGTGAAGGTTGAACAGGTGTACAAACATGATCCTCAACATCACTAGGTGATGGTGGAACTGTTGAATGAGAGGGAGGTAGACAGTCTGTTGAGACAGTGCCTGCTCCCACATGAGAATGCGTAGTTCCATCAACAAAGAAGGTTGAGCGAGGCTTGACATCAAGCTTTCTCTTGGGATGGGTAGAATTCTTAAGACAATACTTGAACTGGTCCCAAAGATAAGCGAACTTCATCTGGATCCTCAAAGCTTGAAACTACAAGTCACGGAAGCCCTGCCAAAAATCAATAACGGATTGATGCAAAGCCCTCCGTTGCTTTAACAATTTCCGGTCAATATGGTATGGATCAAAGTGATATAACATGCCATCAATAAGATCACAAAAGTGCTCACATGAGTGCATGGTGTCAGTTGGTAGGCTGAGCACCCAATGAAATGGAGATTCGCGAAGTGTGTATGCGAGCAACGACCCGACATGTTCGTCAGTAAACTCATCTTACTCAAAAATCATGGAAAGAAAGTTATGTGAGTGCTCAGGCCAGGCCACTTCTCCTTCACCATCATATGTGTGAGTGGACAAGAGATTGAAAAGTTTCCTTGAGATGGAGACATCTCCACGATTCGAAAAACACCTCGAGGGAAGAAGAATGCAAGACTCCGTGAAGGATATGAAAAGGTTCAAAACTGGATGAGAGGACACTACTTGTCATCAGGCCCTCCTTCTAGTGGCAAAAATGTTGATGGTGCTAGAGTCACCAACATTTCAAGGGTATCTCCCCGGTAAGAAGTCCCAATTAGACCTCAGACCATTTGGTGTAGGAGTCCCAACAGTGGGTCATAAGGTAATGCCTTGACTGTGATGTCGCACAGAGGCAAGTAAGATAACTCCGTTAGTAGCAAGGTTGTGACTGATGCAGTGAGTCAAGGAATGAGTATGAGAGGTTCCAACACTTCAAAGGGAGATGAAGGTGAAGGTGAGTTCCAGGTTGAAAGGTATTAGTCCCAACTCGGCTAGGAACACACACACAAAGGACATGCACATCTTTCGGCAGAGCAGTCGACACAGATGTAGCAGTCACAACATACAAAGGAAGATAACACGAACAACACTCACGGATCAGTCCGAGACAAGTGTGACGGTTGATATAACAAGGTTCAGAGAAAGGTCTGTCTGATGTCCGATAGAGCAGTCGACACTGACGGTGACAACATTGACAACATATGCAACAAATTAAAAACAAGATTCATATAATTGCATACAAATCAGTTCATATACAAGTACGTAAGTTAAACAACATATATCATTAAGGCAACCAGAGCAGTCCAACTACAATAACAACATATGCACGAAAATGTGTTGGCTTTTATTATATAAAGAAGTCTAAGTCACAATCATATAATACACCATGTAAACCTGCTAGCCCCGTTAGTGGAACGTTACAGCCACATCTGCCTACTCCTCCAAAGAGATGTACTAGCTCCGTGCAGTGGAGAAGCCAAGGTGCATTACAATACTGTCCAAGCCTTCTTCAAGATAGTCTTAGGAGAAGCTTGGCTGACCAAAAGCCTATACAATGAGTTATGAGGGACTATTTATAGCAAAGGGTGAGGTGACCTCAACATTCCCCTTTGTGACCATTCAACTACCCTCATGACTCTTCACCTACTCTATGAATGTTACATTCACTCTTGAGACTTGACTTACACTTGACATGACTCAACATTACAATGCGCATGTAACCATGTGAAGAATGGCTTGAACAAGCCAAAATAGACACCACTCTGACTTAGACAACTATAGAAGTCCAACTGCTTGACATCCTCATGCTGATCAACAGTAACATATTGGTGCCAATATAGGTAGTCTCTGATAGTGTCTGTGTGTTCCACTGTGACATCCGTCTAGAACTTGAACCTTGCCTCCATGGCATCCGGGTGCACTGCTTGGGCTCCTCTATCCAACTCATCTGAAATCATGTGCATCATTGTCCTTAATGTGGACAGATCAACAACAAACTTGCACATGATGTCTACACTGATAGGCAAGTCTGGATTGGTGGCAACATGCTTCAACTCGTCGAAGTACAAGTCAAGCTCTTGTTGGACCTACTTCCTGGTCTTTTCTTGGGTGAGAGTCCCAAGTGATGGAATCGCATATGTGTGCACAAAAACCTCCATGCTCTTGAATACTCATGCATGGGAATCTTTTATGCTAGTGATGAGTTGTGGTAGGTCCTCATAGTTCCAGATCTGACTCTAGATATGTGCTTGCAGCTCGATCGCATTGGCCTTCATCGTCTTTGGAAAATGAAGCAGGGCTCCTTTGTACTTCATCGTCCATGCTCACATGCTATCAACGGAAGCATGTATGTTCTTCAAGATGCAAGTTCTTCTCACACATGGATGTTTCCATCCGTGAAGATGAACGACTGCTTGATGCATGGTACCGAACTTGGAGTACAATGCTCACATAACTGTGTCCAAGGACAACACTTCCTCGAGTATTGCCTTCTTTAGTTCAGCTCGGGTGGACATTGTCACCAAGTCTCCTCCCTACTTGGCCACCTATAGTTCCTTTGCCATTCACTCATTCTTAGCTATGAGGAAGCGAACACTGGAGCTAGTGGGTTCGACATACACTCTAGTTGCATCTGCCAAAGTAGCTGGGTCCTTGTGCACATCGGTCACGATCACTTGTTGTTCAACTGGCGCAAGGGATGTTTGGTCCTCCGGAGTTGGTACTCTATGAGGATGCACAACTCTATGTTGATATTCATCAAAGGAGCTATTGCGCATCTCTGCTTCCAGCTGACCACCAAGGATCTCAGTGCATCCTTGGTCATTCGAGATGCATGGAAGTAGGTGAATTGACCTCTCTGTGGTGAGACATGAGGTTGGTATCCTCTTTCAAATCCTTCTCCTCCATGTTTGCATCCAACTATTTGAAAGCCTATTCTATCTCATGAGCAAAGACTTGCCCCTGCGAGGTTTCACCCTGTTCGCTTGATGCCAGTTGTTTAGAAGAATCAACTACTTGTATGGGTGCTTCTTCCTCTGTTTGCATGCGATGCACCCCCTATTGAATCTGCTGCTGTTGTGCTTCCTTCTCATGTTGGCGCAACTCTTGTTCTTTTCAGAGTTTCTCCCTCAGCTCATGCAACTCCTTTGCTTCTTCCATTCTCTTCTGATCCCTCTCACTTCACGCGATTCACTTGTCGCGTTGTTGCCTCTTCTATTGAATAGCCATTGCTGCTTGTTCTACAAGTGGATCTGCTTGAAACTTGCAGCTTTGTTCCTCCTCCATGCAGTTGAAAATCTTTCTCTTCCCTTTGTCGCACGCAGGTATGCTTGGCTCTGTTAACTCTGTTGTTGCTGCTATTGCTGCTACTGCTAGTGTTCTCCGTTGTGATGCTTCATGCTGCCATGCTAACCATTCTACGAAGAAACCAACATGTTCATTGGGTCTAGAATGATGGTAACAATACCTCCATGAGTCTTCCTCAGCCCAATGAAATTCCATATGGATCCAATTAAACTGAACTCTCATGCAGTGATCCTTCACAATGCAATGTGGTCATACGGGTTGAAGCTTCGGAGGTTGAACAAGTACTTCCTCATTTGTTCAGATTCGACATCCAATTGCTTGACACTCCGGATCTCGTACAACCCAATCCACAATGGAAGAGTGGGCCAAGGTGCCTTCTTCTTCCACTGTAGCCTAGCTATTAATCCTGCTGAGATATGATACGCTACTTCTTGCATGATAAGCACGTCCAAAGAAAACATTGGCAGAACATGCAGAGACTTCTCCGCATTGAACACTCAGATGAACGTGTCATCTGGTGAGGCATACCAATCTACAATGCCTAACAATGCCTTCATCACTTCTTCTGACATGTACGGTGGATCTTGTTCGAATATCAACCAGTACACTGGGGCGATAAGATGGTCGGATAGCTGTTTGACCACTCCTCTGAAGTTGCGCTAGGATAATAGCTTGAAATATGTGCTCACAACAGTCTCTGCCAGTGACCACGCCCACTCTAAGCCTGAGAACTCATGTCGGGCACAGACTGCATCTAGAATGTAGGCAGACATATAAATATCTGCATGCATGCCTTCGGGCAACTATCGAGCCTTCATGACTTACTCCTTTAGCTGATGAGCTAGTATGTCGGACCAGTTACATGGTCTTCCTTCTCCAGCCAGTTGGTCCAACGCGACCACCCAACTTTGAGGGAAGGTCTCAGTGCTTGCTTGGCTGCTCAGTCGACATGCGAATATGACCAAGTATTGGTATCCCTTCCTCAATATCTTTGTCTTATAGATTCGGTTAAGGGTCGTCTTGAAACGAGCTATCTCCTTTACCCAATCCTTCATAATATCTTTGGAGTGGCCTCTAATATTGGGCAAGCTGAACAGAGGGGTCATGACAGTCATGGGCTCATCCATCTGATACATCTCATCATAGTCTCGTGCCTACAAGGTTGTAAGCTTCATCCCACTGACACTACTCAAGGTCATTGTCTCGAGGTCAGTGTGGGAGACGATGCAGTGAATCATATCCGCACATGGGAAAACAGGGTATCTACATGCAATCCGGTACAAGCGAACTTATGAATGTTTATGTACAACTGACAGTCTTCAAGGTCTTCCCCAAAATTACCTGTGAATGTTTCATTCACCTCTTGCCAGTTCAATTTGATGTCCTTGTTTAGATACAACTTTGTATCTTCGCAGATCGGCATGCTAGAGGACACCTGTTCAATTGTTGTTCCAAATGAAACATCATCAGTGTCCTGGGATCCTATTCTCTTGGAATCCATTAAGACAGATGAACACCTGAAAAATCTAGAAACAAGAAAATGCATCGCAAGAAATATGTTACTAAAAACAAAGAAAATCCAGGGAAGGTCACAACACATACCTGGGGAACTAATGAGAAAGATTGCGCAAATTTCACTGCGAGACTGAGTGACTGGCTACCAGAACTACACAAAAGGCAGTCTGGACTGACTGGGAGGCTGGAATGGCTATTGGATCTGTAAAATGTGCAATCTAGTTGGGCAGTTGGCTGCTGGGATTGCACAATGCGCGATTCCAGCTGGGAAAGATTGCTGGCCCAGGGACAATTTTGCGCAAATTTTTGGGCCAAGCAACCACTAACCTCAAAAAATGTGCAATTTAGTCCAGGAGACTGGTGCTGGGCCAAAATGCACAAATCTAGAGAGGAAGGTGAGCCTTCCTTCTCCAGATTGTGCAAAGCAGCCTTGGTGAAGGCAGAGACTGGGCCAAGGTTGGCCCGACTCGCCAACGGGCAACTGAAAGCAAGTAAGTCAATGAAATGCATGGAAACACTAAGTGATAGCAGAAATGATAAATAGTGCATGCAAAACATGAATGGAAGATTGAGAAAATAGATTAACATGCATGTGGGTGAGGTCGTTCGCCGATTGGGTGAACGTCCGTACAAAACAGTTTCATGCATGCGACAACAGTGAGATAGCAATGAAAATTGAAACAGAGCTAGGAAAAGCTAGAATATATGTAAACAATAGCAGGAGTTCAAAGAAATCAAGCAAATAACACTCACACAAGCAAATACACAAAAAGCAACAAAATGTTGAAAAAGACAAGTTGAGGCCACTTACTCCTGAATAGCTGAGCCGGATGTGTTGAAGAGTCCTGGATGTGCTGTGGGATGTCAGAGCTCCATGATCAATGTGAAGGAATGAGCTCTAATGCATTGAATAAATAAGTTTGGTCTCAAGACGCGCATGCCACAAATCTAGGAAAAAACAACACTTGGAGGGAAACTTCTAAAACAACTCTGCAAGTAACTCCCGACTGCTAAAAATAGCTCCCTAAATCATGGGATAACTTTTACATGTTGCTTCTTACTATTCCGGGAAGATCAAGTCATGCATGCATGCAAGTCAAGTTTCCTTGGTCCCTGGTAGAATTGATCAACCAGACTGTCCATGCATTCCAGTGCTCAACTGCTTGGGAAAAATGCACATTCCTGAATGTAAGATGGGTTGACTGCCCAAGGGGATTGTGCAATTTCTGGGCCCAGTAGTTGAATGCTGCCCATATTTGTGTAAATCCTAGACTGAACAACCTGTTGATGGGAAAAACTGTGCAAATCCTGCTGGGAGGGTTGGTTGGCAGGATTGCACAATCCTGGAGCCCACTAGGATGTAAGAGGGAATTGCACAATTCTTGGAGGGAAGGCTGGGTGCCCTCCAGAAATGTGCAAATTTCACTGGGAAGCTCCTCAGCCTGTAGTTGGACCAAGTTTGGATGAGCAACCTATGAGGGAAATGGATCAACTGGGATCAACAGTCTGCCTTTGTGCGAGGAAAGCACTGAAGCTTGAGTACTTGACGTAGCAAGACAAAGTTCTGTGTAAGGTTGGTAGGGGAGGCTCCAAAACAGGTTAAGGAAAAATTTTGGAGGGTGGTTGTAGCCACTACAACATACTTGTATCCATCACCTTTTCTATATGGAGTATCCAAAAATATGGCATCTCTAACTGTGTCATCTCTATTCGATTTGTGACCACCATGACACCTACTACCATTATTATGACCCATTATTTTTGTCCTCCCATCCATGGCTAATCTAAATTGGCCCCTGTCACTGCAATTCTGACAAAATCTGAAGGAGTATTGCATTAATATCTGCTTGTTTCTCTTGTGCATGCATGATTTTGTCATTGTCTGCCTTAAAACTCCTTATTTCTTCCTTCAAGCTTCTCAATGTGTCTGCTAAATCATAAGAGTGCCCAATGTCACACTATTCATCTGATTCACTGGGAGAATCTTTGTAGTCTACCATCTTTGTAGTAATTTTTTATCTCTATCTTGTAAGGCATATTGTGTCAGCTAAACCAAATCACAATAAACCAATGTACCTTAGCAAAATTCGGGGAGGATATCTCATCTGCAAGATCAACCAATCAACATAGTACATGTATAACATAATCATGGCATCATATATACATATAATACATAAACATGTAACCATATAACCATCATTCTAGCTAGAGTCTAGTCATCAATGCATGACCATATCAACTACACATACCATGACCTCATGCATGACAACAACAACCATACCAATGTATACTGGCAATATGCAAGCATAAACAACATGTAACCAATCATACACTCATGACAACAAACTTCACAATAAAAACATCCTCTTTCACATGGAGACATCACTACAACCATGACTGACACCATGCATATGCAACAAGCATATAAATCGCAAGGATGATTAAAACATGTGAAACCGACATGAATGCATGACCATCACACACTTCCCATCCATTCCAAGGGGTGAACCATGCTTTGATACCACTCTGTAACACCCTCATCCCACATCTACCCAAGTAAGCAACCAACTAGGGTAAATATGCGATGAGAGGCCACTATAATGATATTCAACCTCCTAGGTGACCTTAAGTAAGTGGAATCAACAAAAACATACCACACAGACCCTTCACATCAACAACATGACTCTTAAGAGCCAACCCAACCGTTTAGGTAACCAAACCCCGAGACCAACTGAAGTTTTAGACCACCAAACGCTCCCTTGATATGGACAAGCATGTGTCGAGGAGGCTCCAGACGCTCCCACAACATGGGTATGCATGCGTCAAGGGAATTTTTTACCCAGTGTTGTGTCTGCGTCTCTGGGATTTGAGCAACTTTTTTAGGCCTAGAGCCCAGGTCACTTCCCAGAACTCAATGGCACTTTTAGAAATGAATTTACACAACATAACAATGATGCATTTTTAAAGACAAGAACAAGGTCTAGACTGGAGCCCTACTAGCCATGATACGCATTTCATAAAAAATGTCACAAATATGTAATCTACAAGTATAAACCGCATATCTTAGAACCGAGAATCGCTAAGAAGCACTGCTCCTTTTTATAATTAGCTACATTATCATCTATTAGGTCATAGATACGTTGTTCATTCATTTGCAAATCAAAAAATGAGGAGAGCCATACATCATCACTATCATAAAACATGCTTATAACCAACATAATAACAACATAAATATCAAGGATACATCAGCCATAGAATCCACATATATGCCAATACATTTACACATAAGATGTCAAGAAATAACTTCTTATTAATGAATGTAAAAGCCAACCCAGGATGGCATTGCTAAATTCCACCCGACGATAGAATGACTGAGCCAATTATCTCTTCAACTTTTCACCTCCATGCCATATTCCAAGCATGAATGTGGGACTTAAACCAAAAGAACCAACTAGGGAATCCTGAGGCTAAACCATCTCACCCTCATCAATAGAAACTGGGCTTTATCGCAATCCACATCGGATCACTAGGAAAAAACAAGAAACATGTAATAATAGGCTTTGCCACGATCTCCACCAGATCACTAGGCCAAAACAAGCATGGATGCCATCGATTTCTTGACCTACATTGTGAGGAATTTTTCTGTCTCCTAGTCTCTCAAGCTTTACTGCAATCCATGGTTTGATCTAGGGATCACTAGGCCCTAAATCGATATTCCATCCTCTAGGATTTACCATATATCCCGCCATTCATTGACAAGGATTCCTAGGCCTAATAAAGGGAAACCACCTCTAGAATTTACTGTATATCCCTCATTCACCGGTTGAGGATTCCTAGGCCCACCGAGGAAACACAAAATCTGGCTTTACCACAACCCACAGTCTGGTTCATGGGTTACTAGGCCATGGTTATATTATTCAAAGATCCACCTCACTTAGCTTTGAATCCATTCGGAAATCCAGCTCAACCAAAACATGAGAACCCCATCACATCATGGCTATCTGGAAATGGAAAGGCTAGGATGAAAACAATGTCACACCTGGCAAAACCCATGCCATAACATCAAAGAACCACATGCAATACCATGCATGCCAAATCCAATTAGGAAAACATAGATGCAAATCAATACCTACAAAGAATCTCGCTATAGTTTCTTGATCCTACTCTTCCTCTTGCTTCTCCTTCCTTCCTCTTGCCTTCTTTTCCTTTCTTGATCCAATGCCAAAGTGATCGAAGAAAACTCGAAGTGTCTAAGAGAGAGAGAGAATAATGAGAGAGCTCCAAAACTGAGCTGACAAAAAGGTACCAACTGATCCTCAGAAGTATTTTTATCAATTAGGCCTGTATTTTCTTCATTTTCCATTATTTTCCTTCATTTTAGTCCTCACATGCAACCTGTAACCTTTCACCTTCCTTTTCTCCTAATTTCCATTATTTTCATAAATAAATGTGCCAAAAATGCCATTTTGCCTTTCCAAAGTCTTAGCCATTGCCTTTGCCAATTTCCTTAGCCATAATAAGCCAAATGAACACCCATTAGGATGTTTTTCCCAACATTCATCTTGGAATAAGTGTCCCATAAACCGTGGTTACTATTTTTGCCTTTATTAACTTTTATTACATGGAATTTTCGCGAGTGTTGTTACACTAGTCTAAACTATTGATTGTCACCTTGATAGTAACCTTGAGCTAATGTGAGATATTTGGTTGCAGATAGATAACAGCTCGGTGAGAGTAGGATCATGTCCATAAACATGTTGTTTATTATTAATTATGCACTCATGATAGGATTGCAATATTGAATTATTGATGCAGATGATTTGTAAATATGTTGGCACACTAACATGGTCGCTTTTTCATTGTAGAAATCTCCATGGAAGACCCATGAATGCAAGTTCATGGTCATGATTCTATGTTTATTTATTTATAATTAAATGTCTAAAAATGTGTGTGGTTGATAACACATCGCAAACAACCTAAGACAAAATAAATATAGCAATGAGACTAAAATGGTTGAGTACAGTTCCGATCAATCACAACATGAAAGTGACTGGGTCATAGCTAACGAGGAAGAGATATTAGTTGACTAAGGGGGAGGGAATCACTCCCTAGACTGGATGGACACATTGAGAATCTCGAGTGCTAAGGTGAGAAGCTTTAAGGCTGACAATGAGAGGTTGGTACGAACCTAAGAAAGGCAAGCGAAGATCAATGCAGTCATCCTGCAAAGTCTCTCAGATTGGCAGAGGCAAAGGAAATTTGAGATGAGGGCTAGTCATAGAGACAGGAAAAGAGTTCATGAGTTGGAATAAATCACCAATGGAGAAGATGGTGGTAGGTCTAGAAAGAGGCCCAAGTGAGGAAGTGTGGATACTGTGCCAGGAGATGTACCTTTGAGCACCCCAAGGGGAGAAACTAGCACACAAGTGCATTTTTCTATCAAACCATCTAGTTATTCTAATCAGAGACACCACCATTCTCACCATTACCATCATCATCATTCAAAAAGAATAGGAAATGATCACATGCCTGAGGAGTTTAAGAAATCCAAGCCGCCTAGATTTGATGGGGATATGAAGAAAGTAGAGGACACAAAAGCTTGGCTGCTGGGAATGAAGAAGTTTTTCAGAATACATGACTATTCTGAGAATATGAAAGCTAGAGTTGCCACCTACAACTTAAAAGGAAAAGCTGACATATGGTGGGAGGACTTGAAGAACGTTAGATTTATTGTTGAGAAATAATTTACCTATGATGAGTTAGAGAAGCTCTTTAGAGAGCAATACTTCTCTGAACATTATTATGATAGTAAGGCCAAAGAGTTCTATGAACTCAAAATGGGTCAGTTAACCAATGATGAGTTTGTCACCAATTTTTTAGAACTATTGAGGTGTGTTCCATATATCAAGGATGAAAAATAAAAAATTAAGAGATTCATCAATGAGCTGCCTATGGAATTCAGAGATAAAATGAGTTGCTGGAAGCCCAAACCCTAAAAGATGGTATCAAGAAGATAGAACACTGCTATGAGTAAGCAAAACGTAGACTTGATATTAAAAGTATTTGGCATGACAAAAGAAATGTTAGAAATAAGAAGAATTGGCCCAATAAAAGCTCAGAAAGGAGAGAAGGTAAGCACCAACCTCATATAATACAGTCTTAGCAGAAAGGCAATGTTTCTATTAAGAAAATGTGCAGAAATTGACGTCATCATAGCCCAAGTTTGAAGGCTAAGAGTCGCTCAAATGCTAGACTTGTGGTGAGAACCAAAGAATAAGAGTCTATCCACATCAACACAATGTTAGACAAAATATTTATAGTGCTCAGGAGGATTTCACTATGGGTGAGGTAGCTCAAAGTATGCCAAGAATTTATGTCGCAGTGGAAAACTGCCAAGTAGATCACCAAGAATCCATCATTAAGATGGAAGGTAAGTTGCAAGAGAAAATTATTTCTATTTTAATTGATCTAGGTTCTAACTATAGCTATGTCAGCCCAAAGCTTGTTGAGAAATGTGGTTTGCTTAAGGAGTTGCATAAATAGCCTTTATTGGTTCTGTTGGAACTAGGAAAAAGAGAAGGATCAACCATTGGGTAAGGTCATGTGTATTCAATCTCAGTGACATGCCCATAATATCCCATTTGAATTTATTTCCATTGGGTGTGTAGGCATATTTTTGGGCATGGCCTGGTTGTATTTATATTGGACCAAGGTAGATTTCTATGAAAAATCAATTGAATGATGAGAAAGGACCAAAAAGAGTGTTGTAGGGTAGGAAATTCCCATTTCAGTAAGGATGATCACTGCTATGCAAGCGAAACATCATAGTAGAAAGGGATGCATGCTATTTGTAGTGCATGCTTCTAAAGACAAGAAAGTTGACAGAGAAATAGAAGATGAGGAAGCTGAATTTCTACAAAGGTACCATGTTTCACAATAATATGCAAATGTATTTCCAGTGGAGGTTCCTGGATTACCTCCTCACAGAGAGATATATTTCTCTATTGAGTTGGTACCTGGAGCAACACTAGCATTCAAGGAACCATATATGATGAGCACCCCAGATTTGATTGAGTTGAAATTTCAGATAAAGGAAATGCTTGACATGGGCTACATAAGGTCGTGTGTCCCCATGGGGAGCACTGGTATTGTTTGTAAAGAGGAAAGATGGAACGCTTAGATTATGCATTGATTACAGACAATTAAATAAGGTGACCAGCAAGAATAGGAACCTATTACCAAGGATTAATGATCTCTTTGATCAATTGAGGGGAGAAATTGTTTTCTCTAAAATTGACTTGAGGTTAGGCTACCATCAAGTAAGAATCAATGAGGAAGACATAAAACTGCTTTCAAGATAATATATGGGTATTATGAGTTTGTATTGGTACCTTTTTGGCTTATTAATGCCCCTACCACATTCATGTGTCTGATGAATAGTGTGTTTCATCCTTATTTGGAGAAGTTTGTCATTATGTTTTTGATGGTATATTCTGTAGTCAAAGACAAAAGAAGAGCATGAAAAGGATATGGTTGTAGTGTTACAATTGTTGAGGGAGCACAAACTCTATGCAAAGCTTAGCAAGTGTGATTTCTTCTAATAACAGATACATTACTTGGGGTATATCGTCTCCGAGGAAGGAATATCAGTTGACCCTAAAAAGATCAAAGCCATAATGGAGTGGCCAACTCCAAAGAATGTGGATGACATTAGATCATTCATGGTATTGGCATGATATTACAAGAGATTTATCTAGAATTTCTCCAAGATAGGCCATCCATTTAAAGCCTTGTAGAGAAAAGGAAAATATTTGAGTGGACTACACAATGTGCAAAAATATTTGAGCTATTAAAGCAGTTGATCACCAATGCATTAGTGCTAAGAATTGCAGATCTTGACAAGGATTTCTTGGTGTGTACAAATGCCTACAAAGAGGGACTCAGTGGAGTATTAATGTAGGAAGGGCAAGTAGTATGCTATGAATCTAGAAATTTAAATGAGCATAAGGTGAATTATGTAACTCATGGTTTAGAATTAGCTGCCATCATTCATGCCTTAAAAATGTGGAGGCATTACCTCCTTGGTATGAAATTTACACTCATGACATACCATAGTGGGCTCAAGCATTTTTTGGGAAACCCAAGTTGAATGCTAGGAAAGAAAGATGGCTGGCCACGCTCAATTAGCTTTACTTTGAAATAAAGTACATAAAATGTAAAGAAAACACAGTTGCTGATACTTTGAGAAGAAGAATTAAAGTAAATCACTTGGCAGCTATACATTCCTGTTGGAGAATTAGCATTGTTTGGATGGCTAGAAACTGCAAGTGTCTTGGAATTGATGTCAACAAGATCAACATGGAGGTTTGTGGCAACAAATTATAGCATTGATATGATTGATGTGTCAAGCTTAGGGGGAGTCCTATGGTTGTTGCAGCCTCTGGTAGAGAATCACTATAGTAGCAGGCTTATTAGAGAAGCCATAAAATGATGACTATGGTGGTTAGGATTCCAAGATTCCAAGCATAAGAGAAGGGCCAAGGTGAAAAGAAAAAAAAAAAGTTTGCAACCATTTCTCAGGTAGAAAATGGGCTCAAAGTCTACATCGAACCTTCTCCACTGAAAATTTCTCTAAAATATATTTTCAATGGTGTGTGGAAGTCTACATATAGCCTTCTAGATCAAAAGTTATTGATTCTTGAAGTTAGGTTTCTGAAGTCCTAAGTAGGTTGAAATATCGAAGCAAGCTGGCATTTTGGGACCTCCAGAGGACAAAATTTCGAAGGCTTGGAGTTTTGGGAGCCAATTCTCAGAACCTGATATCAGAAAGGTTGGAATATCAGACCTAAGTGGTTTATTTCCTCGATGGTTTATTCTAAAGGAGCTTGATATCGGAAGGGATTATTCGACAAAACATTGGAAGTATGAATATCGGAGCAGGGAAGAACCTCGGAGGTTCAGAACTTTGGAGATCATTTCTCATAAGTTCTTAATAATTGATTTCCTTTGAAAGTGTTGAGGGTTGTAGGAAATAAGATTTACAAAGGAATTTGCATGCAAAACTAAAGAATTAGGGACCCTTTCTCTCTCCTCTGACAAGACACATGGCAGCCGTTGATTGGTCCTCAAGAGTTGACGTGGCAGATGACGTCAGGATGAAGTGGTTGTATGGAGGACACGTAGAAGTTATATTCAATAATATTGGGTGGCCTAATGGGAAAAATATAGGTGACATGTTGTCACCACGAAGGAGACACCACGTGGTGTTGATGACATCAACATGACATCATCTCAGAGGTCAGAATTTTAGAGGTTGGAGTTTTCACAACTCCTGTCCAATTGATTTATGGGAAAGTTTTGATCTGATGTGTGGAGCTCTAGTGTGACTTTCACATGGTCGTGGGAGACTAAAGGATTAAGGGCACAGAGCAGGGCTAGCACCTAAGTGTTATGGAGTATATCAGAAGATGAGGACATCATAAATTTGTTGTAATTGCAATTTGAAAAAGTTATGACATAGGGGGCTTCTGATGTGTTGGTGCTTGGTTGTGAAATCCAAAAGAACCAAGGGCGAGAGAAAATAGACAAGGAGATAGGCCCCCGAAAGGAGCCTAAAGGCCCTAACACCTAAGTTCTATGCCCCTGGTCACAACACCCAGACCCATGGAGGAAAAACGAGAAGGGGCTAAGCAAAAGGGGCCAAAGGCAAATGAAAGTCTTGTTATTTCGTAACATCATTTGAATAAAAGTTACAGAGGAGTGTTATGTCGACGGTCACAAGTAGCGGTCCTATGGAAGAAATGTGATAAGGAGCTAAGCAGGAAGGGGCTAAAGGCATCAAATTTTTGTGATATTGTAACATCCCACTTATAAAGTTATGATATGTTAAGCCTCTGATATTGCAGTAAATAGCATTAAAGGATGAATGGGTTGACAACTAGAGAGTAAATACGCGCATACGAGTTTATGTCACAGGATTAATGATGATTGCAGAGATCGCTGGGTCAAGGTGATGAGGAACATGATTCTTAGAAAAGAACCATTTCACTTGTCTTGATGTTTAAAGAAAGTTATCTTTGATCTCCCGTGTACACATTATAAAAATAAATGAAGAACAGAGAAGCCATGCTGAAGTATAATCAAACTCTGTGAGACATGAATAAGCATGGCAAGTCTCATTAGAGTGTGTAGGTGGACTGAGATTAAATTATTAGCATGGAGAATCAAACAAGAATTTGGTGAAGTGATCGAAGTGCATTCTCATGTTTTAATGCAACGACAAAATTTGTGAAAAGAGATGCAACAGAAGAATGGAGTGTTATGCCTGGAGTGCACTCTCAGGTAGTACAGATGGTGTTAGAGACAACATTGAGCTCATTGTAGCAGATGAACAAAAGTCAATATTTCCATTGAGAAACTAGGGGAATAGAATATTTTTGTGTATGTGCTAAAGAGTGTGGAGCAGTGTGTGCAAAAGTTGAGAAACTAACCCAAGTGTTGAATAGAAGTAGTACTGCAAAGAGCCCATGCAATAGAAGGTCGAGAGTAGAGTATATGCTATTGAGAGCAAAAGGATGAGTATAGCGTGCTACTACGGAGTGAGAAGAGAATAATATGCTGTTGTGTGAAGCCGAGAGAGCCTATGGAACAGTAGAGGACCAATAGAAGAAGTATGATACTGCAGTGAACCATATTGGTATTTCTTTGTATGTGTAATTGCCCCTGTTTTCAGTTTGAAAATTGTATGAAAAGTAGAACTGTGGCTAGAAAAGGTGGTGGCCTACATTCATAATAGGTTGGTGCCTCTTGGAAATTAGGTGCTTGCTATCTTAAGGGGGTCGGTGCCTCCTATGAGTGGGTGCTCACAAACAAATTGATGTAATTAAGTAGGTGCTATGATTTACATCATAACAACAAAGAGATTGGTGGTTTTCTCCCTTTGAGTTTCCACATAAAAATACATGTGTCGATATATGTATGATGCTCATGTGATGGATTATATGTGCATATGAATGTGTTATCTTGCTGCTCATTTGTATTATGTATGAATTATCTCACAAGTAATTGACAGTAGAGGGAAGAATTGAAGACTTATTCATAAAAAAGTTTTAAGAACCTCACTATTACTGATTCACCCCCCCCTCAGTAATTCCTTATTCCAACAATTGGTATAAGATCCAAATTTCTTCATGAACGGAAGGTAGATCCATAAGGAATTATGTCTAGGCAAGAGAGTCATGATGCTTACTTAAGCAAGATACCAATTTTTGATGGGACAAACTATGCCTTCTGGAAAGTTAGGATGAAATCCTATGTTATATCTCTAGGATTGAATGTTTGGAGGTATGTACTAGTAGATTATGATGTCCCTGATGTCCCTCTCACTAATGCAGATGGTAAAAAATTGTATGGAAATAATGCTAAAGTCAAGAATACCATTCTCTTTAGTCTTAGTCAATTTGAACTTGTAAAGGTTATGCACTGTACGTCTACCAAGGAAGTGTGGGTGAAGCTCAATTAGAGTCATGAAGGAGATGGCAAACTCAAGCAGGCCAAACTTCAAACCTTTAGAATGAGGTTTGAAAGCTTAGAAATGAATGAATATGTTAGGTCCCTATAATACTAGTGTATTCCCTCATTGTTATTGTCAGTGTAGCCCCCTTATTTTTATTTATGTGCCCATGCAGTCCTAATATTTTTATTATTGTGCCCCATAGAAGCCCACTATTTCTATTATTGTGCCCTTACATTACTATTGCTATGTGGGCTCTAATTATATTGTGACCCCTTAGATTCCTATATATAGAAAGAAGGTTTTTTCATTTGTATCATTGAAGAATTGTTCATTTGTGTAATGTAAAGGAGGTTTCTCCCTCGAAGAGGCAAATTTTGAAGTTGATCTATCTCTTCTTCTATTTTGTGAGCTGGTTGCATAACATTTGGTATCAGAGCTTTGGATTCTAGGGTTTCACTGCTTCAAATAGGTCATTGTGGAATTTTTTCTATACCTTCTTTTTATATGAAGCTTCAAAATCTGAAATTGAAACCACGTGGAGTCAAAATCTTGGTAAACCTTGTGTACGAATTTAAGATATTTTGTTGCTATATTTTAGGAGATATGATCCGAGGAAGTTAGGGTTTTTGCAGGCTCCAAAATTCCATCTCAAATAGGCGACCTTGGAAAAATCATCATAAGTTTCTCTCTAAGCATCAGATTTAAATTTCATAAAAAGTGATAGAAAGAGGACAGATTGTAGTTTGTTGGGTATCACTTTCACGACTGAAGGTCAAAACAGTCACGTGTGGAACTCCATACAAGTTCGTTCGACTGAGTCACTCTATAATAAGGTCATTGTGGGAGATTGGGAATAAATCTTTCTTTAAGAATCCAATCTCAATCAGAATTATGGGTTTGGAAAGAGGACTCAAAGGTCTACCACAAGATGAATTTTAGACCTTGGAGATCCAAAATTATAGAGATACAATAGATTTAATATGGAGGTACCACAAAGCAAAAAAAAGGTGTGTAGTTTTTTAAAATTTGGATAAGTTTTGTTTGAAAAAATATTTTGAAGTGATTCAAAGGGCATAATGAAGCATAATTATCATCAATTGATGCCCCAAAGAAAGAAAATGGAAATGATTAGTAAGAAACCCGAAATATCTACTATGACACATGAAGAAGAGGAAGAAATGCAACATGATATATCAAATTTGCAAGACCAAGTGCAACAAATTTTTCTCTCACAAAAAGTAACAAAAGCTAAGAAAATGATAGCACATTATGAGGATAAAAAGAGAAACGCCTTCTTTAGCCAATTGATAAATCTCAAACAAAAGGGTTTAATGGTGGAGCACATTGAGGACTTCCAAAAATTGAATATAAGGGTAAATAATATTACAGAGGATCATAGGATTGATGTATTCATAAGGACTTTAAAGGATAACATCTAACATAAGGTTCGCCTTTGGGAACTTGATTCATCGGAGAAGGAATTTAGATTGGAAATCAAAATTGAAAGCAAAATTTTGGTAACAAGTAAGTCTACCACTCACAACTATAAATATGGAAGTGTTGTTGCTCCTAGCCTTCCACAACCTATAAGGCTGACACCACAAAAATTGGAGGAAAAAAGAGAAAAAGGGATTTGTTGCAATTTTGATAGAAAATATACTAAAGGTCATAAGTGTGCTGAGAAGAAATTATTTTACATAGATTGTGAAGAGGAGGAGGAAAATGAACAAGAAACATCAAAAGAAGAGGACATACACCAGGAACCAACCCTAGAGAAAGAAGAAATGAATCCAACATATCTTGTAATGCATTGGCAGGGATTACCACTCCTCAAACTCTCAAGATGGAAGGACATATAAAGAAGAAAAATGTAATAATGTTGATTGATTCGAGTAGTACCCATAATTTTATTCATTGTAAGATAACCAAGCAATTGAATTGCTTCCTATATCAAGCACCAGAGTGTCAAGTGATGGTTGCAAATGGAGGAACCATAAATTACTCTGGAAAGTACCATAATATCAAGCTAGCCATGGGAGAATATGCATTGAATAGTCCAATGTTCCAATGGGTGGTGTTGATGTTGTACTAGGAGTCCAATGGTTACAATCTTTGGGTATGATAGCTTTTAATTTTCAAGAACTTTTCTTGAATTTATTTTGGGAAGGAAAGGAAGTTGAATTAAGGGGTATTGCAAGGAAACCAAAAAAGATAATCAACTCCAATGACATGAAAAAGATTCTAAAGAAAGAACAACGGGGCATAATTGCACAATTATGTTCACTAGAGGTTCAAACATCGAAATCATCTATTTCTCGAGATATCAAAACAGTGTTGGACAATCATTCCAATGTATTTGAGACTCCCAAAGGCCTCCCACTTATTTGTGATGATGATCATGATATTCATTTGATTCCAGGAAGTTTTCCTCCAAACATAAGGCCTTGCAGATATCCCTATGCCAAAAAGAGTGAAATTGAACGTATGGTTGCAGAAATGCTAGAGGTTGGTATAATTCAACCTAGTCAAAGCCCTTTCTCTGCTCTAGTAGTATTGGTTCACAAGAAGGATGGATCATGGCACATGCGTCTAGATTATAGGGAGCTCAACAAGCTCACCATTAAAGATAAGTTTCCCATTCCTATCGTTGATGGATTATTCGATGAATTACACGGAGCAATTTACTTCACCAATTTATTAGAAGTCATTAGCGTCATTATGAAATTTTTGTCATGCCTTTTTGCCTTACCAATGCACCTTCTACATTTCAAGGTTTGATGAATTCCATTTTCAAATCCTTCATTAGAAAATTTGTGTTAGTATTTTTTAATGATATACTAATCTACAACAAGTCTTGGAAGGATCATGTTCAACATGTTGACAGGGTTCTCAAACTATTGGAGGAGAAATAATTATATGCAAAAACCTCCAAATGTTTCTTTGGAGTACATGAGGTGGAATATCTAGGTAATATTGTATCTCATGAGGGTGTTAAGGTAGACCCTAATAAAATTAAAGTGATTAAAGAATGGAAAATCCCCTCATTCATAAAGCATCAGTGAGGATTTCTCGGGTTGACAGGGTATTATCACAAGTTTTTTAAGAATTATGGGAGAATAACAACACCTCTAACTACATTATCGAAGAAAGATACATTTTCTTGGACTTTAGAAGCAACTAAAGCCTTCGAACATCTTAAAGAGGCAATGTGCCAAACATCGGTCTTAGCTACACCAGACTTCAAAAAAACCTTTATTGTGGAATGTGATGCCTTAGAAAATGGAATTGGTGTTGTTTTAATGCAATAGGGAAGACCCATTTCTTTTGAAAGTCATCCAATCAAAGGAAAGTATTTACACAAAGCTATTTATGAGAAGGAAATGTTGGCAATACTACATGAACTTAAGAAATGACGACCTTACGTAATGGGAAGACACTTTGAGGTAAAAACATATCATGATAGTAGAACAAATATTATCTTCAAAAGAAGCAAAAAAAATGGGTCACAAAGATGTTGGGTTATGATTTAGAAATCATCTACAAAAAATGGAAGCAAAATGTTGTTACAGATTCACTCTCAAGAAAGGATGAGGATGTGGAAGAATTTCTTTGTGCCATTTCTATTATCCAACCATATTGGATAATTGAAGCAAGGGATGAATGGAAGAATGATGAAGAAGTGTAGGCACTCATTGAAAAGTTGTAGCAGATCCCAGTACATCTGATACATTAGATGGAAAAAAGATTCATTATGGTACAAATAAGACTTATACCTTTGTAAGATTTCCTGAATCAAACAAAAGGTTCTTTTGGAATTGCACACCTCTCCCTTAGGAGGGAACTTAGGATTTTTAAAAACTTACCACAGGGTTAAGAATGATTTTTTTGGGATAGCCTTAAATCTGATATTCAAAATTTTTTGGTGGAGTGTTTGGTTTGCCGACAAAATAAAGTTGAGAAAATTAAGACTCAGGGTTTGTTATAGCCTTTATCCATTCCAAGTCAATGTTGGGAGGAGGTTTTAATGGATTTTATCATAGGCTTACCCAAGTTCAAAGGAAAGAGTGTCATCATGGTGGTATTTGATAGACTTACCAAGTATGCACACTTTTGTGTATTATCTCATCCATTTAAATATAGTACAGTTGCTACTAAATTTATGGAAACAATTCAAAAGCTACATGGAAACCCAAAGATTATTGTAAGCAACAGAGATCCCATCTTCACTGGAAACTTTTGCAAGAAATTATTTTCTTTTCTGGGTACTCAATTATCTCATAACTCATCTTATCATCCTCAATCTGATGGGAAACTGAGATAGTGAACAAATGTTTGGAAGGATATCTTCATTGCTTTGTATATGATAAACAAACATAATGGGTCAAGTGATTACCTCTCGCTGAATGGTGGTATAACACTTCCTTCCATACTGCAACAAAAATGACCCCATTTATGGCACTTTATGGATATCATCCAATGTCCATCACATCATCTTTAAGAGAAAATTCTAAGGTTCAAGCAGTGGAAGATCACCTTGAGCATCAACAACAATTTCTCCAACACTTAAAGGATAACCTCACTTTGGCACAAAATAGAATGAAACAACAAGCAGATCAACATTACAATGAAATAAGTTTTGATGTAGGCGACTGGGTATTTTTATGGTTACAACTGTACAAACAAATGTCCCTCAAGCAAGCTAAGAAGGATAATACATTATCATCAAAGTATTATGGTCCTTACAAGGTGTTGCAAAAGATTGGTACTATGGCATACAAATTAGAGCTTCCTACATCTTCCCTAGTGCACCCAGTTTTCCATGTTTCGTGCTTAAAGAAGGTTATAGGTGAAAATCTCCCAGTTCAAACAATATTGCCAGAACTTGATGAGGAAGGAAAAATCATATTGGAAGCTGAAGCAGTCATGGAAACAAAAACTCAAAAACTACAAAATTGATCAATTTCAGAGTATCTCATCGAATGGATGAACTTACCCACTGAATATTCCACATGGGTGTTGTCTAGGTAAATCCTCTCTATGGACAGATATGATCCCTCTAACCCAATGAGTGGTCTAGCAATAGAAGTGACAGTCTACTAGACACTTTCCTAAGTTGCAATTGACAAGAGAGACGAAGAATATGGCCTACCTCATTCTGATGCTATCTCGATCTCCTTTGTTGAAGACCTTGAATCACTCGTGCCACAGGCTCGTTCTTGCTGCACATTTATGCACCTACATAAGAGATCAAGACACAACAAGGGATGCAAATACCAATAGAATTTAAAAGAAACTTACTTAACTGATCAAGGAATGTTAATCTAAATGATACATGAGCATACACATTTAGGGAAATGAACCAGTAGTTGTATATCAATAGAAATGAAGGGGAAGCATACAACCAAGCCTTGATGTTGATAGGCTCTCCTTGAATGAATATCCAAGTCCAAGCTAATCTCTCCAAGCACTCCTTCTCCAACCCAAATGAATAGCATATAGGCACAATCTTAGCATAAGGGTGCAAATAGGCATATACCAACCATTTGGGAATGAGAGAGGATGAATATATAGGTTGGGAAAGGGAGTTAGACCTCTCCAAAGATAGGATTAGGCCCTCATCTCAAGGAGGTAGCTCATAGGGATAAGACCAAGAGGCCAAGTTCGAAGAATTCAACTTCATCTATGCCAAACAACCTCCGTCTCGCCACTCTGGAAGCTTCTAGATCACAAAGCTTCTCATCGTGTTAAGGAAAGTTTCCTTTTTGGGATCATCGGAGGTATACAAGGGAATAGAGTGATGCCATCGCGGGTCAAGTTCAGTGCAATAGGCGATCATTGTTGTTTTGAGTCTCATAAGTGCGATGATGTTCAAATTGGGGTTTTAGAGCTATTTCTTCCAAGGAAATCTCAAGTCATTTTCCAATCAATGACTTAAGAAGGATCCGAGATGCATATATGGATGAGTAAACTGCATAATGGTCATGTTTCGGGCACTTCAGGGTATGTCACAGGGAAGTGAAGGAGGTGTGACAAAATAATGTGTAACAGATGCCCCCTAAAGCATGAAGGCAAAATGAGTGATGGATGAGATGCTTTAGGAGATTTTGCAAGGACAAGGACAATCACCATCAGTAAACCTGCAAATCAAGGACATATATACATATACATATCTGATATCATAAATCCACGGTATAGATGCAGCCATCCAGATGATAAGGACTATATGGAAATATCCACGGTATGGGCACAACCATCCAAATGAGATGGATCATTTGTGAATATACGATCCAAGGTATGGTCACTGCCATCCAATATAGAAGGATCACCATAAATGTAAAGTCCCACGGTATGGTCACAACCACACGTATGACAAAAACATGTGTACAATCAAGAATAACATATAACTCCATGCAGCCTAAGCCATATCAGACAAGACTCAGGGTATTGCACTCCATCCCAACCCGATTAAAGTATGATTCCTTACATGTGAATGAATGTGTTGAAGTCGAACATGCTAGAAAACCACCTGATTACCGGCCAATGATGTGGACTGTTAACAGGCACGAGAGAAACCACCAATAATGAAAATGGCTCTCAAGGTACGACCGTACAATCCATGAATGTGATAATGAAGCTGAAGTCGAACTCTTGTGGAATCACCTAATCGAAGGCCAATGATGAAAACCTGTCTTCGGATGTGAAGAACTTGCCATTAGAGCATGCAAGCTCTAAGGTAATGAAAGGGAGTTTCTAAGTCGTCTTCCTGGATAATGAGCTGAAGTTGACAGGAAGTGACCCATTGAAGGAGGGAAATTATGAGTCCCCCATCATCGACACGAAACAAGGAATAAAGTGGAATGAAATGAATGAGATCTGAGACTGTAACAATGGGTCAGACAATGTTTAGGTAAATAACTGCAAATAGCTTTTCTCTTGAACACTGGCAACACGACTCCGAAGTGTGGCAGCATTTGACTCAACATAGGACTAAAGGTCATGATGATGAAATGGAATAGTCAAATGTGAGGCAAAAATGGATCACCCAAACCCTGGAGGACAAGTGACTGAGTGAGGATATCCCAAACCCGACATGAAAGCAGAAGAGTGTCATGTTCAAGAGCAACATGTTGCCTATACAAAGGGTGTTTCATCTTCACTTTTCCCCACTATTTCTAGCGAGTACCCAATTTATTTTTATCACAAGCTTGAAGTGGATAACATATGCTTGTCACGTGAGTTCATTCTTCAAATGAATCCATCCTAGTAAGTTTTACGGGCCTTATGAAGGAGAAACTCAGTCTCATCATGGTGATGAGTCTTTCATCGTAAAATTTTAACAAGTCTGGCATAAGAATAATTCGGTGTCTTTTTCATATTTAGAGACTTTGAAAAAGAGACTAAAAAGAAAACTCCATGATGTCCCTTTTTGTAATTTGTCTCTCGAACTTGAAAATGTAGAAAAAAATATCCGAGAGAACCTCTTGACCATGTCGACCAAGGTGTACCTTTTTTGTAAATAGTCAATCTCATCCCGAAAAAGGGGTAAATGTATACTGAGGTGACATCAATTCATTTGATTTAATGAGTTTTAAATGACAAGTACTCGACGATCTTTTTAGTTTTTAAGAGTCATAAAAGGGCTTCAAGATGAATCCAGTGGGAGTTCCTTTTTCATTTGTTTTTAATGAGTATGAAAAAGAGATAAAAAAACAACTCATGAGAATCAGTAAAAAATAATCACTGTCCACCGAAAGCATCCGTAACTGCATAAAGAAATGCACCCATACCCATCACTGATATCGAGATATAATAATAAAATATTATTTGACAAAAACAACTTCAAAAATTATAAATAACCAAAAGTAACATTATTTTGTACCATTTTACCATAGTAAGTTTTGAAAGTTCATTTGTGCCCTAATTTGCTCGATTTTCAAGTGACCATTGCGGGAGATTTAGGGTGCCATTTCATGAACTGTTTGTAGTAGGTAAGTGGTCTATCTTTGCTCTTGCATTTCATCGCATTTTCATGCATTTTTAACAGAATTTTATGTGCTAAAAGGGAAGATTTTAAAATTTTTGAGCGTTGATGATCATCGCGGGTTTGGTCATTAGACCTGGGATAATTGTTCTTTCTCTCAAAAGCGCCCACGATGACATCACTTTGTTTATAAAAACAAGTGTGATGGCGATGTGGTAGAATTTTTTGAAGAAAAAACCCTTTTTAAAGAAAAATTTCTTGATTTAAATCCATGAAAAAGGTTCTAATTGCTGTTAAATGATGTTTTGCAGGACATCATGGTTCTAGAATGGAAAGAAAGAGGCCACGATGTTGAAGATCACGAAGCAGCTCAGAATCTAGAATGCATCAATGCTTTGAGAGATTGTGGGTTGCTAAAGTTCTTCAGGACCACAAGACTAAGGGCATAGGTGGAATTGCTACCTTATTTAATCAGTCTTTGGGATGTGGATCGAGAGATCTTTATCATCATAGGCTAGGAATTGGAAATAGAAGAATCAAACATCTATTTTATTATGGGATTGTCTTGAAGAGGAGAAAGAGTCCATCTTTTCGGATCTTGCCTAGGTGGTGAGAGTAATAGTGCTCTTATTAGGAGGCATTTCCCAGGTGTAGAGATGACGAGGGGTGGCAAGCTGAAGATCGCCACAATCACCAACAACCTTCCTTTACAAACCATCCTATTCACCATAGCTTGCATATCTGGGACGCAAGACCTGCATGAGAGTTCAAAATCCCAATTCCAGTATGGAGTAGAGTGTCTGACCCCCACCATATTCAACTGGTGTGGAGGCCTCCTGGCGAATATGAAAAGACAACTGACCAAAGGGAAGAAAGGAAACCTGAGACAATTCAGGTTCAGCTCAATACTGGTGACTTTCTTCCTAGAGCAGATACCCCTATACTAGTATCAGTGGGTGGAGGTAACATATCTTGTCCCCCAAGACCCGAGGTTAGTGAAGTGGAGTCAACTCATGCCTCGAGGAGGGATGGGTCAACATATGCACTACCCTCCATAGTTCTTTAGTTGGCCACAACGCCAATTACTCATGGTGGACAATTATGCATATGCTGGAATTTTTTTTTAATGGGATCTAGATCTACCTCTGCCACTGGGAGAACAGTGGATTGATGTAGGTAGAGACTTGTTTTTTGGATTTTTTCAAGTCTTATGATTTTTTGTTGTAAAAGTGTAGACTGAGACTCGACTTATGATAAATGTTCAGATGTAGGACCTGAAATACCACCTGGAATGTCGCCAATAGCACAGCGGGCTACTCATCAAATAGTGGGCACTGACTATGAGGAAGGGGTAGACCCCTTAACTGAGGTGGAGTGCAACCTAGAAGTGATTACTCAGGGATTCCAGAGTATGTTACTATAGACGAGGTGCCACTATGCTGGCAGAGACACAGTGGGAGAATCTGTGAGATTACGTCAGATGTTAGGCCGAGTGATCAGAGAAGTCTCGTGCTATTATGAGCACCATGCACGCTGATAGCCTTTCTAGCTCTTTTACACATTTGGTAGGCTTTGAAATCCAAGTGTCCCAGAACACTTTATTTTTTGAGATTGTGATGTAAAAACTTCGACATACTCGATATATATATACACACACACACACACACACACATATATACACATATACATATACATATAGACATATACATATACAAATGATGCAAATGTCTATCAAGAACATAATTGGCTAATGCATCTGTTAATGTATTCAAATTGCGTGGAATGTGTTGATATGTGATAAAATAAAAATTTCTTTCCAGTAATCGAACACGTAGATACATACACAATATTTGTGGATTTCTCACTGAATAATGATTGTTTAACTGTAACACAACGAGCTCTGAATCTAACTTGACAACTAAATCTCTAATGCCAAGAGAAACTGCTTCTGACAATAGTTTAATGAATGCATTGTATTCGACAATATTGTTAGTTGTTCGTCTGCAGCATATACCTTGTAAGTCATCAACTCACCATCAGGGGCAAAGAGTGCCCAAGATGCAGAGGAAAAATTCCATGTGCTATGACAAGAACCATCAACAAAACCGACATAATGACTTGACGACATCTGCAAACCAAGTGGAACACAAGATAAGTAGAAAAACACATGTCTACAAAGCAAACAAAAAAACCAAAAATAAAAAAACGCACACTAATGAATTCACACATTAATTTACAAAAACTACATGAATTTCACGCGTAATACTTCTTCAAACACAACCCATTTCGGGATTGTGACAATGCATTTCCTTCGTAATCAACTAGCTCATAGGCACCTTTCTACAAAACACATTTGAAAATATATGGCCCATGCCACATAGGTTCAAACTTTTCAATGCCTAACTTATCATTAGCCTGATCATAAAGGAGGATTAGGTCACCTTCGGAAAAAGAGCGGGGAGAAACAGTTTGATCAAAATGATCTTTGACATGTTTCTTTTGGGCTTTGATTACCATCATGGCAATGCGACGAGTCTCATCAAGCCTCTCAAGGTAGAGTAACCGATCCTCTTCAGGTGGGGTGTTAGGAAGGAGTTCGACAACTATTTTGAGTGAAGGGATCTCGCATTCAATCGAAATAGTTGCCTCTAAACCATAAACCAGTTGGAATGGAGTGAATCCAGTGGCCATCTTAGTAGAAGTTCTGTAAGCCCAGAGAGTTGAATATCATCAAATTCCATTCCTTTTTGTGTTTCCCAATGGTGCGCTGAATCATAGTAATCAAAAATTTATTAATTGATTCAACTTGGCCATTGGTCAGTGGATAGTAAAGAGTTGAACTATCATGACAAAGGCCCAACTGAGTAGTCAGTTTTGCCATCATGTACTAACAAAAATGTGATTCATGTTCAGTTATAATGGCTTGAGGAACACCAAAACGTGTTATGACGTAGTTGAAGGGGAACTGTGTAGCAGTAATACCATCAGCATTGTATGTGGGCATCGCCTTGACCCATTTAGTGAAATAGTCGACGACGATGATAATATAGCCATGCCCCCCAGTCGAGCGATGGTTACATGTCATAAAATCTATGCCCCATTTAGTGAATGGGCCAATGGTAACTTCTGGGTGTAAGGGTGCTAGCGGGGCGCGCTGCTTATAGTTAAAAATATGGCATTCATGGCATTTCTAAACAACCATAATACAATCCTTAAATATAGAAGGCCAGAAATAACCAGCGCGAAGGATTTTCTGAACAGTGGTGTAGTTGGACATGTGACCACCACAGGCACCAGAGTGGTAGTCATTCAAAACCTGTTCAACCTCTTCAACTATTAGACATCTGTGAAGAACATAGTCCACATCGACTCAGTATAATGTATCACCAAGAATCTAATAGGGTTGGGACTGATGTCGAATGCGGCGTTGGTTGGATCGAGACAACTCAGATCAGAAGGTTTGGGTTTGAAGATAAATGATAATACTCCCATATCACGGGTCAAAAGTGTTGATGAGAAACATAGTTTCATTGGGAATCTTCTCAACAAAATCAGTAGGAGTGCTTGTAGACAGAAGGGCACATATTAATTCAACAAAAAAAAGTGATTTCTTCGATCTGGCGGAAGTAAAATCCAAATCAAACTCCTATAGGATAACAATCCACTTGGAGTATTTGACCCCCAGTAATTGAAGAGTCAATATATAGGTCATGGGGCTGCAATCAGAAATCACCGTGGTTTTTCGTAAAAGGATAAAATGTCGAAATCTTTGGATAGCATGGACTGCTGCCAAGGAAATCTTCTCAACATGGGCATATCAAGACTCCATGTCAAGAACATTTCATCTTAAATAATAAACCATGTGTTCATTGCCATCGTCGTTATCCTGAATTAAGACCATAACAATGGTAGTATCAGTTGCAACAAAGTATGGGAAATAATCTTGTCGATAATCAGGGGGATGCATGAGAGGAGCACTGATAAGCATGTATTTCAAAGAATCGAAGGATTTCTGGGCAACTTCGCCCCAAATGAAATGGACCCCCTCCTTAAAAAGCGAGTAAAACCCTTGGCGAGTTTAGCATAATTAGGAATGAATCGACCAAGAAAGTTAGCCTTTCCTTGTAGGCTTTGCAGTTGCAACAATGAGGTGGGGGGGTAAGTTGATAATAGCCTCAACTTTTAAAGGATCGATTCGGATACCTTCATAGGATACCACAAAATGCAAGAGTCAACTAGATTCAACGCAAAAAACGCACTTGTGCGGATTGAGATGGATGTTATAATGCCGACATCATAGAAAGATGGATCTTAAGTGATCTGGATGGTCATGAAACTTAGTAGAATGGGATGATAAGTCATCAAGGCAACGCTGAACAATGTGTCGAATATCGTGAAACACATAAGACATTGCTCTCTGTAAGTTAGCGCCAACATTTTTTAAACCGAAAGGAAGCTTCTTGTAGGAAAAAATGCCCCATGGAGAGATAAAATCCGTCTTATGTTGGTCAGTAGGTGAAATGTTGATCTGGTTGTAGCTAGAAAAACCATCCATAAATGAGAAAATCTCACTCCTAGCACGATAGTTGATGATTTGATCGATAAACGGAGTAGGATAATTGTCTTTTGGACATGCGCGATTGATATCATGGTAATCAAAATAGACACAGATCATGCCCTGACTTTTAGCAACAGGGACAATGTTGGGCACCCAATCTGTCAATTGGATTGGATAGATAAAACTAGATTTCAAAAGCTTTTCCACTTCTGCTTTAATAGCAGCAGCCTTTCGAGGATGAACGGGGCGAAGTCGTTGTCGAACAGGCTTTGCACTAGGATAGGTAGGTATTTGATGCACCACTATTGTTGGATCAATACCAGGAATTTCCTCGTATGACCACACGAAGACATCTCGAAATCTTTGAAAAGTTGAGTGTAAATCCTGCTCTCATTAGGAGAAAAATACACCCCAATATCAATGTTCTCGATAATTCTAGGTTCACATATTACTATCCGATAAGACTTCATTCACCAGGATAGGTGTTTGAAGTGGATGCATTGGGAAATGATAAATAAATGCTTCAATACATGAAGGCATCTCATCGAGGCTAGGAAGAAATGAAGAACGATGATGGAGACTGTTCCAATAAGTTTCGTCCAGAGACATAACCTCAATGATACTCTCATTAGTGGGGAATGTCTCGTTCAGAGGGTCCAAAGAATCCCAAGAACCAAGCCAAGGAGATGGCACATAAGTGTCCAGGTTCATACTGAAGAAAGTATGACTTCTGAAGCGGCCATTGAAGCCAAGACAATTTCTTGATAATGCCACTCTAATGGACTTAAAGGCATAGAATTTCCAAATGAATCAATTTGATCTGCAGTAGGAATAATCCAAAGATCCATAAAAACTAAGATCACATTGATCGAAGTAACATTTGGATGTGGGAGAGTAAAAGTACCCATTAAAGAAGATTCTTTGAAAAGACCTGCCCCCACACTCTCATAAGGAACCTCGGTATTTCCCACATAAGGGATATTGCCATTTGATGAACCTAAAGAGAAAAATGACAGGTGGTCAACGGTGACAATTTTTCCTTTGTGAGGAAAATGAAGCACCTGAAATAAATAAGAAACCACACAAAACATAGCGTGGGTCCAGCTGCACCTGAGAAGAATGTTGCAGTTGAGATTGACATCTACAACTTCCACTTCTAGCTCAACGGTCTTTCCTTCCAACGTAATCGACAAGTTTGTGAGAATACCATATGGATGGGAGCCTCTGCCATCAAAGGCCTCCAAAGTGTTCGGGGACTAGTTAAGAGAAGGAGAGCCAATGGCCTTCCAACATGAAATAGACATGATGCAGGTGGAAGCACCTTCATCAATAATAATCTGATGAATCGTCTTTCCTTTAATGAGAACCTGTATCAAAAAAGCAATTTGATGAGGAAGACGAGGAACGTGGCTTTCAAGATCAAAGGTAATTAAACTCGAATCGGTAGGATCAATAATTCCAATAGAAAACAACAATGATTTATGCTACGCTGGACAAGTTTGAAGAACCTCCAAAGCAAACATCGTCGAAGGTGCTTGAGCTAAATCCTCAACAATATTATAATGTTGTGCAACTCTAGCATTCAGATTATAAGATGATTTCCAAAGTACACCTTTGGGAGGTGGTCAGATTACGGACTCACTGTTAGGGCACTCAATATGGAGCGGACCAGAACTAGACGGAGTGGAAGTAGAAGGTATATCAGTGACTTATTTCTCCATCGTCTTCTTGTGTAGGGTTTGATAGTCCTTTGTTTGAGTAGAAATCGAAATAGGTGATGAACCTTGCATCATGAAAACTTGGGAACCAGAGGAGGCAGAGGATTGTGGTTGGTCTACCAAATGCGTCTGCTGAGATGGAAAATGTTATTTCAAAACAATCGAAGTCCCTTTCAATAAGCGGTTAACTTCAGAACATCAGGGACAATCCTTGGTGTAATGATCTTCCTCACAGATGAGGCAAGGATATTTCGGCTTTCTCTTAGAAGCATCATCAGCAGATGATTTAGGTGGATCCTGTTTCAGGGTATTGGTTTTGGCTTTACCTTTAACCTTTTCCTTATCTTTGGAGGCATTATCTGCTACGGTAGACTGAAGAGCATGTACCTCAGAGGTTTTACCAGGATTTGATGAATTTTTCGAAGGATTATTGGAACCAGTGTTTGAAACAGATTTCTTCTTCGAGGAAGCCTTTGTGGAATTTTGAGACACGGAACCAATTAATCCACCAACGGGTGGGACATCAGGAGACTTTGAGGTTGTCAACTCTGAAGATGGCCTTGGAGCATCAGGCAACATCTCATATAATGTGCCAGATTGTGAATAGACTAAGTCTAAATACTGGGCATGAGCAATAGCTTGTTCTTCAGTAACATGTCCACCCATAGCTATATCCTTAGCAATCTTGTTAAAAAATGATTTTGTGAGCCATTCAGTCAACAACTCATCAACAATCTCGAATTTGATGAGGTGACGTCGATGTCTCCATTCATGGATATGATCAGAAATGTGGGTCACGGTATCTTGCTTAAGGTATGTGAGAAAATGAGTGCTAGTTTCATACCAAACCAGCAATTGGAAGTGAGTAAGGAAGGCCATAGATAGAGAGTTAAATTCAGCATAAGTAGCTTAAGGCAACTCGATATACCATTTTGCAGCAACACCTATTAAGGTTCCCTGAAAGAGGCAAAGACAGATATAATCGTCAACATATGAATTTGAAGAGCACCATAGGTGATATGTCATCACATGGGCTTGCGGGTCCTCTTTAGATTTTCCTTTGAATTTAGGGAAATCGCTTGGAATTTTAGTTGGAACTGGAGGCCAGTAAGGTGAATGAAGAATATGATCATTTGTGAGCCTCGAGATTCCAGGAAGTTCCAACGTAGCCAAGAAAGGAAATTGTGTATTGAATGGCATGTAGGGCCTTTGAGGAGACCCAAACTGTGGGTTCCAACCTTGTTCATAAGGATTTTTCCCCCAAAGTGGAGGATTTTGTCCATACGGGATTTGATTTTTCCCCCATTGAGGGTTACCTTGACCATAAGGCAGATGTTGCCCAAGATAGGTTTGATATTGACCTACCATAAGTCATTGATAAGAATTATACATGGCATATGGATTGTAAGGTTGTTGAACCTGGTGACCCTGAACCTGAAGAGATTGGCCCTGCTGCTGTAGGGATTGACCTTGGGCTTGCAAGGGTTGACCTTGTTGATACACATATGAAGCTTGTTGCTGAAGAGATTGACCTTGCTGCTGCAAACGTTGGCCTTGTGAGTGCAAAGGTTGACTTGGCTGTTGAAGAACCTGAGGTTGCTACTGAAAAGGTTGTTGGGATTGCAGCAAAGGTTTCCCCTGCTGATGTAACAGTTTCCCTTGTTGCTGCAATGTTTTCCCTTGCTGCTGCAATGGTTTCCCTTGTTGTTGCAATGGTTTCCCTTGCTGGTGCAAAGGTTGTTATTGCTGCTGAAATGGTTTCCCTTGTTGCTGCAAGGGTAATTGGTCAGTTCCTTGGGATATACCCTGCGAGTATTGGTAATTTACAAATTGAATTTGACCATATCCACCAGGAATAGTGGATTGACCAGGCTGGACTACTTGAGGAATGTAATATGGATTGACGAAGGCTTGTGAACCATATGAGATATAAGCCAATTAGAGTGGAATCTAAGCCATATAAGGCTGTTGATAGTGAATGTTACCTGACTTGAAAGGATCAACTGGATTAGGAATTTTGCCATAATAAGGTTGATTAACTCCAATCATGTGAGTTTGTAATCCAGTCACAGTCGTCTCACCTAATACAAGAGGAATATTTAGATTTTCCCCCCCAGGCAGTGGAACATTCTATCCACTTGATGGAGGGGTAGAATAACTAACTGAAACCTAACTTGAAATAGTTGGTTATACCAGAATAATCGGTTGAAATGATGATACAAGCTGCAATGGAATCGTAGGTTGAACAGGAACTGACGTGACAAAAATTTCTACAGAAGTTCAAGAGGTCGCGCTTGGAATGAATGGACTGGATGTAGGCATAGCATTTGAAGACCAAATGGGATTTTGATACAAGGACAAAGTACTAGGAGTACCCAAAACTATCTAAGCTAAGGTTGTATAACCAGGTGGAAACATGGGTCAACTAGTTTCAGGAAGGGTGAGAGATTGGACTCTTCCTGTAAAAAGAAAGCCTTATGGAGGAAATTCATACCCTTTTTCATCATCGACATGAGGAGTATGAGTAGCGGAAACTTTCGAATGACCTAGAGAAGAGGTTGGGATTTCACCCTCTGACTCCATAGATGGAAACAATTGGTGACGAGGAATCTGAGATGTGCGAGGAGATAACTCCAAAGGAATACCAGGCCAATCGTAAGGATTGTAAGGACGCTGAGGAGATATCACAAAAGAATCGAATAATGGATTTGGTATATGAATAAAAAGCCTCTGTAGACTCTCAAGGGTCTGCAGACTCTCATGGGTTTGTATAGGATTGTCTGGAGTCTCAGGATTAGATTCTTGAGGTGAACAGGAATCCAATGGAGGTGGACAAGAAGACAAGGGTTGGATACTTGGAATAATCCCAAGTTAAAAACCTTGATCTTCAAGTGAATGAGGAAGCTACGGATGAACTCCTTGGGAGGACCCTTCAATATCAGACAATGAAGGGGAACTGTGAGACGAACTCAATGGTTCAGCCATGATGACTTCCTCTCAAGAGCAAAAAAGGAAAGGAGATTCATTGAGGGCTTATTAACAATATTGAAATTAACAGGGAATTGCTCAATATTGGTCGAAGAAGCAACTTCTTGGGTTCAACATGTTCATCATGGGAAGTTATTTTTAGATTCATCTTTTAAGAGTCAAGAAAAGGATGAAAAGGTGACTCTAGTCATTTTCAATAGTTTAGTGAGCTTGAAAGGAAAAGTGCTCGACGATCTCTTCAAATTTAAGGGGTCGGAAAATATCGAAATGAACACTTAGGTAACTCTAGGAAAAAATGAGTACCAAGTAACCGTGAACTGCAATATACACCTTAGCAAATAAATTTACCAAGGACTTAACATACGTGCAGGAAATCTCCCCAAATGCCGTGTTTGGTGTATCATGTTTATAGGGTGGCAAACTCAGATTCCCATGGATAAAGGTTTGCAACCTATGAGGGTCTCTCTTTATATACTCGATGGTATGGGGAGCACAAGTCCATGTTGGCGCTGTCTAATGCAAGAGCAAAGGACAATTGCTAAGTTTTATAGATTTTGGAACATGTCTCTAGCCTAGACCACTAAGTATGAATGTTAATGTTTCAAATGCTCCTTAGATTAATTGATAGATTTTAAAGTTAATCTTGAAATTATGTTTCAATTTCAAGGCCTTAACGATGTCACCTGTTCCTAAAATGCAACTAAATGATGAAATTGAAATCCTTTCATTTGATGAAAACTACTTATTTATGGAAGAGAAACACTCAAATCATGCATCAAACAAGCAACAATGCATCAATGACAATTTTCCAATACTAAATGCAAAACATGAAATCTAATCTTTCATATCATAAGCAAATGCAATGCTAACACAAAACCTTAAAGTGAATTACCTTAAGATATAATGACAATTTCTTTTTCACTTTAATGCAATCAATGTAATCTAGTGCAAAAAGCAAAGAGAATGAAAACAACTTCAATGATCATGAATATCTCTTTCCTACTAATGTTTTTTAATGCAACAAATGCTTCGAAAACTACTTAAAAGACAAACACTTTCGCTTTCGTTTTTCGAAACACAAACTTCAAAGAAAATATTTCCTCTTAGTTCAATCAAAACAAGAAATTTTATAATCTATTGCTTGCCAAAGGGAACTAAAGTGACTTTCAAAGCATCTACTCAATTCGACACTAATGAAAAAAAATTAATACCCAAGATCCAAAAGTAATTTGCAAAAGATGTCCAAACACAAAACGACTCTTTGAACAAGGGAAATTGATCCTTGAAGAGAAGACCAATGAGCGAATGAAGGATGACCTAAAAGATCTAAAACCCTAGAAGGTAGACCAAGCTACAAATACACTTAAACGCAATCAAGAGGCAATTGTAATCAGAAAAAAATGTCAAGCAAGACAAAGACACTAAAATCACATTGGTAAGCCACTGACAGAAGGAAAAAAAATGAAAACAAGAAGACAAACCCTAATTTTCTTTAACCTCTATTATCATTGCACGTGTTAAAAGAAAATAAATGATCATCACTACTGTAATCAACATATCCGCGATGTCATTGCGATTGTGAGGGCTAAAACTGTGATGGTCGAGAAAGATAAAGAAAAAACAAAAATTCTTCAAGAGCAGCACAAATCAAGAACCTTCAAGCAATTACTAGGAAGTGAAAATAGTTACAGTCAAGCAAACAAGTCTGGGATTGGATAGTTGGTCAAACTCATCACAAAAATGAGGTGAAGGATTGCATGGAAAGGATCATAGGTTCCTTAGTGGAGTTGCCATTTTTTTGTCTAGGTAAATCATCTATGCAGATAGAGACGATCCCTCTAGCCCAATGAGTGGGTCTAGCAACCGAAGTGACAATCTACTAGACACTTTCCTAAGTTGCAATTGAAAAGAGAGACGAAGAATATGGCCTACCTCATTTTGATGCTATCTCGATCTCCTTTGTTGAAGACCTTGAATCACTCGTGCCACGGGCTTGTTCTTGCTGCTCTTAGTGGTTATGCACCTGCACAAGAGATCAAGATACAACAAGGCATGCAAATACCAATAACATATTGAAAATAAACCTACTTAACTGATCAAGGAATGTTAAGCTAAATGATACATGAGCATACACATTTAGGGAAAATGAACTAGCAATTGTATATCAATATAAAATAAGGGGAAGCATACAACAAAGCCTTGATGTTGATAGGCTCTCCTTGAATGAATATCCAAGTCCAAGCTAAGCTCTCCAGGCACTCCTTCTCCAACCCAAATGAATAGCATATGTCACAATCTTAGCATAAGGGTGCAGGCATAGACCAACCATTTGAGAATGGGAGAGAATGAATATATAGGTTGGGAAGGGAGTTAGGACCTCTCCAAAGATAGGATTAGGCCCTCATCTCAACGAGGTAGCTCATAGGGATAAGACCAAGAGGCCAAGTTGGGAGAATTCGACCTCATCTATGCCAAACAACCTCCATCTCGTCACTCAGGAAGCTTCTAGATCATGGAGCTTCTCATCCTCTTAAGGAAAGTTTCCATTTTGGGATCATCGCAGGAATACAAGGGAATAGAGTGATGCCATCATGGGTCAATTTTAGTGTAACATGCGATCATCACTGTTTTGAGTCTCATAAGTGCGATGATGTTCAAATTAGGGTTTTAGAGCTATTTCTTCTAGGGAAAGTTCAAGGCATTTTCCAATCAATGACTTATGAAGGATCTGATCTACATATATGAATGAGTACACTACATAATGGTCATGTTTTGGGCACTTCGGGGTATTTCACAGGGAAGTGCAGGAGGTGTGACAAAATACTGTGTAATAATGGGAGGATGAGAATTTTATACAGAAGCATCTAGAAGTACTCAAGCATTGAGGACAACACTTTTTAAGGAGAGGGGCATGTTAGGTCCCTATAATACTAGTGTATTCCCTCATTGTTTTTGTTAGTGTAGCCCCCTTATTGTTATTGTTGTGCCCATAGAAGCCCACTATTGTTATTGTTGTGACCTTACATTCCTATTGTTATGTAGGCTCTAATTATATTGTGACCCCTTATACTCATATATATAGAAAGGAGGTTTTTTCATTTGAATCATTGAAAAATTGTTCGTTTGTGTAATGTAAAGGAAGTTTCCCCCTCGAAGATGGTAATTTTGAAGTTGTTGATCTATCTCTTCTTATATTTTGTGAGTTGTTTGCATAACGTAAGAAGAAAGCATAGCAAAATACTTCCTTAGAGTTGATGAAGTAACCAATATGATTAGAGGACATGGTGAAGAAGTCAAGGAAGATATGATTGTTGAAAAGGTCATAAGATCCCTACCCATGATATTTAATGCCAAAGTCGTTTCTATTGAAGAAATGGCTAATTTAAATAATCTCAAGATGGACCAGTTGCTTGATACTCTCACATCCTATGAGTTGGAGTAGGAAGAGAGAAGTCTGAACCCAAGGAGGCAACGTTCAAAGTGTCCAATATGACCTAGAAGCATAAAGATCATCAATATTTCTCTAGCTGTGAATCTGATCAGGAGTTGGATCAATTTGCCGAGAAACTGAAGCATGGCTCAGGAAAATATAAAGGGAAGTTTCCCTTTAAATGTTTTCACTGTGGGAGAGTTGGACATTTTTCGTCCAAGTTCCCTTAGAAAGAAAGGACTGAAAAGGAAGATGATCATAAATTTAGAAACAAATCTCAAAAACATTAGAAGAAGAAGTTTTATAAGAAAAAGGGGCTCTACTCCAAAGAGGATAGTTCAACACCAGAGTTAGACAATGAAAACTCTTCAGAAGATGATTCAAATAAGTATTTACTTATGGATATTGGAGTATACTCCAAGAAACAAAATATTACTGGCTCTGAAGAGGAAGAAGAATAAGAAGGAGTAGTGGACTTTGAAGGGGAACTCATCGGTTCTCTTGATGAGTTAAAGAAGGCAAGGAGATAGAACAAACAACTAAAAGAATAGCTACAATGTGCTGAAGAAGGTATGCTCAACTTCGAAAATTAGGAGTTTGTTTACCAAAAAGAAAAACTTGAATAAGCCATTAAAATAAAAGATAGTTTAGTTCTTCTACTAGAAGAAAAACAAGGAACGTGTGAGAAACTAGAAGAAGAGAACAAGTAGTTAAAACAAGAGTTTTTCAAGGTAAATAAGGAAATGATCTCATAAACATGAAAACATGAAATTTTATGTTTGATAGTCAAACTAGAATAAGCTAAATGAAAGGAAGAAGTTCTTAAAGATTTGATCCATGAATGGGAAGAGAACTGTCAGAGTCTCAAGGTAGAGGTCATCTCTCTGAGAATGAATCTTGAGAAAATGAAGACCGAGAAAGGCATAAATGAAAAAATTGTAGAAGGAACAAGAAAGCTAGATCAAATTCTAAGTAGTTAAAGGTATTTAGGAAACAAAACAAGCTTGGGATACTCCAGACCACAAGAATCTTCTATGGGAAAGATGAACTTCAGGTCCATAGGATTTGAGGAACCTCAGAGCTATGCAAATTTGTATCAAGAAAGAATCAATGAAGACAAAAAGGGAGCAATCTAGAGAGGAGCCCATCACTGGAATAATAACTCCATCTACCCCAAGGAACCACACTAGCGGAGAATGAATCAATTAGCCAGACAACAAAGGTACCTTCATGCACAAACTCATGAACCTTCCAACTTCAGGTACTCTCATTTATTTTATGTTCATTGTTATAAATTTCACATCTTTGGACATAAGGTTGTTGATTGTAGAAAGATCAAAGTTGAAAGAGATGAAAATTTCAAATACAATAAGTATCATAATTTTAGATCTCAAAACTCGAATCTCAGAAATTGGAATGCCTTCTCTCCCCCAATATGATGTTGAATGTTTCAAATGTAATAATTTTGTGCAAAAGGAAAGTGAGTGCAGAAGCAGGGTTGAGTATCCATCTAAGTCTTAGAACACTTGGCAACCAACTTTTCAAAAAGATAAGGAGATTTGGAAACGAAAATATGGAAAGAGCATGGAATGTGAAATTTATCTATCAACACATAATCAAGAAAACATATGGTATGTGGATAATGGTTTCTCCAAGCATATGACTGGGGATAAGAGAAAATTTATGTTGCTAAAAGAAAAGGACAGATTGAACAATGTCACTTTCAACGACAATCCCCCAACAAGAATTGAGGGTAAGGGCATAGTCAATCTTGATGTAAAGACTAAAGCCCAAAATGTGTTGTATGTGGAAGGTCTCAAACATAATTTGCTTAGTGTAAGTCAAATGTGTGAAAATGGATTTAATGTGACCTTTTGATCCAAGGATCGTGAGATCTGGAATAAACAAAATGGAAAGTTGGTGGGAAAAGTAGTCAGAACTCAAAATAATGTATATGTGTTTGATGAATCAAGGGTAAGATGCTATTTGAGAAAGTCGAATGAAGTTCGGTTATGGCACAAGAGACTTGGTCATATGAATTTTGACAGTCTGATAAGAGTCAACAAGATGGGAGTTGTAAGAGGTTTGCCAAGACTGTCACGACCTGATAATTCAATTTGCAAGTCATGTCAATTTGATAAGTAGACTATAACTCATTTCAATACAAAAGATTTCTCTTAATCTAGACCATTGGAGCTAATTCACACAAATATTTACGACCCAAATAGAGCAAAAGTACCAAGAGGAGAAAGGTATTTTATGCTGCTTATTGATGATTTTATGAGGGCCACTTGGATCATGCTCTTATAGGAAACATCAGAAGCATTTAAACACTTTAAAAAGTTTAAATCTCAAGTAGAAAATGAGAAATATCTCAATATCAAATGCTTAAGATCAAACAGAGGAGGAGAATACACTTCAAGAAAATTTAAAGATTATTGTGAAGAGGATGGCATAAGGAGGCAATATTCTGTGGCTACATCTCCACAACAAAATGGAGTAGTTGAGAGAAAGAACTGAACAATCCAGTAAATTTCCATGTTAGCACTCCATGATTTCATTTTAGGCTAAAGGAAAAGGATCACAGAGGTAACCACATACCTCTTTTGGTTGATAGACTAGTCTTCTTCAACCGGAGGGGGCTCCCTCACTTGTAAAACTCAGAGATAAGAAACTTTGAAGCACTAATTCTAGCAGAGACCAGATCTGAAAAGGGAATTTGAAATATTTGGTTGAAGTATGAATGGTTGAAGAGGATGGAAATATGTGATCAATTTGACTTGCTACCCACTTTACTTATGCAAGTAAAAACCAATATCATCCACAAAGGCTTGTCAAGCATAAACTTTGGACAAGAGAAATGAGCTGTAGTATAGAGGAGAAAACAAAAAACACAAATTTTTTCCTTGCACATAACAATACTGCTTATACATAAGAAAGAAATTGAACAAAAGTAAAAACATGCACAGGTATGAAATATTCCATTTGCAATTGAAATACAAACACAACTATTTTAGAGAAGTTTAAACTGAATTCCAACCCAATTGAAATCATTATACCCATAAAACAAGAAATTATAGAGAATAACTAACTGAATAACTGATAAATAGACAAAAAAAACTCCAAAGTGTCATAGCATAAGTATCCTTGCAGACAATAATTGGTAAACCCTCAAGTCATAAGCATTTCATTCATAAAGATTGATCACAATCACATAATCTCTGATAACCAGCTCACAATAACGCTAAACCAATAACAACATGTTTCATATGTATTTATCGGTTTAAATATACCATAGAAAAAACATAATAAATGTCTAGATTCACTGCATCACTAATCCAAATAGTGGATCAATCCAAAACCAAAAAGAGGAAAACTGTTGTTTGAGTTCTTTTCCTCAAAAAAAAAAAAAAACATAAAAGTATCCTTAGATTTATCTTAATACAAAAAACTAAAAGTTTGTGAAAGTAATCCTATCTCCGAAGAATATATTCATGAAATGAAACAACAAAAAGAAGAAAAGCTGACTGCTGGTTATGCAATGGTTGCATAGCAGCTACGTAAAAACTATGATGGCACTTTTTGCTTTGAAATATGGCACGTGGCTAAGAATTGATGTTCTAAGTTGGCCGCCACATCTGCTCCAAGTTCACACCTTTAAACCTTGACAGTTGGCTTCTTCCCAATACTCGTGCAAGTGTGTAGGCAGGGCCTACACAGCAGCTGCGCAACAACTGTGTAGCGCATTTTCCAAAAATGCCTCTTAAGTGCCCTCCAGTCTTAACAAAACACCACCATGCTACTATAAGCCACTCCAAACATTATAATCATACCATTATACTTATCAAAACAACATCTGCAACTTGAATTTGAGCCAAAAACAAAATTTCAGACTTCAGACAAGGACCTATTACCTCCTCTTCCTTTTGGTAGAGGTCTTGCTCGTGGAAGCTTGGGTCTTTGAACCTTGAGGTGTGGGATCATTTTTCTCAGTGGGTAGTGGCAAGGTAGGTTTTGCTTTAGTGACAGCCTTAGATCTCAACCTTGGCACTCTTTTAGGTGAAGGTGCTTTGGCTTCCTCCTTTTACTTCTTAACCAGTCCCCATGCCTTGTCTAAACTCTTTTTCATGCTCCTCAACTTTGTATTCAATACCAGTTTCTTGACATAGAGGTTTTTGCATTGTATTCTTATAGAAATTGACTATTTACCAATAGGGATTTGGATGCCTCATGTACTTCATTGTCACAATTCTCTGGTAGATGCTGCACATATTTCTTGTAATTCTGATTCTCAAGCCTAAACCTCTTAACCTGCTCCTAACTTTCCTAGAGTTCTTCTATACATATCTAATACTCTTTCCACTGGTCAAAATGTGGCTTACCGGGTGCTTGAGACATCTTTTTCATATGCTGCACATAATTAAGTTTTAACTTGGTTGCTCTAGTTGTGGGCCCACTGGACTCCACTCCAATCTCTTTGGCTTATTCAACAAATGAGACATGTTTACCTTTACCCTTAGCAATAGTTTTAGGAGGTGTCTCTGCCTTTTCAACTGTTGGTTGAGCTGCTTCTTTCAGGTCTCTATTTTTCTTCTTCAAGAATGTTATCTTCATCTGATATTTGGAAAGGGCTTCTTTCATCTTGACCATCTTAGGGTCTTCTTCCTCATATTTTATGGTATCTTTCTCATATTGCATTGGATATTCTTCTTGTTCAAACTGGATTGGTTCATCTTGCTTCACTTCTTCTTCTTTATTGTCCTCTTGCTTTTCTTCTTGTTTATCTTCTGATATTTCAACAACTACCTGAGGGTTTGTCCCCTCCACATTCTTCTTGTCCCTTGACCTAGTCCTAGGCCTCATCATGAACTCTTCATTATTGATTGTTTCTTCTACCTTAACTTGAAACTTGGTGGTCTGAGATGATGCCACCTGAACCTTGGTTTCTTGAGTTTTCTCTTTGCCTTTTGAAATCTGCTTCTTACCCTGCTTACCAAGTTTTCCCATGGACTTCTTGCTAGGTTTTTTATCCTTTTCTTCAACCAACTTTATCTCTTTCACTGTGTGGGTGACCTTCTTCTCATGTGTTTCATGCACTTCTTGTTCCTCCTCACAAATTTTGACTGATGAAGATTTTGTCTGTGGTAGTAAACCAATGCTAGATAGAAAGTCTGACCAATAAATCTTCTTCTTATCAACTGCAAACTTGACCAAAATTTTAATGAGGGAGAAATGGAAAAGACTAGACATATGGTTATCCTTCTGAAGCTGAACTTTTTTTGCCATCCTTTCCAGACTTTTGAATAAGAAGAAAGGTAGGTTCATGGGTTTTTTGTCTGTGAAGTTCCATAGAAGCCTCAAATGATACTGGTACACCTTGCTAAATCTACCCTCACATGTGAAATACCTCTAGATAACTTTCAAAATCTCACTGTAATGGTCCTGAAGGTAGATGGTGGGGAAAGTTGTAGCAAACTTATCACTAAACTCAGGCTTGACAAACTATTTAAAAGCTGAAATATCAAGCTCATCACCTTTGAACCATTTTTCACCTGTTGTGGGGAGACTTGTGGCATCTGCAATGAGTTTTTTTGTGACAATGATTTCCACATTCCCTAACTTAACTTTGCTATCATGGAAGTTCAAGGTAAAGAGGCTAGCCAATCTTGTATTATGACCCATTTAATGGACTTTCTAATAGAATAGAATGCAACCAACATTCTCGAAAGCGACTCTAATGGGTGGGGAGGAGTTTATTAGGTTTAGGGTGTTGGGCTCAATGCATAGAATATCCTCTTCTTTTTTTCTAGTAGTGGGAGCCATTAACCCTACACGTGCAAATTTCAACTTAAACTTTATGAGAAGCTACATTTATAGGTCAGAGAGTTAGATACTTGAAAACTGTGACAACACAAACTTCACCAAATAACAATATTATATAGTGATGACAAAGTAGGTTTCTAATGTTCAAGACGAGCAGGAAAACACTCTATTTCACTTTACAAATTTTCCTTACCACTTAGCATTGCATGATGACTACATTTTCTCATCAAAAAGACATGACTTCAAGCTAGAAATTTGACTGTACGCGTGGTTTATAGGCAAGGTGTGTGTAGCAAAGGTTTTTAAAGAGAATGCAATAAAATCTTTACTGTCCTTAATCTGAGCATTGAAAAATAAATTCACAGACTGGGAAACTGATTCCTACCTCCCACACTGCTGAAATTGCTATGTGTTAACTCTAGTGGCTTCAAGACACACTGCGTAGTGGTTCTGTAACACTATGTGTAGCGACAACACAACACATTTTCTAATGGCTAACTCTAGGCAATGATGCATCCATGCTATTTATTCCTTTAGATCCAATGATTTCTCACCTTGTCTTGAGGATGAACCACATTAGTTGGTTCGAAACGTCGACCCAATCCCAACTATGTGATTAATCCGAAAGACTGAAATATACATTATGGATCACAAAAATCTTAGATCTAACAACGCAACATAATTTTTGAAATTCTTTTGCAATCTGCCTTTCAATGCATAACTGGTCTTCAAATCTCCTACACAATGAACCAATACATTTTCCTGTGATCAGAAACAATGAAAATGGCAGCCTCCTGGAGTGATTTGAAAATGATTCCTAATCTTTGATGATGTAATTAAACATGGTGTTTAATTGGCGCTCCACCTGAAAGCAATCATATTTGAATTTGGGAGCGTGACAGGATCTGAGAAAATGATGTGGGTATGATGACCAAAGTTTGTGTATGGTGTATGTGGGTGAGGTTCACTCATCATACACAATGATGCTTTAGCAAGGGAATTTAGGCCTAAAATAGAGATAATGGATAACATGAATATTTAGGAATAGGAATTTCTTTTGAAATAATAAGGGGATAAGGGAATAGGATAAGTAGGGCTAAGGAAGAAAATAGGGAATGGGAAATGATGGAAATGAATAATATTAGAAGAGGGACAAAAAATTGTGACATTTGTGACCATACTTCGTTAGACCTTATCCATTTGACTGTAAACATATGTTCAGGTGAACCACTCTAACAAACCCTGAAAACCCTGACTCAAAAATTATAGTGACAACTCTAAAAAACAAACACCCCTTCCCATTAATGATTGAAACTTTGATGACCAAGTTCATGATGACTTTCCAAGAAGTTTTTGGTTGACCTCATTAAAACAAAAATGTTTGTGAGTTTGACTAGTTCAATGAAAAAAAATTATGGATTCGAAGACACTCGACTACTAATAAACTAAATGACTCTAATAGGCCAGAGCTATGATGGGTGAAGCAGATGTACCTCACATATTTCGGGGAGAAGTAACAAAAGCGACATTGTACCTATCAAGCATAACACAACTCAAGCCTAATAGTGATAAAACTCCCTATGAGTTGTGGAAGGGGAGACCTGCATCAGTTAAACACTACAAGGTGTTTGATAGCAAATGATTTCTCAAAAGGAATGATAAAAATATCATAAATTTTGATTCACGCAGTGATGAGGGTATATTACTCGGGCAATCTACTCTAAGTAAAGGATACAAGTGCTACAACAAATGAAAAAAGATGATTGAGGATTAAATTGATGTAGTAGTAGATGAAGCTTCACAACCTGAGTCCTCCAAAGGAAACATGAACTCAGATTGAGTATAGAGTTCAGACATCAGACCCTCAGATCAAGATGAAACAGGTTTAGATAACGTAGATGTGGAAACGAGCACAACTCCAAGGCCCAAAACACCTTCCAGGTATGTACATAAAGAACACCCTGATATTCAAATTCTTGGAGATCAAAGATTTGGTGTTTAGACCGGAAGGAAATTTGTTAGCATTCAAGTTATTAAAATATTACTCTACTATCTCAGGTTGAGCCTAAAAACCTCAACGAAGCAAGTGAGAACAAGTTATGGGTGAGAGCTATGAATGAAGAACTTGGTCAAATTGAGAAGAATGACACTTGGGAGCTTGTTCCAAGACCTGGAGAGAAAAATGTCATAGGTAAAAAATGGATCTTCAAAAATAAGCTAAATGAGAAGGGTCAAGTAATTAGGAATAAGGATCGATTAGTTTGCAAAGGGTATGCTTAGATAGAAGGAATAAATTTTGAGGAAACCTTTGCACCAGTAGCTAGACTAGAAGCTGTCATAATGTTTCTTGCCTTTGTCAGTCATAAAAACAAAAACATCAAGGTATATCAGATGGATGTGAAATCGACATTTCTCAATGGAGATATCGAAGAAGAAGTTTATATTGAGAAACCCTAAGGATTCACGCTCATTGAAAATGAAGGGTTTTTGTGTAAACTGAAAAAGGCCGTATATGAACTCAAACAAGCTCCTAGATCCCAATATGCAAGACTGGATTGATACCTTCCGCAACAAGTCTTTAAGAAAGGTATTGTAGACAACAATCTATACATTAAGTCTGAAGAATATTATCTACTCATTGTAGTTGTGTATGCAAACGACATAATATTTGGAAATGATCTGGAACAATTGGGACATCAATTCACAAATTGTATCTAGACATAGTTTGAGATGTCCATGACCGAAGAATTATCCTTCTTCTTAGGACTAAAAATTTCTCAGTAAAAAAATGGGGTATTTATCTCCCAATCCAAGTACCTATGAGAAAATTTGAAGAAGTTTCAGCTGGAAGATTGCAAGCCAGTTAACACTCCTATGGTTACATGCTAAAAATTGTGCAAAGAAGATGAGACACCATTGGTAAATCATACTGAGTATAGATCAATGATAGGAAGCTTCTTGTATCTCATAGATTTAAGACCATACATCATGCAAGCAGTGGGTCTTGTGGCCATATTTCATGGTTTTCCTCATGAAAGTCACGTCATTTCTGTCAAAACGATTTTCAAATATCTTCAAGGAAAAACTTATTATGGACTATGGTATGCTAAGAGAAAAGAGTTTAAGTTGAAAGCTTATACTGATGTTGCTTGGGTAGGTAGTATTGATGATAGGAAGACCACCTTTGGTGCAACATTCTTTTTGGGAAATTTCTTAGTTTCCTAGGTCAACAAAAAACAAAACTCCATTTCTTTGTCAACTGCTAAAGAAGAGTATATTGCAGCTACCACTTGTTGCTTGCAAATTCTATGGATGAAGTAAACTTTGAAGGACATTAAGGTAGAGTTGACTAGTCCTATTCCAATCATGTGTGATAATACTATTGCCATCAATATATCTAAGAATCTTGTCATGCACTCAAAGACCAAGCACATCCCTATCAAGTTCCATTTTTTAAGAGAGCAAGTTGTAGCCAATGTTGTTCGAATTGAATATGTTGCCACTAAATACCAACTTGCAGATATCTTTACTAAGCCACTGGAAAGAGAACCCTTTGAATATCTCAGGCAACACATAGGAGTTGTGACTCCTCCTCCCAAATGAATCAACTATAATGTGTGTTGGAAGCTACTTAGCATGTGGGATCAATTACATAGTAGGCTACATTGTTTTAAGGGGAGTATTCAAGGGCATCCTTTGCCATTGATGCCAAAGGGGGAGAAGATTACTCATGGATCAGAGAAGAACAACAATGAAGAAGACCATGCCTGGTTTCGAGGGGAGATTGTGTTGTTTCCATAAATGCCAAAGGGGGAGATTGTTGGACAATTTGTTGGCATTATGATACAAGTGTTGTCCTTGATGGAAACTCACTCAGAGGTATGATATAGGTGAGGGCAACTTAATCAGATGACAGTAGGTCAAAAGAAAGGTATACGTAGGTTAGACTTGATGAAAGTGCGTATACACGTGGGTGAGTAGAGAAAAAGGCACGTATACGAACACATGCAGGTTCATAGAAGTAAAGGCGCGTACATGTTGGAAAACTAAGTTTTGGTCCGTGGTATTTGGTCCATGGTATTGGTCCGTGGTATTTGGTCCAAAGTATTGACCCCACTTATTGGGTCCAAGGTATTGGTTCAACATGGTTTTGGGCCATGGTATTGAGAGAAGCCTAAACCTATATAAGGAGAAGATCATTAGGCCAAGGAGAGGAGTGAGAAGGTGATGAATATCTGATGAAGTGTGAGATCTAGTATGCTGGTTATGGGTTTGTGATGCTTAGCTTGATCTGAATCAAGGATGCACCTATGTGGATGATGATGGATGATGGATCAGGATATTAAGGCTTGGAATGTTTATGATTATATGGTTTGATTATGGATAGACTAGATTTGAATTATTGGCGCATGTTTATTTTGTAAATGTTATGTTCTAATGTCTGAAATAGCTACAAAGTTATAAGTTAGAATTTGCAGATCTATATGCGGGTTGTCTTTGGTAAAAGCGCGTATACACGCAGGTTGGGTTCGTTCGAGTAGCGTATATAGTATGAAGTATGATATTTGAAGTTGCAGTTGGATCTGGTTGTTGTTGCAGAGTTATGTTGTTTGTTCTGTGTTCTGGTGACTGTGTTGTTGACAGGGTTTCAGTATTGGGTGATTCAGAGATTGATGATGCAGGTGTAGTTGATTCTTGTATTGCAATAGTGATTGTTTTATGGATCTAGTATGAAAATGTATGAAACGTGGTCCTGGGAAGATCGTAGAGTTCAGTAGGCCGGCGCCTACGTACTAGTAAACATATCGGCCAGTACAAGAGCCAGGGGATTGTAGCTCCCTTCTAGGAGCAGCTGGAAAACGAGTGAAGGTTGGAGCCTTTAGTAGGTCGGCGCCTACGTACTAGTAAATGGATCGGCTAGTACAAGAGCTAAGAAGGTTGTAGCCTTCTGCGGGTAGAAGCCTGCGTACTGGTATAAGACTGCACTAGTACTATTTTAAAAAGAAGTTTCATATTAAAAGAAGATAGAGACGAATTGCAGCAGGTGGTTTTCACCCACATTGGGTTTTCACCTTATATCATGGTGTTCATGTGTGCTCCTTATGTGTGATGATATGTTCTGTTTTACTGCACTTGTTTACTGTTGATATGGTTAATAATGTTCTGATGCACTCATTGAATATTAACTAACTGAATCATAAGTTTATTGGATATACGCTAGTTGCATTAATCACAGTTGCGTATATACGCGGGTATCCTTAACTGAAGTAGCGTCTATGAATCTGAATATGAAAATGAAAAAGTTTTATTGATTTGATAATATTGATTCACCCCCCCCTCTCAGTATTATTTCCAACACAATTGACATTGTCTGGATGGCTAGTGGCTACAAGTATGTTAGCATTGATGTCAACCAGATTAGCATGGAGGTTTGTGGCAGCATATGCTAACATTGATTTTCTTGATGTGTCAAGCTTAGGGGGAGTCCTATGGTTACTCGAGTCTCTGGTAGAGAATCACCATAGTAGCATGTTTATTGGAGAAGCCATAAAATGATGAATATGGTGGTTGAGAGTCCAATATTCTAGGCATAAGAGAAGGGCCAAGGTGCAAAGAACAAGAGAGAGTTTGCAACCATCTCTCAGGTAGAAAATAGGATCAAAGTATATAGTGGAAATTCTCCACTGAAAAGTGCTTTGGAAGAGCTTTCCAATGGTGTGCGGAAGTCTGAAAATAACCTTATGGATCAAAAGTTATTGATTATTGAAGTTAGGTTCTTGAAGTACTAAGCAGGCTGAAATATCGGAGTAAGCTGGCATTTCAGGACCTTGGGAGGAAAAAATTTCAGAGGCTTGGAGTTTTCGGATCTAATTCTTGGAACCTGATATTGGAAAGGCTAGAATGTTTTACCTTGATGGTTTATTTCCTCGGTGGTTTATTTGAAAGGAACTTGATATCAGAAGGGTTGAGCTGGTAGAACATAAAAGGGATGAATATCAGAGCAGGCGAGAACCTCGGAGGTTTAAAAATTTGCAGATCAAAATGTCGTAAGTTCTTAATAAATGATTTCCTTTGAAAGTGTCGAGGGTTGTAGGAAATAATATTTACAAAGGAATTTGCACGCAAAATCAAAGAACTAGGGACCCTTTCTCTCTCCTTTGATAGGACGCATGACAACCATTGATTGGTCCTTAGGAGATGACGTGGAAGATGATGTCAGTATGACGTGGTTGTACAAAGGAAATGTGGTAGCCAGATTTGGAAATGTTGGGTGGCCTAATGGGGCAAATCCAGGGGACACGTGTCACAACTAAGGAGACACCACTTGGAGTTGATGACATCAACATGACATCATCTTGGAGGTCGGAATTTCAGAGGTTGGAGTTTTCGTAACTCTTGTCTAATTGTTTTATGGGAAAGTTATGATCTGATGTGTGGAGCTCCGATGTGACTGAAACATGGTCATGGGAGACCCAAAGGACCAAGGGTACAAAGAAGGGCTAGCACGTAAGTGTTACGGAATATATCAGAGGCTGAGGACATCGTAACTCTGTTGTAATTGCAATTTGAAAAAGTTATGATATAGGGATTGCCGATGTGTTGGAACTTGGTTGTGAAAGCCAAAAGAACCAAGGGCGAGAGTGAATATATAAGGAGATAGGCCCCTGGAAGGAGATTTAAGGCCTTAGCACCTAAGTGCTATGCCCTCGATCATGGAATTTGGATCCATGGAGGAAAAATGAGAAGGGGCTAAGAAAAAGTAGTCAAAGGCATTTCATAGTCTTGGAATTTCTTAACATCATTAGAATAAAAGTTACAAGATATGACAGGCCCGATATTCCAATATAGAGGAGTGATATGCCAGAGGTCATAGACAGTGGTCCTATGGCAGAAATGTGATAAGGAGCTAAGCAGGAATGGGTTAAAGGCATTGAAATTTTGTGATATCGTAATGTATCACTTAATAAAGTTACGATATGTTAAGGCTCCGATATTACAGTATAGAGTGTTAAATGATGAATGTGTCGGAAGTTATAGAGTAAATGCATGCAAATAATTTAGTGTCATGGGAGTAATGGTGGTTGCAGAGAGCGATGGGTCAAGACGATGAGGACCACGATTCTCAGAAAAGAATTATTGGGCTTGTCTTCATGTTGAAAAAAGCTATCTCTGATCTCCCGTGCACACCTTATAGAAATAAATTAAGAACATAGAAGCCATGCTGAAGTACAATCAAGCTCTATGAGCCATGAATAAGCATGGGGAGTCTCATTGGAGTGTGTAGGTGGACTAAGATTAAATTCTCAGCATGGAGAATCACACAGGGAGTTGGTGAAGTGAACAAATCCCATTCTCATGTTTTAATGCAACGCCATAATTTGTGAAAAAAAACACAACAAAAGAATGGAGTTCCATGCCAAGAGTACACTCTTGGTTAGTATGGATGGTGACAAAGACAACATTGAGCTCAATGGAGTAGAGGAAAAAAACTCAATATTTCCATTAAGAAACTTGGGGAATAAAATATTGTTGTGTAGGTGTCGAAGAGTGTGGAGTAGTGTGTGCAAAATTTGAGCAACTTAGAACTGAAGCAAAGTGTTGCAGAGATCTTGTGCAATAGAAGGCCGAGAGTAGAGTATATATTGTTGAGAGCAAAAGGATGAGTACATTGTGCTACTGTAGAGTGAGCAGAGGATAGGATGCTACTGTGTGAGGCCCAAAGAGTCTGTGGAATAGTAGAGGATAGAGAGCAGAATTATGATACTACAGTGAACTAGATTGGTATTTCTTTGTATATGTAATTGCCCTTGTTTTCGGTTTGAAAATTGTACGAAAAGTAGAACAGTGGCTAGAGAAGTTGTTGGCCTACATTCATAGAGGCATGTGCCTCTTAGCAAGTAGGTGCTTTCTATATTAATGGGGTTGATGCCTCCTTTGAGTGGGTTCTCACAAACAAATTGATGTAATTAAGTAGGTGTTAAATTTACATCATAACAAAAAACAGATTGGTGGTTTTCTCCCTTTGGGTTTCCACATAAAAATACTTGTGTCAATATGTGTATGCTACTCATGTGATGGATTCTATGTACTTCTAAATGCCTTATATTGTTTCTCATTTGTATTGTGTATGAATTCTCTCATAAGTAATTGACAATAGAGGAAAGAACCAAAGACTTATTCATAAAAAGTTTTAAGAACCTCACTATTATTGATTCACACCCCCTCTAAGTAATTCCTTATTCCAACATTTCTTATACAACAAACCTGATAGAAAGAGTCAAAAGTGTTGGGAAGAAAGATGAAAAATATTAGCAAGTGAACGAAAAATTGCTGCAAAGTGGTGAGGATGAAGATTACACCTCAATGAGGATGACCTAATCAGTTTTAAAAACATAGTTTATGTGCCAAATAGTGATGAAGTAAAAATAACTAATGAAAGAGTTCCATGTTAAACCTTATTTAGGCCATCCAAGGTATCAAAAGACCCTTACGACCATTAAACAGTACTATTAATGTCCAAATTTGAAGAATGAAGTGCTTAATTTCGTTGAAAAATGCATAGAATGCAAGCATGTAAAGGTCGAGTGAAAGCATCCAAAAATATCGTTGCAACCTATCCCCATTCCAAAATGGAAGTTGGAGGTAATTTCTATGGATTTCATTACTGGATTACCTAGAACCACTAAGTAGCATGATGCAATCATGGTGGTGGTGGATAATCTAAGAAAGGTAGCTCATTTTGTGGTTGTCAAATCCACTAATTCTACTAGTGACATGGCAAAAATATTCATAAAGGAGATTGATAGGCTACATGTCATCCCTAAGAAGATTGTGTCAGAAAAATATGTTAGGTTCACTTCTAGGTTTTGGAAGGAACCGTTTGAGGGATTGGGAACAAAATTGAAATTTGGTACAACCTATCATCCACAAACAAATGGGAAAACAAAGACGATTAACATAATCCTTGAAGATATGTTAAGGATGTATTTGAAACATAAACCTAAGAAGCGGGAACAATATATTCCACTTGCGGAATTTTCATACAACAATAGATACCAAGAATCCATAAGGATGAGCCCTTTTGAGGTGTTATATGGCAGGATTTGCAACACTCCTGTTAGCTGGAGTGATCCCATTAATAGGGTCCACATAGGAACTAATATGCTCAAGGACATGGAGCAATAAGTTTAGATCATAAAAATAAATTTGAAGGTGGCACTTGATAGGCAGAAAAGCTATGCAAATCAACATAGGGTACACAAAGAGTTCCAAGTTGGGGAGCATGTTTATCTGAGAATTAAACCCAAGAAGAGTTCCCTAAGGATTGGGACATGTGCCAAGTTGGCACCATGGTATTGTGGGCCTTTTGAAATCCTTGAGAGGATTGGACCAGTGGAATATAGGCTGGCTTTACCTCCATTAGTTAGAGTTCATGATGTTTTCCATGTCTCTTTGCTTAAAAGATATGTGTAGGATTCTAATAATGTGATTGATTTGTTTGTGCTACAGGTGTAACTAGAGGGAGAGTTTCACCCAGATCCAATGTGCATTCTAGACCATAGGAGTCTCATGCTCCAGAATGAGCCATAGAGATATTCAAGGTGAAGTGGAATCACTTTGGGCCAGAGGAGGCCACATGGGAATTGACTGATTCCATGAGAACTGATCACCCCTTCTTGTTTGCTGGTTAAAGAAAGTGTGTATATGATTGTAAATATTGTATAGAGTTGTGTATATAAAGCTACATAAAAAAATATGTAATCATGTTTTATTATGATGTTGCAAGTGGGCAGATGAACACATAGGGCGATGTTCCCTTAAGGGGGAGGGTTCTATGACAACCCCAACCATGGTTCTCTCCTAAAATGCATTGTAAATATTTTTACAAATATGTGAAATTTAAAAAGGGGACTGAGTTAAAGGGACACAAATTCCAGAGCTCGGGAGGAGGAATACTTGCTTGGGATGATTGAGGTTTTATTATGTAGAGAAAGAAACCTGAATTGTTTGGACAACCATTAAAGGCTAGTGGGTGCATGATTTTAATGGGCTAGATCTTAAATTAAATGAGTTGCAAATAAAGGACTGTTATGAAACCAGCTCACAAAAAGATAGAAAAGATAGATCAACACCTTAGAATTCAGCCTCTTCGAGGGGTCAACCTCCTTTACATTACATAAATGAACAATTCTTGGATGATAAAAATGAAAATACCTCCTTTCTATATATATGAGTCTAAGGGGTCATAATATAATCAGAGGCAACATAACAATAATAATGTAAGGGCATAATAATAACAATAGTGGCCTTCTATGGAGCACAATAGTAACAATATGGGGACTGCATGGGTACAACAATATAATAAGGGGGTTGTACTAATAACAATAAGGGGTTACACTAGTAGTATAGGGGCCTAACATGCCCCTCTCCTTCAAAAAGTGTTGTCCTCAATTCTTGAGTAGTTTTTGATGCTTCTGTATAAAATTTTTGTCCTCCCATGTGGAATTTTCAGTGGGTAAGTTCTTCCACTTGATGAGATACTCTGAAATTAATCGATTTCCTAGCTGTCAGGTTCTTGTTTCTATGGCTACTCCAGGTTCCAATATGATTTTTCCTTCCTCTTCAAGTTCTGGCAATATTGTTTGGATTGGGATATTCTGCAACTTTTGATTGAGTGGCCACACTTCTTTGTCCTTATTCCATTCATCCCTTGCTTCGTTTATCCAATTTGGTTGGATAATAGAAATAGCACAAAACAATGCTTCCACATCCTCATCCTTTCTTGAGAGTGCACCTGCAACAAAAAATTTCTTCCCTTTTTTGTAGATGATGTCAAAGTCATAACCCAACATATTTGTGACCATTTTTTATGTTCCTCTAATGATAATATTTGTTCTAAAATGTATTGAAGACTATCATGATCCATTTTTACCTTGAAGTGTCTTCCCATTGGGTAAGGTCGTCATTTCTTAAGTGCATGTAGTATTGCCAACATTTCATTGTCATAAATAGCTTGCTTGAGATGTAACCATAAAAATACCCAACCACCTACATCAAAACATTTTTCACTGCGATGTTGATCTACCTATTTTTTCATTCGATTCTACACCAAAGTGGCATTATCCTTTAAAAGTTGGAAAACTTGTTGTTGATGCTCGATGTGATGTTTCACTACTTGAACCTTTTTCTTCTTGATATTTCCTTCTATCCTGAGAGTTTGAGGAGTGGTAATTTCTTCCAATGCTTTACAAGGTATGGTTGGATTCATTTCTTGATGCTCGATGTGATCTTTCACTTCTTGAACATTTTTCTTCTTGATATGTCCTTCTATCTTGATAGTTTGAGGAGTAGTAATTCCGGCCAATGCATTACAAGATATGGTTGGATTCATTTTTTCTTTCTCGATGTGATCTTTCACTTCTTGAACCTTTTTCTTCTTCATATCTCCTTCTATCATGAGAGTTTGAGTGGTAATTCTTGCTAATGCTTTACAAGATATGGTCGGATTCACTTCTTCTTTCTCTAGGGTTGGGTCCTGGCATATATCCTCTTCTTTTGATGTTTCTACATCCTTTTCTTCCTCCTCTTATACTCTATGTAAAATAATTTCTTCTCAGCACACTTATGACCTTTAGTCCATTTTCTATCACAATTTTAACAAAGCCCTTTTTCTCTTTTTTCTTCCAATTGTTGTGGTGTAAGCCTTGTAGGTTTTGGAAGGCTAGGAGAAGAAACACTTCCATAATTATAGTCATGAGTTGTGGGATTCCTTATTTTCATAATTTCTCTTTCAATTTTTCTTGCCAACTCGAATGCCTCCTCCAATGAATCAGGTTCCCAAAAACAAACCTCTTGTTGAACGTTATCCTTTAAAGTCCCTATGAAGACATCAATCCTTTTCTTCTCTGGAATATAATTTACCCTTCTATTCAATTTTTGAAAGTCTTCAATGTGCTCTTCCATTGAGCCCTTTTGTTTGAGATTTATCAATTGGCTAAAGAAGGAGTTTCTCTTTGTATCCTCATAATGTGATATCATTTCCTCCGTGAAAATTGACCACGTGACAAGTGGTTTACCAGAACAAAGCCATTTATACCATAAAAATTGATTTGGTTCTAAATAATTAGGTGCAATACATACCTTTTGTGAAAGTGGTACACCATGTAGATCAAAATATTTCTCCATCTGTAGTATCCAATTTACCGGATCCTTGCCATCAAACTTCCTCATCTCGTTTTTTCTTGATTTTAGGAGCTCGATCTTAAAATGACTGTAACTCTGTAATTTTAGATCTTCTAGTTATGAATTCGTAACCTACAGTAGCCCTTTGCATTCTCTTTCCAATGCCACTAGTTTGATCCAAATTGGATTCTCCAAGGAAGAGTTATGCCAAATCTTCCACGGTGACTTGATTATAGACTAGTTCAATAGAGCGAACTTGTATGACGTTTCACGTGTCACTGTTTCAACCTTTGGATCTAAAAAAACTTACAAACGAAACTACAGTCTGTCCTCTTTTTGTAACTTCTGACGAAATTTCAATCCGATGCTCATAGAGAAAGTTATGACGAGTTTCCCCAGGTCACCTGTTTGGCATGTAATTCGGGAGTCTGCAAAAACCCTAACTTCCTCAGACTATATCTCCAAAAATATAGCGAGACAGGATCTGAAATTTAGACTCGAGGTTCAACACGATTTCGTCTCAAATGGGTTTTTTTTTTTTTCGCTTCTTAAACATCACAAAAAAAGAGTTATAGCGAAAATTCCACAATGACCTATTTGGAGCAACGAAACCCTAGAATCCAAAGCTCTGATACCAAATGTTATGAAACCAGCTCACAAAAAGATAGAAAAGATAGATCAACGCCTTAGAATTTAGCCTCTTCAAGGGGGAAACCTCCTTTACATTACATAAATGAAAAATTCTTGGATGATACAAATGAAAATAGCTCCTTTCTATATATAGGAGTCTAAGGGGTCATAATAGAATCAGAGCCAACATAACAATAATAATGTAAGGGCATAATAATAACAATAGTGGCCTTTTATGGGGCACAATAGTAACAATATGGGGACTACATGGGTACAACAACATAATAAGGGGGTTGTACTAATAACAATAAGGGGTTACACTAGTAGTATATGGGCCTAACAAGGACACATGCCCATACACTAAAGAACCTTAGCAAGGAAAAGAGGAAAAATATTTGGGGAGGATAAGACTAGGAAGGCAACAAGGATGGGGATGAAGAATCACTGCAGAATAAGTAAAAGGGAGCAAAAAGTGGAGGAGGAAAAGAGAGCAATAGTTGGAAGAAGGCACCACCTTGGAGCATCCAATGAGAGTATTCACTAGGAAGTGAAGAGAAGAGAAGGGGATTGGTCCTCATATTTCATGGAGGTTGTGGGTTGAGATGCTAGTCTCTAGAGACCTGTAACAAATTTGTTTCCCTGGAGCCCTATAACAACTTAGGTCCCTGGAGGTTGTGGGTTGAGATAGGGTCTCTAGATCCCTGTAACAACTTGGGTTCCTGGAGGCTGTGGGTTGGGATGTAATCTCTGGAACCCTACAACAGATTGGGTCCCCTATAGTTTGTGGGTTGAGACAGTAGGTTTTGGAGCCATGGACAGCTTGGGAAGAGGCTAATCCTGAAGAAACATCAAAGGAAGACTTGATTGAAGACCTATGGTTATTTCCTCACTGTTACAGTGGATTATGGACTTCTTGGAAGGGAGTGAATCACTATTAGCGCACTTTTGGTGAGGTAGAGAACCTCTAGACTCCTTGTGCTAAAGAAGATGGTAGTAGCCAACCAATGGGATTAAGGAAGAGGTCCTATGGGATTCCATATTTTTAATTGGCAATTGGTGATCGATTCCCTTAAGCAAGCATCCGCCTCAGACTTTGGAATTTGGTTTAGGGGTGACAACTACAAGTAAGTGTAGCTGCATCCGTCTATGGTTGGGTGTAGATTCCTTGTGCTTGAATTAATTTCCATACAATTTTTAAGATAAGTAGTCTCCTACACTTGTTTTAAATATCAATTAATCTATATTACATTTTGGATGAATTGGCACTACATCTCTGGACAAACAGGGAGACTATCAATGTATGAACATGTGGTTGCACCCCAATGGGGAGATGGTATTGATGGATATGTTAAATATATTTGTATGTGTGTGCTTCCCTAAAAACGAATGATATTGTTAAACAAACTAAGTGTGTGCTTCTGAACTGGAAATGAAGTACTGTGTGATATGATTGTTGGTATTGATCATAGGAAATTCGATGCATAGAATGTGTTATATATATATATATATATATATATATATATATATATATACAAAGACACCATGACTGCCATAGGCAATGAAATGATCCATAAGGATTTGGAATAACACTTGGAACATTGGGCACAAAGGCCCTTTTATTAACATGAGATGTTTACATAAGAGACTACCTGCTTGGAAGGGTCTGTACATATATATATGGATATACCTTCATTAGGCTATAAGCCATTGACCCTATGCAAAGGAATTATGCTAACGCTGAAGGGTTATTTTCCTTTTAGTGAAAGGATAGTCAAAACCCATGCAGGAAGGCTTAGTCAACCATGCATTATCAGTAGCATAGATATCTTCTGCTATCATCAGGGCATAGCTCGCTAAGCCCTGGAAGTTTCTACGTAGTGCCATAGGGTTTCTTATAGGCCTGTCATGGAGTCTAGAACCTTTGACATGTGGCTAGTGAGGTGAAGCCTTTCAAGAACTCACTATAGTTCCATGATAGAGTGGGGCTATAAGAGTGCCTATGCCAGTGCCCCTGGAATGCCATTATTACAAAGCAGGGTACATCCAAGGTCCAGGAGCTCATTAGAGTGGCCTTCACCAAAGCTTAGGAGGGGTAGAACTGTGGGGTGCACCAACAAGCTACTTTCTCCATCACAACCATTGAGAAATGATTCCATTTGTAATAGTTATTGAACCCATGTAGCAAAACTTTAGATAGATCAACTAGTGAGGAGCGATCGGTGAAGAGTTGGGGAAAGAATCTATGATGTCAGTTGAAATCCAGATCAGATCCATGGCTTAGGGTTGACAAAGTTTCCCCGGTCGTGCCATGGGAAACACTCGAAGTGGTGTACGAGGTAAGGCTGTAACCTTACAATGAAATTTAGGTGAATATTATCCTTGCATCGATCAAAACCACAGTCATGGTAGTCTCAAATTTGCAAGCTTTATTTGTACTAATGCGATTGGTCGCGAGAGTACTAATGTGGCCCAGAGGTGGAACCTAGAAGGTTCACCCTAGGAAATCGTGTTGAGAACTAGAGGAATAAGGTGTTGGGATGATGCATACATCGATTATTCCATTGACCAAAGGGGTGGAGCACTATCCACATAAGCCCAAAATTTTATCCTGGAAGGATGCGAGGGAGGTGCACTAGGAAGCTTCGAGAACACAAAGGCGAGATGAAATCACTTGATGTCACCCCAAAAGTTTCATCCTAGAGGAATGTTGGAGCAAAATAATCGAATGCACCAAGAAAGGTCTTGTGGGATGACACAAAGTAGGTGCATGGTAGGGCCCACACTATTTCCATGGTGCTATTGGTCGGGAACTGGTCCACATGTCGAGTTAGCCTAATGGGTTTACCCCATAATATCCACAAGTAGTGGCATAAAAAAATCACAAGGCTAAAAAAGCATCAGGCTAGTTAGGCATACAAGTTGGAATCAGAGGAGCATCCCCATAGAGAGGGAGTGGAGGCACTTGGGCCAATCAAAAATAGTAAGTCGTGGAGGTGAGACCCACCAAACTACATAGGCCTAGAGGTCTCACCCAAAATATTAAGATAAGTATTTAATCATAAATGTTGGGAGGAGACTAGCAGGATGAAGTAAGTCATACCACGCTGGCGGGGCACATATCCAATTGGTGGAGAAGGGTTCCCACCATCCAAGTCAGCCCGATGCCATGAATCTGGATAAGTAAATAGGTGCAACAACGGAGGCTCCGAGGTGAAGGAAGCGGGATGGCGTGGGATAACATGCAGTGGAAATAAGAGTGGATATGTGAACTAATGAGAAAGGATGCCGTATGACCCCACCCACACGTAAGCCTAATGATTTGGCCCTAACGATTATCAGAGAAGCGCGCCTAGGAATAATTTGACATGGAAGAGCGGGATGATGTGTCTCTACACATTATCTCAGAGGCATAATGATGTCTAGGACAGGCAAGTGGAGGAGGATGATCTAGAATGGAATAAAATCCCGAATGCTAGGCAGGCCAATGGTGGATTGCCACATGGCAACCTGATGAGGTCGTAGGGTAAAACCTTTGGGAGGTAATATCTCACAATAATAGGGTTTGGATTGAGGAAATTTTTTTATAGCACCAGATTCGTCTTGATGAGACGAACGCAATGGTAAAGAATACTATGAGTTTAGAGAATTTTGGGAAAAGTCAAAATCTTTTATGCCCAGTGACCGCCTCCTACTCTGGGTGTTGGGTAATGGGTTTTGTTACAGAAGCCATACCTCTTAGGTAAGTGAATGATCAGGAAGTCATATGTTTTGTTATTTATAACATCATTACTAGTTTTGGTGTTCCTAATTTACTTGTTTTTGACAAATATTTTTTTTGTTGTTGTTGCTAAAATTATATGATTTTGCATTATACAATAGTATTGTATTTTAGCATTCATCAAATTATTATTCGTAGAGTAAAGATTCTACATCATCCACGAACAAAAAATTAACTCGAATTATAAATAAAATCATGTTAAATGAACAAAGAAACTAACACAATGATTTGGCCAATGCTCTATTCTCTGACTAAGTTAATCCAAAACCATCTATGGGAATATTACCTTATTTCCTTTTTATGGTAAAAGGGAAATCCTACAATCGAACCTCTACCTCCTAGCCTTACAATTGTCCCAAGAATCCCGAGGTAGACCTTGCCCTGTTTTGAAACCAAGTGCTAGATAGTTTAATTCTTGATTCCCCTTTCTTGATAATTACTTTTGAATTTTAACTGTCTTATTAATTTTGTGTTCTCTTCATCAAGTAATTATACAAAAATTCAAATCATAAAGATCACAAAGAGACAAATAACACCAAAAATTAGGCTCCAAGCCATGGCAAATGCGCACAAGGGGGAAAACCCAACAATCATTCTCTTTTATAATCATATCAAAATGAGATATCCAAGACCCAAGGCCAAGGTCAAAAAATTCCACAAAGATCCAAGTCAACCCTCCTCCAAGTCTCCTCCAATCAATTCAAAGTCAACAAAATTCAATGCTGGTCAAACTCTTTAAAATCTAGTAAAGCCACAGAAAATTTTGGTCCTATAATAGAGGCTAAATTTTGGCCCTGTAACAGCCTCAGAAAACTGTATAAAACTTCACACGTGTGAGTAGCACTAGGGAAGAAAACTCATCTTCTCTCTCTCCTTTGACTATATTCTCTTTCGTTTTACTTTGATGGATTTATCTTCTTTTTTTTTGCATAGAAATCGATGTGATGTAATGAGTAATGAATGATCTTCCAAGAGGTTGAGTTGACTTGTATATATAGATGTTCAGGAGGGTCGAATAGATGCCAAATAGGCCGAATTATCCAAGGAGGGATGACTTGGTATTTTGTTGACTCTTTGGATAAAAATAAAAATTCTTTTTCTTTTCTTACAAAAGTCCAAATGGGACTTGACTAAAATACATTACTTTTTGACTCATAATAAATTTTCTTTGACTCTTTTGACCTTGTAAGCATGAAGAACATGCTTTGACTAATAAAATAAAATAATAATAATAAATATGTCAATGATAAAAAATACATTTTATTAAATTATGAAGATTGTCACTAGTTACATTTTCAACACTCCCTCTTAACTAGGGAGGCATTCATAATGACACAACAAAATACTCTCAAGTTTAAATATAAGAAAGGATCCTGATTGATAAACATCAATGATGATTTACATCATCATAGTCAACATTTTCAAAACATCAAGGCCTTGAATAATACACTCTATCTCTCATTAGATGAGAGCACAATGTTGGGAGGCATAAATTTGGATGCCACTGCTTCTCAAGGCACATACCCCACCCGGGTGTTTTGAAGGTATGACCTCATAGGACCATTTCCTAATCCCAATGAAAATTTTGTCTTGGACCATTCTTTACCAATTCCATCTATCCAACTTGTGATGTTAATCCTAGACAACCACAATGCATGACTTAAGAATGTACATCCCTTATGCTTATCCAATCCACCATTCTCCCTACCAGTGTTCATGCACTAGGTTTACAACTATTATTGTTCACCATAATATGTGACGCATGGAGAATATAGTGTCCATCCTCACTCCCTCTCAACTAGGAAGGAGATGTCCACAAGTCCAAGCTTGTCTCGCAAATACTCAAGCTTCTTGTTAGGAAGGGACTTCACTAATATATCTGCTACATGTTCGTTAGTGGAGATGTACAATAGCTTCATGACTACATCCTATACCATGCTTTGAATGTAGTGATACTTGATATTAATGTGCTTCATCCTCACATAGAAAACCTGGTTCTCTATCAACTTTATGCAACTTTGATTGTCACAACATATGATGGTTGAATCGAAAGGTCCTTCAAACAAATAAACAAGCAACTTATGGATCCAAAATGCTTCACGACTAACTTCACTAGTTACCATATATTTAGCTTCAACAACACTCAATGCAACAAAGTCTTATTTTTTGTTATTGCATGAAACCATAGGGGGGATCCTAAGCAAAAACAACCACTTATAATACTTATTCCATCTGCATCACTCCCTACCCAATCTGAATCTATGTAGCCCAATAACTAAATCTCATTTCTTGTTACTAATCTCAAACAATGATGTATGATCCCACAAAGATATGTCAAAATGTGTTTTGCTGCTATCGAATGGTCGTGTCTAGGATCCATTTGAAACTGGATAAGAGTATTTACTACAAAACATATATCTGGTGGGTGTTCATGAGATACATAAGAGAACATATTAGTTGTCGGTAAGGTTTTGGATCAACAAAACTTGAGTCTGAACTCCAATAGAAGTTGCAACAAATATGAGAGATCTAATTGTTGTGTACCTTATTGTAGGAGCAAAAGTTCCATCATAATCAATTCCTTCTTGTTGAGAGAATCCTCTAGCCTCAAATATTGCCTTGTATTTGTCAATACTCCCATCAACTGCATCCTTAATTTTGTACACCCACTTGGAAATCACAACTATTTTGTCCTTTGGTCTAGGAATGATTTCACAAACATCATTGTCCATTATTGATTGATATTCTTCTAACATTGCATTCTTCTTGTTATCACTCCAGGAAACTCTCCTAGGTTGCAGCTCGGAGATGCCTGGTAACATATAATCTTCAATATTGTTCTCTGAACTATTGGAATAAATGATGGTTTGGATCAAGCCGGATAACCATTTCAACTATGTTTTTACTCAAGACATGCATGAACACCATCAGCTCGCAAGGCTTTAGACCACTAATGCTCAATAGTTTATAGATTCAATGAATGGATGGAGAATATTGACCATACCTGCAAATGCATACATAAGCATAAATGAATGGCTAGCTACAGGCAGTAAAAGAGAATACTAACTATACCGGCAGATGCATATATGACCACATATGAATGGCTAGCTACAGGCAGCAAAGAATCTTGCAAATCTAATTCATCAACGCAGAGATAAATGACATTTATATGGCATTAGACACAAAAGAAACATGAACAACCTGTTCAAGTGAAAGCTTAGAGCAGAAGAGAAAATGGACATTGAACATATAACAACAAAAGAAGCTTGTATTATTAATGAATGAAGATGAGAAGCTTGAGTAGCAAAGTCTCATTAGTCTCCAGAAGTTGAACCCTTGTTACATTTAGTTTTCAGCTATTTATAGCTCTGTACAATGATGTTGAGCCTTCTGAGGCTTCACAGGTCTTAATATATCCCTCTATCTTGTTTAACTATTTGATCTTTGACTAGGTAGCATGGCTCGGAGGTTTCTTCTTCTGACAGAAGAATAACCGCATTCAGATATTTTGGGTAGCTTGTTGCGTTGTCTGGGAGCTCTCTCGTGCTAGAGATGCCCCACAATGTTTGTTGTTGTGGCTGTGTCGTGCTGTGTTGCTCTGTGGCCCCTTTTATTCCCTTTCCAGTCTCTGTTTCCTAATAGCCTGCCTCCCGGACTCTGCCATGTAGTGGAATGGGTCTTCGGGCCTCTGTAATCCCTTTAAAGGTTTCCTTTGACTGTTTCCTGTATTTACACAGAAAACGCTGCAATCACTGATAAATCCCGCCTTCTCTGTGTATTTTGGACTTCAAAAGTCCTCAAATATGGCTTATTCTCCTCTCGAGTCCACCTTTACAGTGATAAAACATCTCCACCATTGATTTGGGAGTCCTAGATCCAACAGTGGTGATCCATTCGAAATCTTGTTGGTTTTGTCATTTTCCCTTTATATTGGAAATATGTCGAAACATTGGAAATTATGAAAAAACATCCCTGGCCGACTTGAAATGCTTATATATTTCATTCCCAAACGCTTTCGGGTCTAGGCCTCATCACATTGATGCCGCTCTATGTCTCCCCTTTGTATTTCGTTATATAACGAAAATACGTAAAAAATGCATAAAAACAGGCCTTTAGCGGACTTCAAAAATTTATATATCGCACTTCCTGGACCCTTTCAGGTCCGGGCTTCATTGCAATCGCACTGCCCCAAGGCTCCCTTCGTATTTTCGTTATATAATGAAACTACATGAAATACATTAAAAATGGCCAATCCGCGGACTTCAAATATTATAGAACATCATATATAATGTCGTCGGGTTCGGCTATTGGGTCGCCCATATGTATATGTAAAGGCCCTACCCCATGGTTTCCGCCGATGTAACGTGGGTCATCGATCTGCGCGCGCGATCGACGGTCCATGTTTAATCGCCGATCGCAGTCGCAACTTCCGTATTGTCTGTGCTGATATCACCGATTGTAGTGTCCAATGTCGATTGCCACTACCTGCAACCGTCTATTTGTGATTTTCCGCTTAGGTCTCGGTCGCTGATCGGCCATATCTAACCGCTGCTATGCATTCTTGAGTTTAAGCCTCCGATACATGGTTTTTCATGATTTTGAAGTGTTATAGCCTCTCGATAGTGCATTTCTTCCGTTCCAAGGGCTCTCCTTCCTCGCTTGTTTGGATCTTTAGATGATCTTAAGAACTTTTGAAGACTTAGGGAGTGCTTTGGAGCATATTTGGATCCATTTGCATGATTTTAAGAAAACTTTGGAGACTTTGGGAGTGTTTTGGATCCATTTTTGGGCCAAATGCCAACAAAGCTAACACTGGCTCTTTCTGGGGTTGAAAACTCCCCTGTGAGGTTTCAAGAACTACAGAACAATGCCTTTCTTGGAAAAAACAAGATCAAATCTTCCTCCTAGTGTTGCATTGGGCATGGAGTCTATTTAGCATGAAATAAAAACTTGAAAACAACATATTTACAATACCAAGGCTTGAAAGCCTTAACTAAAATAAAATTCGAAGAACAGCCCATTGAATGGGCCATCAAAAACATCTCCTCCTTCCTTTGATGCATTCCTTTTGAGAAAATAGTCACCAAACTGAAAATTGACCCTTTTTACCTTTCTATGAAAGGTTTCTTTCTCTTGGTCAATGTGCATATCAGCCAATTCATCAAAGACTTGCAAAAGCCTATTGATTTGATCCTCTACTTCAAAAAATTTCGAGAATTTGACATTATCAGGCAGAGATGGTCTATATTTCACTTCATCTCTGTATGACTTTAGCCTTGGCTGTTTTGCTTGGAAGGTTTTGTACACCTGCTGAATGATCAAGTCTGCTTCATATTTTGTTGTGTCATTTGTGACCTGAAAAGTTAATATAAAAGATGAATCAGTGGATTCTTGTCTGGGGGACACAAAGACTTCACCTGTTCTTGTAGCTTCCTTAGAGCAAGCCCCATCAAAGAACATGTCCCAAATTTGTGGGCCTTCTTCTTCTATGATCTGGCAAATTTGTTTTTTAAGTTACGTAGAGGCTAATTGATAAGGCTTGGTAATGTCAAGACCGAGCTTATCCATGACAGGTTTAGGCATTGGATTATGGCTGGCTCCAGTGTCCAGAAGGCAATTATGAAGGATTTTATTATGAATAGTCAGAGAAACATAGAATTATGGGGAGCTGTCTTCACAATTTTCAATCATTGGGCTGAGAATAACAGCTGGTTGGCCGTCTTGCAAATTTACATAGTTAGTGGAAGCTTGGATGGCATTAGGCTCAAGAGCCTCAAGGATAGATTTCTTGAAGGACTCATTCTTCACTGGTCCAATTAGAGGCATAGGTATTCTTGGCTTCTCAATTTCTGATTGAAAACTAAAAGAAGGGGACTTGTCAAGGCCTCTTACCTCTATGGCTGGAGCTTTGAGGATGATAGGATCAACCGCTAGTTGCTTCTGCTTATTAGCTTGTTGTTCTGCAGGGACAACAACTTGATGAACAGGAGTCTCCTTGACATTATTCATCTTCGACCTTAGATTATATTGGTGTTGATCTTCATTTTGTATAACAGCTTCACCATCCCATTCTTGGCTGATCTGGTCATTGAATAATGACTTCTCATAGGCAGCTTTGGTTAAAAAAGTGGCGCTTCCTTTGTCTTCCATACAATGGATCTCATCATCTTCCTCAAACTGCTCTTCTTCCATGACTACATTCTGAAAAGGGGTCTTCACCCTTTGGTCTTCATTGGCATCTTTGTTTCTTTGCAAGATCTGCAACTGGTCATTTTCCCTTCTATATGGATTTGGATTTGGAGGAGAAAAGGTGTTAGGAACTTTTCCTTTCCTAGAGTGCTACTCAACCTTTAATTTGGAGATCTCAGAGGCTAATGATTATATCGTCTTGGCCATTTTATCAATCTTGGGATCTGAAGATGATGAAGGCTTGTCCCTTTGTCTCCTTCTATCAGCATTACCTTTGAGCTTTTCTGTAGCCATGATGTTTGACTCTACTTCAAGGGGCTGCATCTTGCATATCAGCTAAAGAAGCACATTTCCTCTCCCTCAACAGTAAACAGAAATCGGAATCAAAGGCACTGGCATAGATGAGTCTAGCAGAGGTAGTGGTGGGTTTCACTTCAGCTCGTATCTTGTTGTACATGCGGTTAAATCTCTTATTAAAATCAGAAAGTAGCTCACCATTTTCCCTCTTTAAGTTCCCAAACTCAGTGTGGTAGTAAAGGAGATGCTTCTTATCCCCCCAATGCTTTAGGAATGCATCATCTAAGGCCTATACTTATGATATTCTCCAGTAGGCATAGCATTCAAAGGAGTGGGAAATATTAGAGGTCCATACCTAGCAGCTATGATTACTTCCATTTTGATAGGTGCTTGTGGACCTGCAATAGCTATGGTGGCTAAAAGAGTACTGGTAGTTTGAATGATAGAGGGCTGAGGAGTGACTGATAAGACTAAAGGAGTATGATGGATAGGAGGTGAGGTTTCCTTTGGGCATACAACAAAAAGAAAACCTAAAGAATAAGGAGCTTTATGAATCTCTAAGTTTTTTTCTTCACTACTAGTATTAGAAGCTACACTCTCAACATATATTTGTTCTATTACAGGCCTTTCTTGAAGAGATATAGGAGATTGTTTAGGTTTACCTGAACCTGATGCTCCTTTCTACAATACCTTTCTCTCTTTGATGGTTTTTTTAGGGTCAGGTACTGGGTCAGCTTGTAGCTTCTGAGGATTTCTCTGAGTATGCCTCAAAAACTGAGCCAAACCTATGATGTGGAGTCGCCAAGAGGTTCAGCCTCTAGTAGAGTCGCCAGATAGATGATTACAACCAAAAATGTGCCCATACTTTGTCTATCATCAAAGCTGGATCTGTGTCGTTTCCCAGGGAAGCTGAGCTTCAGTTTCCTCTCCCTGGCAATGGCGCTAATTATGTTATCTCTCCAGGAAACTCTCCTAGGTTGCAGCTCAGAGATGCCTGGTAACATATAATCTTCAATATTGTTCTCTCAACTATTGGAATAAATGATGGTTTGGATCAAGCCAGATAACCATTTCAACTATGTTTTTACTCAATACATGCATGAAAACCCTCAGCTTACAAGGCTTTAGACCAATAATGCTCAATAGCTTGTAGATCCAATGAATGGATGGAGAATACTGACCATACATGCAGATGCATACATAAACATAAATGAATGGCTAGCTACAGGCAGCAAAAGAGAATACTGACTGTACCGACAGATGCATATATGACCACATATGAATGGCTAGCTACAGGCAACAAAGAAGCTTGCAAATCTAATTCATCAATGTAGAGATAAGATGACAATTATCTGGCATTAGACACAAAAGAAACATGAACAACCTGTTCAAGTGCAAGCTTAGAGTAGAAGAGAAAATGGACATTGAACATATAACAACAAAAGAAGCTTGTATTACTAATGAATGAAGATGAGAAGCTTGAGAAGCAAAGTCTCAATAGTCTCCAGAATTTGAACCCTTGTTACATTTAGTTTTCAACTATTTATAGCTCTTTACAATGATGCTGAGTCTTCTAAGGCTTCACAAGTCTTAATCTATCCCTCTATCGTGTTTAATTGTTTGATCTATGACTGGGCAACATGGCTTGGAGGTCTCTTCTTCTGACAGAAGAATAACCACATTTAGATATTTTGGGTAGTTTGTTGCATTGTCTGGGAGCTCTCTCGCATTAGAGATGCCCCACAGTGTTTGTTGTTGTGGATGTGTCGTGCTATGTTTCTCTATGGCCCCTTTTATTCCCTTTTCGGTCTCTATTTTCCAACAGCCTACCTCCCGGACTCTGACATGTAGTGGAATGGGTCTTCGGGTCTTTGTAATCCCTTTAAAGGTTTCCTTTGATTGTTTCCTATATTTACACAGAAAATGTTGCAATCGCTGATAAATCCCACCTTATTTGTGTATTTTAGACTTCAAAAGTCCTCAAATATGGCTTATTCTCCTCTCAGGTCTGCCTTTGCAGTGATAACACATCTCTACCATTGATATGGGAGTCCTAGATCCAACGGTGGTGATCCATTTCAGGCGCCTCTTTTGTAATGGAGTTAACTGCCCAATGAGGGTGGTTTTCTCTCTCCTTGTCCTGGACACGTGGCGGACACTGTATGGCATCGGGCGGAGTTAGGCCTAAACCACTTATCGCCTTTGGCTCCCCCGAAATCCTGTCGGCTTTGTCATTTTCCCTTTATATTAGAAATATGTCTAAACATTGGAAATTATGAAAAGATGGCCCTGGTGGACTTGAAATGTTTATATATTTCATTCCCAAACCCTTTCGGGTCCAGGCCTCATCGCATTGATGCCTCTCTATGTCTCCCCTTTGTATTTCATTGTATAATGAAAATACGTAAAAAATGCATAAAAACAGGCCTTTGGCGGACTTCAAAAATTTATATATCTCACTTCCCGGACCCATTCACTACGAGCTTCATCGCAATCGCACTGCCCCAAGGCTCCCTTCATATTTTCGTTATATAATGAAAATACACGAAATACATTAAAAATGGCCAATCCGCGGACTTCAAATATTATAAAACATCATATATAATGCCGTTAGGTTCGGCTATCGGGTTGCCCATATGTATATGCAAAGGCCCTGCCCCATGGTTTCTGCCAATAGCGATCTGACGATGTAACGTGGGCCATCGATCTGCATGCGCGATCGACGGTCCACGTTTAATCGCTGATCACATTCACAACTTCGATATTGTCTGCGCTGATATCGCCAATTTGCCTCCGCCGATTGTGACCCGCCGATCCGATCATCAGCGATCATTGATCGATGGTGTCTAGCGTTGATTGCCTCTGCCTGCGATCATCGATTTGCGATTTGCTGCTTAGATCTGGGCCGTTGATCAGCTAGATCTAACAACTGTTGTGCATTCTTGAGTTTAAGCCTCCGATACATGGTTTTTCATGATTTTAAAATGTTATATCCTCCCGATAGTGCATTTCTGCCCTTCCAAGGGCTCTCCTCCCTCGCTTGTTTAGATCTTTAGATGATCTTAAGCACTTTTGAAGACTTAGGGAGTGCTTTGGAGCATATTTGGATCCATTTGCATGACTTTAAGAAATATTTGGAGACTTTGGGAGTGTTTTGAATCCATTTTTGGGCCAAATTCCAACAAAGCTAACTCTGGCTCCTTCTGGGGATGAAAGCCTCCTTGTGAGGTTTCCTGTAAAAAAAAAGATCAAATCTTCCTCCTAGTATTGCATTGGGCATGGAGTCTATTTAGCATGAAATAAAAACTTGAAAACAACATATTTACAATACCAAGGCTTGAAAGCCTTAACTGAAATTAAGTTCGAAGAACAGCCCATTGAATGGGCTATCAAAAACATCTCCTCCTTCCTTTGATGCATTCCTTTTGAGAAAACAGTCACCAAACAGAAAATTGACCCTTTTTAGCTTTCTATGAAAGGTTTCTTTCTCTTGGTCAATGTGCATATCAGCCAATTCATCAAAGACTTGCAAAAGCCTATTGATTTGATCCTCTACTTCAAAAACTTTCTAGCATTTGACATTATCAGGCAGAGATGGTCAATATTTCACTTCATCTATGTATGCCTTTAGCCTTGGATGTTTTTCTTGGAAGGTTTTGTACACCTGCTGAATGATAAGGTCTGCTTCATACTCTGCTGTGTCATTTGTGACTTGAAAAGTTAATATAAAAGATGAATCAAAGCATTCTTGTGTGTGGGACACAAAGACTTCACCTGTTCCTATAGCTTCCTTAGAGCAAGCCCCATCAAAGAACATGTCCCAAATCTGTGGGCCTTCTTCCTCTGTGATTTGGAAAAATGTTTTTTTAAGCTGCGTAGAAGCCAACTGATAAGGCTTGGTAATGTAAAGATTGAGCTTATCCATGACAGCTTTGGGCATTGCATTATGGCTGGATCCAGTGTCCAGAAGGCAATTATGAAAGATTTTATCATGAATAGTCAGAGAAACATAGAATGATGGGGAGCCGTCTTCACAATTTTCAATCATTGTGCTGAGAATAATAGTTGGTTGGTCACCTTGCATATTTACATAGTTAGTGGAAGCTTGGATGGCATTAGGCTCAAGAGCCTCAAGGATAGATTTCTTGAAGGACTCATTCTTCATTGGTTCAATCAGAGGCATAGGTATTCTTGGCTTCTCGATTTCTGATTGAAAACTGAAAGAAGAAGGGGACTTGTCAAGGCCTCTTACCTCTATGGCTAGAGCTTTGAGGATGATAGGATCAACTGGTGGTTGCTTCTGCTTATTAGCTTGCTATTTTGCAGGGACATCAACTTGATGAATAGGAGTCTCCTTGACATTATTCATCTTCGACCTTAGATTATATTGGTGCTGATCTTCAGTTTGTAGAAAAACTTCACCACCCTATTCTTGGCTGATCTGGTCATTGAATAATGACTTCTCATAGGCACTTTGGTTAAAAAAGTGGTGCTACCTTTGTCTTCCATACAATGGATCTCATCATCTTCCTCAAATTGCTCTTCTTCCATGACTGCATTCTAAAAAGGGGTCTTCACCCTTTCGTCTTCATTGGCATCTTTGTTTCTTTGCAAGATCTGCAACTGGTTATTTTCCCTTCTATATGGATTTGGATTTGGAGGAGCAAAGGTGTTAGGAACTCTTCCTTTCCCAAAGTGTTGGTCAACCTTTAATTTGGAGATCTCAGAGGCTAATGATTCTATCATCTTGTCCATTTCATCAATCTTGGGATCTGAAGATGATGAAGGCTCGACCCTCTGTCTTCTTCTATCAACATTACCTTTGAGCTTTTCTGCAGCCATGATGTTTGATTCTACTTCCAGGGGCTGCATCTTGCATATCAGCTAAAGAAGCACATCGCCTCTCCCTCAATAGTAAACAGAGGTCAGAATCAAAGGCACTGGCATAGATGAGTCTAGCAGAGGTAGTGGTGGGTTTCACTTCGGCTAGTATCTTGCTGTACATGCGATTAAATCTCTTATTAAAATCAGACAATAGCTCACCATTTTCCCTCTTTAAGTTCCCAAACTCAGTGTGGTAGTAAAGGAGATCCTCCTTATCCCCCTAATGCCTTAGGAATGCATCATCTAAGGCCTCATTATCTGCTATAGATATTGGGGTTAGTTCTCTGAACCATTTTCTAGCCTCTCCATCTAGGCTTTGGACAAAGATTCTCATCCAGACATCATCTTCACTAAGGTCCAAGTTATCAACATAGCTATAGAATGACTTAAGATGTTCTTTGGCTGAAACACCTTCAGTTCCAGCGAACTTAGGCATTGACTTCTGATATTCTCCAGTAGGCGTAGCATTCAAAGGAGTGGGCAATGTTAGAGGTCCATACCTAGCAGCTATGATTACTTCCATTTTGGTAGGTGCTATGGACTTTCCATAGTTGTGGTGGCTAAAATAGTACTGGTAGTTTGAATGATAGAGGGCTGAGGAGTGACTGATAAAACTAAAGGAGTATGATGGATAGGAGGTGAGATTTCCTTTGGGCATACAACAAAAGGAAAACCTAAAGAATAAGGAGCTTTATGATTCTCTAAGAGTTTTTCTTCGCTGCTAGTATTAGAAGCTATACTCTCAACATATATTTGTTCTATTACAGGCCTTTCTTGAAGAGATATTGGAGATTGTTTAGGTTTACCTGAACCTGATGCTCATTTCTGCAATACCTTTCTCTCTTTGATGGTTTTTTCAGGGTCAGGTATTGGGTCAGCTTGTAGCTTCTGAGGATTTCTCTGGGTATGCCTCAGAAACTGAGCCAGAACTATGATGTGGAGTCGCCAAGAGGTTTAGCCTCCAGCAGAGTCACCAGATAGATGATTACAACCAAAAATGTGCCCAGAATTTGTCTATCATCAAAGCTGGATCTATGTCGTTTCCTAGGGAAGTTGAGCTTCAGTTTCCTCTCCCCGACAACGACACCAATTATGTTATCACTCCAAGAAACTCTCCTAGGTTGTAGCTCGGAGATGCCTGGTAACACATAATCTTCAATATTATTCTCTAAACTATTGGAATAACTGATGGTTTAGATCAAGCCAGATAACCATTTCAACTATGTTTTTACTCAAGACATGCATGAACACCCTCAACTTACAAGGCTTTAGACCACTAATGCTCAATAGTTTGAGATTTAGTGAATGGATGGAGCATACTGACCATAACGGCAGATGCATACATAAACATAAATGAATGGATAGCTATAGTGAACAAAAGAGAATACTAATTGTATTGGCAGATGCATATATGACCACATATGAATGGCTAGCTACAGGCAGCAAAGAAGCTTGCAAATCTAATTCATCAACACAGAGATAAGATGATAGTTATCTGGCATTAGACACAAAAGAAACATGAACAACCTGTTCAAGTGCAAGCTTAGAGCAGAAGAGAAAATGGACATTGAACATATAACAACAAAAGATGCTTGTATTACTAATGAATGAAGATGAGAAGCTTAAGTAGCAAAGTCTCATTAGTCTCCAGAAGTTGAACCCTTGTTACATTTAGTTTTCAGCTATTTATAGCTCTTTAGAGTGATGCTAAGCCTTCTGAGGCTTCAAAGGTCTTAATCTATCCCTCTGTGTTCTTTAACTGTTTGATCTCTGACTAGGCAGCATGGCTCGGAGGTTTCTTCTTCTGACAGAAGAATAACCACATTCAGATATTTTGGGTAGCTTGTTGCACTGTCTGGGAGATCTCTCATGCCAGAAATGCCCCATAATGTTTATTGTTGTGGCTGTGTCATGCTGTGTTGCCTTGTGGCCCCTTTTATTCCCTTTTCGGTCTCTGTTTTCTAGCAGCCTGCCTCCTGGACTTTGCCATGTAGTGGAATGGGTCTTCGGGCCTCTGTAATCCCTTTAAAGGTTTCCTTTGATTGTTTCATGTATTTACACAGAAAATGCTACAATCACTGATAAATCCTGCCTTCTCTGTGTATTTTGGACTTCAAAAGTCCTCAAATATGGCTTATTTTCCTCTCGGGTCTGCCTTTGCAGTGATAACACATCTCCACCATTGATCTGGGAGTCCTAGATCCAATGGTGGTGATCCATTTCGGGTGCCTCTTTTGTACTGGAGTTAACTGCACAATGAGGGTAGTTTTCTCTCTCCTTGTCCTGGACATGTGGCGGCCACTGCATGGCATCATGCGGAGTTTGTCCTAAACCACTTATCGTCGTTGGCTCCCCCGAAATCCTGTCGGTTTTGTCATTTTCCCTTTATATTGGAAATATGTCGAAACATTGGAAATTATGAAAAAATGGCCCTGGCGGACTTGAAATGTTTATATATTTCATTCCCAAACCCTTTTGGGTCCCAGCCTCATCACATTGATGCCACTCTATGTCTCCCCTTTGTATTTCATTATATAACAAAAATACGGAAAAAAATGCATAAAAACAGGACTTTGGCGGACTTCAAAAATTTATATATCTCACTTCCCGAACCCTTTCGGGTCTAGGCTTCATCACAATTGCACTACCCCAAGGCTCCCTTCGTATTTTCGTTATATAACAAAAATACACGAAATACATTAAAAATGGCCAATCTGCGGACTTCAAATATTATAAAACATCATATATAATGTCGTCGGGTCCGGCTATCGGGTCGCCCATATGTATATGCAAAGGCCCTGCCCCATGGTTTCCGCCGATAGAAATCCGGCGATGTAACGTGGGCCATAGATATGCACGCACGATTGACAGTCCACGTTTAATCGCCGATCGCAACTGCAACTTCCATATTGTCTGCGCCAATACTGCCGATTGCGACCCGCCGATCCGATCATCACCGATCGCTGATCGGCAGTGTCCAGCGCTAATTGCCACTGCTTGTGACCACCGATTTGTGATTTTCCACTTAGATCTGGGCCATTGATCGACCAGATCTAATGGCTGTTGTGCATTCTTGAGTTTAAGCCTCCGATACATGGTTTTTCATGATTTTGAAGTGTTTTAGCCTCCCGATAGTGCATTTCTGCCCTTCCAAGGGCTCTCCTCCCTCGCTTGTTTGGATCTTTAGATGATCTTAAGCACTTTTGAAGACTTAGGGAGTGCTTTGGAGCATATTTGGATCCATTTGCATGATTTTAAGCAAACTTTGGAGACTTTGGGAGTGTTTTGGATCCATTTTTGGGCCAAACGCCAAAAAAGCTAACACTTCCATACTTGATGTTCATCTGCCTTTTCGTAAGACATAGGTTCTGCTTCAATAAGTTTGGTCATATATGCTACATAACATGAATATCTCTTGGGTCTCTTGCTTTCTTTGAATGTTCCTTTTATTGATGCATGTCCTTTAACTTCTTGTAGAGTTGATCTTAACCAAGATGCTATTTTTTAAGATTGTGGAATGATGACAAGTTGTATAGTTTCTCTTGATCCTTCTGGTTCTTCATGATGATCAATTGTAGGTTTTGGAGGATTGTCTTGCCTTGGACTCTCTTCATTGGGAAAGATAATTCCTTCTTCTTCATTGAAGTCAATGGGGATATCCTTGGACTTCTTGTATGCAACACTTTCATTGAATGTGACATCTCTACTTACTTCAATACAACATTCTTCCTTGATGTAGATTCTATATGCTTTGGATGAGGTTCTATAACCAATGAAGATTCCTTTCATACTTGTAGGGTCCAATTTATTCCTCTTACCCTTGGGAATATGTATGTAGCTAGGAAATCCAATAATTCTCAGGTGATAAATATTAGGCTTCTTTCCAGTAAATGCTTCTTCCGGGGTCACATTGTTAAGAATTATGTGAGGACTTCAATTTTGAATGTAGACTGTTACCATAGAGGATTCTCCCCATAAGAACTTGGGAAGGTCTTTGTCATGTAGTATGGGTATTACACATTATTTAATAGATTGATTCTTCCTTTCAGCTACACCATTTTGTTGAGGATTGTAAGGAACTATTAACTCCCTCTTAATCCCATTTTATTTACAAAAGGCCACAAGTTATTTAGATGCGTATTCCCTCCATTATTTGATCTCAGAGTCTTGATATTCTTTCCTATCATATTTTCCACTTCTGGCTTGAACTCTTGGAAATTTTTGAATACTTCATCTTTAGACTTCAATAAATATATCCAAGCCTTACTGGAAAGATCATCAATAAATGTTACATAGTTTTGAGAGCCACCAAGTGATTTTTCTGACATGGGCCCGAAAACATCAAAGTGGATTAGGTCCCAAATTTCCTTGGATCTAGAGTCACTGCTAGGGAATGAATTTTCACATTTTTTCAAAGGGTACACCCTTTACAAAATCCTTCATGTTCTTCCTTTAATTGAGGCATACCAACAACCATTTGATTCAAGGATGGAAATATTTTGTAATGGAGATGGCCATAGATTTTGTGCCGCAAATCACAAGAGTTGATGTCCAAATGTACTAAAGCTTTAGGAGGAGGAGTTAGAAGTCTATGCAACCTTCCCTCATGAATCCTTATTGTTCTTTCATTTGATATACTATATCGCTTTGTCCAAACAATTAGTTTTCCATCAATAAATTTTACTTGTCTCCTTTATCTTCTAAACAAGAAATAAAAGAAAATTCCTTTTCAGTCTTGGAACATAGAGGATGTTGTTGAGATGAATGTTCCCACCAAATTCTAGCTCTATGGAGGTAGATCCAATCCCTTTGACTGAATAGCTATTTTGTCTCCAAGTTTGACTTTGTGAGAAGAGATTCCTTTAGATAGGGTATTGAGATGTCCACGTTCACCTGTCATATGCCTTGAAGCTCCACTATCGATTACCCACGTGCTTTCATCTTCAAATGAACCTGTAAGTGAAAAGTAGAGACTTCCATCCTTGATTTCCTTAGATAGATTAGAGATGAAGTTGGTGATGTATCCTTTGATGGATTCAAAGAGACTCCTTATATCCTTGATGCCTTCCTTCATGTACATTTCCGTTGAAAAGGGAGATAAGAGATAGATGTTGCAAATATGTCTTCAATCAAGAGTGCCAAAAAACTATGATCTTCAAGCTTCCTTCCTTCACCTTTTCTCTGACATCATGTTGAGAAACAAAGTGCTAGATAGTTTAATGCTTGATTCCTCTTTCTTGATAATTACTTGTGAATGTTAATTATCTTCTTATTATTTTTATGTTCTCTTCATCAAGCTATCATATAAAACTTCAAAGCATAAAGATCACAAAGAGACAAAGAACACCAAAAATTAGGCTCCAAGCCTAGGAAAAACACCACAAGGGTGAAAACCCAAAAATCATTCTATTATAGAATAAGAACAAAATTATATGTCCAAGACCCAAGACCAATACCAAACACTACCACAAATATCCAAGTCAACCCTCTAATCAAGTCAAAGTCAACAAACGTCAACATTGGTAGAACTCTTTGAAATGTAATGAAACCACAAAAAAATTAGGTCCTGCAATAGAGGTCGTATTTTGGTCATGTAACAACCTAAAAATACTACAGAAACTTTGCTCGTGTGAGTAGAACTAGGGCAAAAAACTCATCTTCTCTCTTCTTTGACTGCCTTCTCTCTCCTTTGACTTCAACTAATTTATCTTCTTGTTTTTTCACATAAATCAATGCGATGTAATGGGTGATGATTGATATTCCAAGAGGTAACGCTGAATTATATATATAGCTATCTAGGAGGGTTGAATAAATTCCACATAGGATGACTTATACAAGGAGCTCTGACTTGGTCTTGTGTTGACTCTTTGACTCAAAATAAAAAATTCTTTCCTTTTCTTACAAAAGTTCAAATGGACTTGACTCAAATACATTTATTTTTGACTCATAATAAATCATCTTTGACTCTTTTGACTCTATAAGCATGAAGAACATGCTTTGACCAAAAAAATAAAATAATAATAACAAATATAATAAATATGTCAATGATAAAAATTACATCTTATTACATTATGAAGACATACACTAGTTACATTTTTGACATGACCAACCATTCAAAGGAGGATTAACACTCTTCTTAAGTTGGAGGATGAAAGGTGGAAGAACAAAGAAACATTGGCCATTCATCAAAAGTGCATCAAGTGATGGTTCAATAAAATGTCTGCAGGAGATAAAGAATTTAGCGTGGGAGACCTAGTCCTGAAGTGGGATAAATTCAACAAGGATAAAGGCAAAGACACTAAGTTTTAATCCCTATGGATTGGTTTGTATATAGTGTTAGCGCTTGAAATTTCACCTCAGGCTGAAAAAGGTAAACTCCAAGGCAACATCAAACCACTTAGCCTCGTAGCTAGCCCTACGGGGCAGGAGAGGGCTCTCTCCGGTCTATCTCGGTAAAGATATTCAATGGGTGAGATAACCAATAAGGAAACACTGATTTTAGGCTAGTAAACTGATAAAAAGAGTTTGTTTTGGGATTTTTAGGGTTTTGGTGGAAAATTGGGGAAAGGCAATTTTGGGTGCGGGGATTGGACACAGTTTTCGCAGGGGGTTCTTTGGGGCAAGGTAGGAGACTGTATTGATGCCTTTGAAAGATTTGGATGGATGAGAATGATTGGTGAGGAGCTAAGGAGAGCAAGCAATCACCTTGAATTCTCCTTAAACAGCTGAAAACATTGATATTAAGCAAACTTAAAGGCAGAGCACAGCAACCATGAATTCTACCTTAACACTTCATTTGCCTAATTTGCAGAAGAAAAAGTAAGAAGATGATTCACATAAAAAACTTACAAGTACAAAGAGAAACACACCATCAATACATATAACCACAGGAATCCCAAAAAGGACTGCAAAACCCTGGTCTTTCTTCCTTTGCCAAAATTGCAGAGATACAATGAATAATACAATAGAGCTTTCTCCCTCAAGAGTCCAACCATGAAAATGACCAAGAAAGTACATAATATAGGCAATCTAACATCTTTCCTTGCCTCTAGGGGTCGAGCTCATCCTTCTAGGAGCTGTTTCAACCAATTCTAAACTGAGCACTAAAATCTAGGCAGTCAAAACAACTTGCCTCTATAAGCTAGGAAACTAATTCATTCATTAAATGTTTGCTATTTCATGAATGAATCTTCTAGAATAGGTAAATAAGTGTCATATCAACATGAAAATACATTAATTACATCAAAGAGGGTGAAAAATCCCATCCCAAGTCAAAACTGGCCAAAGCTGGGTGAATTCCTGAGCTGTAGGTGAAAAATTATGAAAATTGCCTGATAGGTTGCGCTTCTTTGGAGCTCCGTTTGAGGCACTTCCAGGTGTCCAAATGAGGAAAAAGTGGGCTTTTTGGAAATATCTGGATGTCTACTTTCCAACCCAACTGGAATTTTTCAATTTGGAGTTCATTTGCCCTGTCAAAAATCAAATGTCCCAAGACTGGTCAAAAAGTGCCAAATGAGGCTGCCTCAAGGAAGAGTGCTGTTGCAGTCAACCTTTGAATGCCTTCCTCAACCCAAAATTGAGCTCATGATAGCTCATTGGAAATATCTTTGTGTCTAGTTATCATTTTACCCATCCAAAAAATCATTTGGCCAACCAAGCTAGGATAAAACTTGATTTTACCAAGGTCACTTCAGAGGTGTCTTTGATTCTCCTGAGGCAACGGTATTCTTGACATTTCTCTCAAACCATGACACCTGTGAAAAAATTTAAGGAGGTTTTCTTCTTTAGCATGTTTTGGACAAAAACCTCTCTCAGTTTTCCAAAATTAATTTTTTATTTCTATAAAACATCTTTTGAGTGAAACTAATCCCGATGTGTGAAACAAGGAATTTCGTCGAAATGGAGCGAAATGAAGGGGATAGGGGGCTTCTAAATTCTTGGGGAAATTTTTGGGAGTGGGGAGGGATGTTAGGAAGCAGGGGAAAGTGGAATCTCAGAGATTGAGTGAGGAGAAGGGGTCCAAAAGGGAAAAACACAGGCCAAACCTAGAAAATTGCCAGGTTGTAGCTAGAAACTAGGGTTTGTGCAAAAATGAGGAATTTGGGGGATCTCAGTGATGGAAAGTGTTTGATAAGGTACATGAAGGATAGGGGAAGGTGTATGAACATCTGGATACCAGTTTTGCTAATGATTTGACCATCCAAGAGAAATTGCCTTCAAAACCGTAGGAGAGAGAAATGACCTTGCCTAGGTGCAACTGAAGCATGAACAAGGTGTAAAATGACTCATTAGACACTGAGATGATAATGACAACCCTATGAATGATGATAGACTCAGCTGAATAGTGACATAGATTGGAATTTGGGCAATTTTAGAAGGAGTGAAAGCAAACCCTAGACCTAATGCCTAGTGACCAAATTTTGCTTGAAGACTCACTGAAATGACAAAATTTGACCTTGACACTCTGAGACCACTTTGTAAGAGCATATTTGATCACTGGAGGAAGGCTGGAAAGACTGACACTAACATATAGTACATGAAAAGCTTGGACCTCACACCTATTGTCTACAATCTTTAGATGGGAAGACTAAATCCCTTATGATAAATGACCAAGATTTGAATATATATATTTAGTAGCAGCCATTGGGCTACGTCCCTCTCTTGTACATAGTGTTTTTTTTCTTTTTTCATATTTTTGTTTCTATTATGTATATATCCAATAATTTCTCTTTTAAATTTGTTTGCAATGCATTTAATTTTTCACATCGTTGTACATAAATAAGATATTGTGTGAAAGAGTATACGTCTTGGCTTGATGATAATTTGTCAAGAATTTAAGATGTCATTGTTGTAACTATGAAACCTTGGCAAGTTGTATATCTCCCCCTTTTTTTTGGTCTTGAATATCTCTAAAATTCTATGACATCCATATGGAAAATATGATTCATTCTAAATGGAAAACTTTAGTGGAGTTATGATACTTGTATCTATTATAGAATATTCGTTCCTCAAATCAATGTTTATATCAAATGGTGTCTTGAACATGTCAACCCAATTGAGTAGAAAAGGGAAAGGATAAAACTCAATCGAGAAAATCTACTTAAGAGAATATCTAAATCCTTGTAAAACAAGAAACAACCTCTCTTGCTTGTAAAATAAGTTAGGAGAACCCCCAAAAAATTCCAAGGAGAATAAATGAAAACAAGTAAAGGGTAAAGGAATGAGAAAGGCTTCCTACACAAAGAGTTGAAGCAAGCAACTTCACCATGGTACTGAATAGGCCTGATGGCAACACAGCACTACTTGTGATTTCTTGAGAGACTCTACTGGGGTACTGAACATGCCTACTGGTAGCAGAGAAACACCTAGGATTAGTACTAATAGTCTAAACATCCTAACTCATGAACACATACTATCCTTCTAACTAATTGAAATAATTTTAGTGGACTATGCGAGCGGATCAGAGAGAAGGTGCACGGTTCACATGATTCCGTGGGGTTTTTCTTGTTTTTTTTGGGAAGTAGTCTGAATAGTTTTGTAAAATGTGTTTTAACTGATGAGAGTAATATAAGAGACTAAATCCATAACCAAGGTTAAGTAGTGAAGCTAAGATAACTCATAGTATGAATCAATACTTCCTAAGGACTATACTTCAAGCATAAGTAAGGCTTAAACAAAGAAGTTAATGTCCTTCCAATGAGTCACCGTGTTGTATCTACTACAACAACCCTCCAAAATTCTCAACCTCATCCAATTTTGAAGCCCCTACCAATCTCTCTAAATATTATGCTCCTAAATTTTTCTAAGTGTTTGAAGTCACTATGGGATTACTTGAATCATCTCTAAGTAAAAGCGTACTTATTGTTTACAGGCCTATGTTAGGTCCCTATACTACTAGTGTAGACCCTTATTGTTATTAGTACAACCCCATTATTGTATTGTTATGCCCATGTAGTCCCCATATTGTTATTATTGTGCCCCATAGAAGCCCGCTATTGTTATTGTTGCGCCCTTACAATATTATTGTTATGTAGGCTTTGATTATATTGTGACTCCTAAGACACACATATATAGAAAAGAGGTCTTGTCATATGTATCATCCAAGAATTTTTCATTTGTGTAATGTAAAGGAGGTTTCCCCCTTGAAGAGGCTAATTTTTAGGTCGTTGATCTATCTCTTCTTCTATTTTGTGAGCTTGTTGCGTAACATTTGGTATCAAAACTTTGGATTCCAGGGTTTCGTTGCTTCAAACATGTCATAGTGGAATTTTCTCTATAATGTTTTTTCTACGATGTTTCAAAAGATTAAATTAAAACCTATTTGAGCTAAAATCACAATGAACCTTGTGTAGAAATTTTAGATCTTGTCTTGCTACATTTTCGGAGATATGATCCAAGAAAGTTAGGGTTTGTGTAGGCTCCCGAATTCCATCTCAAACAGGTGACCTTGGGAAAATTGTCATAAATTTTTCTCTGAGCATCAGATTAAAATTTTGTAATAAGTGATAGAAAGAGGATGAACTTTAGTTTTTTGGATATCGTTTTCAGTGCCGAAGGTCTAAATAGTGACACATGGCACTTCATACAATTTATATCTATTGAACAAGTCTATAATCAGACCATCGTGGGAGATTGGGAATAATGCTTTCTTGGAGAATCCAATATCGATCAGAATTGTTGGGTTGGAAAGAGGACTCTGAGGGATACCACAAGACAAAATTTCAGACCTTGTAGATCCGAAATTACAAAGATACTACATATTTAATATCGAGCTCCTACAAAGTGAAAGAAAGGTGTCTAGTTTTTTTTTAAATTGCATAACTTTTGTTTGAAAAATTAGTTTGAAGTGATTCAAAGGGCATAGTGAAGCATATATATCATTGTTTGAATTAAAAATGGCTCAAATAAATTAGATAGAAACACCTAGTAATAAAACCAAAACCTCTAGCATGACACATGAAGAAGAGGAAGAAATGCAACATGATATATCAAAATTACGAGACCAAGTGCAAAACATTTTTCTCTCACAAAAAGTAACAGAATCTATCGAAGCTATGATCAATAATATCAATGGTATCTAAGAAAAAATTAATGGCAACATGGAATATTTTATGAAAGACATGGAAAGTTTGAAGGAAGGTGGGACAAAGTCACTACAAGAAAGGTGTCCTAATGGCGAAAAGGTAGTAGAGGAAAATCATGATGAGAACAAAATAAAGGTTAATCATGATTTCATAGAACCTAACATTGGATTGAAGACCCACCATATTCCAAAGATAGATATGAGGAAGTTTGATGGCAAGGATCCGGTAACTTGGATACTACAGATGGAGCAATATTGTGATCTACATGATGTGCAAAACACACAAAAGGTATGTATTGCATCTTTAGATTTAGAACTAAATTAGTTTGTATGGTATAGATAGCTTTGTTCTCATAAACCACTTGTCACCTAGTCAATTTTCACGGAGTAAATACTAGCACATTATGAGGATACAAAGAGAAACACCTTCTTTAGCCAATTGATAAATCTCAAACAAAAGGGTTCAATGGTAGAGCACATTGAGGACTTCCAAAAATTGAATATAAGGGTAAATTATATTCCAGAGAAGCATAGGATTGAAGTCTTCATTGGGACTTTAAAGGATAACATATAACATGAGGTTTTCCTTTGGGAACCTAATTCATTGGAGAAGGCATTCAGGTTGGCAAGAAAAATTGAAAGAAAAATTATGGCAACAAGGAAGCTTACCACTCATAACTATAAATATGGAAGTGTTGTTGCTCCTAGCCTTCCACAACCTACAAGGTTGACACCACAACAATTGGAAGAAAAAAGAGCAAAATGGCTTTGTTACAGTTGTGATAGAAGATACACCAAAGGTCATAAGTGTGCTAAGAATAAATTAATTTACATATAAGGAGAAGAGGAGGAAGGAACAAGAAATGTCAAAATAATAGGATATAAACCAGGAGCCAACCCCAGAGAAAGAAGAAATGAATCTGACCATATCTTGTAATGAATTGACATGAATTACAACTCCTCAAAATCTCAAGTTAGAAGGACATATCAAGAAGAAAAGGGTAATAGTGTTGATTGAATCGGGTAGTACCCATAATTTTATTCATTGTAAGATAGCCAAGGAATTGAATTGCTTCCTATATCCAACACCAGAGTGTCAAGTAATGGTTGCAAATAGAGGAGCCATAAATTTCTTTGGAAAGTGCCATAATATCAAGCTATCCATGGGAGAATATGTCTTGAATAGTCCAATGCTTTCCATTAAAATGGATGGTGTTGATGTTGTACTAGGAGTCCAATGGTTACAATATTTGGGGACGATAGCTTTCAATTTTCAAGAAATTTTCTTGAATTTCTTCTGGGAAGGAAAAGAAGTTCAATTAAGGGGTATCATAGGGAAACTAGGAAATATAATCATCTCTAATGGCATGAAAAATATTCTAAAGAAAGAACAATGGGGCATAATTTCACAATTATGTTAACTAGAGGTTCAAACAATGAAATCATCTATTTCTCCTGATATCCAAAAATTCTTGGACAATCATTCTAAGGTTCAAGTAGTAGAAGATCAGATCAAGCATCAAAAACAAGTTCTCCAACTCTTAAAGGATAACCTCACTTTGGTGGAGAATCGAATGAAACAACATGAAGATCAACATCGTAGTGATAGGAGTTTTGATGTAGGCAACTGGGTATTTTTACGGATACAACCATACAAAAAATTGTCCCTCAAGCAAGCTAAGAAGGATACAAAATTATCACCAAAGTACAATGGTCCTTACACGGTATTGAAAAATATTGGTACTATGGCATACAAATTGGAGCTTCCTGCATCTTCCCGAGTGCACCTAGTTTTCCATGTTTCAAGCTTAAAGAAGGTTATAGGTAACAAGCTCCCATTTTAGACAATATTGCCAGAACTTGATGAGGAAGGAAAAATCAGATTGGAACCTGAAGCAATCATGGAAGTAAGAACCTGACAACTATGAAATTGATTAATTTCATATTATCTCATCAAGTGGAAGAACTTAACTACTAAAGAATCCGCATGGGAGGATGAGAATTTTATACAGAAGCATCCAAAACTACTCAAGAATCGATGACAATAATTTCGAAGGAGAGGGGCATGTTAGGTCCCTATAATACTAGTGTAGACCCTTATTGTTATTAGTGGAACCCCCTTATTGTATTGTTGTTCCCATGTAGTCCCCATATTGTTGTTATTGTGCCCCATAGAAGTCCACTATTGTTATTATTGTGCCCTTACAATATTATTGTTATGTAGGTTATGATTATATTGTGACCCCTAAGACTCCTATATATAGAAAGGAGGTCTTGTCATTTGTATCATCCAAGAACTATTCATTTGTGTAATGCAAAGGAGGTTTCCCCCTTGAAAAGGCTAATTTTGAAGTCGTTGATCTATCTCTTCTTCTATTTTGTGAGCTTGTTGCATAATAGCCTAACATATTAAATTATAAAACTACGGTCAAATTCAAATTTGGATATCTTATGTGATGGAGATGATGGTTTAATTAAATTCCTTTTTTCTGGAGGACCAAAATTGACCTAAAGATCACTCAAATTGGATAAGGGAAAGTGCACTTATGAGGGAAAGCCCACAAATGCACATTTGGACAAGGTCAGCCCTAAAGAAAATTGGACACCCATGGAATCCTATAGAGACAAGTGACCTCAAGATCATCTGGAAATCACCAAGAATATTCTTATTCTCTTCTTCATTGATTGGATTGCACATGTATGAGGCAAGGATGAAAATAAAGGTTTGAAAAGATCTGAAATTATAGGGTCTGAGGCTCACATCCATTTTAGGGTTTTGGGCTATAATCACTGGCTTGCCACAATTCGACCACAGTCGCAGGCATCACAAGCTCAAGGAAGTTACTGGAAACCTTCAGTCACACACACAACTCCTCATCCATGTGACTATAAAGTTTGACTCAGATTTGACCGAGCACTGAAATTGAACACAATTGAACACATGCTGGAAAAGCTATCTCTGATATATTTTGATGTTGGAAACATATTTACGAATATTGTTGGGTTGTTTTGTTGGATGACATTGTCTTGGGCTCATTATACTCTTTGCTGAACATTTTATGACAACTAGTATAATAAGTTTTTCAAAGGGTTTCCCCCCTAGTCTTTGACAAAATATAGTGCCTCTTGTTGATGTGTTGATTGTCTCCTTTGTCATTGCATGTACTGTTATATCTTCAATTACTTTTGATGAAAGGACTATTTTTATTTGGAAAGATTGCTAATTGAAGTATTGAATTGGGTTGAAGTAATTTATACAACATAGAACAATCTAAAAATTTAACATGGTATTAGAGCTAAGGTGAAGGACAAGCCCAAAAGGAGACAACTATTGAAGCAATCATCTTTGGAAAGTTGAAAGAGCGGATCTAACCATGTCAAGATGAATTCCTTCTTCAAAGAAAATGAGAAGTTGGTTGATTAATCCAATTTTGCTACATGGAAAGTCAGGTTGGAGATCATAGCTAATAACAATGATGTTTTGGACTACATTCAAGGAAAGGTACTTGAGCCTCTAGAGAATGCTTCCACTATTTCCAAGAACAAGCACAAGCACAAGAAAGGTGAGTTAAAATAAAAAAAAATTATAGCTGATGGTTTACAAGATAATTTACTTACATATGTTGGAAACTTGAGAAGGTCTAAGGATATGTATGATAAGATAGCTGACATGTATGAAGTCAACAATTTGAATGAAATCATTTCCTTGAAATATCAACTCAAAGACATAAGGATGAACAAATGAGAATTTGTGCAAAACTACATAATGAGGATATCTCATCTTAGAGATAAATTGAAAACAGTTGGAGAATCTGTGTTTGACAAGGAATTAGTGATTGTGACTCTAAGAGGTCTCCCTCCTATTTGGGAAACTTTCATTACTACTATAAGTAGCAACAATTTCCTTTCGTCATTCGATGAAATCAGTCGAAATCTCACTCAAGAAGAATCAAGGATGATATAAAGAGGAAGGTTTCAAAATCATGAATAAGGAGAGCCTACTGCATTCATCACCCATGACAAAAAGAAGAAGAAAGGGAAAGGAGGTCCATCAAATTCAAGAAATCCTCCTCCTCGAGACCCAAATAGAATAAAGGAATACATGCACATCAAATGCTACAATTTTCATAAGAAAGGCCACGATGCTCAAGATTGCCCTGAGAAGAACAATGGAACACACTACAATACTAGGAGCAAAAACAACAAGTTCAATGATCAAATAAGAAGAGATGACCGCAATGGAAGAGATGAAAGAAGAAGAATATATGCTCCAATTTATCATGAAGAAGATCGGAGTCCACAAAAAAGACAAAACTCTCCAGGTATGAGAGTAATGTTGCGAATCAATCTAAACATATTCTTATTTCTGTCCTTACTAGTTCATCTCCTCTGGATTCGTGGGATAGTTGGTTGGTTGATAGTGGGGCCACTCATCACTTCTCTGGTTATAAGGAAGTTCTCGCTAATTTGGTGGAGAGGGAGTCAAATTTGAAAATAATTCTTGGAGACAACTCCAGTCACCCTGTTAAAGGTTTTGGTGTCGTTAAATTTCATTTGAATTCGGGAGAATCTATATTTCTCCATGATGTGATGTATGTGCCAGGGTTAAAGGGAAATTTGGTATCAATATCCAGTTTGGAAGACAAAAGGATGAGGGTTTCCTTCATCAAGGGAAAGGTTCTTACTTGGAATGTTGGATCACCTATGGGAGATGCATTCACATTGGGATCAAGATATTAAGGACTCTACAAGGTCACTAGAAGACCACTTCTAGCATTGGTCCATGATACTAATCATCTGAGCAAGCTATGGCACCGAAGATTTTCCCATCTACATTATGATTCTCTTCCGAAATTATAGAAATTAGTCTCACGATTCCTAAGGTTCAATCCCAACATGATGGAGTATGTCCAGTATGTGCCAGTGCGAAGAAGGCGAGGGTACCATTCCCCTCTAATGAAAAAAAGACAAATGACATCCTCCATCTCATTCATTCTGATGTATGTGGTTTGATGCCCATACATTCTATTGGTGGCCATATCTACTATATCACCTTCATTGATGACTTCTCAAGGAAGACATGGATATATTAATTGAAGCACAAGGATGAAGCATTGAAAATGTTCAAGGAGTTCAAAGATTTGATCGAAAATCAAACATGGAAAAAAATCAAAATATTTAGGTCTGACTATGGCGGAGAGTACACCTCAAATGAATTCATTGATTTTTGTAAAAAGGAAGCTATCAAGAAGGAAGCGATTGTGCCCTATACTCCAAAAAAAATGGAGTAGCTGATGTTGGGTGTGGAGATTGATTGTATTCTTTATTCAGAGGTATCACCGCATTAGACCCGAGTTCGTAATGTGGCGACAATGATGCCCATAAAGTGTTTGCCTCCAGGGGGGTTGAGGGGGGGTGCCCCTGAAGCTAAAAATAGATGTAAAATTGCCTTGTAAAATTTTGTAATTTCGTAGTCAATCTAAGCCATTCATTAGGGGGAGATCTGACAGTAGAAGTTATGTTTAATTTAGGGTTTTTTCCCTAGAAAGCAACCCCTCGCTATATATAAGGGAATTGTATTGCGTCTATGTAGATCTGTATTCTAAGAGATAAAGAGAGAGGAGATTGTGTGAGAGCGAAGAGGGAATTATAACGGATCTGATGTAGGTTGTATCTCCTCATTTTCTTGGATAATATAAAATGAAGGACTGGTTGTTTCTCCGTGGACATAGCCCAAATTGGGTGAACCATGTATATCTATGTCTCTCTTGTTTTATGTGTTTTCTGAGTTTATATTCCTGCAATATATTTTATGTGTTCCATTGCTTTGTAATATATAATTTTGTAACAACTGGTATCATAGCCGAAGGTATATTTGGCTAATGAACTCATAGGAGAGAAGGGTTCCTAGTTCGAGTGGGAGAAATGGTGGAAGATGGTAGGTTTAGGGTTGAAAAATTTAACAGCCAAAACTACTAGCTATGGAAGATGCAGATGGAAGATTATTTGTACCAGAAATATCTGTACCTACCATTGAGCGGAAAGACAAAGAAGCCGATGAGTATGACATACACAAAATGGGATATTATCGACAGAAAGGCACTTGGAACAATACGGTTGTGCCTAGTGGCGTTAGTAGCCTTTAATTTTTCAAGGGAAACAACAACAAAGGGTTTAATGTCAACATTGGCCAAACTATATGAAAAACCCTCGGCCTCAAATAAGGTATTTCTTATGAAGTGTTTATTCAATATGAAGATGTCAAAAGGTAGATCTGTTGCTGATCATTTAAATGAATTTATACAGTTACCAGTCAGTTAAGTTCTGTAGGGGTAACTTTTGATGATGAATTTAGGGCTCTATTATTTCTATGCTCATTGCCAGAAAGTTGGAATGGTTTAGTTATGGCCATTAGTGACTCTGTCTCTGGATTTAGTACTTTAAAGTTTGACGATGTTGTCGGTGCAATCCTTAGCAAGGAAATGCGACGGAAAACCTCCAGTGAGACATCAAGTAATGCTTTGACTCTAGAGACTAGGGGAATAAAAGTGGAAAGAGGAAAGAGCCTAGGATATCACAGTAAGTCAAGGAAAGGCAGATCTAAGTCTAGATCGGGGATAGTGTGCTGGAATGTGGAAGAAAGGACACCTGAAGAAAGATTGCAAGTCTCGGAAGGGAAAAGAAGGAGACGCGCAACAGGTGATGTGTTGCAAGATGCTTTGATTCTTTCATTAGAAAATATTATTGATTCTTGGGTGGTAGATTTAGGGGCCTCATTCCATGCCACAGCTGATAGGAAACATTTTCATGATTATGTTTAAGGATATTTTGGACAGGTTTGATTGGGTGATGATAAACCCTGTAAAATCATTAGAATGGGTACAGTTTTCATAAAACAACAGAATGGAAATCAATGGCTATTGAAGGAGGTAATGCATGTTCTAGATCTAAAGAAAAATCTGATTTCAATAGGGCAGTTGGGAGGTGAAGGTTGTGTGACTACTTTTACAGATAAAACCTGGAAGGTCACTAAAGGAGCCATGGTAATAGAAAAAGGAGAAAAGGTTGGTACATTGTATTTATGCAATGGTATTTCTAATTATGTTAACGCTTTAACCTCTATAGGAGAATATCCAACATTGTGGCATCATAGGCTTGGGAACATGAGTGAGAAGGGGATGCAGATCCTTAACTCAAGAAATTTGTTGCCAGGTTTGAAACATGTTGATTTAAAATTATGTGAGAATCGTGTTTAGGGAAAACATAAGAGAGTCAGATTCCTTAGAGTTGGGAAAGAAAAGAAGAACAAAAAATTAGAGCTTGTGCATATAGATGTATGGGGACCTACTCAAGTATCATCTCTCAGCGACTCTCGTTATTATGTTACTTTTATTGATGATGCAAATAGAAAAACCTGGATTCATTGTATTCGAAATAAATCTGATGTATTTGATACTTTCAAGAAATGGAAAGCTTTGGTTGAAAATGAGACAGGAAAAAGGTTGAAGTGCCTCAGATCAGACAATGGAGGTGAATATTGCAGTAAATAGTTTGATAGGTACAATCCAAAGAATGGAATTCGCAGAGAGAAGATAGTTCTAGGAACACCACAAGAAAATGGTGTGTCAGAAAGGATGAACAGGACAATCACAGAGTGTGCAAGGTGCATGAGATTGCATGTATGATTGCCTTTACAATTTTGGGTAGATGTTGTAGATACTGTTGTTTATATAATAAACAGAGGGCCTTAAAGTTCCTTGGATGGTGGTATTCCGGAGGAGGCATGGACAGGTAAAAAGGTAAACTACTCATATTTAAAAACTTTTGGTTGTGAAGCCTTTGTCCACATTAATAAAGAAAATAGAACAAAGCTTGAGACAAAATCAAAGAAATTCAACTTAATTGGATATGGTGTTAATGATTTTGGTTATCACTATTATGATTAAGAAATACACAAAATCATTAGGAGCAGAGATGTCATATTCAATGAAAAGGTTTTGTATAAGGATCATATGCAGGAAAAGAAACAGGGAAAAGAAAACAGACAATACACAGTGCTTGATGAGACCACAGGAAAAGTGAAGGTGCCTAAAAATCATAATGATCAATAGGGAAAACAACAACATCAACAAGCACCTCAAACACCTGAAAGTGGTGTTAGAAGATCTACCAAGATAAGTAGACCCCCTGAACGATACTCTCCTTCATTATATTATGTATTGTTGACTGATTTTGGTGAACCAAAATGTTATGAAGAAGCAGTGCAGGTGGAAACCAAGAAGAAGTGGGAGCAAGCCATGAAATAAGAGATGGACTCCTTAGCACATAACGAGACTTGGGACTTAGTCAGGTTGCCTGTAGGTAAAATGACATTGCAGAATAAATGGGTTTACAGGTTGAAGGAAGAAGATGGAGGTAGGAAAAGGTATAAAGCTAGACTTGTGGTGAAGGGGTTTGCACAGAAAAAGGGTATAGAATTTGATGAGATATTTTATCCTGTTGTTAAAATGACTTCAATCAGAACTATTTTAAGTCTAGTAGTAGCTGAATATTTGTATCTTGAGTAGTTAGATGTAAAGACAACATTTCTCCATGGGGATTTGGAGGAAGAGATATATATGCAGCAACCACAAGGATATGAGGTAAAAGGGAAGGAGAAACTAGTGTGCAGGTTGAAGAAGAGCTTGTATGACTTAAAATAGGCTCCAAGGCAGTGGTATCTAAAATTTATTTGACAGGTTTATGTCTGAACAAGGTTATACTAAATGTCACTCTAATCATTGTATTTATCTCAAAAGGCAAAATGATGGAAGTTATATTATATTGTTACTGTATGTAGATGACATGCTTGTTGTAGGTTCTAACATGCAAGAAATAAATGTGCTCAAAAGAAAATTGGTGAACTCATTTGCAATGAAGGATTTGGGTGATGTAAAACAAATCCTTGGTATGAGAATAACTAGAGATAGAAAGAATAAAAAAATGACATTGTGTCAGAGTGAGTACATAGAAAAGCTTTTGAAAAGATTTAATATGCAGAATAAAAAACCAGTTAGTATACCTTTTGCTAGCCATTTCAAACTAAGTAAGGAGGTGTGTCCCAAGACATAGGAAGAAATGGATTATATATATAAAGTTCCATATGCATCAGCAATTGGAAGCTTAATGTATGCAATGGTCTACACAATGTCTGATATTGCACATGCAGTGGAAGTTTTAAGCAGGTACATGAACAATCCAGGAAAATAACATTGGATGGTGGTGAAGTGGATTCTCAGGTATTTTAGATGTACCACAAATCAAGCATTATGCTTTGGTGGTTCAAACATTGCTCTACAGGGATATATTGACGCTGATATGGTGGGTGATAGAGATAACAGGAGGAGCACAACAGAGTATGTGTTTACTGTAGGTGGAACAGTTGTCAGTTGGGTTTCAAAATTGCAAAGTGTTGTTGCACTCTCAACAATAGAAGTAGAGTATGTTGCTGCTACAGAGGCTAGTAAAGAAATGATTTGGTTACAAAGGTTTCTGGATGAATTGGGTAAGAAGCAGGAGTTGGGCAGGTTATATAGTGATAGCCAGAGTGCCATACATCTTGCAAAGAACTCTGCATTTCATTCCAAGACTAAACATATACAGCTCAAGTACCATTTCATACGATCAACGTTGGAAGATGGACAATTAATGCTGGAAAAGATACACATTAGCCATAATCCTGCAGATATGTTAACAAAAGTTGTAACCAGGAAGAAACTGAGATTTTGCTCAGTTTCAATTGGCCTTCAAGTACGATGAAGAAGATGAAAAACATCCAGGTCCAAAGTGGAGTCATTTTCCAACAAATGAAGCAGCGGTGGAGTTGCTATAATCAATCTCCAAGTGGGAGATTGCTGAGTGTGGAGCATGATTATCTTCTTTATTCAGAGGTATCATAGCATTGGACCCAAGTTCATAATGTGGCAGCAATGCCGCCCGTAAAATGTTCACCGCCAGGGGGGTCCAGGGGGGGCACCCTGTTGGCTTGGTGGGGCCTGACCTAGGTTCAATGTTGGTTAGCCAAACAAATCCCTACACTACTGGCCCTTTCGGCATCAACCTACGGAGCACGAACCGAAGTCTCACTCGAAGTAGTATGGGGGGATGCTGGAACCAAGTTTCTGCACCCTGAGATGGTCGTGATGTCGATTTATTCATTTTATTCCTACTTTTGCGCAGGTCGTTGAGTTCTAGGGCTTTGTCAGACTAGCCCTTAGTTTTGCCCTTTAGTACCTCTGCGAAGGGGTACGATTGACCTTTGTGCAGCCCTAACCTGTGGTTCAGGTACTTTCATGCTGCTATGGCAGCGTATCGTGTAGATTCCCAAACTAGATTAAGTGCCTTACTTATCTTACTAAACAATCACAGTTAGTGCCACGTAAAAAGATATCCTTAATTGCATTCAATTATCTAACATGATTACATACATTCGCACATCACATGAGCATTATAAATGAAATTGATACACAATATGACAAGATGCATTAACAGGAAACAAAGACACAGAATTTGCAGAATGCTTCTCTTTATTGATATTTTCAGACAATTACAGACTCTATCCGCCCTGCGCACACAGTTGTAGGGATCCGTGCACTCAGTTGCGGACTTCTACCCTAGGCCTTTGTGCACTTAGCTGTAGAGCCTCTACCTACACTATGACACGAAACTTTGACTTTTCTCCTTATCACTCAAGACTTCATATGTCTTAAACTTATTAATGACTACTTAGAGCTTACTTACTTAGCTCTTTTTATACAATCCCATGGTCTACAACCAACTTTACTTTACAAAATAAGGGCGGACAACCCTTTATGACTCATGACACCTTCACACTCCTTGACCACAAAATGTAGATACTTTACAACTTTATTACAAAATTCAACCCAAAACATGGGCTTTTAGCCCCAAAACTGTCCTTGGGGTATCCCGTTCCCAACAGGCCCCCAACACAAACATCGTGACTCGCCCTTGAGTCACTCGACAGGTGTAGAGATATTAGCACGATGACCTCCTAGCTCGACCTGTATGACCGCAACCTCAGCAGTGCACTATGTAGCCGCCCGCTTCGCGTCTTCAACCATCTGCTCGGTCACTACTCCTGAATTGTTGGCCTGAAGCTTTTGCTGAGTTGCTTGCAGAGTCACAAGATTTCCTTCAATAGAGGCTATCACCATGTAAGCCTCATCCAACTAGGGCTTCAATCGTGCCTTCAACATTGCTTCCTTATGCAACACTTCATCCACTTGCTCTTTCAGCTGCTTGGCCTCCTACAACTTTGCTAGTCTCAGTGTGAGCACGACGGTTCACGGTGTTCCTTTGACCTCATCATAGCACTGCTGTAGCTCATGTGCTTATGTCTCCAGTCGCTATTAAATAGGGTCCTCCTGCAAGCTCATTAGGACCTTGAACAATTGCTCAAAAAGTTGCGTGTAGTCTACTACTACACTGTCAACCGCCGCTATTGCTTCTGTGACAGCGATTGCACACTGCTCCTTTAATTTTGGCGGGGTTGAAGGCTGGGCCTTCAAATATAACTCAGTGATCTACAAGTTCAATTCCAACTGAACCCTTTCCATTTTTGTACAAGCGTCAGGCACCCCCATAGCTAGCTTGTGGACGTGCACCTCAACTGGTCCTTCCTCAGGAATGGCGAACTCTGGACCATTCAGCATGCCTCCTCGATGACCTGCATTATACACTTGTTCTGATTGGTCGCCTCGGTCATGGTGGCGATGGCAGAGTCTCGTTGTAGGGCCATCTGCTCATTTTTAATCCACTGCTCACTAATCACCTGGAGGGCGCGGTGCTCACGGGCCAATTACTCCATCCTGCAAAAGGTCGAGCGCTTCACCAGTGAGCACTGCTAGATTCAACCCTACTCCCATTAGGGTGCTCACAGTGGGCCTGTCAGCTTCATTCTTCGTGGTCAGTGCTCCATCAGGCAGCACTATCACACTGGAGGCCTTCGCACACAGCATATCGGTAGCTTCTGAAGTGCCAATAGCAAGGCTGGTAGACATCGTGCCAACCTATGATGCGCGGGTCTGCAGATCTTGCAAACCTGTCTGGATAGCCCCAAAGATTATTTACTATTGCTACTCAAACTGTTATAGGGCTTCCGCGAGGACATCCAGCACCGTGTCACCAGTGTCATGCAAATCGCCCTCTGTGATTGTGATTGGGTCTAATGATGTATTAGTAGCCTTGGATTTCTTCATGGACCCTCCTTTCTCTTACTCCCTAGGACGCTTGATGTGGGTAGATGTCGCCTATGGATTCGCGCCGTGTTGTTCTGTCTGCTCATTCGTCTCTTCCTCTATCTCAGGTGAAGGCGACCTTGCACCTTTGACAGAGCTTCGCTCTGTTCAACCTATTTGCTTCTTTATCTGCTGAGTGGCATCGTGCTCTACCTGGGCCTTGTCAGCAGCCTCCTTCTTTCTCTTTTCGGCCAGCTATGTCATCTTGAGCTTAGCCTCCTCCTTATTTTTCTGCGCGATGGACTTGATCCCTCCCACCGCCAAGTCTGCTATAGTGCGCCACTCTGCCGACCATCGATCAAGTACTGCATCAATGGCATCATCCATTGCCAGGTAAGGCAAGTCATACCATTTCTGCATAGGGTCCTTCCGCACCCTGATGGACACATGGTGAAAGTCTGCTTTAAACTCTGCGTAGCCTTGCAGGTTGGAAAACACCATAGGAGACAACCGCGATTTGCAATTGATGTCCATGCAGAGTTCATCTCCATCAATATCAAGAAGATCTTGTTGTCCTTAATGTGCTGTGCATACTTGGTCACCCACAGCGAAGCGTACTTCACTGCTTCTGGTAGGTCTGGCGCGACTGAAGGAAATTGGCTGTCCTTTGGCAGCTCCCATGCTACCAACACAATAGACAGCAAGAGCCACACATAGTGGAATGTCTTGTTGAGCTCCTGTGCTTCACGGTAGTTCGCAAGGAACCCACCATGGAGATAGTTTGCCTAATTGAACTGAACTCCTTCGACGCGCTGGGTTGCTAGCGTGATGACATGCGCCAGCACCTCATAGGCATGACACTTCCTCATCACCTTCCTTGCTAAAATATGTGTAGCTACATTTACAACAGGGTCACAGATGCTGGATATGCCATATCCATGCGGCTTCTTTACCAGCTTAAATTCTCTTTCATGGCCTCTGCGAGGGCCTTCTCACCACCTTTTCTGCCAAATATCATGGCTGGATTTTCTCCTATGTAGGGAATTCGTGTGATCCTGTGGATCAATCTATCAGTGATGGGTATTGGCTCCTCCAGCTACAGACACCCATCATGCACCAAGCATTGATGACCAATACTGTAATCAGGGTACGTTGTAGTGTGGCACCCAAAGCAAGTTGAGCAACCCTGCCTTGTCTACTCCTCTGAGCCACCTCCACGGCTCCAATATGGTCATTCCGGTGGTTGTATCGATAATGCGACACATCAACTACTCGGTTGCCAAGTGTGGGAACTTCTCATGGTTAGCCAAGTCCCAGTCTTCAAGTTTTAATAGAGGAACCTGCCCCATGTACGGTCCTTTAAAAACAATTTCATCCAGTAACAACAGGGTTTGAAAGGGGACCTTGCTGTCATCGATATCTTTCGGCACCTTGGTATTTCCCTTGCGTGGAGGGACATACTCAAGCAACCGAGTGATAGGGTCAGCACCCTGGGCTTCAACCTCCTCCAAATCTACTCCCACATCCTCATCATCCATCGGGATGTCTTCGATTTCTTCCTCCTCCGGCTCCATATTGATGGCTTTGCCCTTTTCCTGTGCAGTGGGCTTCGGTGGGTTTCTTCTCGGTGATGTGCACACTGGTATTGCAGGTTGCTTGCCCTTCTTATCCCTCATGCTCTCCTTGGTTGGGGTGGGCTTTGGTCTCGATTTTCTTGGCGATTTGGGGACTTCTGCTAATACTTCGACAACCTCTAGAGTAGCTTCTTCTACCTCCATAACAATTTTTGGTATCGATTCCTCTGCTTCGGTATCTATAGCTTCCATGGGCACCGACATGAGGTTCTGCAATAACTCCTGGGTCACCTTGGGTAATGTCTCAAATATTGAACTGGCTATCAAAGCTTCGAGGCGCTCACGGTTCATGTGCGCCTGAGAGCTCAACAACTATTTTCTCAAAATGGCAAGTGTTTTTTGCTGGACAACCACCTGTAATTTATAGGGAATTTTGAATTCAAATCCAACTGTTCCCCTAAAATTCAGTTCCTTAATGCCGGATGGGTGGCAGATTTCAAGGAATTGACCCATAAATTCCGTCTTAAATGTCGTCCACCCACTCCATTTGGCCGCATTTCTATCGTCAAATCATGAAAAGTGACTTTAACGGTCACTTTCTAGCTGACCTGCATGATTTCTCCTTGGGTAGCGCAGCTCCCTTCGCACTGTCGCGAACCCTGTGACACTTCCTGCTTCGCACAATCCTCCAATTGCGCAACCCCCAACCCGAGTAGTGTAGTTTATATCGCGCACCTCCTTTCATCTTCCTGGAGCACTAAGACTATGCTACCTTCATATAGTCACATGGCTGGACCACCGGCGTATGGCTTCAATAGACTGCCATTCACCTTTAGTAGGAAAGGATCTCCATTCAATTTGACCAACTGAACTGCTCCTCCGTCGGTAATCTTCTTAATGACATAGGGCCCTAACTAGTGCATTATGAAATTCCCTGGAAATTTATCAAACTTACTATCATATAACAAAACTGGGTCATTTACCTTAAAGGTGTGTAGCTTAATGTGTCGATCATGCCATGCTTTTTCACACTGCTTTTGGAACTGTTGCTGAAATCCAGCTATAAATCTCTCTTCCTCAAGCTCAGCGAATTACACGAGCCTCTCCTCTAGGCTTTTGTGATCCTTCATACCCGTGAGTGCCGCTATGCATAGACTAGGCACAATGTATTCCATGGGCATTACTGCTTCAACACCATATACGATCCTAAAGGGTGTTTGTCCAATCAATTTCTTGCATGTCGTCCGATAGGCCCATAGTACTGCGGGTACGCGTAGGTTCCAATAACTTTGCTGAGTGTTACAAACCTTGGTTAGCGCATTCTCCAGCACTTTATTGAATGCTTCCACCATTCTGTTAGCCTGCGGGTGATAAGGCGTGATCTTCTAGTGATATACCTGAAATTCCTCCATCAGCATGCTGATCGTCTCATTCAGAAAGTGCATACCACGATCACTCATCAAAATCTTTGGATAGCCAAATCATGTTAGTACATACTCAAAGAGGAACTTCACAGTAGTCGCACCTGTGCAATCCTGTATAGGTTGTGCCTTCACACATCGAGTCAAATACTCCATCGCGGTGATAATGTACCACACTCCTGTCTTATTCCCTTGGTGCTGAATGGGTCCCACAAAATCTATCACCCATTTTTCAAAGGGTTGTAATGTCATCTGAAAATTCATAGGTAGCTCATCCCTCCATGATGGCCTACCAGTCCTTTGACACACATCACATGCTTTGCAGTAAGCTTTTGAATCCTGATGGAGGGTTGGCCACCACAACCCTATGCGTAGAATCTTTTACATGGTTTCTCTTCCTGCATAATGTCCTCCAGCAGTGCCCCCATAAGAATCCATGAGGATATTGCTCCTTTCAAACTCTGGTACATATCGTTGCAATATTTCATCAGACCCCATTTTGTACAGATGCCCAACAATGACAAAAAGTCTGACGCGTGTACCACTAATTCCTTCTGTTGGACGATGTATCCTTCCGAGGCAGTTCCTGTTGTTAGGAAGTGTATGATATCTTCAAAATGACCATCCGCGACATGCACTGCAAAGAGTTGTGTGTCAAGCATTCCCTCCTCCAAATTAGTGGGCTCTTCCCCTATTTTGATGTGCGATAGATGATCTAGTCCCGCGTTCAGTCGTTCAGGCTTCACAATAACTTAAAAATCATACTCCAGAACAATAACAACCATCTGCAGATTCTCCCCCCCAAACAAGGGCTTATTGACCAGGTATTTCAATGTAGAATGATCCATATACATATTAAAATGGCCACCCATCAAGTAGTGTCTAAATTTTTGGAGTGCGTATGCCATGGCTAACCCTTCTTGCTCGGTGGTGGAATAGTTCTTCTCCACCTTAGATAATGTTCTGCTTGTGAATGCTATAGAATGGTCCAAGTCTCCTCCGCCAGCCTGTGTTAGTACTGCTCCCATTGTTATACATGATGCGTTGACATGTACATGAAACTCCTTCTTCCAATCCAGGAAGAATAAAATCGGCGCGGTGACCATCTTTTCTTTCAATACATCCAAGCTTTTCTTACAGTCCTCATTCCAACAGAATGTGACCTCCTTCTTCAACAAATTCCCCATAAGTGCGGTGATCTGGGCATAGCCTTTGATAAACTTTCTGTAATATCCAGTATCTCCTAGGGTAGTGCACAACTATTTCACACTCCTCGGTGCTTCTAAGTTAAGGATCACCGCTATCTTTGTGGGATCTACCATCAGTCCTTGTCTACAAACCACATGACCCAGCAGGGTCCCAAAAGGAACACAAAATAGGCACTTCTTCAGATTGAGCGCGATTTTTTATATTTGAAAGGTATCTAGCATCAGGCGCAAACTTGCGATGTGGTGTTTTACCAGCCCAAACACAGTCTAGTCAACAAAGTACACTTCTAGGAACTTATGAATAAATCCCTTGAATGTTGCAACAACTACACGCGAGAAAATTGCAGGCGCATTCTTCAATCCGAAAGGCATTACAGTGTATTCAAAACACCCCCACTCATTCATGAAGGTCGTCTTGTTCCTATCCTCTGGCGCAATTTTGATCTAATGGTACCCCGAGAACCCATCAGTGAAAGAATATGCTTCCTGGCCACCTACATTCTCCAACACTTCATCAGTGAATGGAATTGGGAAATGATCATGTACACAAGCGTGATTCAACTTCCTGAGATCTACACATATCCTTATTTCATCCTTCTGCTTCTTTTCCTGTACCACCATTGGACTTACCCAATCAAATTCTTCTACGAGCTCAATGATGCTTGCCGCGAGCATCTTGTCTAGCTCTAGGCAGACCTTCTCCTTATACTTCGGATTGAGATGGTAAGGTCTTTTCTTAACCGGCTTTGCGTTGGGCTTCAACGTAATATTCATAACACCTAGGTCCCCGATTATCCGTTTTAGATACGTAAACTTGGTAGGGAATAAATCCTGGTATTTATGGAGCAATACAGCGACTTTATCCAGTGTCGTGTCATCCCGGTAATCTCCAATCTTCACAAATTTGGGCTCTACCTCTATACCAATATTTAAATGTTTCATTTTTAGTGGCGTGGTCATATCAATATTCTCAATCTATAGTCCTTCAACCTCGTGGTGACCTTCCGTTTCAGGGATGTTAATCTTTTGCGGATCCTCATTTTCCTCTTCAATGGTTACGTTATAGCATTCCAGCATGTGACTCAACTAAGTAGTCCAATCGGGTTGAATCAGGTCCAAGGGATCCTGTGGTGTCTTAAAGATTGTTGCTTTCACTTCTTGTAGTGCCTCGTCAATACAGTCAAACCCGTCTTCAAAGCTAAATTTCATTATGAATCCTTCGCACAGAATATCCCATTCATCTATACCATGGTGGAGCTTTGTTTCTAAATACCAATTCATTAGGATGACATCCAAGGTGTGACAAAACAAGTGCACCCATTCAGGTTGGGGCTTCTCTCCATAAGCCTGAGCCCATTTAGCCAAGTGCGCATGTGGATCATCTTGCCCATGATATTTATCTATCATTCATACCTTTGGCTTCCCAAAGCGTGTTCTCATCATCCTCCTACATTTGGCCAATCATCAAAGCTACCCTTGTGTGTACCCCACCACCTTGCGAGTGTAGTGCGCAGTGCCCAATCCAAAGCCTGGAAGCGATGCTTCTCTAAACCTACCTCTCAAATTCATTTAAAAATATATCTACCTCATTCACGCCATCATAAGTGGGTATATTTATTATCTTTGATGACACACAGCATAGCGACCGGGTCATCATGTTATAGCTTAGCGTGGTTACTTCATGTAAACGATTCTTCCATCACTCTAATTCTTCATCAGAGTTCGAGGTGCAGGAACTCTCGCGATCCCATGTAATTCGTCCATCCGCTTTTGGGTTCACCCAATCTTGGTCTCGTGCTACTATCTTATAGATACAGTCCAGATTATCATGGCTCTCATAATCGTGGAATGGTTCAATATAGTGCGATCCTTCATTAGGATCTAGGGGTACTACTACGCGGAGTGATTTATTCTCAAATATCATCTTTCACTTCTTTAGGTTGATTACCCCATTCATATCAGTAGCCCAATCAATTCCCAGGAGCACAAGATAGGGGTTGTTTTCATCCACAATTTCTATTACCTAAAAGTCAACCAACGCGCTTTTGCCTTCAATATCTATAGTCACCCCTTGCATCCGCCCCATGGGGATGATCTTCTGCTGATTTTTCATTCTTAACTGAATCGGAGACCACTGCAGGGTAGTCTTCCCATTTTTTCCCAAGTCTTCTTTGGTAGGACATTCGTGTCTGACCCAAGATCCAAAATAACCTGATCTATTTCATACTCTCCTATCTACGTGGTCAACCTCATCTCTCGTCCTATTCTTGTTTTATGCTTACCAATCTTTCGTACCACACACGGTTCACCCGGAGTGCTTCCAACGCATCTATTTATAAGCTCCTGTAATACCTTCATAGCCTTGCTATCGTGCAACAACTTCATGCAGGTCTCTAGGAAGGTCGTAAGCATAGAAGGGTCCATCTCCTAATCAGGCTTATCCTTTCTCCCTGAGGTAGAGGCCTCAGCAAAGCTCTTCTTTGCTTCCATGAACGTTTCGCATGTGCGCTCCAAATCAAATTCAACCTCCTTCGTCAAAGCTTTGTGAACCCAAGCACTGTCTTCTAGCTATTTCCCCTTATCATCTCAAGTTGCAATTCCACTTCGGAGCACTATATTCACATTTGGGTCCTCTTAGCCAGGCTCAGACCTCATCATCTATAGGTTCTGAGTCGACAGAGGTGGTAGTGCCCCTTTTTCGCGTATCCTCGCTATTAGCATTGGACAATCTTCTATTTCATGATCAAACAAAGTGCAATATTTGCACAACAGATGTGTGGGGTTAGTGCAATCATGGACATAGTGTCCTAGTCCTTTGGAATTGTAATAGATTAGCTGTCCCTGACCTCTTCCAAGTCCTCCTCCACCTCAGCCTCGTCCACGCCCCTGAAAACATGTTTGTGCCATCCCCACGCTCTAATCAGGGGGTTGCATTCCTGCCTGAACTCTATAGGTGGGTGTTCTATCCATCATCAATTCATAGCTTTTGCAGTTGTGCTCATCATGCCCTAATGACCTATAGAAGTTGCAGAATAGTTGCTGTGGTGTCTGTACAAACCTCTGCAGCAAATGACAGTTATCTGTGGCATGTTTTCCTGCTACCTAACATATAGCGCACCATAACACAGGCCCCACACTTGGTCCTGATTTAACTTCTTGGCCTTAAAGGCATCGGTCCCCCTCCTGTAATGTAGTTTGAAAACATTGGGAAATGGTATTTTTCATGCCCCTAACCCTTGCATTTTAGGCACCATACTTCTTCGTGCACCTCTGGTCGAACTGTTCTATCCTGTTTCAAACTTTCCATCTCAAGGCAAAGGTTTTGCAACTGTGCATGGATCTGTTGAACCCCCAGATTTGGATCCTGCATTGGTGTTTCATGCAGTCTTATTGCAATCTCCAAGGCCTTTTCCTGATTCATTATATTTTTTTGCAACAGCGCAACCCTCAGGTGTGGCAGGAGCAAAGCCATGAACCATTCATGGTGTTGTCCATATGTTAAGTTCATATTAGCTTCGCAGATTTTACACTTCAATCTCTTATCCAATTCCCAAGGTGTCTCGCCTGATTTCATCGTGATTTATTTAAACCCCACTATTGACTATGACTTAGATTTAGGCCTACTGAATTCTTTATTCAGCATGGTCTAGATGTATGCCACCCCAACGTTTGGGTTATCATTAGAGTACTTAATGTACCAGGTTAGCGCTCGATCCTGCAGAGCACTAACTAGCATTGCCTTCTTCATGTGATCATTTGTGACACCCTGAGCTTGCCATACAGGTTTCAAAATGAACCAGAACTGGTCTGGGTCCTCATTTCCCAAGCCTTTGAACAAAGGCAACCTTACTGAATTTGCCATGCTGAAATTCGGTGGAGGCGGTGGTGATACGGGTGAAGTCGCAGGTGATGGTGGTGAAGTTGGAGGTGGTGTGGGTGGAGGCAGTAGTCATGGGAATCCTAGTCTTATTAATTGAATAGCACTTTGCGGAGAAACCTGCACTACTCCCTCTTCATCACCCAATGGAGGTGAAGTTAGTGGACTGTATTTAGGACCCTTTCTTCCTTCATTCATGTAATTTTTTTCGCTTCGTGTAGCTCCAAACATCAAGGTAGCTGCATAACCCATTTTTTGCACAATAACATCTTAATCCAGGTATTCAAAGACTTCAAGTACTTACCTCATAGTCCTTTGAAAAAGCGCTACTCCTCCTTGTTGTAGCTAACTAGGGTATCGACCGCGAATTCAGTCACAAATCCTCCTATGATGCGATTGAACCAATGATCAACAACGCAAACGATCTTATCCTTAGATGCTTCCAATCGCTGTACTAACTCTGGGGTCCAAACAATAGGATTGTCAAGTCTCCATATTCCTTGGCTATCTGCTAGCTTCGTGATCCACTCGTATAGCTCAACTGGAAAGAAACAGAAAAAGATCTCATGGATCTCTGTATATAGGTACCTGTCTAGCCACTGTTCCTTTGTCAGTCGCGGATTTTTGTTCTCCTACGCCGCGAATTCGTGGATCTTCCTATCCAACGAGCCTCTGAATTCTTTCTTAGTTGGACTCTAGTGATACGACATCACACATTTCTTATGTAGATTCTGGTCCCGACAACGAAACCATTTGTTGGATTGGCCCTTTCGGCATTATCCCGCAGAGCGCGGACCGAAGTCTCACCCGAAGCAGTATGGGGGGGATGTTGGAACCAAGTTTCCGCACCCTGAGTTGGTCGTGATGTCGTTTTATTCCTTCTATTCCTACTTTTGTGCAGGTCATTGAGTTCTAGGGCTTTGTCTGACTAGCCCTTAGTTCTGCCTTTCAGTACCTCCGCAAAGGGGTACGATTGACCTTCACGCATCCCTAACTTGTGGTTCAGGTACTTTTGCACTGCTAGGGCAGCGTATTGTGCAGATTCTCAAACTAGATTAAGTGCCTTACTTATCTTATTAAACAATCACAGTTAGCGCCGCATAAACATATATCCTTATTTGCGTTAAATTATCTAACGTGATTACATACATTCCCACATCACATGAGCATTATAAATGAAATTGATACACAATATGAAAAGATGCATTAACAAGAGAAAAATACACAGAATTTGCAGAATGCTTCTCTTTATTGATATTTTCAGACGATTACAGACTCTATCCGCCCTGCACACACAGCTGCAAGGGTCTGCGCATTCAGCTACAGACTTCTACCCTAGGCCTCTGGGCACTCAGCTACAGAGCCTCTACCTACGCTATGCCCTGAAACTAGACTTTTCTCCTTATCGCTCAAGACTTCATACTTCTTAAACTTATTGATGACTACTTAGAGGTTACTTACTTAGCTCTTTTTATACAATCCCATGGTTCGCAGACCATGGGTAGGTCTTTACAACTGATTTTACTTTACAAAATAAGGGTGGACAACCCTTTATGACTCATGACACCTTCGCGCTCCACGACCATAAAATGCGGAGACTTTACAACTTTATTACAAAATTCAACCCAAAACATGGGATTTTAGCCTCAAAAATGTCCTTAGGGGATTCCATTTGCAACACGCCCCCGAAGCTAAAAATAGATGTAAAATGGCCTTGTAAAATGTTGTAATTTTGTAGTCAATATGAGTTGTTCATTGGGCGGAGATTTGACAATAGAAGTTATTTTTAATTTAGGGTTTTTTTCCCTAGAAGGCAACCCCTCACTATATATGAGGGAATTGTATTGCGTCTATGTAGATTTGTATTCTGAGTGAGAAAGAGAGAGGAGATTGTGTGAGAGCGAAAAGGGAATTACTTTGGATCTACTGTAGGTTGTATCTCTTGATTTTTCTGGATAATATAAAAGGAAGGAGTGGTTGTTTCTCCGTGGATGTAGCCCAAATTGGGTGAACCACGTATATCTGTGTCTCTCTTGTTTTATGTGTTTTTTGTGTTTATATTTCTGCAATATATTTTATGTGTTCCATTGCTCTGTAATATATAATTTTCTAACAGTTGAAAGGAAGAACATGCCTATTGTAGAAGCCGCTCGTGCCATGATCCATGATCAAAAGTTTCCGAAGTTCCTTTGGGTAGAAGCAAACAATGTTGTCACATATGTTCAAAACAGGGTGCCTCATCAAGCAGTGGACAATAAGACCCTCGAAGAAGTGTTCATAGGTGTCAAGCCCAATGTTATCCATCTTCGTATTTTTGGCTACCTTGTATACTTTCATGTGCTGAAGGACAAAAGGAACAAGTTGGAAGCTTCAGGAAGAAAATGTACATTTGTTGGATATTGTGAAAATTCTAAAGCATTTAGAATATATATTCCTGGCCAAGGAAGGTTGAAATTAGCAGGGATGTTACATTCGGTGAGGATACCACACTTGGAAAAGAAAGGCACCTTCTTTTGCCTCCTAACCCTGAGAATAATGATGATATGGATATTTTATATGGTCCTTTCATGCCCAACTATGAGAGAGCTGGCAGCCACACAATGGACCTTTTACATCGATCAATATACTCAGTACAGCTATTCAGTTAGGCAGGAATTGAGCATCTTTATATATGTGATTACTGCATCATCATAGCATCGTATATAATAGAGTAATAGAGAACTTACTTTTAGATCCCTATTGTTGATGATCCTACGAAGCCCATGGATCCCTTTGATCCTCCTCCATGTGATCCTCCCACCAGGAAGAGGCCACTTTTTCTTTGAGACACATTACAAGATGACGAGAGACATGTTCCCATTCAAAGATCATTTAGAGAAAGGAAGAAGCCATGTAGGTATGAGGGATATGTTGTAGCCATAAGCAATATGATTCAAGCTGAACCTCCCACATTCAAAGAAGCCATAAAAGAACAAGTTTGGAAAGATGTTATGGCCGAAGAATATGAATCAATTATAAAGAATGATGTATGGGATATTGTACCGAGATCGAAAGGGAAATATGTGGTAACTTCAAATTGGCTATTCAAGATAAAGCATGGAGCTAACAATAGAATAGAGAAATACAAGGCAAGGTTCGTGGCTCGAGGATTCTCCCAGAAAGAGGGATAATATTATGATGATATATTTGCACCTATGGCTCAATATACAACCATTCATTTGATATTTTCCCTTGTTTCAAGTCAAGGATGGACCCTTCATCAGATGGATGTGAAGACTGCATTCCTCCATGGCATGTTACAAGAAGAAGTGTACGTTGAGAATCCATAGGGATTTGAAGTAGAGGATCAAAAAACACATGTTTGCAAGTTAAAGAAGGCATTGTATGGTTTGAAGCAAGCCCCCATAGCATAGTACATCCACATAGACAATTATTTGATGAAGCTGGGATTCGAAAGAAGCAATGTCGATCCCAACCTCTACTTCAAGGTAGTCCAAGGTATGTCGTTGATTTCGATTTTATATGTTGACGATCTATTATTGAAAAGTAATGAGCCTCTGATGATCGAGTGTAAGATGGAGATAACCTTTGAATTCAAGATGAAGGACCTTGGACGCATGCACTACTTTCTAAGCCTTGAGGTGTGGCAAAGGCCCAGAGAGATTTTCCTTTCACAAGGAAAATATGTTATGAAACTGTTGGAAAGATTTGGAATGATAAAATGCTAGGTCCCTACCCACACTGATGGAAATGAACTTCAAGAAGTTATGTGGAGAATTCGCAAGACCCATTTTGACGAATCCATCTGAGTACATACAATTGTTTGGGGCTCTGATGTTCCTAGTGAACACCCATCTGAACATATGATATGCAGTGAATACATTGAGTCAATTCATGACTGAACCTCTCCATGCACAATGGATTGCTGCCAAACATATTTTGAGATATTTGCATGGGAATATCACACTTGGTTTGAGATAGTCTACTGGAGATGTTTGACTTCATGGATACAGCAATGATGACTGGCAAGGAAACATTGTCGACATGAAGAGTACGTCTGCATGTTTTTTTAGCCTTGGATCTGCCATGATATTGTGGATGAGAAGGAAGAAAAAGTCCATAACATTAAGTACCACTGAGGTCAAGTATATTTCTGCTAGCATAGCTAGCTGCGAATCAGTTTGGTTGAGGAAGATCTTTGGAGAGATATTTAATTATGTCCTACATATTACAGTGATATATTGTGACAACAAGAGTGGGATCTGTTATCACTTAGGAATTCTAATGCCAAAATTTCTCATACTAGCTTGATGATAAAGGTCGGTGTTAGTCTAAGTTCGAGTTTGTTTTTTCCTTAGAGTCTGAGTTTTAGGGGTCTTGAGTCAAGTATGTATTCTCATTTATCACTGTGCATTCTCATTCTTCACCGGTCTCATAGCCATGTGCCAGTTTGGTTCAAAAATTACTATGTAACACAAAGCCTTTTAGGTGATTTCGTAGCGCACGTAACCATCGTAAAGTGTTTTCGCAGCACATTAATCCTTTTTGGCAGTTTCGTAGCGCAAAAGTCCATTAGGTGATTTCACAGCGTGAAAGTCCATTAGGTGATTTCGCAGCGCAATATGTTATTAGGTGATTTCGCAGCGCATAATTCAAAATTTACACTGATCGCGCTGCGAAATCGGAGATTTGTGCATTCCGCAACGAATCTTTCCCAACTGTCAAATCTGTCAAGTTAATCTATGGCTGCGTCATTCATTGTCAGTTTGTGCACTCTATATATCACGTCCAACCACTTATCTCCATTATTACAACCACTAGGTACGTTGATGCACACGGAATACAAGTTCCAAGGAAATCCAGGTATGCACAGTTTTAATGATGATTGTAAGCCTTGCATGAGAAACAAATCTGCAAGATTTCAATTTGAAAAACATTGTCATCAAGCGAGGCAGCTATCAGGCGAGGCAGCAATTCAAGCGAGGCAGAGTTTGGATTTTGAGCAGCGCTAGCATTTCAGCTTCCATTACACTGAATCTTCATGGAGGGATCAGCAGAAAGGAAAGACCACAGATCAGGGAAATGTCTGAGAAACGAGCCTGAAGGTTTGGATATAACCTTGAAGAACAGAGAGGTCGAACATGCATTTAAACAAGCTGGATGTTGGAATTTCTGCAAGAAGCTCCAGGGAGGACATGCACAAGTGACTAAGGAATTTGCACTGAATTTCACAGGACTAAACTCAAAGGTGGGTATGTTGGAATTGCAGGTCTCACCAAACATGATATCCACAGTTACAGAGATTCCAAGAGGGAAAGAAAATTGGTTCAAGAATTTCAAATTTGGCATGAACCCATGTAAAGAATTCCTAAAGCAAGAGTTCATTAATTTAGATTTAAGCAAGTCTGTTCCTAGAAGTTATGTCAAAGAATCTTATGCCCATTTGCTCACCTGTATACAGAAGTACCTGACATGTGAAGGAAGATATAACAAAGTGTATTCATACCATTTTAAACTTCTGTTGCATTTCACAAGCAAGACATCTATTGATCTACCTTTTTATTTATTCCCCAGTTTAAGTAAAATGTGTGACAAGGTGCAACTAAGAAAAGAAGCCTGTGAGACTTCACTATTCCACCATGGCTTGGTTAAGTTAATGGTTCTGCATGAACTCCAGAGGGTATGCAGAGATTGGGACACATTCATATTCATGTCCGGTTTCAAGAGCAAGACCGGTCTCAGTCCTCAAGCAGCAAAAGAACCTTCAACAACAACCAGTCCTCAAGTAGAAACAAGAGCCAAGAGGGTTTCAAAGTTAAAAGCAAGGAAACAAGTTGGAGAGGCCACCAAGCCACTGACTATTCAGGATACACCCCAGCAGTCAATTAAAGAAAAAACTCAGGTCAAAGAAACTGCACATGAATCAAGCACAGGTGGAGGAGTTCAAAGAAGAAGAACTAGGAGCCAGGTGGCCAAAGAAAAAGGTAAGTCAGTGAGTATTGAAGAAAGCCCTGTTTCAAAGGGAGACTTAAATGATTTATTGCAAGCAATTGACATTGAAGAGTCCCCACTGGTTCAAGCTAAGTTGATACAGTCAGGAAAAGAGGAGGCTAAGAAGGTCAAAGCCTCAAAGAAACTCAAGTTTGATGATCAAGTTGATCAATTTTTTTTTAAGCCCAGGAGACCCATAACAAGGAAGTTCAAACAAGTACAGGAGGTACCACCAAGAGCTGATGAAACAGGGGAGGTGACACGGCCTCATGAAAGAAAGGATAAAGGAAAAACAGTTGCCACTCAAGAAGAAGGTAGTGTGGAAGACTTGAAAAGGAGATTGGAATCTGCCAACTTTGAAATTGCTAGATTGAAGAAAGCTGCTAGGAAATTTGCAGCTAAGGAGGCTTCTTTCAACCAAATGCAGGCTCAGTGGGAGGACCAAACATTTCAAATTCTTGAGGTGGTTGATTTTAATGTTCAATTCTGTAGTTGGAGTACTGCAATAAAAGAAGCTCAATTTATCAGAAAATTCAATACAAACCTCAGGTCTAGGATCAAAGTAATGAAGAAACAAATTGAAGACTTAAAGATACAATTGAACCAACAAAAAGAATCTCCATAAAGAAATCTCACTTCAAGTAAGGATATGTTTCAAAGTTTTGATGGTTTTGCTTGGTATAATCTTTTCAAACATTCCCATTCAGTTTTGGAAGGTCTTGAAACAGTTGAAAGAATGTTTTAACAGCAAAGTGCTCAAATAGAAAAGTTTTGGGTTGAAACTGTGATTTTTGAAACAACTCAGCAGTTTCGTAGCGCGCTACAAAACTGCTGAAGGTGATGACTAGAGCTCAGCAGTTTCGTAGCGCACTACGAAACTGCTGAAGCTAAATAATCCAATATCAATCAACCAGTTTTGAAACATAAGTGGGAAATTTGAAAGGGGAATATATACAAGGCATCATCTGAAGCTTCAATATTCAACCAGGTCAAGACAGGTGGAGAAAATATGGATTCGAATCCAACTTTAAATTTTTTGTCATAAAGTGAGCACATTTACCACCGTTCAAGATATGTCAAAACAGCTTGAAAGAGTTTTTTCCTTTACACATAAAGGAGGTAGAAAACACATCAAGGACGTGGCCATCTGTTACATTTTGGATAATCAAAGATAAAGGACATGCTTCTTTGGATTCGAAAATTGTAAGGCAAACTAAAGACCGATGAGCAAGGGTAGTTTCCTATGTTTCAAGACAATGGAGAAGATGTGGCATTGAAGACCAGCATGGATTTTTGAACATTCATCATAGCCAAACTAAAAAGGAACCAGATGTCAAAGAACGAGAACCATTGTAATCAAGGCTATTATTAGCATAACATGGTGTTAGAATCCTACTTTATTTAGACCTCTAGAAAGTCTAGTTGAAGTTTGTTACATTAAATAGGCAGTTAAAAGTTAAACAGGTGTCATTAGAAGTAGATTTCGAGTTCCCCTAATGTTTAAGGAGGAATCTCAGTCAGGTATATATATAGGAGAAAGGGAAATGTAATCAGGGTTGGAAGTTTATGTAAAAAAGCTCTGTTGTCAAGCTTATGTAAAGACTCTGTTTATTTTGGTAATACAGTAAATGGTTTCAGCTGCTCAAGAATCATAGTGACTTCAATTTATGAATTCCTCTTGTTGTCTTTCATGTTGTCTACAGTATTATGAGTATTTGATTACTTAGAAATCACCTTCAGTGTTCTAATTTCCTTCATATGCTCATATACTGTTCCTTTGTGTCTAATGTACTTTATCTATATTGATGTCTAAATGCCTTGATTTTATTGCAAAGCCAATTCACTGTTAATACTAAATGACAAATGACTCCATGAGCCCAATGGATGCTTGTTAATTTAGAATTTACCAGCCTCATTCCTATTTGTTTCATAAAGAGTTAGCCATCTCAATTATAATCACAAACCTTAAATCCTTTGAGAGAGCCCTCTCAGGCTAAGGAGGCTAAGCCTTAGCTAAAAGATTGGTCTGAAACAGTTGCTTGAAGTCTTCCTGGTCTGCAGCCTTCCAGGGCCTGATTTTGAGATAACAGGATCCATCTGGAAGAGAATCCCGTATCTCATGACAAGTCCAAGCACATAGAGATTCAATATCACTTCATTTGAGACATGGTGTAGAGAGGAGCTATTCTAATCCATCACATATCAATAGATAAGTATATTGCAAATATTCTCTCCAAGACTTTGCCAAAAGGGAAGTCCTTGGTGTTTAGAGAACAACTTGGCCTAATGGATGTAACCCCTCCTTATAAGGGGGATCACTGATCGAGGACATTGAGCCATCTCTTCCCCCCTATTTGAGCTCCCAGGGTGTGGAATTGAGATAGAGGGCTCCTAGGGTTGAGGGATATCTAGACAATAGCATATCACCCCTATCTGTTACCCATACGGTCGGAGTAGTAGCTCCCCTATCTTGGTCTTTGTAGAGTATACCCTAGTTGGAATCTTACCCACAAGTTGGGATTGTTGGGATTTTCTCTCCTCGTCTGGCAAATGGGTTGAGGAGGCTTGGGGGCGTGTGATCATTACCTTTTGGCAAGTCGGGTATCTTTCCCAAGCTCAAATTATGATGCAGGTGTTGTACCACATGAATCTTGAGGGTAACTGTTGGGAAGATCAGTAGGAATTAGGATAGGTTGAGAAGTATTTACCCTATATCACCTATTACTCGATATGGGTTCAGATATATTTAGCTCCCCCATTGATCCAGGTGGCTCCATAAATGCTCAGAATTCAACAATCACTGTGGAAAAGCTAAAAAATCAAAGTCCTCAGATTGAAGTGAAACTAAGACAAAACCGAAGTTCTTGTCGCCTTGATTCCAATAATGTGAACGACACTCAAATCTTAGTTCGTATGCTCAAGTTATAGCTGGTCAAAGTTCAATCAAACTTGGCCAAGTGGCAGTCTTAATGAGGCGACAATTTGGTAGCGTCTCGACGCACGAAATCCAGCCACCGAAATGGGAGAATTTGTCCAGTGACCCTTATTTTTCAGTTGGAAAATTTGAACCATTGCTATTAAAATATATATATATATATATATATATATATATAGTAATAGGGTGGTAGGCTGCCACCCCCGCCATCAACATATATCAACATATATTATATACGGTGGTTGGTGTTCAAACCCTGCCACAACTTGGAATAATCGCAAGCCACAAAATGAAACAAATATAACGTATAATATGTGGCTGGGTCATCAAAGGTGGACCTGCCACACACCCTGCATCACTTGTTAACATCACTGGGGTCGGTGGGGTTTGAACCCGCCTGGCCCGCCTCCCAGGTGGCCCCAAACAAAATGCATTTAAAATTAACATATGTTGTGTGTTAAAACAAACTGCAAATCATATATATGATTGCCAACCCATAAACCGTTAACTGGTATGCCTATTAAAATATTGCCAATGTTTATAATTGGGGTGGGCATGTTTTGAACCTGGCCCACCCCCACATTATTCGCGGACTTGACCATTGGGCTAACAACCCATCCCTTGTCAAGTCTTCCCACTTGCTTACATAATACCTCAACTCATTTGCTCAAGGGAGGACTGACAGTGGAGGAGTGAAGCGGAACCTTGAGCGGATAGGAGGGATGGAACTTTGAGCCAGAGAATCTCTTGGATCCTAAAAAGATTCTCTTGAGGGCCTGGGATGCCAGTGTCAAAATTTGATAAGTTTATAGTAATATTTGCATGTTTTCTCACCATGATTCCAATTTTGTAGTTTATTCCCCATTTGAGCAGCATAAATTTAGGCATCTAGCAACAAGGAATCTTTGTAGAATCTAAAACATTCCCTTGGAGGCTGATTTTTTATAAAGGTGTAATGATGACAACTTTATAGTCATTTTTCACAGAATCTCACAAGGAGCGCAGTGGTGTTCTCAAATTCTTCATCTGAGCAACGAATTTTTCGGCCATCTTCAAGAAGGAATCTTTGGGGGAATCTTCAAGATTCCTGAGGGTTCAGAGTTTGATGGTGTCAGAAAGGGACAAAGTTTATAGTCATTTGACACAATTTCATGCCATGAATTCAATGATGCAGTCCATTTCGTTAGCTGAGCTTTTCATTTTTCGGTCGTCCCCGAAAGTGGAGGTATATGATGTAGTTACGTCATGTCTTTCTTCTGATTTGTGAGATGATGTTTTTGTTGTTGAGATCCATGATTACCATTATGTTGAGGGATACTTGTATGCCACATCATGTGATAATTTATTAGCTTGTCATGCTGAAGGAGGGCCCATTTGAGTGAGAGTTCCTATAGGAGGATGTCTCGTGGAGAGACATGCCACTTTTGTCGAGGTTAAATATTTCTTGTAATGACAAAGATTGTACTATGTACATCATCATCATCTTGCGACATTTAATGAAGCGACTTCCCCACTCTTGACACCAAGGCCCAGAGATGTAACCCACACTGGGTGAACTATGTTATCAATTTGTTTGTTTTATTGATTTGATGGTTGTTGTTATGTTTCTTCTTCTTTGAAGTATGCACATGTGGTTGTTCTATATAATTTCATATGCAATTCTGCTAACATCACATAATTAAAAGGTCTTGGTTACTTCTGGTAGCTAAAGAGATTCAGATCAAGTTTGGTATCAGAGCAGTCTTCCTACTGATGTGAATTGTGAGTGTGAATGATTGAATGTGCAACAAGAAGGGAAATGAAGAACAATAGAGATATGTACGAGGACCTCCTCAGGATGGAACACACGGTGGACATAATGTATGTAGATGATGAGGATAATATGGAAAGAGAGGAATGGGAAAAATAAAGAGTAGAGGGCGATGCTCAATCTACGCCCTTGAGTGAACATTCATCTTCTTTGTCATCCTCTCAGCATTTAGATGAGGAGATCAATCATAGTCTTCAAGCAAAGAATGCTGAATTGTGGAGGATTCTATGAGAAGAAAAGGAGGAGAAAAAGAGACTGCAACTTCAGTTACGAGCCATGGAAGGGGCCTTGGAAAAATTGAAGTGCAATGAAGGCGTAGCGAAGCCATCATCACTTGCTCCAAAATTGACAGTTGAGGTAAACAATGTTCATCATTCTCTAGTTTCATTGTCACATGATGCTATTTATGTTGGAAACATGGAGGTACCACTTTCAGGAACTGACATGAGACTCCTTATCAGGATGGGGTATAAAGGAGGAGGAATTGGGGTTAATGGCCAAGGGATGACTCATCCACTGGAGGTTTTACACAGACCTCGATTTGTAGGTTTGGGATACATTGAAGGAGAGTGCTCAAAGGTATCAGAAAGATTCCAATAAATTTTTGAAGCCATCGGAGAAAGAGGATGATTGGAACACATAACAATCATCCCATGACAATGCACATTGCAGAAGAAAAGCTAAGGAAATATTTCATCGCCATAATTGCACCAGAGACAATCAAGAGAGTAATAAAAAGTCTCAGTATTCTAAAGTTCATTTTGATTACAAGCATATTGTTGATGATGAACAAAAGTCATGGCATAGAAAATTATATAGTTTTTGTGGTTTACATAACCATATGGTTGCTGAGTGCTAGAAGAGAATGGAAGCAAGAAAGAGGATGAGGCATGAAAGGCCTTCTACAGACCAGGGAAAGAAGAAGGCTAAGAAGGTCTAGAGGAAGAAGAATTTTTGCAATCATTGCAATAGAGGTGGACATCAAAGAGCCACATGTTGGAGGCTCCATCCAGAGCAACATCTCAAGGACAAAGTGCCCATGAAGAAACCAATCGGTGAAGGTGTTCAACAAGAAAATATGCTACATTCCTAGTGGTTCACTTTGTTGAGTAAGAGATGATTTTACTAGATATCGTAGCTTGTCATTGCCAAATTTTGTAAATCATGTGTTGCGATATAATTGTGAAAGTGATGATGTGTTTTACATTGCTTATTAAAGCAACGATGATTTTTTGACCTTTTATTGATAACTGGGGATTGATTTCTATCTTGATGTAAAATCAACCAGAGAGTGTGTCTTATAAACTCTTGGAAAGTATGGGGATGCTTGGGTCATGGTTCAGCATGTAATTAAGCATGTAATTTGCAAAGATATACTACAATTTTGCAGAGGATGCAGGTGTTAGATCATGACTTATGGCTCCGAAGAACAAGGGTGAAGGAGAAGGAAGTGTGGCATGTCAGGACACTCGTGGTGCAAACAATGTAACAAAACAGTTGTAGAGTATGTTCATTCTTTTGGAGGACCAAAAGCTCCTCAGCGGGGAGGAATGATCCAGGTGGCTCTAGACACACTCAAAATTCAATTGTGGCTATGGAAAAGCTCAAAAATAGAAGTCCTCAAATCAAAGTGAAACTAGGATCAGATCATAGTGCTCGTCTCCTTAATTCCAATGTTGTGAACGACACTCAAATTCGAGTTCGTATGCTCAAGTTATAGCTAGTCAAAGCTTAGGTCAAACATGGCCGAGTGACAATATTAACAAGGCAACAATTTGGTAGTGTCCTTATGCATGGGATATGGCCACTGGAATGGGAGAATTCATCGCCTACTTAATTTTTCCAGTGACCCTTATTTTTTGCAGGAAAATTTGAACCATTGTTATTAAAAAATAAAAAGTATATATTAATAGGGTGGCAGGCTTCCACCCGCGCTATAGACATATATCAACATATTTTATATATGGTGGAATTTGGTCAAAACCTGCCACCACACAACATAACTACCAATGGTCAAAACGACATATATATAACGTATAATATATGGGCGAGCCAACAAAGGTAGACCTCCCGCACACCCCGTGCCACTTGTTAACATCACCAGGGCCGATGAGGGCTTGAACCTGCCCAGGCAGCCTGGCTAGCCTGCCTCCCAGTTGTCCCCCAAACAAAATTCATTTAAAATCAACTTATGTCAAGTGTTAAAACAAACCACATATCATATATGACCGCTAGCCCATAAACTATTAACCCGTATGCTTATTAAAATATTACCAATGGTTAAAATTGGGGTGGTCGGGTTTTGAACTCGAATTGCCCCCACATTATTCACAGACTTGACCATTAGGCCAACACCCATGCCTTGGAAAGTCCACCCACTCGCTTACATAAGAATTTGACTCATTTTCTCAAGGGAGGACCAACAGTGGAAGATTTGAGCGGAACCTTGAGAGGTCAGGAGGGTCGAAACTCCGAGCTAGGGAATCTCTTGGATGCTGAAAAGATTCTCTTGAGGGCTAGAGGTGCCAGTGTTAGAATTTTACATGTCTAGAGTCATATTTGCATGTTTTCTTGCCAGGAGTCTAACCATGCCATCTTTTTCCCCATCTGAGCATCATAAATTCAGGCATCCAACAACAAGGAATCTTTGCAGAATCATGTGGAATCTGATAGATTCCCTTGGAGGCTAATTTTTGATAGAGGTGGAATGATGACAAATTTATAGTCATTTTTCATAGAATATCACAGGGAGTGTAGTGGTGTGCTCAGAATATTCATTTGAGCAGCCGGTTTTTTAGCCATCTTCATGAAGGAATCTTTGGGGGAATCTTCGAGATTCTCGAGGGTCCATAATTTGATGGTGTCAGAAAGGGGAAAAGTTTAGAGTCGTTTGACATGATTTCATGCCATGAATTCAACGGTGTAGTCCATTTCTTTAGTTGAGCTTTGTATTTTTATCCATCCCCAAAAGTGGAGGTATATGATGCAGTTATGTCATGTCTTGCTTCTGATTTGCTTAGATGATGCTTTTGTTGTTGATATCCTTGATTACCATTATGTTGAGGGATATGTGTATGCCACATCATGTAAGAGATTTTTAGCTTGTCATGCTGAAGGAGGGCCCATTTGAGTGAGAGTTCCTATAGGAGGACGTCTCATGGAGAGACATGCCACTCTTGTTGAGGGTAAATATTTATGTAATGACAAAGAATGTACTATGTACATCATGATCATCTTGCAGCATTTAATGAAGCGGCCTCCCAACACTTGACACTAGGGCTCGGAGACGTAACACACATTGGGTGAACTTCGTTATCAATGTGTTTGTGTTCTTGATTTGATGGTTGTTGTTATGTTTCTTATTATTTGAAGTATGAACATGTGGTTTTTATATACTATTTCATATGCAATTATGATAACATCATAGAAGTAAAAGGTCTTGGTTAATTCTGGTAGCTGAAGAGATCCAAATCACCCATGAGATTCCGGGTTGAGATGTACTTCCTGATGTGGTTTCAAATTGAGATATGATCTCCGATGAGATAGAGGGTGGTAACCTTTTCTCCCTGATGATTCTTCTTCTTTAGATTCTAGAATGTTTTAGCAGATATAGTTGAGAAGATATGGGACATGATATGCCGACAAGATATACATGATAGGATGTTCGACAATCAAATATTGACAGGTGGAATTCTGCCTAGTTGAGAGGGAGTGTTAAATTGTGAAACTATGGTAAAATTAAACTTTTGATTATGTGATGGATATTATGATTTCATTGAATTCCTCTTTTCAAGAGTACTAAAATCGACCTAAATACCACTCAAATCAGATAAGGAAAAGTGTACTTATGAAGGAAAGCCCACATATGCACATTTGGACAAGGTCGACCCTAAAGAAAAATGGGCACCCATAGAAGCCTATAAATAAAAGTGACCTCAAGCTCGTTTTGACATCACAAAGCATATTCTTCTTCTCTTTTTCCTTGATTGGCTTGCACAGGTTTGAGGAAAGGACAACAACAAAGGTTTAAAAAGGTCCGAAATTATAGGGTTTGATGCTCACATATGTTTTAGGGTTTTGGGCTACAGGCGTTGGCTTGTCATAGGGAAAATTTGACCACAGTCACAAACATCAAATGCTCAATGGAGTGAATGGAAACCTCTAGTTGCATGCACATCTCCTCATCCATGCGACCTAGAATTTTGACTCAGATTTGACCGAGGCTGAAGTTGACCGCAAATGGGAAAAGTTGTCTCTGATATATTTTGATGTTGGAAACATATTTATGAATATTGTTTGGTTTTTTTGTTGGATGATATTGTAATAGGATTATTATACTCTCTGCTAAAAATTTTATGACAATCTAATAGAAGAATATTTTTAAAAGGGTTTTCCCCCTAGTGGGGTTTTCCTTGGTATTTGACCAAATCTAGTGTCTCTTATTGATATGTTGATTGTCTCCTTTGTCATTGCATTTATTGTTCTATCTTTAATTACTATTGATGAATGGAAAGACTATTTGTATTTGGAAAGATTGCTAATTGAAGTATTGAATTGGGCTAAAGTAATTGATACAACATATAACAATCTGAAAATTTAATAGAGCACACTTCTTTTTACTAGTGCAGGCGCAATTCCTAGTGACAATCTAGCTCTGAGGCTTATCACATATCTTTGTGTTTGGTCACATATTGAAGTGAGAACGGGTTGCACGTATGGATTGATATATATAAATAGGTGACCACAATTGACAATTAACCATCGCATTTAACCCCTTTGGAGCTTCACGTGTCTTTTTTTCATAAAGCCCTCTTCATATCCTTCCAAACTGCAACTGTGTTGCATGTTCAATCTAGGTAAGTCTCAATATCTTGCGCTTAAGTTGTGTGATTGGTTTCTCATCGTTTGATTTCTCTCAGTTTGTTTGTATATGTATCTTTATTAGCTATCATTTGTGAGCTCCTATAGTGCCTAACACTTGTCCAAATATTTATGTAACACGTCCGAATATGATAGAGCCATAACCCTATATCCCTATCATTACAAAGTGCAAGTGTGCCATCGTCAAACTCTAACCTTAACTCATCACATCCACATGGTCTAGGAACATAGTATTGAGAGCTTATCCCTAGAAACACCGAATGCACTAAACATGGATGTGTTATTCTTCAATGTCACATTTGCACATCTCATGGTTTTATCTTAAAACCTTATCCTTGCAAAACCCAACAATGCCAATGCTTTGAATTTACAACCTTTGATTCGTGCTTACACACTTTGTAGTCATAACCTAATTCTTTGTGTTTACCATCCATGAATGTGACTAGTATATGCATTGTCAAAATTTTCTAGTGCATTGCAAATCCCTAGCCCCTAGTCATAAAACCTTATCTCTATCCAGTGCACCTACACTAAGCCCCAATGCACTATGTTTTATCAGTAAAGTACCACAAATAGAATAGAGATAGAATACAATTTTTCTTAGCATAATTGTCTCTTTGAAATGAATGATTTTGAGTTTCCAGGTACAATATATATTTAGTGCATTAGTGTTTCATCTTCACAGAAATAATGCATCCCATTACAAGAAAAGGGCCAGTGAGAGAAACAATGGAAATAAGCATTGAGGGAGTAGTGAACAATCTAAAACCCAAGGTGCTAATACTAAAGGACAAACTCGTACCTTCGATAAGTCAATATCCTTATCATTTCCAACATTTTTCAAAGACTTCAGGAGGAAGGTGATCTCAGAGAATGAAGAAGATATAAATGATTACCTGAATGTAAATAACTGAAGGTTTTATAGGGTTGGAATTCATTACCCCGTGCTACCATGTGCAAAGACTATAAGGTGGATCCTACAACACATTGAGCCTCATAATATGATTCTAAGGAGATCAAAAGGCAAGGTATTAGCTACATACTAGGCACATGAATAACACATGTATTATAAGATTCCCAAACCAAGAAAACACTTGAACTCACAATTCTATGCTACATTTAAGAAACCTAGTAAATAAATCCTCAAATCTTGGTGGTAAGAACCAACTAAGTTCCAACAGAAGCCCAAAGGAATATACAAAACCAAGATGTTGAGGAAAATATACCAATACCTGATGGTGATGTGTTTTCGAATCTATAGAAAAGAGAAAAATGATTTATTTGAGGAAAAATGGGTCTCCATGGTTTATTCTTGTGCAACTGAAGGTACTATTTTCAACTAGTCTGATCTCATAGAAATCTCCTTGCAAAATTGTGTCTAGAAAGCTAAGGGTGCAAAAAAATGTGAATAACCAAAATTCTACATGTCCTCTTCTTTTCTGGATGGTATATGTGTGAAGAATGAATTTATCATAATGGGATGGAAATGGGCATTTGCCAAAGAGACACCACCGGTGCACATATACTGTAAATTGGTATGGGAGACTAGTTATAGAGGGGTATATGAAAAGATAATGGAATTCTTCATCTTGACATTGTATCAAATGTTTCTTGGTATCGAAGCACCATGCATGCATGACAAAGCAAGGGAGTATCTAATAGACATTGAAGGCTAGTTTGCAACTCCTAAAGGAACATTTAGCATAGTTTTCAGAGCATTCAAAAGCCCACATCTCATGCATTTATTTGTAACTGAAAAGGTTGTGATGCAAGAAGTTGGCTATCAGTGGTCCATAAGGATATCAGGATCACTACATAGAGAAAATAAATCACTGTGGAATATATTCCCATCGCACATTAGATCATATAGCCTAAAGAGCTTGAAGGTAGTAGAAGAAGAAACTAAATAACTCGAGCGCCTCAAGTTTGGTGAGATGGGATACCACCAATATGATCCTAGAGGCATAAATATGAAACATTATGCTAGACTTAGATATACCTAGGTGTATGCCTCAGTCTCTTGGAAAGAGGAAGAGAAAATCAAGAATAATTACAATTCCTCCAGAGTGATTTGAGCATGAGGAGAAGTAGGTCCTTCCAACCTAGAAAATGTTCAAGATGATCCAAAAGGAGGAGACCAGGGGGATATGAACATTCAAGACAATACTGAAATAAAAATAAAACAAGAGAAAGAGGCCACAAAAGAAATAAATATAAAGCTAAAACTTGACAAAGATTCCAAGAAGGTGGATGAAGAAGAAAAAAAGAAAAGGGAGCAAGAGGAGGCACAAAAGAGAAAGAAAGAGGAGGAAGCATGACAAAAGGAAGAACAAGAAAAGTAAAAACAAGAGGTAATGAATAAGAAAAAATAAGCTTCGAGGAAAAAGCAAGAAGAATAAGCCTTCAAGAAATGAGAAGAGGAAGAGAAGGAAGTAACTAGAAGAGGAGGAAAGAAAGAGAAAAGAGGAAGAAGAGATGGCAAAGAAATTAGAGGAGGATATTATTGCCCAAGAACTAGTCAATGACCAAGTAGATGAGATTATATTTTGAAACAAATAAGTTGAAACTATTGTGGTGCTATTGCCAAGTGTTCTCACTGCGACAATGACCCTCCAAAATTTTTCCTCATTCAATTTTGGAGCCTACATGAACTATCATTTCAAGATATCTTGTGTCGTTTGGTTTTTTTGTTCATGTTTTCCTAAGTGTTGACCATCCTTGGAACTTTCCTAAGTGCCACTTTTCATCCCAGGTCAAAGTTTCCTAAGTGTCATCTTCATGTCTTTGAAAGCACTCGTGTTTTCTTTATAAAGATAGGAAAAACACTAGATTTATTTGACTTAGTGTTAGCCTTCTTCACATGACATGAATATCACACAAAAGAAAGGAAAGCACAACTTTTCTCATAGAGAAAGTGCACTTTCTTAACTTAGTGATCACAAAAGAATTATTGGGATAAAATGTGCCCTCTTAAGCATGAGCACACTTCTTACTCTCAATTGAGCACATTATTTCCCTCACTTGAGCACACTTCTTTTCCTCAACTAGAGTGCACCCCTTGTTAATAGTGACTATTCCCTCTTTTTCCTCAACCCCAGTGCACTCCTTGTCCCCAGAGAGTGCACCCTCTTGTTTCTCATTCATGCTCCCTTCCTTCTTTGCATGTTGAGTGCACTCCTAGAAAATAGGGGCCCTCTCCACTTAATGTAACTAACTAACTCATCAATCGATAAGTTGTGATCATGCATTAACTTGATTTGAATGATAATTATTTTATAAGTTGCCCAATTCATCATTCATTCTCACAATCACTGTTCACTCTGGGCTAAGCACATTTTCTCACCAAAAAGAGATTTTTCTTCAATCTTGGTCACAATTGCATGGATTCTTCGTAAGTTTTGCAAAGTTTCATCCTTGGTTACTTTTTTCTATTTTATTGGTGCTTTTGTTTTCCATAGCGACATTTCAATCTGTTTTCACATATGAAGTGTCATTTTCATCCATCCTTTCTCTTACAAGTGTCATCTTGCTATTGAAAGTGGTTTTTATATTGTCTCTTTGCATTCCATTACCTTTCACCTTCCAGTCATGATTGGGATGAAACTTATAAATGCTTGCATCCCTTCTGCTTCATTGTTACTGAGTTTTAAACTTATTTCTGACCTTTACTTAGCTATTTTGAGCCCATATTTGAGCAGAGTGCACTTCAGGAAAAAAAAGACCCTCTGTTACTAAAAATTGTGCCTAGCAAAAGGAAACCTCTTCCAAGAGCACATAATGCAATTTCAAGCAACAATTATGGATCCTTGTCCACTGTGACTGTGCCCTCACTAGCTCTCCTTGGCACACTACACACTCTCAAGCAATAGTGTGACCCTCCTTGTTCACTAAGATTGTGCCCAACGCCTAAGCAATCTCTCTCTCCAAGAGCACATAACACATTCTCAAGCCTCAATTAAGCCTTATCTGCTCATTGTTTCCCAACATGCAACCTCTTCTTTGTCTTGGTGTAGTGCACACTCCCAATAGCTAGTCAAGTTCCCTTGTCTCACTGTTGATAGGATTATGCTTCCAACTTGCCCAGTTCTTCCCTTAATCACTATCTTTTGAATAGTTTTCATGTTATAGTTAGGGGATTTATTGAAACTAGTGGTTATTCTCCATGAGTGAATTTCCACTTGCAGGTGCTCCATATACAAGTTACATCACTCTCTTATCATATACCAAGACAATGCCTCCTACTACTCTTCAAGCTATGTCAAAATAAATCACAGAAGTTAGTACTAAGGAGGAAGTGGAAATTACTTGCTCAACCTAGTTGTCTCAAGAGGTAAATTTTTCAATTGGGTTGATATCCTCTCCCACAAACTGCAACTTCAGATACCATAAGCCAAGACAAAATTACAAGCCAAACAAGCAACATAGTTCCACATGTCCACTTATCTTCTACATGGTACTGCACCCATTATGAGTTCACCGGGATGAAATGGAACTAGACCCCTCTAAAGAAGTTACTTGTCTACTTTCATTGAAGACTATTATCAGAAGCTAGTTCTGAGGAGTTTATACACAACTGGATGAGAATTTATTTACAGTTATCTACAAAATGATATTTGAGACTGAACCTCCTTACATTATAGATAAAGTGAAGGATGTAATCTATGAGATTGTTGATTGGTTTGCTTCACCACAGGGCACATACATCAAATGTTTTGAGTGTCAGACAACCCCTCACCTTATGTTGAGGTATGTGACCAATAAGGTGGTATTGTAGGAGGTAGCATATCAGTTGAACAATGAATTGTCTGCACAACTCCATAGGAGGAAAAAATCCCCTTGGACCTATTTTCATTTATGGATTGGACTTTATGAGCTTAAGAGCCTCAAGGTGATTGATGCTGAAATTGAAGAACTCAGGCGCCTCCATTTTGGAACAATGAGTTTTCATAGATATGATTCTAGGAATGTTTGCAGACAACATTGTAATAAGATACAATACACTTGGCTATATGTACCAATGACTATTCTAGAATATGAAAAGATTACGAATTGGTACAATGCACTGAGGAAGAATCAACCAAGAGATGAGGTAGGGCCCTCCCAGTTTTCATAGGTACTAGATATCCAAATGGAGGATGTTCGACAGGAAGAATTTGCCCAAGTGAACATTGTAGCACCCAGAAAGAGGTTGAAACATGATCTAGTGGTAAAGAGCAGCAAAAATTTCAAAGTTGACCCAATGTGCAAAGGTGCAATTGAGGCAGAGCAACAAAAAAACAAAAGGATGAGTGCTTGTAGAAAGAAGAAGAAGAAAAGAGGAAACAAGATGACTTTCTTATACAACAACATAAAGTAGAGGAGGAAAGGAAAAGAATAGAGGAAGAGGAACAACAAAAGAAGTTGTAGGAAGAAGAAATGAAGAGCATACATGAGGAATAAGCCACACAAATAACATAGGAAGAACAGATGGCCCATGAAATGGAAGTAGAGTTGGAGTAGGAGGATGCCATTGAACCAATTGCAGATGAACCCAACACTCAGCTTGAACCTTCTCTCACTAGTGCCCTCCTCCCATTTAGTGAAACAGGAATTGTTCCTCCACTCAATGAAAGGGTTATGGATGTATCCAATTTTAACCTCAACGAGATAAATACGAGTATTGTTCAAGAAAGCAAAAGGTACTTTCCAGATGATCCTATTCATCTAGTCTCCATATGCACAAAGAAGGTGACAACATCTAATATTACGAGAAATCCCTGAGTATTCAGCGAATGTGGCTTTTGTGACAACAACACGAGATAATACAAAGTATCTTATGAGTGAGAATGCACGACTGCAAAAAGTGCTAGCTACTGCAAAACAACATATTGATCATCATGCTGCAAAGAATCTATGATTATCTTCTACTAGTATAGGCAAGATGGAGCTTGTTAGGACTCCAATATGTATCATTTTGTTATATACTTTCATATCATTTTACTCTCAAAACCATAAGCTCCAATGTCTTTTTCATTCACTATATCCTAAGGTATATGGAAACCTTCTCTTTATTATATGATTAATCTGTCTTACATTTAATTCCATAATACTCTTATATTTTATCAATTATTGAAGTGCATTGTTGCTAACACAAGTCAAAGATCGCAGATAATATATGCCTTATTGGGAATGAGCGGTCGTTGCTGAAACAGCTGAACTTCATTGCTGAAACAGTCAACTCCGTTGCTGAAACAGCTGTCCCGTTGCTGCAACAGCCAACGCAGTTGCTGAAACAACCGTCAAAGCACGCAACTCCCGCTATGCGTTTTGCGATTCTGGAAGAACTTTTTGTGGATAATAGCAGCAGCCAGAAGATACGGTTACCTGAATCATCTTGAAGATAGCATCTCTGTTGTCTCGGTTGTAACAGTATCTCTTTTTAAGAAAGAACAGAATAGTTTTGTTTAGAACAGAATCGAGATCTCCGTTCTTGTGTAAAATTGTAAATGATGCCTCCTCTTTAAAAAGAGGAGACATCATCATTAGAGGGGATCGATCAAATTGTAATTTTTGAGAACAGCATCGTGTGAGACAGGAGCTAGTCTCCTCTTTTGTATGTACCAGTTTTCTAGACAGATGAATAAAGACCTGTTTTGAGCATTCCAGTTTAATTCTTTCTCTTGGGGAATCTTGTGAGAAGGAAAGGGCCCGCCTTCCTCACAAGATTCACCCCTTCATTCCTGTAGTTGTTCATTTCTTATGTATTTGCGTTGTGTTTGGTTCTGTTGCTGAAACACTAGTTACATGGTTTGTGATACTCTGTTTCTTAGCGCTACATGTATTGATTGCACGAGTGGATGATGAGAGCATGTGCTGAAGATCCCGGTACAGAGGGATAGGGTCTTGCTCCATTGATTGCTTTCTTTTACTTGCAGTGTGATTAGAACAGAGAGGCCAAGTGCTGAAGATTCCTGTTCCTGGGAATAGGGTCTTGACCTCTCGAGATTACTTCTTTTGCAGTGTGATTAGTGCCAGGCAGCAGGTGCTGAAGTTCCCACCAAGGAATAGGGTCCTGTTCCTGCTATAGTTGAATGATTTCTTTCTTTATACATTTATTTTCCTTTTGCTGTAACAGAGAAATCGTGTCTGCTATAAGTTAATTGACTTCAGCTTTAATTAAGTAGACTGTAAATTGATAGATTACTGAATTTAACAATTGTGTGTGATTTTCTTTTACTACAACATTGAACTGCTTTTGAAATTGAGCACATACAGTGCGCTATTACCTTTGGAATAAAAAGACCTTCTCGGGTTGACAATTTATGTGGAGCTCGAATTGTGAAAACAATTAAAGCGACCAACATTTTGGCGCCGTTGCCGGGGAAGGTAATTATAGATTTCAAAAAGCATTTATCTATTTTTTTCTAATGTGCAGATTGTATGAGAGGACGAGGAAACCAGAAGAAAAATAACCGCGCAGGTGGCAAGGGCTGGGGAGGACGAAAAACGTTTATTGACGAAATTGTATCAAAGGCTGAATCATCACAAAGACTGAGTTCTCGGAAGTCAAAATTTCAGCGTTCCCCTCAGTCAGATTACAGAACAGAAGAAGTTGTGGGTCCTGAACATACAGAAGAAGTTGTGGGTCCTGAAAATACAGAAGAATCAGCAGGCAGCGCTGAAGAGTCAGAGGAAAGTAACAGAATAGAAGAACATATCGAGGAGATAGTAGAAAGCGTTGGACGACCGGTAGGAAATATTGAAGAACCAATAGAGGATTCTGACGATCGAGAAAGTGCAGTAGGAGGACCAACAATGGAAGACAACAATGATAATCTCCTCTTTGGAGGAGGACGTATAGGTCCTGAAGAAGAAAGAAGGGATGAAAATTCTCTTTCTACCTTGGGATTTCCCATCAGTGATCTTCCTGCAGGAACAATGAAAAATATCCCATTGTCTGCCCTACCTAACTTTCATGGTTTATCTACTGAGGATCCTGACGAGTTTCTTTTTGAATTTGATATTTTATGCAGAAGCTATGATTATGTTACTAATGCTCAAAAGTTGAAACTGTTTCCAGCCACCTTAAAAGGAAATGCCTTGAGATGGTTCATGAGCCTTGGGAGCCAGGTAATCACAACATGGGAGCAAATGAAACAAAAATTTCTGCTTAAATATCAGGACTACTGCCGGACAAGAGAGAAGAAGGATGAATTATTCAATATGGCACAAAAATCGGATGAAAGCTTGGAGGACTACATCGAAAGATTGCAATACAACATACAAAGATCCGATCATCCAGATATAAGTAAGGAAATTCGTAAAACAATATTACTTAGAGGGTTAAGGGATGATTGTTTAAATATGTTAAATATGCTTGCTAAGGGAGACATATCTAAAGAATCATATGATGAGATTTGTGAACTTGCTAAAAGATGTTCTAGGGGAGCTGCAAGAAACAGAATAAGAGATTCCACCTATTCAAGGGTACAGAAATCAGCCAATGGAGGAGCAACAAGAGCAGAGATAGGTAATTTGCTTGAAGAATTTAAAACCGAAATGCTAAGTTCTTTTGCTTCGCAGATTGACACTTTGCAGGTTAAGAAGAAGCAGGCTGAGGCAGAAGCAACTCTGGCTGTCTACTGCCCGAAATGTAGAGATAAACATCCACTAAGGGAGTGCCCAAGAGAAAAATTACCAGTTTGCACCCTTTGTGAGAAAGATCATGAGACAGAACAATGTCCATCTCTACCGGGGATAAAAGCAGCGATGCAGCCAACGGAGGAAGAAGCTGAAGCCGTCTACCTGCTAACTCAAAGAAGACAATGGCCATCTAAAGGGCAAGGTACGAATTCTGGTATGCCATTTAATCGTTGGAATAATCATTCAGCTTTTGGCCAAACAAGCTACCCCTCCTTCAACCAAATGCAATATCCACTTTTCAATCAAATGAGCTTCCCACCCATGCAAATGCAAAACCCTCCCTTTGTTGATCCTTCAATGTGGACTCCTTGGCCTCCACAGCAACCACCTCCTTTCAATCCTTGGAACCTAAGTTGGAATAATCAATCATTTCCATACCCAAATCAGATGCCTCAATTCCAACAATCACTCTCTCTGCCATCAAATGCCCCACCAAACAACCAAATGAGACCCCAACTACCCGCGCAACCAAATCCTAACCCCAACAATAAAGCTGTGCAAGTTATTGAAATTCAGAATCAGTCTATATCCCCTACTATGCAATGTAATGATATTCATTTGAGATCTGGAAGAGTAGTAGAGCCTATTATTGATGATATAACTGATTCAGATAAAAATGAAACCGAAAAGCAAAAAGAAGCTCAACCACCTTCTAACAAAAATACTGAATCAACAGAACCTCCATTCCCCGAGCGTTTGGTTTTAACCAAAACAACTGAAACTCCTGCTTTTAATTTTATGGGGGAATTGCAAAATTTGTATATTAAGATTCCACTTTTACAAGCATTAAAAGATGTACCAATTTATGCCAAAACATTAAGGGATATTTGTGTGAAGAAACCTGGTAGGAAAACCAAGGATCCCCTTACAGTACATGTGATGGGAGACTTGTCTGCATTAATGTCTGGAAAAACCCCTCCTGTAAAATACGGTGATCCTGGCCATCCTACTGTTACAGTTCAGATTGGTAAAGCAGTAATCCCCCGGGTTTTGGTAGATTTAGGTGCAGCAATTAATATAATGACTCTGGAAACTTCACAATTGCTACAGCTGAATAACACAATCAGAGAAACACCCACCATTTTAGAGTTAGCTGACCGTTCCACAATTAAACCAGAAGGGGTTGTCGAAGACCTGCTCATTTCAGTTGAATCCTGGAAATATCCAGCTGATTTTGTTGTATTGCAAACCAAAACAAAGCTGGGGGGACATCCCTTAATTCTAGGAAGGCCATGGTTGGCCACAGCTGATGCATTTATAAGTTGCAGATCTGGTTCAATGACAATTTCTAATGGTTATGAAACAAAACAGTTAACTCTTTATCCTCACGCTACGCCAGTAGTTAATAATGAAGATTCTTTATGGATGGATTATGATGATAATGCTGTTCAGCCGATTCTAACTATAGGACAAGCTTTAACTCTTAAGGACAATACAGAAGATGAAATAATCAATAATTTTATTTGTGAACCTTCTTCTGTTATTGCTGAAACACACAACCAATTGACTGCAATTTTCGAAACTGATATGCAAGAAAAGATTGAACCTGAAGATTCATCTCAAACTTTAAACACGATCCCATCTAAGAGCGTAACAGTTGAGATTGAGCCCGGTAAGACATTAAACATAAATCCTGATTTAACAGACACTGAAACAGAGCAGCTAATGAAGCTATTACACAAATATAAGGAGGCATTTGCCTGGGATTACACGGACATGAAAGGTATTTCTTCTGAATTATGTACTCATAGAATTTACATTAAAGAAGGATGCCGACCTGTTTGTCAACCCCAAAGACGGATGAATCCTAATTTACGAGAAATTGTTAAAGAAGAACTTCAAAAATTGCTTAATGCAGGGTTTATATACCCCATATCTGACAGTGAATGGGTTTCCCCGTTAGTAATTGTTCCTAAGAAAAACGGGAAATGGAGGGTATGTGTTGACTATAGAGCTTTAAACAAAGCTACCCAAAAGGATCACTTTCCCTTACCGTTCATTGATCAGGTGTTGGACAGTCTTGCAGGGAAGAAATTCTTCTCTTTTCTAGACGGATTCAGTGGTTATAATCAGATAAAAATTGCGCCCCAGGATCAAGACAAAACCACTTTCACCAGTCCTTGGGGAACTTTCGCCTATAGAGTTCTCCCATTTGGATTATGCAATGCACCAGCAACCTTTCAAAGAGCTGTTATAGGAATTTTCTCAGATATGCTGAATGACTGTATGGAAATATTTATGGATGATTTTACCCCCTATGGTGTGTCTTTTGAAGAGGGATTACAAAACCTTGAGAAAGTACTAGAAAGATGTATTCAAGCTCACCTTTCCTTAAGTACAGAAAAATGTCACATGATGATGAGTGAGGGAATAGTGCTTGGACATTTTATTTCAGCTCTAGGTATTCAGGTAGATCCATCTAAAATATTAGTCATTCAGAATCTTCCTATTCCTAAAACTCAAACTGATGTGAGAAGTTTTTTAGGACATGCTGGTTATTATAGGAGATTTATTAAAGATTTCTCTAAAATAGCTTCTCCATTGTTTGTATTGCTTATGAAAAATGCTGAATTCAAGTGGAATAGTCTTTGTCAAAAAGCTTTTGAAGAACTGAAGCAGCAGCTGTCTACTGCTCCTATTTTGAGGGGGCCTGACTGGAATCTTCCATTTCACATATCTTCTGATGCTTCAGACAGTGCTATTGGAGCAGTCCTGGGACAAGAGGAAAATCATCTTCCTTATGCTATATACTTTATCAGTAAGAACATGACCTCTGCTGAGCTTAACTATACAGTTACCGAGAAAGAGTTCCTTGCAGTAATCTATGCCATTAATAAATTCAGACACTATATTACTGGTTATCCTACGTTTGTGCACACTGATCATTCAGCTATTAAATACTTAATGAACAAATCTGTCACAAATGCTAGAGTTACCAGATGGCTATTACTATTGCAGGAATTTGATATTACAATTATAGATCGGCCTGGTAAAGAAAATGTGGTGGCTGACTTTCTTTCACGGTTAAAAACTGATAATAATATTCCAGTAGATGATAGTTTTCCTGACGAATATTTGTTTGCAGTTTCTGCTCATTCCCCATGGTATGCAGATATTGCTAACTACTTGGTTGCAGGAAAACTACCAGCACACCTGTCATACAGGGAAAAAAGAAGAATTGTTCAACAAAGTGCCAGGTATAGCTGGATCAGCGGATGTCTCTTCTATACTGGGCTTGATCAGGAGATTCGAAGATGCATTAGAGAAGATGAAGTGTATGACATACTCAAAGCTTGTCATGATGGTCCTTGCGGAGGCCATTTTGCTGATAAAAGAACAGCGCATAAAATTCTGAGGATGGGCTACTATTGGCCCTCATTATTCAGAGATGCAAAGAAGTATGTAAGAGCTTGTGATAGCTGCCAGAGAATGGGTCAACCCAATCATAGAGACCAAATGCCACTAAACCCCCAGGTAGTTTCTGAACCATTTGAAAGATGGGCCTTGGACTTCATAGGACCCATTAACCCTCCATCCAATCAAAGAACCTATATATTAGTCTGCACAGACTATATGACTAAGTGGGTGGAAGCCAAAGCACTTATTAGAGCCAATGAAGAGGCTGTTTTGTCTTTCTTGTTTGAAGATATTTTCACTAGATTTGGAATCCCCAGAGAGCTAGTTACTGATGGAGGACCTCCATTCAATTCTCATGGTTTCAAATCTACTCTCCACAAATATCATATTCAACATAGAATGACCACACCATACCACCCCCAGGCCAATGGGCAGGTGGAAAGCACAAACAAAGTTTTAGAGGCCATTCTAACTAAAACAGTCAAGGACAACCGAAAGGATTGGTCCCAAAGGCTCCCTGAGGCATTATGGGCTTACAGGACTACTTGGAGAAACACTACCGGTTTTTCTCCCTATGAATTGGTTTACGGTAAAAATGCTATTTTTCCTGTGGAATTTGAAATTAAAACTTTAAAGACTGCCTTAGCTGTTAATCTTGATTTGAATGATGTGCAGACAGCTAGATTGCAGCAACTTTTGGAGTTGGATGAAAAGAGATTGGATGCCATTCACCAAACAAACATGATTCAACAACAAAGAATGAAATGGCATGACAAAATTATCAAACACAAGCAGTTCCAAAAAGGTAATTGGGCCTTGCTGTATGATTCTCGGTTTGAAAATTTTCAGGGAAAGCTACGTACACGTTGGCTTGGACCATATGAAGTAGAAGATGTCTTTCCAAACGGAACGGTAAGACTTGTAACAATTGATGATGCTAAAACACCTCTACTAGTCAATGGCCATAGGCTCCGTTTATATGAACGCCCTGTTTCTAAAGAAGATTTCAAGACTGCTTGCATGACTGATATTCATTATCTTTTTCCAGGGGAGTCTTCTGCTCCTCACAGCACTTAATTTTCTGCACTATATTTTTTTAGTAGTAGATTAGATTTAGCACTAATAATCCCTGTCAAGGATTGGCATATTACAATTGAATTTTGCAGATTCTGGAAAGGCAATAAGGAGGACAGATTCATCCTGAGAAGATCTGGAGTTTTAAATCAAGAAGCTCTTCCATTCATTTTACCCCTTTTTCCTAAAAAGGCAATATTCCCCCATACCCACATTATTTCTATCACTCCCACCACTCCTGAAACATCCTCCTTCAGTCAGTATTTTCCACTCCTTACTGCTGAAATAATCCCTTACCATTCACAGACCTAAGTCAGTTATCCCAATTCTCTGATTTTTCCCGTTGCTGAAACACCTGTTTTAGCAACGTAACACCAGAGTTTTCCCGTTGCTGAAACACCTGTTTCAGCAACGTAACACCAGATTTTTCCCGTGCTAAAACACCAGATTTTTCCCGTTGCTGAAACACCTGTTTCAGCAACATATCATTGATTCCACTCGTTGCTGAAACACCTGGTTTAGCAATACATGATCAATTTCTCCGGTTGCTGAAACACTTACCTCAGCAATGCATTGTTCATTTTTCAGTTGCTTAAATAACAGTTTCAGCAATTGATTATCATCAAAGTAATATCCCTTCTGGTTCTTACAGAAGCTTTCTGGTTCTTCACAATACTCCTGGTGAAAATTATTTGTCATATGCCAGACTCAGTTACACCTTCAATCCACAGACCCTTCCATGATCACGCAAGGCTATTGCAACCGACACTTCGAATTATTAATTAAAGGTAAAGTATAAGGTATATGGTTTTATGTAATTCGGTTAAATCATATTAAAGGAGAGGATTTCATTTCATAATGATTGCATATCTCCCCACGTCCAATCATAATTATACCATACGTAAGGGGGGGAATTCCAAAAATGGAATGATTATTTCGCATGCACCAACCTGCCGCCTGTTATCGTATCCATTTTTGCCGTCATTTAGACTTCGCAGCCATTGTTGCAACAACTAAGTCTGATCAGGGTCTGAGAATACTGAATTGTGCCTCTGCGGAAAAACTCAGAGCTTTAGCCATGGGAAAGGCGGCCATTAGAAGTGAGCCCGGCTCCATAAGTCTTCTACAGTTCTTTCCGGAAGCATATCAGATCTTCCAACAAGCAGGGTGGACAGCATATTTTGAAAGGTTGGGAGATTTTAACGCAGAAGAAGTATTAGAATTCGCACAGAACTTTGAAGGCAATTTCTCAGTGGTCCGGGGGGTTCGCATTTCAGTGACAGAGGATGACATAGTTCAGGTATCAGGATTGCCAGCTGAGGGCATTCGCTGGTTCAGCAGGAAGACGGTCGTTCTTAACGCCCAACAAGACTTTTTGCGCCCGGACGAGCAAGTGGAATCTAGAGGCCGCGGGGTCAGTCTGCATTCACTTCCTCAACCATGGCCATCAGTGGCAGAATTCGTCAAACACTACCTCACATGCGAAGGGCGTTATCAGGTAGTGTACAACCACGACTTTGTTCTGCTGAATTATTTGAGAAATGGAAGATTGGTTAATATCCCTTATTATCTGCTTGGTTGTATTAAGAACATGTCGTATTATTGTAAGCAAGCCAAAACTCCCATGACATCCCTTACCTACCATCGCTTATGTCAGCTGCTAATACAGAGGGGTTTTGCTCAGCAAAATCCTCCTCTGCAGGCCCTACCTGAAATTCCTTCGCAGGCCCCACCTGAAGTTCCTTTGCAAACCCCACCCGAAACTCCTCAACAAGAGAAAACGTCCCAATTGTCTGAAAATCCTCATGAAGAACAACAGGAGGAAATCCTGAATTCTCCCGTCAACCCAACCCCGAGCTCGCCACAGTTAGCAGAGCTAACACCCTCTATTATTCCTGTCCCTAGTGACGACTCTCCAACACCCCCTTCTTCACCCATCAAGAAAAAAAGGAAAACCCCAGCAGTCACAAGTTCCAAACCACGGACAAGGTCCACATCCCAAATTCCTACCTCTCCGCAAAACCCTGTCCTGAAGAAAAAGCACTCCCATTCAAGAAAAAGGAAAGGCAGCGATTTTGCTGCCTTCCTACCAAAAAGAAAGAGGACAAAGACTGTTGAGGCAGAATCTACCTCCATTTTCCCTAACCCTGCCACTATTGTATTGAAAACCTTATCCCCATCCCGAACTCCTCAGCCGGCTTCATCCGAGGACACAGTCCCACAAAAATCAGTACCTCGGGATAATACGACAATGATTCTGGATCAAGAAGTGACTGCTCCACAAGAACCAGTCACTTGCCCCGCGACTGTAACACAAGAACCAGTCACTAAGGAAGAAGAATACACCAAGCAGGTTGATGAGGGGAAACGCCCAGTGACTGTCCCACAAGAACCAGTCACTGAAGCAGAGGAATTTACAGAGCAGGTTGTTAGTGAAGAATGTCCAGTGACTGCCCCACAAGAACCAGTCACTGAAACAGAGGAATTTACGGAGCAGATTGTTAGTGAAGAATGTCCAGTGACTGTCCCACAAGAACCAGTCACTGAGGCAGCAGAATTTACAGAGCAGGTTGTTAGTGAAGAATGTCCAGTGACTGCCCCACAAGAACCAGTCACTGAAGCAGAGGAATTTACGGAGCAGATTGTTAGTGAAGAATGTCCAGTGACTGTCCCACAAGAACCAGTCACTGAGGCAACAGAATTTACAGAGCAGGATATTGAAAAACGCCAAGTGACTGTCCCACAAGAACCAGTCACTAAGGCAGAAGAATTCACAGAGCAGATCAATACTGAAGAATGCCCAGTGACTGTTCCACAAGAACCAGTCACTAAGTCACAAGAACACAACAAGCAAGATGATAGTCGGAAATGCCCAGAGATTCAAATGTCAGAACTAGTAGCTGAGGAACAAGGATTCATTCCTGACAGAGCACGAGGACTATTTACTGTGGTATCAGAACTAGTTTCTGACAAACAAGAATCCATTCCTGGCATAATGGATGAAACACCAGAGGCACCCATTGTGGTGCAGCAACCAGCCACCACTATGCACCACCAAAATATTCCAGCAGAAACAACTAGCATACAAGGCCCACATACAATGGCATCCCTACTACAGGAAAATGAATTCCTGAAGACTGAAATAGAAGCCTACAAAGCTGAGTTAGCCATGGCTCGAGAAGCTTTTGAAAAAGAACTCAATCTCCATACATTAGCACAAGTAGCCTCAATGCAGAACAGGGAAACATGTATAGAATATATGTGCAAAGAGTGTGGCATTATTTATCAGAATGCAGGCTATAAAATAGTTGAAATTTCACTCCCTGAGACAATTATGACAAAGGAAACACAGGAGGAATGCCCCACTGCTCCACAAGAACCAGTGGGACCTCCTGCGGTGCAAGAAGAAGAAGAAGAAACCGAACAAGAGATATCTCATCCCTTGGGGACAGATGCAGCAATCCCGGCAGAAGAAACACTGCCAGAGCACACCACTATTGATTTAGATATTCCAGAAGAAGCAACATTGCCAGAACACATGATTACTGATTCAGATATTCCAGCTGAGGAAACATCACCAGAGCATACTACTACTGAAACAGCTGTTTCGGCAGAAGAGACACTGCCTCAGCACACTACTGGTGCAAGTATTCCAACAGAAGAAATAATGCCTCAGTGCATTTCTTCTGAGGCAGCCACACAAACAGAGGAAATAGCGCCCAAGCCTACTACTTCTGTTAAAAAGACACAGACTCGGCCATGGGACCCATTGGAACAATTCAACAGATGGAAGAAGGAACATGCCGAGAACCAGGATATAATATTACAACAGCATAAGTTGCAATGGCAAAACTTTGTATACACTAACTGGGAGAATTTGGAACAATTACTGCAAGAGCACAGGGAATATAAGAAGGAAGCCAGACGGTCTAAGGAACGGATAGCCCTGATATTTTCATTGGTGCGAAAGTTGATGGTTACACGGAAACCTTCTGTAAACTATGCTCTTTTTCTTGCTGAACGATTAGCTTACTTTCAAATTAAATCAATTGCACATGGTAGACCACATGAAGTACTGACTTCAGAAAAATTTGTTGAGACCTTCAAGGAGGCCCCTGAAAGCGACCAGCATCTGCTGTGCGAACTCTACTTGCATAATGAAGCCATGCCTGAAGACAGAAGAGTTAATCTTACTCCAATTGCAGGAGATATACAAATAAGGGCATTCGCTTCATTCTTGTCTAATCAGCTCACTTGGCAGACTGCGTTCAATACAAGCAGTCATAATGAGGAGAATAAACTCCTGTGGATTAGGCCAGAGCCGGTAAGCCCAGCCATGTTCATAGCACAATACTATGAATACTTGCAGAAGCCAGGTATGAGCGAGCACATAGAACAATTACAGGCTTCCATCCTTTTTAATTGTCAAGAGCATATTCGACTGAAGGGTCCTGCTGCACTGAAGGCCAATGATCTCTTTTGGCAGCAATCAGATAAGGAAAGACAGGATTATCATCCTCTTAACCCTCTCAATTTTCACGCTGCATTGTATAGAGTCCCTAAGTATGTCAATTGCATTCAGCATTGCGGAGTCAACTGGATTGGGTATCATTTCCGTTTTCCCATCTTATGGCTGCCGTCAGAGAAATATCAAAATCATTACCTGTTGACTGACGAAGAGGAAGCCTCGGCATGGCAACGGTTACAGCTCAATAACGGATTCCGAGCTCCTACAGACGCCACTTTCTCCAGCTACTGCTTGAGTAATCTGCATTGCCAGTCCCAGTACTCAGACTCTGATTCAGACGAAGGGGTTGCCTGAGGACATGCAACATTTTTAGCTGGGGGGGATGTTAGGACTCCAATATGTATCATTTTGTTATATACTTTCATATCATTTTACTCTCAAAACCATAAGCTCCAATGTCTTTTTCATTCACTATATCCTAAGGTATATGGAAACCTTCTCTTTATTATATGATTAATCTGTCTTACATTTAATTCCATAATACTCTTATATTTTATCAATTATTGAAGTGCATTGTTGCTAACACAAGTCAAAGATCGCAGATAATATATGCCTTATTGGGAATGAGCGGTCGTTGCTGAAACAGCTGAACTTCATTGCTGAAACAGTCAACTCCGTTGCTGAAACAGCTGTCCCGTTGCTGCAACAGCCAACGCAGTTGCTGAAACAACCGTCAAAGCACGCAACTCCCGCTATGCGTTTTGCGATTCTGGAAGAACTTTTTGTGGATAATAGCAGCAGCCAGAAGATACGGTTACCTGAATCATCTTGAAGATAGCATCTCTGTTGTCTCGGTTGTAACAGTATCTCTTTTTAAGAAAGAACAGAATAGTTTTGTTTAGAACAGAATCGAGATCTCCGTTCTTGTGTAAAATTGTAAATGATGCCTCCTCTTTAAAAAGAGGAGACATCATCATTAGAGGGGATCGATCAAATTGTAATTTTTGAGAACAGCATCGTGTGAGACAGGAGCTAGTCTCCTCTTTTGTATGTACCAGTTTTCTAGACAGATGAATAAAGACCTGTTTTGAGCATTCCAGTTTAATTCTTTCTCTTGGGGAATCTTGTGAGAAGGAAAGGGCCCGCCTTCCTCACAAGATTCACCCCTTCATTCCTGTAGTTGTTCATTTCTTATGTATTTGCGTTGTGTTTGGTTCTGTTGCTGAAACACTAGTTACATGGTTTGTGATACTCTGTTTCTTAGCGCTACATGTATTGATTGCACGAGTGGATGATGAGAGCATGTGCTGAAGATCCCGGTACAGAGGGATAGGGTCTTGCTCCATTGATTGCTTTCTTTTACTTGCAGTGTGATTAGAACAGAGAGGCCAAGTGCTGAAGATTCCTGTTCCTGGGAATAGGGTCTTGACCTCTCGAGATTACTTCTTTTGCAGTGTGATTAGTGCCAGGCAGCAGGTGCTGAAGTTCCCACCAAGGAATAGGGTCCTGTTCCTGCTATAGTTGAATGATTTCTTTCTTTATACATTTATTTTCCTTTTGCTGTAACAGAGAAATCGTGTCTGCTATAAGTTAATTGACTTCAGCTTTAATTAAGTAGACTGTAAATTGATAGATTACTGAATTTAACAATTGTGTGTGATTTTCTTTTACTACAACATTGAACTGCTTTTGAAATTGAGCACATACAGTGCGCTATTACCTTTGGAATAAAAAGACCTTCTCGGGTTGACAATTTATGTGGAGCTCGAATTGTGAAAACAATTAAAGCGACCAACAGAGCTAAGGTTAGCCATATCTAAAGAATTAAAGCCAATGGAATACACCATGAGGTAGATATACAATGAGATGATCCTCGTGCATGAGGTAGTGGCATCCTGGTCCAAATCTAGAAGAAAACTCAAGAGATCCTAAAGCTTCAAAAGGTTACAAGTATAGTTGTAGATTTGATGTGGGATTGTGGCATTCAGTATCCTGATGTTTCTAAAAAGTTGGTCAAGAAGGACACATTGGTTAGTGAGGTAGATAGAGCACATCTAAGACTTCATATTTAGAACTACACCCACCTTATTGAATAAGTGACCAACACCATAACTCCTTATGTTCAACTGCATAATGGTTTAGAGTCCCTGACACAGAAACATAAAATGCCTTATGTTAGTTCAATTAGGGAAATGAGAGGCAAGGATGCCATCATGCGAGAGATAAAATAGTTTATTCATAAAATCAAGCAATCAACATATGAAGAAGGCTTGGAGATCACCAAGAATGATATTCTACAATATGCAATTGGGCTAGCTAAAGTTCACATGAAATTATCCTGGTTGTGGAATAATATACAATCAAGCTCCAAATCCATATTATCAGATGCTTTGGAGGTGAAGATGTGATATGTTGCAAAGCTTCCAATTAGAGTTAAAGTTATCGTAACATAGTTCTAAGCATGGAACCCTTACATCGAAAATGAAATCCATGCTCAATCTATTGATTTGTCTCCTTCCTGTACATGAGAAATATTTCGTATTATTATAGTTTTTTCCTTTATATCCATCATTTTGATGTAATTTTTATTTTATGAATAATAAGTCCAATGTAAAAGAAGTCTAAAAGACACATGTGGAATTTTAAGAGTCACATAGAACTCCACAGGTTGTGGAAGTCAAATAATCATAAGGAATCTCAAAGGTCAGTAACATTTGTTATAAATAGACCCTCATAACTCAAACAAAGGGCTTGGACTTTTATGGATTTGGAATATCATTCTTTTGGAGAAGTAAGTTGTAACTTCATGTTCCACTTTTGGAGCTATTGATTTGTCAATGCAACAATGTACTTGGGACCTTTCATTAATTATAAAAATCTCTCAGAGGCGACACTCTTCCATGCATGTATCATAACTATTGTAAGACTATTCTTTAGATGTTTGTGGTATATGTTGTGTTATAAATACAAAATATAATGAACTATTTCATTGCTTTGGCTATGAATCTTATTTAATGGGTGTTGTTATGTGTTTATTTGATCACTTTTATCTTGTGAACTAATTTGTAGCTTAATCAACGATTCTTTCTCAATTTCTCTCACATGTCCCTCTTAGGATAGTACTAATACTTTTGTATTGGAGGCCCATATCTTATCCCTCTTGCATGGAAGCTTCTTCTACACCTTACATTTGATGCTTCACAAAGCTTACGTACTTGCTACCCCAAATTTATGTGCATGATATCTTGTGTATGTTTTGTAGCCAAGGAATTCCTTTAAAATCACTTGCGATGGTGGCCAGACCTTATATCCAGGCGAGGCTCCTTCAAAAAATAGTGTGAGGTATAATTGGGACTTCACATTGGGGAGACCCTTGTATGTTGGCGACATCAAGCACCGTTAACATCTTGGCACTAGAAGGAAGGCCAAATGACAAGCTAATCTCATACAATCTATTTGAATCTCTTATCTTAAATGGATTCATCCCAAATGATAATCCTGAGGTGTTTTTCAAAAGCTTTAGATCTTCCAATCCCCACATAATTTTTACATAAATTGTCACATTTAAAGTTTGATGGAAAGTGTCCAACAAATATTCTTGATTATGTGATTGAATTTATTCAATATTGTTTTTTAAGTGGATTTTATTCTAAGGACATTCTTTCTCTGTTGTTTACCCTTACATTGGAAGGCCGTGACAAGAAATAATGTTATTTTTACCTGCTGCTTCTATCCATTCTTTCAAAAAATTGGTTAATGTGCTACATCAAGTTTTTGACAATTATGATTATGAAGATGTTTGTGATAAGATTAATCAGCTTAGGATGGAATTGAATGAATCTTTAGGGTAGTTCACCGATTTATTTACTCGCATTTGTTATGAGTTTCCTGATGAAGATGTGGATTGAGAATATTTGGATGTGAAATTTAGGTACTTGGTTAGGATTTCAAGGAAGTATTTTCAATCTGATATGTTGGATGGTCCTTTCCAAGAGGATCCTTAACCTTCAGATGAAGAATCTACAACTCCTTTTATTCATTGTCCTACTTTTTTTGTACCTTGTGTTGTTCCTATTAAAATAAGGAAATCTGAAAATCAAATCCACGAATATGATCTGACAACTATTCCTAATGTTGATGAATCCATTGATGAGAAATTACTTTCCCTCTCTTCTCCTTTTTAAGATGATGATTCTTATTGTTCTATTAATCATTCATCTCCTATTATTGTTAATCAACCTATCAATATTGAATATTTTAATCATGTTGAACCCTTGGAAAAACATTGTTCTAATCATTTTATTTCTATTCAATTCAATGGTTGTCTAGGCTTTATGGATGAATCTTTGTTTCAAAGGAAGATTTAGATTTTCATAACTTTCAATTGGAGTCATATTTTATCATTGAAGAATTTCTTTCAAGTGTGTATACACCCATTTGTCATACCTTGTGTCAGAATATTGGTAGTGAATTAGTCGGTCTAACATAAGGGAATGAAGGTTTTCAAGAAGATCATATGTTAGTCATTGATGATTTCTATCAAAACCTTATCAATTTGTCTAATGAAAAATCAACGATTCCATGATTCTTTTGATTTAAACAACTTTGATTTGGTACCTTTTTTAAATTCAAATGATGCAATTTGTTCGGATTTAGAACTGATCGCGTGTTCAATGTTTGAGTTGTCATCTTTTGAAAGTTCTGAGTCTTGTCAGGAATTTTAGGCACTTCCATCTACACTAATGGTTATGACAAGTCCTCGCTACCCTGATGAAACTTGTGAATTTGGTCAGATCAAGGTTTTCTCAAAAAATTCCATTCATAGCATTTTTTTCATGGAATGTGGATTCATTCTTGAGGGATGTTTGATATCTTCACGTTTAATTCTTCAACCATCAAGATAGAATCTATGATCATATACATCAACTCCAACTGACATATCTTGGTTCTTGTGAATCTTCGATCTTGAACTTGGAAACAAAGAGTGTGCTGAATGATTTTCAAATCTTTCGATTTGACACCTCTTTGTCTTCATCCATCATCTAGTTTGACCCACACACCAGTATTGAAAATTTCCAATTAGTGTCATATTCACAGTTTGATTTTGATCTTTCTCATGATGTAGATATGTCCATAGTGAATTTGTCTTTCCAAGGTTTTGGAGCTGGTTGTTTTTACAACCCTATTGCAGATTGGTTAGAACAATCATACCTAATGAGCTTGTTGGCTCGTAATAAGTACCTTCATGCGTTTAATTAAAATTTGTATGGATATGAGCCAAAGAGGTGTTTTTGTGGTGTATCTTGTCTTCATACGTCTAACCATCATTAGATAGAGAAGTCATTTACCCTACACTGCTTTGCTTTCACTTCATATCTTTGTGCTTGTGTGTAGATGCCCTAGTTTTCTATCTTTCTTACTGCACATTATGTTTTTTTGCTTCTACATGATGATACCTTTTGACTTAAGGGTCAGGAGAATATTCTATGGCTACATTGGGAATTCCATTTTACTTAGTCTCGATCTTCTGGCCTTAGATTAGGTTAGGTTGCATTTAGTCATCTTGCATTGCATTGTTTTCTATTTGTTTTCTTTCATTTTCATTCTCATGCTTTTATTATCTTGTTTTCTTAGTTCATGTCATTGTCTTCAATGAGACTATGCATGGAAGTTGTATTGTTTTATGAGATTTGAGATGATGTGGCTAAATATTTGGGAAAGGAAAATTGTAGTTATGTGCAACCATTGGCTAACTTGTTACTTTCCTTCTTTGTTTGGGCCTATATATATTTCAAATTCGATGATGTCTAAATGGAAAATAGAATTCATTTAAGCCAAAATTTATATGCAGAACCATGAATACCACATCAATTTAGGATCTTCATTCATGGACTTGATTTGTTAATTGAATGGTGTTTTTTTGTCGATCCAATTGAGTAGAGAAAGGAAAGGGGAAAACATATAGTGATCAAACCAATAACCTAGGTATACATAACCTTCTATGAAGGAGCAACCCCTCCTGCTCTCAATAAGTTAGAATCCCTCTTCCACCCTAGCAAAAATAATAAGTTCCTAAGCACATTTGAACTTACAAAAGAAAATAAAGGGTGAAGAAGAGAATGGCTTCCTATGCAGAGAGGTGAAGCAATTAACTTCACTAGGGTATTGTTTAGGCTTACTCGCAATGAGGCAATGCTTGTGCTTCCTGTAGTGACTCTGCTGGGGTACTGCCTAGGCCTGCTGGCAACAGAGAAACAACAAAGATGAAAAGTAAGACTTTGATTATCTATAACTCACATTACTATATTACCCTCTCCTACGTTGAAACAATTGTGGTTTGGCAAGATTTGTGACGTGTTTGACCAAGTAAAGGGAAAAAGGAAACTATATCTATAACTGTGTTAAATGGGAAATCTGAGGTAATCCACTACATGAATCAAGACTTCCCGAAGGACTAAGAATGTGTATGTAAAGTTAAGACCTAAATAGAGAATTTGATTAGATAGTGAAAGTGAAAGTGAGAATGAGATTTCCACTTACCATCCAAACAAAATACATTCATATTACAAACCCCTAAGCAGTATGCGAACACATAGTTTTATGAAACTTGGGAAAATCTCAATACCAAGGAAGTTATCAAATCTTGGTGCCAAGACCCTACAAAATTCCACCAGAGACCAAGTGCAGTTTATTAGACCAAATCTTTGAGAAATCTTTACCAGTATCTCATGGCGATGTGTCATAGACTACATGGAAGGAGGAATGCATAATACTTTGAGGATAATTGGATTTAGTTGCTTAACTTGGTTGTTTCAAGAGGTAAAGTTTTCAACTAGGACGATATCCTTTCCCATGAAAATTAACTTCACATACAATAGATCGAGGCAAAATTATAAGCCAAACAAGCACCAAAGTTCTACATGTCTTCTTATCTTCTAGACGGTATCTATGCCTATTATGAGTTCACTAGGATGAAATGGATGTAGATACCTTAGGAGAACTTACTTATCTACTTTCATTACAGACTGTTATCAGAAGCTAGTTTTCGAGGAGTTTATACAAAACTAGATCAACATTTCTTTGTAGTTGTCTACAAAATGTTCTTTGTGACTAAAACTCCTTGCTTGACAGATCAAGTGAAGGAGACACTCTATGATATTGTTGATTGGTTTGCTTCCCCATAGGGTAGATACATCAAATTTTATGGGTGTCATAAAACCTCTCATCTTATGCCGAGTTATGTGACCAATAAGGTAGACTTGCAAGAGGTGGCCCATCAGTTGAACAATGGATTTTTCTGCACAACTCCATTGGAGGAAGAAATCCCCTTGGCCTTATTTTCCTTTACAGATTGGAGTTTATGAGCTCAAGAGCCTTAAGATAGGTGATGCTAAAATTGAAGAACTCAAGCGCCTCCATTATGGAACAATGAGTTTTCATAGATACGATTCCAAAAATTTATGTAGGTAACATTGTGACAAGACACAATACACCTAGGTATATGTACAAATGACTATTCGAGAAGATGAAGAGCCCTCCCAAGGTTCACAGGTACCATATGTCTAGATGGAGTATGTTCGAGAAGAAGTAACTACCCAAGTGAACACTATAGTGCCCCAAAAGAGGAAGAACATAATATAGAGGTAGAGAGAAGAAAAAAGTTCAAAGACAATCACTTACAAAAGTGAAATTGAGGCAAAGCAACAAATGAAACAAAAGGAGGAGCACTTATAGAAAGAAGGAGAAGAAAGGACGAAGCAAGATGTTTTGCTTAGACAACAACCAAAAGCAAAGGAGGAAAGGAAAATAATAGAGGAAGATGAACAACAAAAGAAATTGCAAGAAGAAGAAATGAAGAACATACGTGAGGAATAATATGCATAGATAATAAAGGAATAAAGGATTACCCATGAAGAGGAAGAAGAGTTATAGGAGGAGGATTCCATTAACCAATTGCAGATGAACTCAACACTCAACCGAAATCTCCTCTCACCGGTTTCCATCTTCCATTTAGTGAAATGGGAATTTTTCCTCCACCCAATGAAAGGGTTATGGATGTATCCAATTTTACCTTCGACCAACTAAAGAAGAAGATTATTCAAGAAAGGTGAAGATACTTTCTAGATGATCCTATTCATCAAGAATCCGTATCCATAGAGAAGGTGATAAAATATAATACTAGGAGAAATCCCTGAGCAGTATTGGAAGTGAATGTAGATTTTGTGATAACAACACAAGATAATATAGAGTATATGAGTGAGAATTCACATCTATGGAAAGAGCTAGTTGCCATAAAAGAATAGGTTGATCATCTTACTGTACATAATCAATGGTGTTCTTCTGCTAGTATCAACACGACGAAGCTATGGTTAGACATATTTGAAGAACTAAAGCTGATGGAAGACACCATGAAGCAACTATACAATGAGATGATACTCGTGCATGAGGTAGTGACATCCCTAGTTCAAATTTAGAAGAAATCTCAAGAGATCCTGAAGCTTCTAAAGGTTACAAGTAGAGTTGTAGATTTGATGCAGGACTGGGATGTCAAGTATCCTGATGTTCTTGAAAAGTTGGTCAAGAAGGATAGATTGGATGCCATGGTGGATAGAGCACAACTAAGAATTCATATTTAGAATTGCGCCCACCTTGGTGAACAAGAGACCAACACCATAGATGCTTATTTTTGACTGCATATTGATTTAGAGTTCCTGGCACATAAACATAAAATGCCTTCTATGGGTTCACTTGGAGAAACAAGAGGAAATTATGTCATCATGCAGTAGATAAAAGAGTTTATTGAGAAAATAAAGCAAGCACCATATGAATAAGGCTTGGAGATCACCAAGAATGCTATTCTACAATATGAAATTTGGCCAACTAAAGTTCACATGAAATTATCCTGGTTATGGAATAGTATCCAGTCAAGCTCCAAATCCATATTATCAGATGATTTTGAGGTGAAGATGTGATATGTTATAAATTTTCCAATCAGAGTTAAATTTATCACAACAAAGTTCAGAGCATGGCACTAATACATCACAAATGAACGCCATGCTCAAGCTATTTATTTGTCTCTTTCCCCTACATGAGAAAGATTTTGTCTTATTATAGTTTTTTCCTTTATAGTCACCATTTTGATGTAATTTTTCTTTTGTAAATAATAATTCCAATGTAAAAGAAGTCCAAGAGACACATGTGGAATATGAAAAGTCACATAGAAGTCCATAGGTTGTGGAAGTCAAAGAGTCATGAGGAAGCTCAAAGGTCATTAGTATTTGTTATAAATAAGCCCTCATAACTCAAACAAAGGGCTTGGAATTTTAGAGATTTGGCCTTGGATTCTCTAGTGGTGCATAAAGGAGAAGATCATTCTTTTGGATAAGCAAGTTGTAGCTTCATGTTCCACTATTGGAGCTAGTGATTCACCAATGTAACAATGTATTTGAGACCTTTCATTAATGATCAAACCCGACACTATTTTATGCATGTATTGTCAATGTTGTAAGACCATTCTTTAGGTGGTTGTGGTATACGTTGTGTTACACATACTAAAGATAATGACTATTCCATTTCTTTAGTTGTGAATCTTGTTGAATGGGTGTTGTTATGTGTTTATTTGATCATTGTTATCCTATGAACTAATTTGCAGGTTAATCAAGGGTTCTTTGTCAATTTCTCTCACATTTCTCTCATAGGATAATACTAATACTTTTGTATTGGAGGCCCATTTCTGATCCCTCTCACATGGAAGATCCTTCTACACCTTACATTTGATGTTTCAAAAAGATTACTTACTTGCTACCCCAAATTTATGTGCATGATATCTTGTGTATGTTTTGCAGTCAATGAATTCCTTTAAAATCACTTGTAATGGTGGCTAGACCTTATATTTGTATGGGGCTCCTACACCAAATGATGTGAGGTCTAATTGGAACTTCACATTGGGGAGACCCCTTGTATGTTGGCGACATCCAACTGATCCAAAATGGATCTTGGATAGACTTCTAAGTCTAAAGTGTTCCTCACAGCGAAAAATGAAAGTTAAAGGATGCTCCAGGAAATATTCTCATTGCAGAGATCTCTTCATTTTGAATCTAACACAATTTGAATGGGCGAAAATAGACTTCAGATGAAGAAGTTATTGTAAAAAGAAATTGCCCATTGTCCTTTGAAAAGGAGGCATTTTCTTATTAAATGGGACTTAGGAGAAATAAAGGCTTTCTAAAGGAAATCGCATCAGAAAGGCTCAAAGGGCAGACTTAAGCCAAAGGCATGAAGGATTCACGATGAGTGATATGCGATTAAAGCGATTGGTGATCAGAGGAGATAGCGCTAAGGGCCACGCGACATGCGATAGTGATTACGATGAGCAATTGTAATCCACTGATCGGTCGATCGATGATCAACACACCCAAAAGGGAAGGACTCGTAGCACTGTGATATGTCGATATGTGATCAGCAATGGCACCGATATGCGATAGTGCCAACTTGCAATTGTGATGATCAGATTGGCGGATTGGCATCGGCGATATGAGGTCACATCACAATATTCCATGGTATATGGAAAGAACCCTCGGGCTGTTGCGATTGTGATTAGCAATCAAGACCCAGACCTGATAAGGATTATAGATGCGATTGCATAAATTTTGAGATCCATATTTTCGGATTTTCTATGTATTCCTTTGTATTGAAGTTTTTAGACCTCCCGCCTATGCGATCGAGATTTGTGATGACAGGACGGACCTGATGGGTTTATAGACATGATTCTATAATATTTGAAGTCTGGCTAAAAGGAATATGATGTGTTTTTAACATGTCTGCCTGTGTATTCCATTATGCTGCTATTTTCGGGTTTTCGCCTAAAGAAATGCCTCAAATCCTCTATAACAACTCCTAATAATTGTGCCACGTTGAAAGCGGGCTTTTTTGTAGACAATGATGTGTTTGGGAACATGCAAAGCCACATAGCCATAGAGCCAGATGGCCAGTCAAACAGACAAGGAGCAGAAGAAGTCGCAGAGCCACAAAGGATTGATTACACGTAGAGAAATGGCTAGGGAAGCCGGAGAGCTAGAAGAATGCCTCAAAGAAGCCAGAGAACTCAATTGACGAGGTAGCTGGAAGCGCAGGCTGCTGAGGGAGTTTTTGGAGTAGCTTGGACGCCAAGCAAAAAACCAGAGAGCCCGAAAGGGGAGACGAACAGAAAAGCGTCGATAGGATTAAAAGCCACTCAATGTCAGAGACAAAGTAGGTAGTTGCTGAGACAGAGAGAAAGTAGAAGACAAAGAGCAAGAGGGAGAGTCTGTGTACTCTTGTAGACTTGAGGATTTCAAGTAAATCCCTGTTGTTTTGTCACTGTTGTATTGAGACTCGATTTGAGCTCACACTTGTAATAATCTGCTCTTCAAGACATAATAGAGAGGTTACCACTAAAAGTTGGACTAGGAGACGTAGCCAGGAAGTCTGGTGAACTCCTTGATTATTTGTTGTGTTGATGTGTGTGCTTGTTATGTTTTTCTAACTACTCATTGTCTATTTTCAAATTAGGTGGTATCAGAGCCTTAGATTGATTAATCCCACCTTTAAGAAGGTGATATCAAAGCTAGTTACACCAGAGCAAGTGGTATCAGATCAGAATTCTTGATTGACAGAGCAAAGATTGCTTATCTAGAAGGTGTTTGGGCAGTCAAGGATTGATTGTCTGATTGATTGGATGCTTGTTTGCAAACTGACTATCGTTTGAGTTTGCAGAGGTGAAGGGAAAGCTATTGATAGCTCAGTCCAAGAAGGACAAGAATGAAGAAGGGATGAAGGCATTCTTCTATCCCAAAGGACCTCAAAGCAATCCTTGAAGCACAAGAGGTTTGTTGCAAAAGGTTGCTTGAATAAGCTCTTTGTTAATCTTGTTTGAAGTTCTTTTGTTCATTGGCATAATGAAAACTTCTACAAATGCGTCCTCAAATTCCTCCTTCATCACAAGATTCTTTGATGAAGACATGAAGCAAGACTTGTTCACCATGATGGACAAGGTGAGAGAAATGTATGAGGATGGAAGGAAGAGCAGCATACTTAGAGAGCAGTTGAATTCTGTGGAGGAAGAGAAGCAGTTTCTTTCTGACAAATTGTAGGAAATGGAGAGGCAACTTCATATTGAAAATATGAACCTAAAAAGGATGCATGAGCTAGAGACATAGCTCTTTGTTGCCAAAGAAGCCTTGGTCGAGTATCAGCTTGAAGAAGAGGTAAACCATTCCAGTTTTTCTTCAAATTCTTCTAAGAATGCTTATATTGGTTCTTTTGAAAAACATACTAGAGGCATAGGTTCCAAGCTAATGTCTAAGATGGGTTATGAGGGAAAAGGCTTGGGTAAACATGCACAGGGTATTGTTGAGCCAATAATAGTTGAGGAAAGGACTAAGTATTTGGGTCTTGGCTATGGATAGTCTTATGGAGAAAGTTTCAAAGCTACCATGAAGGCAATTGAAACAATCCCAAGAAGGACTTTTAATTCAGGTCTTCTACCTCAAGAGTGTGAAGATTGTATTCAGGAGGAAAGCAATATCTTGAAACATCATTTTCAGGATGCAGGTGTTCAGAATCACACACTTGAACCAGAGAGTTGTGGAAACTCTAATAGCCTTGAAGAGATTGATGGTGTTCCAAAGGGAGCCACTTATTCATTTGCTTCACCTCCTCATGAAGGAAATAAAGGTGAAAGAGAAAGGTATAAATATGGTTCTAATCATCTTCCTTTTCATTTTTCAAAGCATGATAAATTTCCACATAGATATGGGAAAAGAATTGCATGTTCCTTTTGTGGTTTGGATAACCATAATGTTTCTAGATGTTGGAAAAGGAAAGCCACATGAAGGAAACTTTTGAAGGAAAGGAAGCAAGAAGCAAAAGGTCCATTGGACAAGGCAAATCATGTTGTCAAGAGGATGCACATGTGTTGCACTTACTTCCATAAGCAAGGGAATCTTGCTGAAAGGTGTTGGACTCTGAATCCAGCAATGCTTCCACGAAAGCTGAAGAAGGTGGAAAGAGGAGATGGTAGAAATGGAAAGGAAGTTTCCATGAATGATGTGTTTTAGGATGATTCACATGTTGATGTTGATGTGCAGACGAAGGAAAGACCTTTGAAATGTGTCGGTAAGAAATGGTTAGAATTATTATCCATTTAAGATTGCATGTCTATTGCTGCATCTATTTGCATTTCTTTGTTAATGGAATGCAAGTTACAGGTTTTTACCAAGATGGTGAATGGAACAAGGTTGAGTAGGAAACTCACTTTGTTGCTCCAACATTATATTTCATTTCAGCTTCGAAAGTATAGTGTGCTTAAGAGAAAGTTGAAGGATGAAATGCATGCATGAGGATGATGTGCATGAACACAAGGATGTTTTTGATCTCCTTGTATTTGAACATGTATGTGTAATTAAATTGAAGGGTTGATTGCTTTGTTGTAAACATGCATGCAGTGTTGACTTGGGAGAAGTTAACTTAGTCTCCAAGATGGAGATAATGATGAAGTATTTCATCTTTTGAAAAGAATCCTTGAGATCTTTTCTACATGCCTGACTTGAAGGGTCATTTGTTTTAAAGGCATGTTTTGTGGGCTTGTTATCTAGTCCATCATTTGTATGCAGATGTAAGACGTGGAGGTGTTCACAAGATGCGAAATATGTTTCTTTTGTTGAAGCAGGAGTTTAGTCCATACAGTTGTTGTCTGTATTTTTGTTGTTGTTAACAGTTGTTGTTGACATCTTTGCAAACAGGTACAAATGAAAATATTATGAAGCAGATGTAACTTCACATTGGTTTGAGCCACCTTGGATTGGTGATCAAGGAAGAGAAGTTCAAACTACCTTCTGTGACCATCTCAGTAGGAGTTCTGCATGAAGTCAAGGAGGAAGACAGTTCTTCCCAGGGATACCAGCACATCTAGGAAGAAAAGTGGTCAAAGGATTTGGTTCAAAGGCACTATGAAAGTAAGTGTATGGAGGCTGAAAGAAGAGGGTGTTGTTACTCTCATTTACTGTTCAGATCAGTATATCAATCTTTTGGAGACCAAAAGTTCTTTTAGTGGGAAGGCGTGATCCAAAATGGATGTTGGATAGACTTCTAAGTCTAAAGTGTTCCTCACAGAGGAAAATGAAAGTCAAAGGATGATCTTGGTAATAGTCCCATTGCAGAGATCTCTTCATTCAGAATCTAAGGCAATTTGAATGGGCGAAAACAGACTTCAGATGAAGAAGTTATTGTAAAAAGAAATTACCCATTATCCTTTGAAAAGGAGGCATTTTCTTATTAAATGGGACTTAGGAGAAATAAAGGCTTTCTAAAGGAAATGACATCAGAAAGGCTCAAAGGGTGGACTTAAGCCAAAGGCATGAAGGATTCGTGATGAGCGATATGTGATTAAAGCGATCAGCGATATCGACGATCGGCCGATATCGGCGATCAAACGATCAGAGGAGATAGCACTAAGGGCCATGCAACGTGCGATTAGCGATTGTGATGAGTGATTGCGATCGTCCAATCGACGATCGGCACACCCAAAAGGGAAGGACCCGTAGTACAGCGATATGCCGATATGTGACAATGCCGACTTGCGATTGCGATGATCGGATCAGTGGATCGGCGTCGGCGATATGAGGTCGCATCGCAATATTCCATGGTATATGGAAAGAACACCCGAGCCATTGTGATTGCGATTAGCGATCAGGACTCAGACTCAATAAGGATTATAGATGTGATTGCATAAATTTTGAGATCCGTATTTTCAGATTTTCTATGTATTCCTTTGTATTGAGGTTTTTAGACCTCCCGCATGTGCGATAATGATTTGCAATGACAGGACAGACTCAATGGGTTTATAGACGCGATTCTATAATATTTGAAGTCTGGTTAAAAGGCAAATGATGTGTTTTTTACGCGTCTACCTGTGTATTCTGTTATGCTGCTATTTTCGGGTTTTCGCCTAAAGAAAGGCCCTGAATCCTTTATAACAGCTCCTTGATCATTGTGCCACACTGCAAGCAGGTATTTTTGCAGACAATGATGTGTTTGGGAACGCACAGAGCCACAAAGCCACAGAGCCAGATGGCTAGTCGAACAGACAAGGAGCAAAAGAAGCCGCAGAGCCGCAGAGGATTGATTACACGCAGAGAAATGGCTGGGGAAGCCGGAGAGCCAAAAGAATGCCTCAAAGAAGCCATAGAGCTCAATTGACAAGGTAGCTGGAAGCGCAGGCAGCTGAGGGAGTTTTTGGAGTCGCTTGGAGGCTGAGCAAAAAACCAGAGAGCTGAAAGTTGCTGAAAAGGATCGCTGGAAGGTTGCTAAAGGTCGCTTAGAGGTCGAGTGAACCATTGATGCACACAGAGGCTGAGAGAGAGCTCAAAGAAGCCAGAGCCAGAGCCATGAGCTAGAGCCAAGAGCTAGAGCCAGAGCCAGAGCCAGAGCTAGAACTGAGAGCCAGAGCCAGAGCCAGAGCCAGAAAGCTTGAGAACTTCAGAGCTAGGGATAAGATGGTGTTTTAAGCCCATTGTGTTCTAAGTAAACCAATGGAGTTGAGCGTGGAGCTTGTAAAAAGATTTCAGCCATAATCCCAGAGAGCCTAGTTGAGTTGACTAGAGCTCAATGAGACGTAGGCCAAGAGTTTTGGGTGAACTCCATATTATATTGTTGTTATGTGTGATTGCTTGTTGCTGCATTGTATCTACTACTTTATTTGTTGTTATATGTTTTATATCAGTTCAAGAAAATAAACTTAAAACACATAAACAATTTAAAACCAAACACAAGCATACACCTATTTTTAAGCACTTATTAATTCCACGAATGGTTAATCATAAGGTCTTGGGAATATTTAAGCTTTGGAAGTGGGAGAGGTTCTTGTAAGATTGACAAGAAGCCTTTAGCGCCCCATTTTCAGATCACCAACACTGTCAAAATGTAGCCTCATTGAACATTAGGCCTCCAACTCCTCTCAAAAGAGGACAACTCCCATTCAGTGAGATGGGCATCACAACGCTAGTGGGAGGAAAAGCATTGGACATATCCACTTTTACCTTTGATGAGTTCAAATATAAGATCACCTAAGAGAGAAGGAAGTACATTCTTAATGAACAAAATCGCCCTATCTCTATCAACTTAGAAAAGGAGATCATTATAGATACGAGGTTCAATTTGAAGGCTATAGCCTTAACAAGAACAACCTTTGTAGAAACTGTTAGCACTTGAAATTTCACCTCAGGCTGAAAAGGAAAATCTCAAAGCTACATCAAACCATTCAACCTCGTAGCTAGCCCTACGGGGCAGGAGAAGGCTCTCTCCGGTCAATCTCGGTAGATCTTCAATGGGATGAGATGACCAACAAGGTAACACTGATATTAGGCTAGTAAACTGATTAGAAAGGTTGATTTGGGGGTTTTTTGGGTTTTTGGTGGCAAATTGAGGAACTGCAATTTAGGGTGTGGGGATTTGACACAGTTTCTGCAGGGGGGTCTTTGGGGCGAGGTAGGAGCCTGTATTGATGTCTTTAACTGAAATGAATGGTGAGGAATGAAATATGAGGAGCTAAAGAGAGCAAACAATCACTTTGAATTCTCTTTAGACAGAAGAAAACATTGAAATTAAACAAATTTAAAAGCAGAGCATGGCTAGCATGAATTCATACTTTAACACTTCATTGTTTAATGTGCAGCAGTAAAGAAAGGAAATGAATCACATAACAAAGCTTACAAGAACATGAAGAACACACCATCAACACATGAGTCCACAAGAATCCCAAAGATGACTGCAAAACCCTGGTCTTCCTTAGCCAAAAATTGCAGAGATACAAGTGAAAATATACAATGATAGCTTTTCCCTCAAGAGTCCAACCATGAAAATGAGCAAGAAAGTACATAATATAGATGATATAACCTCTTTCCCTGCCTCCATGGGTCGAGCTCACTATCCTAGGAGCTGTTTGAACCACTTCTAAACTAAGCACTAGAAAATAGGCAGTCAAAACAACTTGCCTCTATAAACTTGGAAACCAGTTCATACATTCAATTTTTACCCTTGACATGAAAGAAACTTCTAGAAGAGTTAAACAAGAGTAAAAGTATCCAAAAAGTGTCACAATTACATCCAAGAGAACCACCATCAACCTCAAAAAGTCAAACTGGAGCCAAACTGCGTTTTCTGGGCTGAACTGGTCAAATCTGGCAAAATTTCCTCAACGGGTCGCGCACATTTTCTCAACGGGTCGCGCACATTGGCAGCTCTGTTTGGAGGCCTTCCCGGTATCAGAATCAGGTGCAGGATAGCTCGTTGGAAATTTCTTTGAGTATAATTTCCAACCCAACTGGAATGTTTCAATTTGGAGTTCATTTTCCCTGTCAAAAATCAATTCTCCCAAGACAGCTTTCTGAAGTTCAAAAAAGTGGCAGAAAGTCAAATTTTGCATGTATTTTGACCTCCTGGAGGCCCAAAACTCCATAAAAACTCAAGTTCATCCATAGGCATGTGTAACTTTGCATGAAAAATCTAGAAATGTTGAGTTTTTGCAAAACGGAGCTACGATGACGAAGGGTCTCACCGGGGGTGAGACCCGTTGAGGAGCCAAAACCTGTAAATTTCCAAAAATTGCCAAAATTACCCAAAATTCTCAAAAATTTTTGGGATTTGAGCTGTGGCTAGGCTATTGAGTGCCATGATCCTTGAGTGAAGCCTCAGCCAAGATACGGAGGGGATTGGTCTTCTTTTTCCGTTTTTGTGCCTTGGCCAAACTCCTTGGATCCGGCGACTGTAATTTTGGCATTTCTCTAAAACCATGACACCTGTGAAAAAAGTGAAGGATTTTTTTCTTCTTTGGCATGTTATGGACAAAAACCTCTCTCAGTTTTCCAAAATTCATCTTTTATTGCTCTGGAATATCATTTGAGTGCGACTTGTCCCGATGTGTGAAACAAGGAATTTTGTCGAAATGGAGCGAAATGAAGGGGATAGGGGGCTTCTAAATTCTTGGAGAAATTTTTGGGAATAGGGAGGGATGTTAGGAAGTAAGGGAAAGTGGAATCTCAGAGATTGAGTGAGGGGAAGGGGTCCAAAAGGGAAAAACACAGGCCCAACCTAGAAAATTGCCAGGTTGTAGCTAGAAACTAGGGTTTGTGCAAAAATGAGGAATTTGGCGGATCTAAGGGATGGGAAGTGTTTGATAAGGTACTTTAAGGATAGGGGAAGGTGTATGAACATCTGGATACAAGTTTTGCCGATGATTTGACCGTCCAAGAGAAATTGGCTTCAAAACCCTAGGAGAGAGAAATGAACTTGCCAAAGCACAACTGAAGCATGAACAAGATGTAAAATGACTCATTAGACACTGACATGATAATGAAAACCCTCTGAATGATGATAGGCTCAGCTGAATGATGACATGGACTGACATTTGGGCAAACCCTAGACCTAATGCCTAGTGACCAAATTTTGCTTGAAGACTCACTGAAATAACAAAATTTGACCTTGACACTTCAAAATCACTTTGTAAGAGCACGTTTGATCACTGGAGGAAGGCTGGAAAGACTGACACTAACAGAAACCAAAAAGAAAAATATTGACTATTTGAATCTTGAGATTGAAATGTTGAAGAAAGAATTGGCTATTACGCAACTCATAATAGAAAATAAAAGTGTTTCCACTTCAAATTCCAATAGAAAAGGTATGCAATTTGTGATCCTTGAGGGATTGAAGGAGTTGGAAGACACAATGAATTAGGTTTATGATGAAATGATGAAATTGCACAAGGTGTTAAATTTTATGATTGTGCTATGTTGTATCAGTGACTTTAGCCCAATTTATCTTTTCATTAACAATGCATCCAATTATTAGCAGTATAATCAATCATAAATGTAACTGAAGAAAGAACAATATATGCAGCGGTCGAGAAGACAACAACACAACCTTAAGAGATATCAAATTGATCCAAGACCAGGGAAAAACCCCACAAGGGGGAAACCCTTTTAAATATTCTTCTTTAGTAGATCATCATAAAAATATTTCAGCAGTGAGTATAGTGAACCCAATACATATGATTTGCAGTGGATAACAATAAATCAGATCTACAAATCTACATATATGTTATAACAGTAGAGAGAAACCCAGATCTACTATATCATTGAAGTCAACTGAATCCAAGATGTCAAATCTTAGATCTGAACTCTAGCCGCCCTCATCACGACTGACTGTGTGACTGAAACTCCTTGGTTGATCTCTCTATCATTGTATGCAAGTGACTGTGACTGCAGGGTCGCTCTCAGGAGGTCTTGATGCAAGAGACTATGGCATTGAACAACTAAAACCCAAAGTATCTCCCTTAACATTGTTGTGTGAGTAACCGAGATGGCAAGCTCACTTCCTTACTAATGTGCAAGGGACTGAGATGGCAGGGTCGCTCCCAGGGCTACCTTGTGCAAGCGGCTGGGGAACAGAACCTTCTGATCTGCCTCTGATCCTAGAGTTGCTCCCACTGAATTATCTCCGAGCGACCAAAGAGCGAGAGTCTCTCTCTTTCATATTCTGTGCTTGCGACCTAGAACAAAAAAATATGTTTTGTGCCAGCGTACAAGATCCAAAAAACCCTAACCTAGAGTGAACCTTTTGCCTATAATTTCGGACCCTGTGCAAACTCCTTGTGATGAACCTGTGTGAGCCAAAACAAAATAGAAGAATAGAAACATGTCTTGATCAAGTGTATTGAAATGAAATTGAGTTCTCTTCCTTTTATAGGATTTTTTAAGGGTCTACTTGGGGTTGAGATTGACTCAAGAAGTTACCCAAGTGGTTAGGGCCGACCTGTTCCATAATGAATGAATGAATACAATAATTCAAAACTTAACTTCCGCCTAGCCAAATTAGGTGATCTTTGGGTCAATTTTTGTCCTCTCGAAAAAAGGAATTTAATGAAAGTATCATCTTAGTCATCTGAGATGTTCAATGTGGAATTTGACCCTAGTTGCAAAATTTAACACTCCCTCTCAACTAGGAAGAATTCCACTTGCTAATGTCTGTCAGTTGATCTTTTCATCATCCTAATTTGACTCTATCTGCTCAACTCTATCTGCTTAAACTTTCTAGGATCTAGAAGAAGAAGAATTGGGGAGAAATAGCTTCCACCCATACTTAGAAATAGGATTATATATCATATAGGGGAGCAATTCTCCAACCCAATCCTATTTCCTACTGATCTTCCCAACAATGACCTTCAGTAGTCATGTGGTAGAACACCTGCATCATAATCAACTTGGGTTGTACACCCCAAGTACAATCTCAACTCATTGGCCAATTCGAGGTGTGGTATTTCGATCAAGTTGGTTTGCTTAAGGGTATGATGCCAATTGGGGTATAGTCTACAAAGAACAAAAGGAGAGTAACATTCTCTGACCCTATGAAGATATGGGAGCAACATTCTTCTATCCTGGGTAACATATAAGGTACCGCCCTATTTTCTAGAGTTCCCTCAACCCTAGGAGCTCTCTATCTCAATTCCTCACACTGAGAGCTCAAGAAGGGTGGGAAGAGCATGCTTAGTTTCCTTGATCAACACTGCCCCTTATCCGGAGGGGCTACATCCATCAGTCGAAGCTGTTCTTTGAAAATAAAGAACTTTCTCTTTGGAAATGCCTTGGTGAGAATATCTGCAATCTATTCATCTATCGATATGTGATGGAGCTTGAAAACTCCTCTCTGCAACATGTCTCGAATGAAGTGATATCAAATCTCAATATGCTTGGAATTTTCATGAAACGCAAGATTTTCTACCAAACATATTCCACTCTTGTTGTCACAGTATATCATTGTTGTATCTAGGACCTGCTCAAATAGATCTCCAAAGATATTTCTTAACCATACTGCCTTACAACTATCCATGATAGCAGAAATATATTCTGCTTTGACTGTGCTCAATGCTACAGACTTTTGTTTCCTGCTCATCCAGGATATCATGGCAGATCCAAGGCTAAAACAACATCTAGATGTACTTTTCCCGTTGATAACATTTTCAGCCCAATCAACATCAATGTATCCATGAAGTTGAACATTTCCTGTATAATATCCCAGGCCAAGTGTGATCGACCCATGCAAATATCTAAATATGTGTTTGGCATCTATCCAATGTGTGTGGTGAGTCTTGGTCATGAATTGAATAAATGTGTTTATTGCATAGCATATGTCTGGATGGTGTTCACAAGGAACATCAGAGCCCTAATCAATTGTCTATACTAGGATGGATTTTCTAAATCTGGTCCTGCAACATCTCCACATAACTTCTTGAAGTTCATTTCCATCGGAGTAACCATGGATTTACATTTAGTCAATCCAAATATTTCCAACAACTTTAAAACGTATTTTCCTTGTGAAAGGAAAATGTCACCATGATTTTTCCATACTTGAAGGCCCAAAAAGTAGTGCATGAGACCAAGGTATTTCAACTCAAACTCAGAGGTTAGCTTCCTCTTACATTCAATCATCAGGGATTCACCACCTGTCAAAAATAGATCGTCATCATATAAAACCAAAATTAGTGGCATACCTTGGTCTACCTTGAAGTAGAGGTTGTGATCAAAATTTCTTCTTGTGAATCCCAGCTTCACTAAGAAACTATCAATACGAGCATGCCAATCTCGGGGAGCTTTCTTCAGTCCATACAGTTCCTTCTTCAATCTGCAAACATTTGTTCTTTGATCTTCTACTTTGAATCCCTACGGTTGTTACCCATATACCTCTTTGTGTAACATGCCATGAAGGAATGTGTTCTTTGCATCCATATGATAAAAATTCCATCCCTGACTCGCAACAAGGAAAACTATAGAATGGATGGTTATATATTGATTTGCAAGAGAAAATATGTCATCATAATCTTCTCCCTCTTTTTTAGATAAGCCTAGCTAAGAACCTTGCTTTATATTTCTCAATGCTACTATCAATCCCATGTTTGATTTTAAATAGCCATTTTGAAGTCACAATAGACTTCCCTTTCAGTCTAGGTACTATATCCCATACATCCTTTTTCATAATTGATTCATATTCTTCAGCCATAACATCCTTCCAAACTTGTTCTTTTACTGCCTCTTCAAATGTGGATGGTTCGTCATGAATCATAGTACACATAGAAGCAACATATCCCTGATACCTGCATAGTTGTTTCCTTTCTTTGAATGATTTGTGAATGGGGAAATTTCTTTCAGACAGTATCCCAAAGCCAAAGTGGTCTCTTCTTAGAGGGAGGATCACTTGGAGGAGGATCTAATGGATCCATAGGTTCTATGGGATCATCAACCATATCGGACTTAGGTACATACAGACCATCCAGAATATCCTTGTCATCATTCTCTTCCTTGGGAGGAGGAGGTGGAGGTAGATCTCTTGCTTTTCCAAGAGCTGCACCTTCAATGTTACATCCATACTAATTTTGACCTTCCTCTAACCAGGAATATAAATTATATATGCTTTAGAATTTTCTCAATAACCCACAAATGTACCTTTTCTACTAGTAGCTTCCAATTTGTTCCTTTTGTCTTTCAGCACATGAAAATATATTGGGCATCCAAATACATGAAGATGGATGATATTAGGCTTAATTCTTGTGAATATTTCTTCAGGAGTCTTATTTTCTAATTCTTGATGAGGCACCATGTTCTGGACATATGCAACAATATATGTAGCCTTGGCCCAAAGGAACTTTGGCACATTTTGCTGATGGAGCGTAGCATGAGCAAATTCTAATATAGACCTATTCTTTCTTTTGGCTATATGATTATGTTAAGGAGTATATGGCACAATTGTTTCCTTCTTGATTGTGTCTTTCTTGAAAAATGCTATGAATTCTTTTGACATCTATTCTCCTCCATTGTCGGTCCTGAAGACTTTGATTCTATTTCCTGATTGATTTTCGATCAAGGATTTGAGTTCCTCGAATGTTTCAAAGGTTTCATCCTTGTGCTTAAGATAGTATATCCATGTATTTCTTGAGAAGTCGTTAATAAAGGTAATGTAGTATAGATGACCATCAACAGAATGTATGGGCATTGGAACACATATATCAAAATAAATGAGATGGAGGATGTTATGATTTTTATTCTTACTAGAGGGAAATGGTCCCCTTGTTTTCTTTTCACTTTGACAACCTGGAAAAAATCCATCATGATGAGCCTAAACATCGGGAATACTAAAGACCGATTTCTTCAATTTTGGAAGTGCATCATAGTGAAGATGAGGCCGCCTGTGGTGCCATAATTCTCTCAAGTGATTGGTATTATGGACCAATGCTATAAGAGGTCTTCCAGTGACCCTATAGAGTCCTTCAAATCTTGATCCTAGTGTGAAGGCATCCCTCATAGGTGAATCGTCAGGATAGGTTAGAAATTTAATCTTGATGAAGGAAAGCCTCATCCCTTTATCTTCCAGAGAATATATATACCAAATTCTTCATTAATCCTAGTACATACATAACATCATGCATCAAAACTAATTTCCCAGAGTTCAATTGAAATTTGACGGACCCAAAGCCTTTCACAGGAAGAGTAGAGTTATCTCCAAGAATGATCTTTATCTTAGTCTCCCAGTCTACCATATTAGAGAGGACTTCCTTCTAACCTGAGAAATGATGAGTGACCCCACTATCAACCAACCAACTATCCCACGAATCCAGTGGATAAGAAATAGTAAGAGAAGAAATGAGAATGTATTCAGATTTATTTACAACATTACTTTCATACCTAGGAGCCCTTGAATTCTTTTGAGGATGATGATCTTCTTCATGGCCACTTGAGGAGTCTCCCTTTCTTCTATCATCTTTTTTGTTACAGTTATTCCCTTGAAAGTATTTTCTTCTTTTGTTATTGTAGTTTCCTCTAGTGTTGCAGTGTGGCCTCTTTCCTATCTTAGGACAGTCTCGTGCATAATGACCCTTTTTGTGACAATTGAAGCATTCAACATGAGATGTCGATATGTCATTCCTTCTTTTTGTATTTTGAGAAGGAGGATTCCTTAATTAACCCCTTCTAGTATTCTTTATTTTACCATGAGTGATGTATGCAATGGGTTCTCCCTCTTCATGCTTTTGAATCCTTCCTCTTGATATCATCCTAGATTCTTCTTGAGTGATTTTTCCAATGCACTCATCATATGATGGAAGGAAATTACTGTTGCTGATAGTAGTAATGAAGGTTTCCCAAATGGAAGGGAGACCTGTAAGAGCCACAACTACAATCTCCCTGTCAGGTACATTTTCTCCAACCCTCTGCAATTGATCTCTAAGATGAGAGATCCTCATAATGTAGGATTGGACAACTTCTCCTTTTTTCATCTTAATTTCATTGAGTTGATCTTTCAAGGTGATGATCTCATTCAGGTTTTTCACTTCATACATGTTGATTATCTTATCATACATATCTTTAGACTTTCTTAAATTCCAAACATAAGCAATCAAATGATCTTGTAAACCACTAGCTATAATTTCCTTTGCTTTAGACTCACGTTTCTTGTACCTATTCTTGAGAGAACCAGAAGCATTTTTTGGAGGCTCAGGCATCCTTCCTTGAATGTATTTTATCAAATCATTTTTGTCTGCTATGATTTCCAATTTGACTTTCCATGCAACAAAATTTGATGCATCACCCAACGTTTCATGCTCCTTGAAGGTAGAGGACGACATCTTGACCTTGAATAGGAAATCTGATTTCTGAAGAGGAGGGTTTCAAAACTTTTTTTCTCTTGGGCTTGTCTTTCACCTTAGCTATGATACCATGTTAAATTTTCTGATTGTTTGATTCTGTATCAGTTACTTTAACCCAATTTATCTTTTCATTAACAACACATCCAATTATTAGCAGTATAATCAATCATAAATGTAACTGAAGAAAGAAAAATATATGCAGTGATAGAGAAGACAACAACACAACCATAAGAGATATTAGATTGGTCCAAGACTAGGGAAAAACCCCACAAGGGGGAAACCCTTTCAAATCTTCTTCTTTAGTAGATCGTCATAAAAATATTTCAATAGTGAGTACAATTATCCCAATACATATGATTTGCAACAGATAATAATAAATTAGATCTACAGATATATTATAACAACAGAGAGAAACCCAGATCTACCAGATCACTGAAGTCATTTGAGTCCAAGAAGTCAAATACTAGATATGAACTCTGATCTCCCTCATCATGACAGATAATGTGTGACTGAAACTCCTTGGTCGCTCTCTCTATCACTGTATGCGAGTGACTGTGACTGTAGGTTGACTCTCAGGAGGTCTTGATGCGAACGACTATGGCATTGAACAAATAAAACCCAAAGTCACTCCCTTACCATTGTTTTTTGAGCGACTGAGATGGCAGGGTCACTCCCTTACTAATGATGTACGAGTGATTGAGATGGGAGGGTCACTTGCAGGGCTACCTTATGCAAGCGACCAGGGACCGGAACCTTCCGATCTGCCTTTGAACCCACAATCACTCTTGTTGAACTATCTACAAGGAACCAAAGAGATAGAGTCGCTCTCTTACCTAATATGTTCCTATGACTAGGGAAAAAAATTTATGTTCTGTGCCAGCAACCGAGATCCAGAAAACCTTAACCCAGAGTGAACCTTTCGCCTATAATTTCAGACCCTGTGCGAGCCAAAACCAAATAGAAGAATAGAAACATGTCTTGATCAAGTGTATTGAAATGAACTTGAGGTCGCTTCCTTTTATAGGATTTCTTGAGGGTTTACTTGGGGTTGATATTGACCCAAGAAGTTACCCAAGTGGTTAGGGCCGACCTGTTCCATAATGAATGAACGAATAAAATAATTCAAAACTTAATTTCCACCTAACCAAATCAGGTTTCCTTTGCGTCGATTTTGGTCCTCTCGAAAAGAGGAATTTAATGCAAGAATAATCTTTGTTATATGATATGTTCAATGTGGAATTTTAACCTAGTTGCAAAAATTAACTCAAGGTGGTTGCACCTTTGTTTGAAATATGAAAGGAATTACAGGAAAATATAAGGATTGCAAAGCTAGCTCACATTGTTGTAGACTTTATTAAAAAATGGGGCGCCAAATACTTGAATGTACCGAAATTGTTTTTTGAGAAAGCAAGGGTCGAGGTTGAGATAGGTAAAGTGGAGGTAAATATACTTGTGAAAACATATGAACAAAAATACAACATCATACCTAATACTATATCAACCTTTATGGAGTTGAATACTAGATTGGAGGCTCTAGTCCGAGTACATAAGATACCTTTAGTTGGTATACCCAGAGAGGTGAAGCCAAGATAAGTCATAAAATGAAATCTAAAATAGGCCTTGGATGTCATAAATCATGCAACTACTCAAGAAGACATGAAAATAACTAGGGAGACAATTATTCAATATGTTATTGAGCCAATCAAGTTTCATACTAAGTTGACAATGCTCTCGAACAACATACAAGTGGACTCAAAGACAATATTGGTAGATTCTTTAGAGGCAAAATGAGGTATAACCGAGAGATATCACAAAAAGTGAATGACATAGCAACATAATACATGGCTTGGTATGAGTGTATTATAAAAGAGCTTCAAGTCATAGTGCGTGAACTACAAATTACTCAAATTTTCACTTAAATGTGCTTTATTTTATTTTCATGATTTTGTAAAAAATAAGTTTGTAATTTTAGAAAATAGAATGAAAATGAAAGACATTTAGAAGTTGAAAAGTCACAAGGAAGTCCAAAGGTCATATAGAAGTTGAAGAGTTACGAGGGGATTCCAAGATCGATAAAGGAGGTGAAGGGTCAACTCACTTCTTATATATTGACCTCATAGCTCAAGAAAAATAAATTTTAGCCTTGGCTTCTCTTTTAAGCATATGAGAGATAGATTGTTTTTATTTTGATTAACAAGTAGCGGCTTCCATGTTCCACTATTGGATCGAGTGATTTCCTTTGTAATTGTGCATTTTTATACTTCTACATAATCACCATAAGATATTTGAACTGAATAGAATTTTCACACATATATCATAAATCATTGTAAGACCTTCTTTGGTTTTGTAATGGTTGTGGTATGTGTTTGTAATGTGTTGAAGGGAACAAACTATTTTTTTGTCTTTGATACAAATCTTAATTGAAATTGTATAACTTTATGATTTTCATGATCGTGATTAGTTGTAAAGTATTTTCCAATCAATAAATGATTCTTTCATTACATGTGTATTTATTAGAGTAGTGCTAACATTGTTCTTATAAATTCTCATGATATTTATTTTACTCGTGGAAGTATTTTATGCACATTATCCTTGCACATTTCACAAGGTTAATGTTACTTGTATGTCTCAAAAGTGATAGTGGTTCTCTCATTTGTGGCTGATTTTATCCAAGGCATACCATAAGTTAAGAAAAAAGGAAGCCATATCGACATTCTAGATTGGACTCCCACTCCAAACAGTGTAGGGTCTAATTGGAAATTTACACTTTGGAGATCCACAATTGTTACTGGAATATCCAACAATGTCAACATAACTTTAATTCTTCTTCAAAATCTGTGATCATTTCTTCTGAATGATGTCCTTTCTTTATATGATCACAAGACAATCCTTCATATTCCTCTTCCATTAAAACAACATCTATTGGTTTTTTTTCTTCATCACCTATAGTCATACACAATTTATCAGTGTTAAAATCAAGAGTCTCTTTTCTCTCATTTTATGCTTTTGACATCATCTCATTATGTTGATATAAACTCTCATCCATGTCATCAACTTCTCCAAGCATTGGTTCTTGTTTTGGTTCAAAAAAGTGAATTACTTCCTCTTTTTTAATGGTTCTTTTGAGCTTTCTATCTGTATTGATAAAAAAATTCAATCTATATATCAAATTTCTTTCATACAACTATATGATAGGCCACTTGAACTTTTTCCTTAATCTAATCCCTTGTCTCCAATCATCTACAATTTTCTTCTATAGTAGCTTCTTTATCACTCTGAGGCATCCCTTCAACTCAACAATCTCTCTATTCACTTCTTTTTCACTCATCTTACTATGAATTCCTTCCTCTAAAGAATTTACATGACTATCCATATCCACCTTCACTTCTTCTCTTGTGAGCTCCTTCATGCCAATTGAGAGTTGCATGTAGCCTTTGCGATAAAAATCCTTTTCTCCAACTACACAATACCTCACTAATCCTATTTTCTTAGTTTTCTATTGGTTCTCTTCACTGGAACCTTCTGAGCTTCCTCTACTCTAAGATTCTACACCTACTACTCACCTCTCTCAAGAAACTCTCTTGTTCTCTTGACTTCTCTTTGAGGACTTCCTCTATCCTCTTCTCCTTCCAACCTCTTCTCGAACACTTCTAATGTAACCTCTCTACTGCAAGGTTATTTGCAACTGATATTTTTTTCTTATGTTGCTACCTATATGTCATACAGAAACACATCAGACCTTTTCCTTCTTATCTAGCTCAAAATTTAAAATATTAACCAATTTTCATATCAAAATGGTAAAAACATATGCAAGTTGCAATTCCACTTTTTCACAATGTGCTCACCATGCTTTTGTTGAGATGCTCAAGTTCAAAATGATAGATAGATATCCATAACTTAATCTTATATCAAAATATTCCATGTATATATCAATGACTTATTTATCAATGAGCTTTTACTTGACCTAAAATTAGGGGAATTTTGAGGTCTAAAATGGGCCTTCTAAGGAAATTATAAAAAATAGTGGAAATAATAAAATAAGATTACATTACATCATCAAATTTTAGAGGTAAAAAAGAAAAAACTATTTTTTTAACTCGTATTTTCAACTTATCTCCCCATGGGTTTACTCAAAATTCGAGCGTAAACACTTGTTGGATGCAAAATTTTATTCCTCATCCAAGGAGTACCCATGTTGCATCTTTCAATGGACCCTGTTAGCCTCCTATTGCAATAGGTTTCATATTTCATGATTGACAGTGGAAGTGCCAAAAATGTTCATCTTTTCCATGCTGCAAAAGTTCCATTTTTGAAAGATTTCTCGATTAAGGGAAGGCCAAACATCTTAATCTTGGCTTCCTTAGGTTTAAATTGCTTGTTTTAGAGATAGAGAATAAATGTCTGTCCAAACTGTTTAATCTTGGCAGATGAGTAGCTAGGTAGAGAAATGAAGGAACCCAACTGCTTAACCTGGGTCCTTGGAAGAGATAAGGGTTGATTTAGATAGGAGGGCAGCCAAAAGAAAAGAGGACAATCAAGGTTTGCAAGTCTAAGTGCACCCATTCAAAAGGAAGAAAAAATGTTAGGTGTATTAGGTTGGGTAGGTAGTTTGAGGTTGCATAAGCAAAGTTTGGATCACATTATGTATTATTAATCAGGGCTCATCTCATCAATCGCAGAAAGGTCGAAGCAGTTTTCTAATGGCAGAATTCTGGTAGCATGTCTAACTCCCTTTCACCTCCCCCTTGAAATTTCTTACTAATACCCCCTTGAGGACCTTGGGATCTACCCAACCAGCCCTGTTATCACTTCATTTTTGTAAAGCACCAAGTCAAGCTTTGACTTTCTTCAGTGAAAAGAAGCCACATTTCTTGTGTAAAATCATTCCTCCATATCCCATTTAAATCTCATGTCTAAGTTTCAAATCATAAATTTGGCATCATTCCCCTTACATTTCCATTTCACAAACTCATATTAACTCCTAACCCTACTATCTAGCTCCCTAGATCATTTCCCTACCCCCCATTTTACAAAAAGCTATAAAAAACCCCAAAAAATATTACATATCCCCCCTATAGCACTATAGCTATGTACATACAGTTCTGGGATATAATAGTACACCTGGGACTATTATGAACCCATCCGTGTCATAACCCTGGGATTGGTCTAAACCTTTGGTTAGGCCAATAACCTATATCTACCCCTTCACCCTTAAAGAACCTTATAATTCTACCTCCGCAGTCATTTCCCCAATGTCTAATGTTTAATAGTTTGGTTAAACATTAAGTTAACCCGCAAAACCCACATTTTCTAAAGTTTTGGACCCCCCGCGACATAATGATATTTAAATAATACGGGCGGGTCCCATCCCTAAACCCCGTCACCTTACCTGTGCTGCCAACCGTCAGATTGTGCGCGCCCCAGATCAACGGTGGGCGATCGTTTTGGGCCCCCGATCTGCCGGAGGTTAACGTCCGGGGGATGGGCGGTTTCCCTGCCGTACCCCCGCCACGTGTCGGCCTCCCGGCGTGTTCGGAGGCCCCTTCCCCAATACCGCCGGTGCCGAAAGGCGGTGCGGGGAAAACCGGATACCGCTCCCCCGCCTGTGATGTCACTGCCACGTCCTCGTGACGTCACCCCCGCATCCCTGCCGCTGCTCCACGTCACTGCCAGCTCATCCGCTCGTCTCCCTGTCCCGCCGCCGTGTCACCGCCACGTCTTCATCCTAGTCAGCGTCCACGTCACCTGTCCGTACCCGGGACCCGCCGATGACGTCATGCTGACGTCATCACGGAAAAGCGCCAAAAGCGCGAATATGTCAAATTTTTATAAAAACACGCGTTTTTCAACCGTTTGTGAGTCATTTTCATTGGACATGGTGGAGAGCTGCTGCTGCCGTTTGCGCCCGTTTGCCTCCAAAATTCAAAATTCGACCAATTGAGCTGGAACCACCTCCGAATCTGTCTTCACCAGTCGCCATTGGACCAGTCCAGCTGCCCTCAGCGCCAGTTTAACCAGGTATTTGCCCTGCGTTGCTCCTTCGCCCCTGTTCTTCCCATTTTTCTCCATTTTACATGTTTTCAAGCCTGCAAATTCCCAAATTAAGGACTCTGCCCTACCTAAATTCTGCCTAAATCCACTGCTAAGCCCCTACCTCAGGAAAAACCCTGCCAACCCGCGCCTGTTGGCGAATTTACCTTTGGAAACTCATTTTCGAGCTCGATTCCCAGCAAAAAATTTCATAACAGTTCGGCATTGTTCTCTTTTACCGCATTCCACTCATAAACCTCTGCAATTTCACTGTAATACTCCCCGTTCCCTTGCAAAAATTTGCCCTCCCGGTCTCTTATCCAAAGAATTTGCCAAAGGAACCAAAGCCTTATCCGAAATCTGCAAAGTTTTCCTTTTCATCATAATTACAGATATTGAAGGCCATTCCCTCACTTGAACTCATTTTGCAACTCCTTTGCAAATCCTCAGAGTCAGTTGTCAGCAACCTGTTACTGCTGTAAAACTTCTTTCCAAATATAACATCAAAAAGTTTTATAATGGCCACTCCAACAGCTCTCAGTGTCACTCCTATGAATCCACCAAACAAAGAACTTGAAGCCATGCCTCTGGCTGATAAGGATTACCTCATTCAAGATTTAGTTGGGGACAGAAATCACTTGAAGACCTTCTGCCAACTAAGAGACAGCTTTATAAACAAATGTGACATCTATGGCATATGGGAGTCCAATTTGCCTTATTATTTCCTTCCATCTGTTAATGTTTTTCCTGAGGTCATCCATTTATGTGCTGAGAACTATGAACCTAATCAGAGAGCTGTCAAGTCTCCATCTGGGAGCATACTTTTTCATATTACTCCTGACTCCATCAACCAGATGCTCGATTTCAAACAGACTCAGCTATTGGTTCCTTTCTCCATGAACTATTTGCTGGATGAAGGCGCCAAGCTTTCCAGCTCTGAAATTGTAAGAATTACCAAGACATTCATGAGGGCAGACTGCCAGCCTACAGGCCCACCCCCTTTCTTATATCACAATTTCAATGAGGTGGGCAAGCTGCTTATAGATATGATTTCCTCTGTGCTGGGTTTTAAAACAAGTGAGCACATTGATGAAACAGTGCTGGTCCTGCTGTCTGCATACAGCCCAGGACAACCCCCTGTTGTCAAGTACAATTATGCCAAGTTCATAGCCAACAAAATACATGATCAGCTAGTGAAGCTGGATAGGGAGGGAGTCTTTAAATATTCATCATATATCTATCATTTGTTCATGTATTACCAGACTGAATGCTTCCAATGCCCCATTAAAAAGTTTTATTCTAAGGGGGAAAGAAGGTATGTCATCTTTTGGTCATCAGTTTTCCATGAGGTTCAAAACTCCCCATTTTCCTACTGTGAATTCATTGACCAGTTTGTATACCCAGTCTCTTGTCTTCTAAAAAGGTCCCCTCCTCCTAGATTGTCATATGACATATAGAAGACCTTGCAGTTGTCTAAGAGTTACAAAATAGGTGATTGGTATCTCTACCAAAATCACACTGTCATTAGGATCTATGGTTGTGAGCTCTGTCCTTACAAGCTCCCAAGATATGTACCAATGAGACTGTTTGCATTGGAGTACTATAGGCAGCTCATCAATGCTGACCTTACTCATTTTCATAGTGCCAAGAAGAAAGCTCATCTGAAATTCAAAGACCATCTAGGCCCCTTCATTATGAACAAGAAAGAAGGTTGGCAAGATGCCGATCAAATACTGAGGGACAAATACAAGTTAAAGAGGAGCTTCTGGTGGGTCCCTTATGACCCGGAGGGTTTTATCAGTGCCAGAAGAGTTAAATACAGGCTGATGGCCTATGACCATTGTAAATTACCACAAATTGAACAATATGCCAACCAAGATGAGTGGTTGCAAGACACATTAGTTGAGGAATTCACCCAAGAAGAAATTATCGAAAGAAATGTCAAAGATTTAGAAAAAACTCTTGGCTTGGATTCTGCTGACCAGGTAACTTTCAAACTGCCACACCAAGTCGGAGAAGGCACATCCACTGCTGCAGCTTCACAAGCTTCCCAAGGAGCATCTACATCAGCAATAGGTACAGCTAAAGGAAAAGAGCCAATGGATACAGAACAAGGAATGGTCACAGAACAACCTGCCACTTCAATGGAGCAATCTCAAGGACAGGCTCCTCCACAGCAAACAGAGGCACCACAAGTGCCTGTTTTACAGACTCCTTCCCATGAGGAAAGAGGCAAAAAACGAGACCGAGAAGACTCCACACCTGCTAGTGGGTCTACACAACAGCCCGAAGCCAAGAGGCAAAAGGTTGACTCTCCAATTGAGGAGGAAGTCAGTGAGGAAATCCTTGGAAGTCCAAGGAGAGACAGAGAAGGAAGTCAACAAACAACTACAAGCTCTTTCCAACAAGAGCAAGACAAACAGCATGACATGGAGGTATCTTCCTCTACACAACAAAGTAAGAAGCCAGCTAGCGTCAAAGCCACCTTTAAAGAAATTAAGGCTCAAAATGAGCTATTAAGAGTACAATTGTATGACCAATTTCTTAAAGCAACACCTGCCAAGCAGGAAAGATTGATGCCAGCGTATGACATTAAAGAAGAAAGGATGATTCTCGCCCACTTCAAGCCCAAGGTTCAGCAGCCACAGTCAGTTGCAGACTATGTCAAGACAAGATTAGAGGTCCTGGCCAAGGACATTCACCCCATGGATCAAATAGAGTTACATAATCAAACAGGGGAAATGGTCTATGCCACCCTGGAAGATAAGGCCACACTAGCTCATGAGCTGAAAGAATCTTTAAAAAATACAAATACTCAACTTGATTTAGAAAGAATGTCCTCCACAGCCAAAGACAACAGAATTAAAACATTGGAGGACATTATTGTGGACCTAGGGCATGATCCTAAGAACCCCAAAGCCATCAAGGCCCTAATGAAGAAAAAGGAGGACGATATTGCTGCTCTGAAAAAGCAAATGAGGCTCACCTCGACTATGCACCCACAAACAGGAGAACTGGTTCGAGAGAAAGAAGCTGAAGATTCAATGGACCTGTTAATGCAAATGAACCAGAGAATAATTGAGATGGAGGGAGAATTGGAGAAAGCACTACAAAGCAAGCAGGGAGAGTCGGCCTCCCAGCCACCTCAAACAGTTCCAACTGTTGTTACTGTTCCTCCTACACAAGCAGCAGTGACCCCTCCAATTATTCCAGCAACTACAACAGCTACAGATGCTACAGCGGCAACAACAACAGCTCCTGAGTCTAGCATGAGCATGGATGAATTGACAAAAGCTGTCAAGGAGCTAGAGCTTCAGGCAACAGAGATAAAAGAGGCCAAGGAAAAGTTGGCCAACCTAGAAGGAAAATATGATAAGTCCAAAATGACAGTGGCTGAGCAGACAAGGGAAATTAAGGCCCTGAAGGACAAAATAAAGGCCTTGGAGGAGGGGCTAACTTTGGACAAGACACTAGCTGAAATAAAGAGGATTTTGTGGGCCAAGATTAATCAATCAATCACTGACTAGTGGCGGTCAATTCAGGCCATACATGAACAAATAGATCTAATTGGCCTAGCTCAGTTTGAAAATCAGAGAGCCAGAGCAGCATTGGGAACCATGCCTGAACAGGCCAACATAATGATTAATTTTTTGAACCATCAAACTAAGGAAGAGCTGGCAGCAATGCAAATTATGAATAGGACAGAGGCCATACTCACAGCAAAGAAGGTGCTGACTCTGAGAGGTTTTGTATAGACACTGGAAAGAAAGTGTCAAGAGATGCAAAGGGATATAGATGATTTTAAGTGGAAACTTGCAGCATTACAAAGCAAAGGTTTGCCCAGCTTGCTGACCAGTACTGGGAGGCTGTTAACACATGAGCAATATGTCACCAGAGTGAACAACTATGTCACAAATCAACTTACTGCATCCTCAGGCTCTACAGCAGAGCCAGGGCCACCTTCTGGGCAGAATCTCTATGATAAGTTGGAAAACTTATTTTTTATTGAACATGAAATTAATCATTTGTTTGGGATGCCACCCAATTATTATAGGTATACAGAGGCCGATGAAACACTCATCAAAATACAAAAGCATCAGTTACCTCCCGAGGATTGGTGGCAGGCAATGTTGGCCATTGTGCCCAGGTAATTTCAGTTTTTGCCCCTTTTTGTTATTTAAAATCTCGGTCAGCTATGAGTCAGCCAAATGAGGCACGAAAGCACCGGACAGAGCAGTTAAGGAACAAGCCGAGTAGGTTAGAGTAGTGACAAAGCAAAGAGCTAGGACGACAAGCCCAAAAGACCACAGCTTTTTAAAGCGCAGCCTAGCCGACTCAATTGGACCCAAAAGTCAATTTTCTCTGACAGAATGAATAACTGTTATATTCATGTTTACCACAGCATTTACTCTTTCAGCTACTATCCCTTAAGAGTGGGCGAAGAAGTTATGAGCTATTAACTCAGCATCTAGATATTTTTGTATCTTATTTTTGTATATATACCTCCCCACAGAACGTATTTGGGGTTGGTTGGTTAATGCACTCCAAGAGAGACTCGCTCTGTATATCTGATATGTTTTCTTTAATCAAAGACTGCTAAAAGCTTGGAGGACGGACTGTCTACTGTGTTATTAATGTTTTGAAGAATGAATATGGAATTCTTGTGCTGCAACATGACTCAATAAGTGTTTCTTATCTCTGTTTTAAATTCATATATGTTTATATCATACATATATCACCATCTAAATAGCAGAAAGAAATATTAGCTTAGAACTTGCTTGGCTGCACTCTATGCTCAATTTCTGCTGTTTCTTTATGTTTTCATCTGAATTGGTAATGAATATGAATTCCCTTTGGCTCATATTCCCCCTAATTCACTCATGTTTGACAGTTATCTAGGGATTCTTGACTGCTCCTAGATAGAGCTCATTCACCTTCCCTCTGTTAAGCTGAATGGGAAATTCTTAATTGCTTCTCATTCCTTAGCCCTCATTCCATCCTTTTAGCTTGAATCATTGTTTCATGTGCAGCTAGCTTGCTCCATATTTCGCTCTTGTGACCAAGAAAACGCACCAGCAATCCTAATCCTTGACTCCATGCCCAATGGTTTGAAACTCTCACACTATACTTACCTCTCTACTTGGAAGCCTCATCCATCCCACCAAACTCAAACAAAACCCCTTGAACTCAATAACTAGCCTAAAATCATCATCAACAAAGTTAAATCATAAAGAGAGAGCCCTATCTGATTGCAAGTGGGCTACAACCTGCAGTCCAAAGATTGGTTTGTGGTTACCTCGATCGTATTCCCTTGGGAGTCAAAGGGAACAACCTGAGTGATAACAGACCCTACTACATGAAAAATGAGAAATACATGAAAAACATGATTGTAGTCATGCCTTTTCATGTATTTCTCATTTTTTGTGTAGCAAGGTTCATTGAAAGTATGTAACGTGGGTACTCCTTGGATGAGGAATTAAATTTTGCATCCAAAAAGTACTCCTACTCGAACTTTGAGTAAAACTTTAGGGATATAAGTTGAAAAAGTAGTTTTATTATTTTAGTATATTTTAATCTTTTTACTTGTTTACTCCAAAAATGGTGAATCATCCCCCGTGGTTGGCATCATCATCTTGAATTCTATTGGTTCTTGTAAAGTTTATTTTTGTTGTACATTTTTCTTAGGAGGCCCATTTTAGACCTAAAAATTCCCATAATGTTTCTTTGATTTCACTCATATAAACATGCACCAACAAACTCTTAACCTTTAGCTCGAAATAAACCCCTTTAATGCTACTCAAGTTGACTTGATCTCATCCATTCAACTTTCATTTAACTTCTTTGTCACTATGATTAAACTTTGAATCCATTTGAATATTTTTCTATTATAATGTCTATCTTTAAAAAAAACCCATGCATTTAAACTATTCTTATTCTCCAAAAATATGATAAAACCTTTGTTTCATTTTTCAAGATACATTACTTGAGATTCCCATAAACTTATACTTTTCAAAAACATACTTATAACTTGATATTTTTGTCTTATTTTTAGTGTGATTATTTACAAAACTAAAGTTGTGGTAAAAATAGGTTGTGATTGTGTGGGATGTTATTTACCGACAACTATTATCTAAATCCAAACACTTCTCTACTGAAAACAAGAAATTCTGCCCCAACTACTAGAGACTCCTTCTCAGCATAATTAAAATACTCATTAAATAGAATCTTGGGTAACCTCATCCCTTGCTATCTATTGGGATCTAAATCCTTTTTTTCCTTCACTATAAAACCCTATTCCTAATACCAATTGACCTCAATATCCTCAACTAGAGTGATAAAATGAAACATAAGGTTCTATTGGGTGGATCTAATGAACCTACTACACTATGCTTTGTGCATATGTAAAATCCATTTGGGCGGGATTACTCTCATCATAATTTGGGAGTTTTGAAACCCAAATAAATGGCTTCCCACTTTCCTCTAAACCCAATGCCAATTTTATGATCTTAGAGGAAGATACCAAAATTTGATTGTTGAAAGAGATGAAAATGATAGAACCAGGGAATTGATAATATAACCACTCTAATTCTAATGTGTCCAATTGAGATGTTGGAATGGTGATATATTGGCCACTTAGCAAATACTTTTATGGAAAAAGGAAAATTAGCTAGATAGACCTACATAGCTCTGATAGCAAAATGACGGTGGGGAATTTCACTTCATACCCATACATTCTCTCTTATTCCAATCAACACAATACACACAATATTTTATATATGTCCAATTTCTATAAATAGAATTACATAAATAATCCTTGCGACAACTATATTAGGAATTTATCTTCCCTCTCACACACACCGAGCAAAAGAGTTACACCCATATTTATTATTGGAGAAGGAAGGATGTAGACTTCTCTTGGAGAAGCAGAGATAGAGAAATATCTTGAGGAAGGAAAGCTATAGAATTTCTCAAGAGATACCTCTCCTTAGTTTTAGAAAATAAGAATCTAACTTAAGCCTAAAATATAGCAACCAAAAAGTTACCTTTTTTCTTTCTTAAACATGAGGATCTTATCCTCTTACAAAATTTTCACCTTTTAGGGGCTTGAATCACAAGGTGATTTGAATAGGGAGAGATTATCATGCATCAAGGTGATAAGGGATTTTTCCCATACATTTGATGGAGAGAGTGAAAAATTTGATAGCCTTACCATATACATCTCAGAGCATACACTTTCTCTAATTGATGGTTATAACAAAATGGTGAATGGTGGTTTAAAAACAAGAAGACAAAGGATAAGACCTAGATTCCCTTCATTAAAAAATCAAGGCCAAAACCTTATTGGACTAACGGATTACTAAGAATCTAATTAGAGAATCCATATAATGATTTTTCCTTTATGATTCAAAAATACATTACTTGTGAAGGTAGATACAATGTGGTATTTTTGTATCACATTCAATTGCTTCAACACCTCAAAATGGATTTTTTTGAATATGCTATATTGTTTGTTAAACAATGTCAAAAGGATGGCTAAAACCATTCAGAGAATGCAAATAAATGAGGACAAAATCCTTTATCATCATGGACTTGTTAAGATGATAGTAGAGCATGAATTACAAAAGCATGATCAAACTTGGGAACAAATTATTCTTGAAAATGAGTTTGTAGAAGGATCCACCATTGAGGATATAACATAAGTTAAGGAAGAAATTTATCAAATTCCTCCACATCCATCCTAAACCAAGAAGGCACCACACAAAAAAATAAGGAAACTATCACTTATCAGAGGTGAATTGTTGGCTTAGGGGGTCTTGACCCAGGTTCAGAGTTAGTTGTGCTAACCAACAAATCCCTACACTACTAACCCTTTCGGAAACAACCGGCGTAGTGCAAGCTAGAGTCTCACCAAAAGCAGTATGGGGGGATGCTGGAACCAAGTTTCCGCATCCAGAGATCAGTGTGATGTCTTTTAGCACCCTAGATCTGACTTCGCGCAGATTTATAAGCCCCTAGGGCTCGGTACTGAAACTCTACTTAAAAATAATTTAGACCTTTGCGAAGGTCGATGATTGGTCTTTGCAGACCCTTAATAGTCAATTTATCCACTTACGCGCACCAGAAAACAACCCTAAATTAGTGTTCGTGCAGATCTAATTAGGTTATTATTAAACATAACACAATTCATCTAAGTCTTCGCAAAATTACTTAACATGAATTGCGTACAATTATTAAGTCTTATTAAAGAGAATCACACATCATTAGATCAATATTCCATAAACATATTATTCATCAACAACATATGTCATAAACATAAGTAAACAAAAATACACAAGATTTATTCAGAAACAACTCTTTATTGAATTCCAGTTTAGAATATAGACTCAAAACTTCCTAGCGCACTCAGCTGCAGGGGTCCTTGCACTTAGCTACGGACTCTACTTAAGCCTCCGCGCACTTAGCTGTGGAGCCTTGTTTCTTCTATATACCATCTCCTTACTTGCCCTTCTCTTCACTCAAGACATATACATACCTTAGAGCAATGGAACACATAAAATATTGTAGAAATATAAACACAGAAAACACATAAAACAAGAGAGACACAGATATATGTAGTTCACCCAGTTTGGGCTACATCCACGGAGAAATAGCCAATCCTTCTTTTAGTATATTATCCATCAAACTGAAGAGATACAACCTACAGCGGATCCGCTGTAACACCCTCTTTGCTCTCAATCTCCTCTCTCTTTCTCACTCAGAATACAGACCTACATAGACGCAGTACAATTCCCTCATATATAGTGAGGGGTTGCCTTCTAGGGAAAAAAACCCTAAATTAAACATAACTTCTACCGTCAGATCATTTGCCTAATGAACGGCCCAGATTGACTAAAAATTACTAGACTTTTACAAGGCAATTTTACATCTATTTTTGGCTTCGAGGGTACTGCCCCCGAACCCCCGCCGGGGTACCACTAGCCCCCATACCCCTCAGCCGGGGGGGATTAGCCCCCCTGGACCCCCATGGGGAGGACAAGTCCCCCCTGAAACCCCCTGTGTGGAGGGGTGTATAGTCTTCCTGGGGTATACATCCGGCTGAGACATTTGAATACAGAAGATAATCAGGCTCCACACCCAACAATCTCCCACTTGGAGACTGATTATAGCAACTCCACCGCTGCTTCATTTGCTAGACAATGACTCCACTTTGGACCTGGTTGTTTCTCACCTTCTTCATCATACTTGAATACCAATTGAAACTAAGAAGATTCTCAGTTTCTCCCTGGTTACAACTTTTGTTAAGATATCTGTAGGATTCTGGCTAGTGTGTATCTTTTCCAGCTTCAACTGTCCATCTTCCAATGCTAACCGTATGAAATGGTACTTGAGCTGTATATGTTTAGTCTTGGAATGAAATGCAGTGTTCTTTGAAAGATGTATGGCACTCTGGCTGTCATTGTATAACCTGCCCAACTCTTGCTTCTTACCTAATTCATCCAGAAACCTTTGTAACCAAATCATTTCTTTACTAGCCTCTGTAGTAGCATACTTTGCTTCTGTTGTTGAAAGTGCAACAGCACTTTGGATTTTTGAAACCCAACTGACAGCCGTTCCACCTACAATAAATACATATCCTGTAGTGCTCCTCCTGTTATCTTTGTCACCTGCCATATCTGCATTAAGATATCCCTGTAGAGCAATGTTTGAACCACCAAAGCATAATGCTTGATTTGTGGTACCTCTCAAATACCTGAGAATCCACTTCACTGCCATCCAATGTTCTTTTCTTGGATTGTTCATGCACCTGCTTACAACTCCCGCTGCATGTGCAATATCAAGCATTGTGCAGACCATTGCATACATTAAGCTTCCAACTGCTGATGCATATGGAACTTTAGACATATGAGCCATTTCTTCCTGAGTCTTGGGACATGCCTCCTTACTTAATTTGAAATGGCTAGAAAGAGGTATACTAACTGGTTTTTCATTCTGCATATTAAACCTTTTCAACACCTTTTCTATGTACTCACTTTGAGACAATGTTAATTTGTGATTCTTCCTGTCTCTAGTTATTCTCATACCAAGGATTTGTTTTGCAGCACCCAAATCCTTCATTGCAAATTTGTTTGCCAATTTCCTTTTGAGAAAATTTATTTCCTGCATGTTAGAACCTGCAACAAGCATGTCATCTACCTACAATAACAATATAATATGGCTGCCATCATTTTGCCTTTTGAGATAAACACAATGATCAGAGTGACATCTAGTATAACCTTGTTCAGACATAAACCTGTCAAATTTTAGATACCACTGCCTTGGAGCCTGTTTTAAGCCATACAATCTCTTCTTCAACCTGCACACTAGTTTCTCCTTCCCTTTTACCTCATATCCTTGTGTTGTTGCATATATATCTCTTTGTCCAAATCCCCATGGATAAAGGTTGTCTTTACATCTAACTGCTCAAGATGCAAACCTTCAGATGCTACTAGACTTAAAATAGTTCTGATTGAAGTAATTTTAACAACAGGAGAAAATATTTCATCAAAATAAATACCTTTCTTCTGTGCAAACCCCTTCACCACAAGTCTAGCTTTGTACCTTTGTTTTCCTCCATCTTCTTCCTTCAGCCTGTAAACCCATTTATTTTGCAATGTTGTTTTACCTGCAGGCAACCTGACTAAGTCCCAAGTCTGGTTATGTGCTAAGGAGTCCATCTCTTCTTTCATGGCTTGCTCCCACTTCTTCCTGGTTTCTACCTGCACTGCTTCTTCATAACATTCTAGTTTACCAGAATCAGTCAACAATACATAATATAATGAAGGAGAGTATCATTCAGGGGGTCTACTTATCTTGGTAGATCTTCTAACACCACTTTCTGGTGTTTGAGGTGCTTGTTGCTATTGTGGTTGTTGTTCTAGCTGTTGATCATTATGATTTTCAGGCACCATCACTTTTCATGTGATATCATCAAGCACTATGTATTCCCTGTTTTCTTTTTCTCGTTTCTTTTCCTACAACTGATTCTTATACAATACCTTTTCATTGAATATTACATCTCTGCTCCTAATGATTTTGTGATTTTCATAATCATATAATCGATAACCAAAATCATTAACACCATATCCAATAAAGGTACATTTCTTTGATTTTGCCTCAAGCTTTGTTCTATTTTCTTCATTAATGTGGACAAAGGCTTCACAACCAAAAGTCTTTAAAAATGAGTAGTTTACCTTTTTACCTGTCCATGCCTCCTCTGGAATACCACCATCCAAGGAACTTGAAGGCCTTCTGTTTATTAGATAAACAACAGTATCTACAGCATCTACCCAAAATTGTAAAGGCAATCCTGCATGCAATCTCATGCACCTTGCACGCTCCATGATTGTCCTATTCATATTTCTGACACACCATTTCCTTGTGGTGTTCCTGGAACTGTCTTCTCTCTGTGAATTCCATTCTCTGAACAATACCTATCAAACTATTTGCTGCAATATTCACCTCCATTATCTGATCTGAGACACTTCAACCTTTTCCCTGTCTCATTTTCAACCAAAGCTTTCCATTTCTTGAAAGTATCAAATACATTAGATTTATTTCGAATGCAATAAATCCAGGTTTTTCTGGTTGCATCATCACTAAAAGTAACATAATAATGAGAGCCACCAAGAGATGATACCTCAGCAAGTCCCCATACATCAGTATGCACAAGCTCTAATTTTTCACTCTTCTTTTCTTTCCGAACTCTAAGGAATCTGACTCTCTTCTGTTTTCCATAAACACAATTCTCACAGAATTTTAAATCAACATGCTTCAAACCTGGCAACAAATTTCTTGAGCGAAGAATCTGCATCCCCTTCTCACTCATGTGCCTGAGCCTATGATGCCACAATGCCGTATCTTCTCCTATAGAGGTTAAAGAATTAACAGAATTAGAAATACCATTGCATATATACAATGTACCAACCTTTCCTCCTTTCGCTATTACCAAGGATCCTTTAGTGACCTTCCAGGTTTTATCTGTGAAAGTACTTACGCAACCTTCACCTCCCAACTACCCTGTTGAATTCATATTTTTCTTTAGATATGGAACATGCCTTACCTCCTTCAATATCCATTGATTTCCATTCTGCTGTTTTATGAAAACTATACCCATTCCAACCATTTTACAGGGTTTATCATCACCCAATTGAACCTGTCCAAAATCTCCTTGAACATAATCATGAAAATGTTTCCTATCAGGTGTGGAATGGAATTAGGCCCCTGAATCTACCACCCAGGCATCAATAATATTTTCTAATGAAAGAATCAAATCATCTTGCAACACATCACCTATTACATTCACTTCATGATTAGTTTCTTTCTGCGCATCTCCTTCTTTTCCCTTCTGAGACTTGTAGTCTTTCTTCAGTTGTCATTTCTTCCTGCATTTCTAGCACGCTATCCTCGATCTGGACTTGGATTTTCCTTTTCTTGACTTACTGCGATATCCTGGGCTCTTTCCTCTTTCCATTTTTCTTCCCCTAGTCTCCGCAGTCAAAGTATTACCTGATGTCTCACCAGAGCTTTTCTGTCGCATTTCCTCGCTAAGGATTGCACCGACACCATCATAAAACTTTAAAGTACTAGATCCAGAGACATAGTTACTAATGGCCATAACTAAACCATTCCAACTTTCTGGCAATGAGCAAAGAAATAACAGAGCCCTAACTTCATCATCAAAATTTACCCCTAGAGAACTTAACTGACTTGTAACTATATTAAAATTATTTAAATGATCTGCAATAGATCCACCTTCTAACATCTTCATATTAAATAAACGCTTCATAAGAAATACCTTATTTGACGCCGAGGGTTTTTCATATAGTTTGGCTAATGCCGACATTAAACCCTGTGTTGTCGTTTCCTTTGAAATATTAAATGCTATCGACGCCACTAGGCACAACCATATTGTTCAATGTGCCTTTCTGTAGAGAATATCCCATTCTTTGTCTGTCATACTCATCAGCTTCTTTGTCTTTCCGCTCAATGGTAGGTACAGATCTCTCTAATACAAATAATCTTCCATCTGCATCTTCCACAACTAGTAGTTTTGGCCATTGAATTTTTCGACCTTAAACCTACCATCTTCCCCCATTGCTCCCACTTGAACCAAGAACCCTTCTCTCCTGTGAGTTTATTAGCCAAATAGACCTTCGGCTCTGATACTAGTTGTTAGAAAATTATATATTATAGAGCAATGGAACACATAAAATATTGCAGAAATATAAACACATAAAATAAGAGAGACACAGATATACGTGGTTTGCCCAGTTTGGGCTACATCCACGGAGAAACAGCTAGTCCTTTTTTTATTATATTATCTAGCAAACTAAAGAGATACAACCTACAACAGATCGGTTGTAACACCCTCTTCGCTCTCATTCTCACTCAGAATACAGATCTACATAGACGCAGTACAATTCCCTCATATACAGTGAGGGGTTGCCTTCTAGGGCAAAAAACCCTAAATTTAACATAACTTCTACCGTCAGATCATCTGCCTAATTAATGACCTAGATTGAGTAAAAATTACTAGACTTTTACAAGGCAATTTTACATCTATTTTTGGCTTCAGGGGCGCTGCCCCCGAACCCCCGCCAAGGGATCACTAGCCCTCGGACCCCCCAGCCAGGGGGGATTAGCCCCCCCACGTGGAGGGGTGTACAGTCTTCCTGGGGTATACATCTGGCTGACACATTCGAATATAGAAGATAATCAGGCTCCACACCCAACACTAAGACACACATATTTATACCCTTTTTCATACAATCCCATGGTCTGCGGACCATGGGTGGGTCTCAAATCTGACTTAAACTTTACATAAAAAAGGGGCTAAAACCCCTTTGACTCCTAATCCTCTATGCGCTCCGCATCCATAAATCATGGAAACTTTACATTTCTTACAAAAAATACATCAAAATTTGGGTTATTTTAACCCCAAAACTAACCTAGCCGGATCCCATCCCAACAGGCACCCAACACAAAGATCGTGACTCGCCCTCGAGTCACTCGGCTAGTGCTACAATCTTGATGCGAAGATCCCCCAACTCTACCTATATCACAACAACTTCTGCAGCGATCTCAGTGGTTGCTTGCTTCACCTCCTCAACTAACTTCTCTGTAGTTGGTCCTTCTATGACCAACCTTATTTTCTGTTGTGTCTACTGCAAGCCCTTCATCTTATCCTGAATAGTGGTCATGACTAGATAAGCCTCCTCTAACCAAGGTTGCAGCCTAGCCTTAAGCAAGGCCTCCTTCTTCTATGCTACGTCTACATGCGCTAGGAGCTACTTCCCCTCCTATAATTTTGCCAGGCACTGAGCTGGTGCGATGGAACACGTTGTTGCCCTAACTTCGTCATACTACCACTGTAGGTCCCTGATCTCTGTACTCAGTGTCTGCAAGTTTGGATCCTCCTACATATTTGTCACCAACTCCATGGCTTGCTCAAATAATTTCAAACAATCAATGACTGTGGCATCCAGGGTGGCCATTCCTTCTTTTATGGCAGCTTCGCGTTGCTCCCAACCTCAGGCAGAGTCGTGGGCTACAACTTTAACTGCAACTCAGTGATCTTCATATTGAGTTCAAACTGAACTCGATCAAATTCCGCCTTGGTTTTGCACACACCAACGACTAATTTATGATATTTTCTTCTAGTTGTGCATCCTCAGGGATGTGAAGCTCATGCATTGTTATTCATCCCTATGCGACTGCAGACTCCAGTCGGGAACTCTGTGCTTGTAGCATCTTCTTTTCTTTTAAGGAATACATCTTCTCAGCGAACATTTTCTCATTGTTCACTCTGTATTCACTGATAATATTGAGAGAGCGCTTCTCCTGAGCTCTCAATTCCTCTTTCACTCCTACATGCAGCACATGGAGGATCTCGTTGGGGAGCACTGCTATGTTCATCCCAATGTCCTTGATTGTGCTTAAGATGATGCGATCATTGGTTGTCTCTGCAAGAAGGGACCCTTCTGGTAATGCAATTTTTCTAAGGTCAAGGGTCCTTACCAACTTGGTTTCTTGACTTGTCCCAGGTGCCAAGCTCACATGTTCTGCACTCGCTTGACTAGTGCCCACATGTATCCTGTTTTCGTGGATTTGTAGCTTGCACAGATCCTTTTGGAAGCTTCCTAACATCTACATATATTGCTACTCGAACTATTGTATCTCTTCAGTGATAGTGTCCCTTATTTTATCCCAGATCTCATCGAGATCTCCCTCCATTAAGACCATGGGATCACCCTGCGACTTGTCTGATTTCTGCTTCTTCCTAGAACCTCCCTGCTATTCCTTGCTGTGTCTCTCCAGAATGAATGGGGTGCTTTGCCCCTCATCTCCTCCACTACCTCTTTCTAACAGTTCTTCCTCCTCGGTCTCTGGCAAAGGTGATTTTACACTTCTTTGTGACTTGCGTTGCTTTTGCTCTGCCTATTCCTTGGCAGCTCGTGTTACACTAAAATTTGTCACCATGACTATTTGCAGTCAGTATGGCTCCATCAATAACCATACTGTCCTCCTTGGCAAGTCTTATACCTCTGCTCCTCATGTCAAACTCCAAAAAAGAGAGAAAGCCTTTAAAAAATCAATATAACTCTGGTTCCGCACTTTCTCTTACTCTTACCTACGGGCACGCACCTCAAGTACATAATACCTGCATACTTGTACGCTCTGTCTGTAAAGGGGTGGGTGCGTACCCCTGTAAAAGTCAAAAGGCGCAATTTTTACTTCAAAAAACTTACTTGCGGTCGATTCTAGAGCATTCTAGAAGATGGTTTGACGTGGATTGAGCGCCTCCAGATGGTTCATGCATCCCAATGAAAGAGGAACTTATCCCATGAAGAGGGGAGCTATCCCTTTGAAAGAGGGGCTTATACCATTGATGGTGGACCTGTTTAACTTCCTCCAAAGCATTATAAATACAGGCATTGGGCCAGAGGCAAAGGAGGTTGAAAGCTGAACATTCCTAAGGGTAGATGCTGCTGAAATTAGGACTCCCTTATAGAGCTTGAGAGGAGAGATCACATTCCTTTCTTAGCTTCATTTGGAAGTGGGTGAGCTGATCAAAGTAGAGGAGAACTCTTGCTGGACCCTGGGAGGGACCTGCACAACACCAAGGCGTTGGTTGTAAGGTTTCTTTTGTTTCCAATTAATACAATTAAGTTCATTTTTCTCAACAAGTTGTTATATATAATTTGTTTCATAAACTCCTTGGTCTTTATGATGAATATGTTTTATTATATGAGTTATTCAGGTGCTATGTAATCGTTTGCTTGTTTGTGTATGCAGGCTTCAAGGAGAGGAGCTCATCTGGATCGAAGAGGCTTGGCCGCTACAAACAACATTGAACTAAAGGTAAGCCTTAAACACCTGGTTGCTTTTATTTTAAATGCATATTTAGGGAAATATAGTGCTTGATTGTTTTGTTTGTCACTAGAAAAGCCTTAGTTTCTAGGGAGGTCGGTTTTGTCCGCAAAATTGACTCTTTCCGCATGACAAAATGGCGACTCCGCTGGGGATTCCATGGATTTGATTGATTTCTCTTTTGATTGATACTTTGATTTCTTTCTAGTTTTTGACTGATTGACTGTGAATTTGGGTAGAATAGCTTAGGATTGAGTTAGTTTTTTATTTTTCTTGTTTTTGAGAGAAGTACGCACCCTCTGAGTTAAGCACAGTGCGTACCTGTACGCACTTCTGCTTTGCACACAGAGCGGGGCCGCACCTGTGCAAATGGGCTGCCTACATACCCTGTCAAAAGTTTAGAAAATTTCAATTTTTATTTTCCTTTTTTACCTATTAGATCTTGTTTATAGCTTATTTATTGCTGCCCAGATCCACTGGTTACCTGTCAAAGTTTTCATCTAGGCTTGTTTCATTAGCATCAAGGGTTTTAGTGAAGTTCATAGAAATTCTAGCCCTAGGTTTGATTTTTGTATTGGTCTTGTAGTGACTCTGGATTTAGAAGTTGTAGAAACCTTGGATATCCCTGGTCTTTTCAGTCTTCTTAGGAGTTAGACCATTCATAAAATCCACCTTTGTTTGAGAAACCTACTATTGTGTTGTCTCTTTGCGGAATTTCGAGAAGGCTTGTTTGTTAAGCTGTGAGTTTCATTCTTAAGAAAAAGAACAAGAGCTTTTTATTTTTGTTTTTGACTGATTTATGATTCTGCATGAATTAGTCCTTGGTTGAATTGTAACTGAGTAAAACAACCTGGAATTATATTTTGTAGGCTTTTACCTCATTGGATTTGCTTTTAGGTAAATTTCTCTTAAATTTTCATAGATCTTAAAATTGATTTTTGTTAAGTAGTTTTACATGCTTTGTTAAAATAGGAAAAATACAAAATCTCTTTTGAAGAAAGTTTGTTCTTGTAGTGATTGAGTGCTTTGAAAAGAAAAGGGAAATTTGTGTGAAATAGCTAGTTGTCTCGTTTTTGAGTGCTTTGGAAAGGGAAAAGCTCTTCTTTAAATTTGTTTAATTGAGAAAGATTTGTGTTTATAAAGTATTTGCATTCTCAAACTCTTTCTTAGTTTAGAAGTTCATCAAAGAGAAAAGATTGTTTAAATCATCTTAGGTGCATCTTTTTAGTGATTTCGAGTCGAGTCTTTACACCACGAGTTTCATCTCTACCACCTCTTGACTTAAGCAACAACCACTAAAATTAACGCTTAAAGTAAAATTCACTTAGTAACATTTTTATTTCTAGGGCTCTGATACACCAATTTAGCTTAGGCTAGTGTCTTGGAGTAGGAGAGTAATTAACTCTCCAAGACAAGTAAAACAAACAAGTAGCTAAATCTTATGGTAGGAAGAAATCCAATTGTTGCATTTATGCTCTGGGAAAGATCCTCTTAAAGGAGAAGCACGAGATCGTGTCCGAACCAGTGTGGGAATCAATCCTTCCTCATTGGGAACGACGCGAGATATTCACGTATTAAAAACGGTAAACCTCAGATTAACCATTGTCGAGGAGCCTGGGGTCACTTGTCGGTAAACCTTGGATTATTGTCAAGGAGCCGACAAGGGGATTGAGCTTGTTACTCTGCCCTTGCCTGCGTATCAGATCGTAGACTGTTCCCCCAGGTATATTTGTTGCTGTTGGTGACCTTAGTGACTATTATCTTTAGGATTCTTCCTAAGGTGACGGTGGAGGGAAGATCCCACTGTACCTGGAGTAGACGTCAGCTAGACTCACTTGGATTTTCTGGGGGGTTCACTTCACCCAAGAAGGTTATTAGTGGAGGAACTTGTGCCAGTCTATTCATTAAGCAGGTTGCCGGGGTAACTGTTCCAACTGCCATTTCTGTACTGAATTCTGCGATGTTGGATTTCATCACCAACTAGTGTTTTCGGTCCGGAAAGTTACTGTTTGTGTGTGTTTGATCTCTAGATTCTTTAGGCGTGTGATTCAAATTTGTTTGGCTCTTTAGAGGCTTTAGGTGTTTTTTCATTGAGATTTTACTTTCTTTGCGTGTGAAGTAGTTAAAAGTTTTTAACTGTGGCTGAATTACCAAGACAGTCCCGTAGGCTTCGGGGCCAGTCTCCTGAGTTAGTAACCGTTGCTGATTTATTGAGGAAGTCCCATAGACTTTGGGGCCAACCTCCTGAAGAAGTACCGAGCCAGCTTGAAGGCTTGAAAGTCCTCGTAACTCCTAGTGGTAGTAAAGTTGGGTCACCTGAAGAAGGAGAGTCTTCATTGGTTGTACATCCTGATTACCAGACTCTAGTAACAGGCTATAATCCTGAGTCTATTTCAGTTTCTGAACTTGCTGGTAGATTTTCCTCTGCCAGTGATATAGGTGAAGAACTTGAGATATCTGAACCTGTTACTCCAACATCGGGGTTTGTCTCTCCAACTTTTAGTGGTCCTAATTCACCTAGGGTAGAAAGAGTAATCACCGAAAATCTTCCTTCTGGTTTGATAGCTATTGAAGAACTTGCTCCAGAAGAAGACATAGGCATCCCTATCCCTGAAAATCAACCTGTTATTGATCTAAGGGAGCGTGAATCCATTTTTTACAGTCCACCAAGGAGCACTACTTGGTATCTTTCTTTAACTAATTATTTGGAAAACCCAGGGTTAAGTTTTTCTCCACCTCGTGCTCCTTATCATCCTAGAGGTCTTTATACTCCTGTAAATATGTCTGGTCAGTCGTCCATGTTTACTCAATCGCCTGAATCCTTTTTGTACGGCGGTCCTTCTGTTCCCTCTGGATATCAGTCACTTTCTGGCGGGAGCATCTCCTCAACCCATTGAACATGGGTTATTAACTGGAAACAATGGTAATAAACCGTTGAGCGTAGAAGACATTCTCATGATGTCAGGTTCTATTCCCAATTCTCAACCTCAAGGTGGCCAGTTACGCCTGGGGGGCAGCCTCAATTAACGCCTGGGGGGCAACCTCAAGAACACTATGTACCCATGGTGCAGTACATTCCTCAAGGTCAACCCCAGCCTCAATATTTACCCCAAGGTCAACCTCAGTATCAATTTATACCTCAAGGTCAACCCCAGTATCAGTACGTGCCTCAAGGGTATCAACCCCAAGGTCAATACTCGAATCAAGGTTTCCAACCACCCCAAGGTCAATCTTATGTTCAAGGAACGGGAAATGTCCCTTTCAATTATCAATCCTACCCTCGACCTTGTTATGGTCCCCCATATCCTCAACCTGTAATGGGTCTGTACCCCGGAATGAACTTAGTGTGGGATCCATCGCAAACTCAACAGGTGTTGCAGCCAAGTGTACAGTTGTCATCTCAAATTGGACAACCCTTAGTTTCTGGTTCACCCCAGCAACCAGTCCAGTCTAACATTCAAACTTCTGTACCTTCGATAGTTTCTCAGTCTGGGCCTACTGCGCCTCGTACTCCATCTCAAATGACTGCTGCAACTACCGCAACATCTGTTCAATCTACCCCACCTACTTCTGGAGTATCGACAGCTCCGGTTTCTACTGTTCCTGTATCTACTCCTCAGACATCTGCACCACCGTCTAGATCTACGATTCAAACTACGGTTCAGATGCCTGCAGGACAACCTGGTTTAAGTACGGTTGTCACAAGTCAACCATAGTTCACTTATCAACCGTACCAGGGACAGTACCAATTCGGTCCTGCTGTTCAGCAGCCAATCTATCAGTATCAACCGTACCCTGGTTACACTTATCAACAACCTCAACAACCCCAGTATGGTCCGGTTAATCCTGGTTTTCCAGGGAGGATACAATATCCCGAACGCAATTCCTATTCCAAGTTATCCCGGATATCCTCCTCCCGGGGCTGGTCTCGTGACCCAAAGTTTTAGGGATCCTAATCGGCAGTTACCATTTATCGCAACTTTGGACTTTCCTGATTTGTCGCACCTAATGAACGATCCAATTAATTATCTTCCGTTTTGGCCGCCAATGCCGAATAAGTTGCCCAGTGACATTCCCAAGTTCGAAGGTAAATCAGGAGAGGACCCGTCGAATCATGTGATGACTTACCACCTCTGGTGTGCGTCTAACTCTATTTCAAATGATTCGATCCGTCTTAGACTTTTCCAGCGCACTCTGATTAGTCTCGCGGCCAAGTGGTACATTGAGTTACCGCGAGGCACTTTTTATAATTTTAGTCAGTTAGCTACCTCGTTTTTAACACACTTTTAGTTGCGAGCCAGATATGACAATGGCACGGAACTACTAACTTCGTTAAAGCAATCGACGTCCACTTATATTTCCGATCATATTCATGAATGGAGACGTCGACGGCGTTTAGTGAAGGTGTTTATTCTGGATCAGATTTTGGCTGAGTGGTTTGTAAAATCTTTGCTGCCAAAGATCACTGAGGATGTTGCTAAAGCCGGAGTTGTTACTGAGGAGCAAGTGATTGCTCAAGCACAGTACCTTGACTTGGTCTATACTCAGTCAGGTACGTTACACGAAAAGATCCCCGATCTTCCCAAGTCAAATCAAATCGCTGCATCTCCTTCGGGATCTCATGCCGCTGACGGTATGATTGGTACAGTTAACACTAAAAGTAAGAAGAAGTCTTCCAAGAATTCTTCTCCTATCATAACCTTGCCTGATTCCCCAACAGGAGATTCTTCTGTAGAAATTTCTGCCGATATTCACGTTGTAGAGTCATCTACAGCTAAATCAAAAAATGGTGGAAAGAAGAAAGGAAAGAAGAAGAATAAAACGGACAAAGATTCAAAGGAGAAACCTGAAAAAGATGAATCCAAAGATGAAAAACGTAAACCTCATTATCCGTGTCTCATTTGTGACGAAGATCATTTTACAAGAGACTGCCCTCATCGTGCAGAGGTTGCGAAGATCGTCAAAGGTTCCCAAACTCCTGCTGTCTTGAAGGATCCATTTCCAAGTCAAGATAGTAAGATGATAGCTTCATCCTCAAGTGCCAATGAAGAACCCATATTGATGATGTCCCATGTAAGGATTGCGACTCGATCGCAAGATTATGGTAGTAAGAGTCCTGTTGATGGCAAAGAAGCAAAATCTTCTCATTCTAATCCATCAACCTCAGCTCCCGGTTCCGATCCACTACAGATCGAGAAACCTAACCCGGACTTAGTAATCAAACCGCCCGCCAAGGGTATACTTCGAAAGTCTGCTTTCAATCCACATGCGAGAGCAGCCCAGAATTATACCATTGTTGAGGATTTAGCTGTTTCACCCTCAGCAATGTCGGCTTTGGAAGTGCTGCAATCATGCCCAGCACAGCGAAAATTACTTTTGTCGACTATAGGAGCTGTTGATGTTCAGGACCCGAACCTAATAATTTTCGATCTAGAAAATAGTACACCGCGTCTCCCTCATCAAATGGCTTTCCAGATCCCAGTGATAGTCAAAAACATGCCTATTCATCGGACTGTAATTGATGAGGGAGCCTCAACGTGTATTATGTCGATACAGTGTTGGAGATCGCTTGGTTCTCCTTCACTAAATCAATCCCTGACAATTCTTAAGGCCTTTGATGGCCTTGGGTTTCATCTTTTTGGCATTCTACAGGATTTGCCTATAGGGGTTGAAGGAAAAATAGTTAATCTAGATGTGGAGGTGGTTGATGCCCCTCTAGATTACAACCTTCTCTTGGGTCGAAGTTGGTCTTACGCTATGACAGCTGTCGTATCATCGGTCTTTCGAGTAATAAAGTTTCCACATAATGGAAAGATCGTAACAATAGACCAGCTGGCTTACTTTTCATCCAACCCAACCTCTTTAGAGAGTATTCAGCATGTCGGTAAAACGACTATCCCATATAAGGATGTTGGAGTAGGATTAGTTAAAGATGTCGGTTTACTGGGAACTTTTCCTTTTCCTCCAATCAACGCATCATCTTCATTTGCAACCATTCATATGATTACATCAGACACTATTTTTTATGACGATCCTTGGATCGTTCCTTCTGAATCTGAAATAGACTCATTTGGTAATTTTATGCCTTTGAGTCCATATGAAATTGCCTATGAAGCCGTGCAGTCTTTTACCGACCCATGTTCAACCGAAAAAGACTTAATGAATGTGGTCCATGAGGAATCACTTTTCACATCAACCTCGGATTTAACTACGTTTTATGAACTTGTTCACTCTGATGAGAAAATTCGTGAAATCCTATGTGTAGACGATTTACCATGGGAAGATCTCCATCACAGATCTTCGTTTTTACCTGAGGATGATCGTTTTGAAAATGATTTCTCATCAATATTTACGACTGAATATGTCAAGGAACCTCAGAATCCAATGAAACATCTCAATTCAGAGTTAAATTTGGGAAACATCTCTCGAACTATTCCCATTGACGTTTCGGTTAAGCCTGGAATTGTTGAGAACATTCATATAGGTGCCTCGTGTACAGATGACGAAATCCAATTATATAAGGCCCTATTTCAAGAATTCCGCGACGTGTTTGCCTGGTCCTATGAGGAAATGCTAGGAATTGATCCCGCAATTGTTGTTCATGAGATCAAGACTTACCCAGATGCTAAACCCGTCCGGCAACGTTTGCGTCAGATTCACCCACGAAAAGCTGCTGCAATTAAAGCAGAAGTTGAAAAACTGTTGAAAGCAGGTTTCATTTATCCGATCCCGTTAACGGATTGGGTATCGAATATTGTTCCGGTTAAAAGCTCGCTCTTGCTCCACTCGATCCTTTTCCGTTGCTTCCTTCTTTTTTTGCTCTACGAGCATGCGCACAGCTTGCTTAGCTGCCTCCTTTATTTTCTACATTGTCGAACTTCCCACGCCCTTTCTTGTTTCAACATCTAAATCAGAGGGGGTGTGCCACTCTGTAGGCCACTGCGCAATCACCTCCTGCACATATGTCTCTGTCACCAAATATGGCAAGTCATGCCATTTCTATTGTGGATCCTTCTATGCTTGAATGTATACTTTGTGGAAGTCAGCCTTGAATGCTACATAGGTTGACAACTACATATACAAGGTTGGGGGCAACCTTGGCCACTAATTGACGGCCATGCAGAGACTCATTTGCATCATTACCCAAAAGATATTTGTCTTTGTGATCTGTGCAGGGTCCTTTGTAGCCCATAGAGAAGAAAATTGCATTACTTCCGGTAATCCTTATTCAAGTGGGAGAAACTGGTTGTCCTTTGATAGTTCCCACGCAACTAACACAATAGAAAGAAGTAACCAGGCATAATGAAATGGCTTGGTTTCATCCTAAGCCTCGCAAAAATTAGCGAGGAATTCCTGGCACAGGTACTTGGACCAGTTGAATAGTATGCCTTTCATGCATTGAGCAGTCAGGGATACTATGGGCACCAGAACCTCATCTGCGTGACACTTTCTCATCACCTTCCCTTCTAAAATTTGGGTGGCAATTTGAACTGCGGGGTCATTTATTGATAGGATGGAATACACTCGTGCCTTCTTCATGAGGTTGCATTCTTTCTTCATTTGATTTGTAGATCATTCTCCCCATCTTTCCACCAAACTCCTTGGCTAGATTCAATCCTTTTTAGGGTAGGTGTGTAATCCCGTGAATGAGCATGTCAATGATGGGTATAGACCCTCCTAGTCATAAACACCCATCATGCACCAAAGTGAGCAGTTGGAGCACACAAATTGTGTTAATAGGGGTGCGGTGATAATGGGGCACCCACAACAGGTTAAGTAAGCCCAAGTTCTCCACACCATGAATCCATTCCACCATTTCTAGTGTGGTAACACCTGACTCCACATAGTATATGCGCTTCATGTACTTATCGATTTCTAAGTGTGGAAACCTAGCATGATCTGCGAGGTCCCAATCCTCCATATTTAGCAGTGGGATCTGCACAATCCATGGACCTTCAAAGGGAACCTGCTCAGATAGCAGGGGTGTAGAAATGGAAAACTTCTCTGAATTTGGGTCCTTGGTGACCTTCATCTTCCCCTTGCGCGGAGGGATATAGTTGGGTATCTTCGTGATGGGCTCCACTCCCTCAGCATCTATGTCTTCTGTACCTTGACTTTCTTCCACCTCTAGGTCAACTACCTTCTCAGGCTATTTGTCTTTGTTCTCTTTGGCTTGTGCTACAAAATGCTTTCTCGGTGATTCACACACTGGTAGTGGCTTTTTTTGTTTATCCTTCCTCGACTTTTGTGTTTCTCTAGTCGGGGTGGGCTTCGGCCTAGGTGACCTCGATGCCGTAGGCACAGGAGCCAGGGCTTCCATACTCACAACTTCCAAGGTAGCTCCCTGATGAGCACCAATATTGCAGCAAGGATGTTGCAACTCTTGGGCTACCAACTTTACTTATCAACCCGGGGTTCGTACAAACATGGAGGTGATAGTGTTGTATGCACAAGTAAAAGTTATGGTTCTGCTTGTTGTCAATGTTCAGCTGGCGAGAGACCACTGGGGTTCCAAGCCAGACTTCTATGGAGTCAGAAGAAGCTTGATTCTTTGATGGAAAAAAGGTAAATCTACTATAAGAGAGTTACTCTACTACAGTAATGGAGAAGGCCAACATATAATGCTAAACCAAACCATACCCTAACTAATAATTTAAGAAGATATGCTAAGCAGAAATGCTAAATCAACATAAAAAAAATGCTACTATCTAAGTTGTAGAAGTAAGAAGCATCAAACAATACTAATTTTCAAGTAAAGAAACTAAACTAAATATGTTTTCACTTTTTTGGTCTTTGTATGAAAAATCAAGTATGCAAACTAATTGTCCTTGTGGATGTGATAGGTGGATTAAGGGTGTTTTAGGATGGATAGAAGGTTTATGAAGTGGTTGGATGGTGTGAAGGGTCCATAGGAGGATTTTTGTGACTTCCTAGAGGTTTTCCATAAATTTTTCCTCAAAACAGGTTGTTTCAGGAAAACCTACAGGATGTACTAGAAACCTACAGGATGATCCTGTAGGAATTCTAGGAAACCTACAAGATACATCCGAGAGCTAAATGTGAGGTGTTGGAGGTGATGGGAGGCTTAGGAAAGGTGTTCGATGGGTGGAATGGAGTGTTAGAAGGTCTAGGATCATCCAGGAGTCAATATCCAAGATGATAGATGGCTAGATTCGCTCAATGTGTTTGGGATAATTTCAATGAAAAATGATGAAAAACTAGTGAGGGTGATGGTGAAAACAAGGGAATGGATAAGGTGGATGAAGTGGAAGGTGGTACTAGCTATGAATTCTTAGTATCCTCCTAAAGCACCTACTCTGCATAAAACATGCGTGTCTTCCAAAAAGCTATGCAACAAGATACATTTTCATAAACTAGAAAAGCAGAATTAATGAGTCAATTGCCTATACTATGCATGAAGAAAGTTGCTGAAAGGAATGAAAGAATGAGTGATATTTACTGTACAAATGGAGATGTCAAATATGATAATGAAATCTACCTTGCAACATTAACCAAATACTAAATTAAAGACAAAAAACTCCAAAGCTCATAAAAGAACTAGAAATCTATGTTTTTGGGGCTACTTAAGGGTCCCTTCCTCAAGTCATGGTCCCAGAGGGGGGAAGTGAGGCCAAGAAACCTGCTAACAACCTTGTGGTGATCCTTTTTCTCCTTGCTAGCTTGCTACTTGAAATAAGGCACAAGTGGAAGCAAACTATCACACAACCAATCTAATCTACACTACTTGTAATGGAAATGCATCTAATGAGAAAATTACCAATGAAGCTATGAATCTACACTAAAAATACATGTACAATAAAGAGGAGCCTTGGATGCTAGGGTTGGGCCCTAACCCAAGAGCTTCAGCCCTCTGAGTTAACTCAGTGCTGGCTCAAAACAAAACTAATTCTTATTACCAAAACAACAAATTACATCAAAAGAACTATCACAATTTTTGCAGCTCAAAAATATAGTAGAGTTTTACAAATAAAAAATCTGAATCCTACTAAGGTCTTAGGCCTCTCTACTTATACATCTGAAGTCCCTAATGACTTCCTTAAAATTAGGGAGCCTCGTCTCCCAAACTCGAGATAAACTGGTGCTCTGTCTCTCACTTTCTCAGCTTCCTTCTAGTCCTCATGATTTGGTTGTTTGCACTTCGAGCTGATGTGATGAATGGAGGAATATTTGAATGGAGGAGTAGTAAATGAGGATGATTTACCTCCTATAATCCCTCTCCCTTGTCCCATTCGAGTTTTGACCTTGGTCTTTGCCAAAATTCCTTGATTTTCTCCTTTAATCCTGCATTCAATGCATATTAGACCACAAAGCATAATATCCAACTCTAACTCACCTCATAAACAAAATATAATAAAAAACATGTAATAAGTTATGAGAAAAGTTGGTTTGACTAATCTAGGAGGTGAATTAAGGCCCATATAATTACCCAATGATGAGGCTCATCATCACCCCCTACTGAAAGTGTTGCTCATCCTCTGAGCAACTTAATCAATATCCATATCCTTCATGGCTCTAGTGGCCTCTCTGACATCCCATGCATTTGCTGTGGTATCCTCTTCTTGTTCATAGAAGCCTACTTTATTTTCTACCTCTTCCCATTGCCTCTTTTCTTCTTCTTCTTTTCTCCCTTCTAGCATCCCTAAGAGTAGTGGTGGAATGAGTTTTAGGCCTATCCAATTGACCTTAAACCTTTGCATAGATTGCTTATACATAAATGTCCTGTTGAGTTCCTCTCTCAACCTTTGAGGACAGTGATATTCTCTTATCTTTAAGTTGTATGGCAGGGTGTTCCATCTCCTCAGGCAAGCATGTATACTATCATCTCCTAGCAACCTGAACATGTCCTCAAAATGTGAAATTGCTTGCTCTTGGGTAGCAAGATATCTAGGTGCCAGCTGAGGATCATTTGCAATCAAATTATGGGTACTGATGAGGGCCATGGGATTTGATTGTTCAGCTCTGATCAAAAGAGGTTCAATTTTCTCTCTTGCCAATATCCTTTTCATCTCTGCAGCTCTTGACTCCTCATGGTTCATCCATGATGCCAAAGCCATTAATTGTAGATCTCCTAGCTTGGCATTAGGGTCCCATAGATTCATGTTTGTGAGGGCCATGTTGTGCAAATAAAACTCAGCCATTTTGGCCCTATCCTCTAGTGTACATTGATCACAAAGATCAATAAACTGCCTGTAGTCCTGAAATGGTATGGTTCCTCTCTGTGATAGGGTCTTAATTTGAAACTGTAGCCATTGTTCTTTGAGGTAGAGAGCACAAGATTTAGCTGGCATCCTACACTAGATTGCTTCCAAAGAGAGACTAGAGATACATGCTAATTGATTCTCTCTTTCCTACAGCTGTCCCCTCAACCATGCATGTTTTGTCTCTAGTTGATTTCTCATTATAGCTTCTCTATCCCTCAAGCCACTTAGCTCTCTACCCATCTCCTTGAGTTTCTCTTCCATGTGCCCAATGTCTTCCACCCCCTTTGATTTAGTGATTTGCATCCATCAGTGAGTTCTAGACCTCTCCTTCTCAAGCTCGAAGAACAATGAGATGGCAAACTTTTGAGGTATGACCCTGCCTCCTTCAATAAACCGGTAATAGGAGTCCAGGTTAGGTTGGGGGCTGGGTTCTTTTGTCTCTGGGTCCTCTTCTTTAGTTTCTTGCTACTCCCCTACCTTTCTTTCCAATTTCTGTGCCTCCTGTAGATTCAACAGAGTATCCTGTAGGACTATTTTTGCTTCCTGTAGATTTTGTTGTGTATCCTGTAGGATTGCCTTTCCCTTGGATGAAGTGGATCTAGTAGTAGGCCTCCTCACATAGGTGATAGGGGACTTAGGGGAAGGCATTTTGTCTTTTTGTGTAGGGGAGTCTTCAATCACAATAGGAATTTTGGTTGATGTTTGGGGCTTCCCTTGTCTTATTCTTGTGCTCTTTCTTGTCCTAAAATATAATGGGGTCTGCCTCTGCCTTTTTCCTTTTTGCTTGATTGGGGTGCTAAGAGCAGTGAGGGAAGCTACTACCTCTCTCTCAGTGGCTTCTAGAGACACCCTAGGTGACTCCTTATTTTATGTCCCCTCTTTTCTATTGTCTTCTTCCTCTATGTCCTTCCTGTCTTCTTCTTCTTGTAGATCTTCATCATCTCTATCAGTTTCCTCCTTAATTTCCTCCTCTATTTCTTCATCATCCTCCTTCTCTTCTCCCTCTTCTTCTTCATCTTCATCATTTTCCTCTGTGTCAGATCCTTCTTCATCCATATCATCCCTATCTCCTTTTGTATCTTCCTCTTCCTGTTTTACTTCCTCTTCACTGACAGTAGGACTAATATCATAAGTGAGAGCTTTGATGTCATCCTCTACTGGCATGTCTCTGAAAACTGACCATGTTATAGGCATTTTGAGGTTTTGGAGGGCATCTTATATGAGGATCCTAATCAACCCATGGTGAGCTAACTATTGGGAATTTCCCTCCAATTTGATGCTTGAGTCTATGAGTGATTGAAGCAGGAAGTATGGTATGCTAAGCCTTTGGTGAGGGGGTGCTTCTGCTCCAAATCTTAATTCTTCAAGGATCCTAAAATGATAGTGATAGACCACACTATACCTACCCTCACATGAGATGTATTTGATCAGTTGGTAGCCTACCTTATTCCATGGATATGGCAGACTTTCCCTCCTTACTCCATTTTTTTCCTCAGTGGGTTCCTCACCTTCTAAAAAGAATTTTCTTTTGGCAACCTGGCTATCTCTTTTGTCTTCTTTTCTCCATGGTATTCCTATGGGAAGTGTGGTGACTCTGCTGATGAGCTCAGGGGTGAGATCTATAGTGAGGCCCCTTATTACAATAATGACATGGATTCTGGTGAGTGGAGTGAGGGAGAGAGAAAATTCTTGAGCCACCTCATCATCATACCCTCTGAATTTTTTGGAAAACCCCATCCAATTATGTCTTGTGAAGATTTCAAGCACTTGGGGGTGTTATTGGATTCTCATAGTGTTGGTGGGTTCTCTCCAATTAAAGCCTCCTGTCATATTTCTGGTGAAGCTTGAGGAGAAAATGAGAGGGTTGAAACAATTTTTCAAATGCAGAACCAAAACAGAGATGACTGTGTATTTAATTCCCTTCACACAGTTTCTAAATTCACTTAAACTTAGAGTATTCTTGGTTCATTTACTTGCAAAGAGTGATGTAATTAAAGAGCCTACCTCTTTAGATTGTTTGTAGTGGCCAACTCCCATGATATCCCTTTTGAAATCTTCTCTACCAATCCTGTAGACAGACTCTATGTATCTTGTAGGAATTCCTATGCATGCTCTTGTAGGAATTCGTGTGCAGTGAATGATGGAGTTTTGCTTCCGGTGGGTTGCCTGGGTATGAGAGCGACTTGAGTGAGGAAGTTTCGAGGAAGTGAAATGCATGAATGCATGGGAACGATGTTTTATTTCCTCTTATGGTGATTTGGGGTGAGGTGGTGTGCTAGTAGCAAAGGTATGTTTCCATTTTTGGACTGTTGGTCCCCATTACCACCTCATCGTTTCCCACTCCTCATAATCAGCTCCCACCTTATGGATCCGTAGTTTTAACTACTTTTTGTCCTACTCCTTCTCTGTCTTTGAGTTTACTGCAGCCACATGTGAGAGGCGTTGGGTGTGGAGCCTAATTATCTTATGTATTCAAAGGTATCGCCGCATTGGACCCCAGTTCATAATGGGGTGGCAACGCCGCTTGTAAAATATTCGTTGCAAGGGGGGGTCCAGGGGGGGGTGGCTGCGACCTTTGGGAGCCTAAAAGGAAATGTAAAATTTCCTTGTAAAATGTTGTAATTTCGTAGTCAATCTAGGTTTTTCATTAGGTGGAGATCTGACGGTAGAAGTTATGTTTAGTTTAGGGTTTTTTTCCCTAGAAGGTAACCCCTCGCTATATATGAGGGAATTGTATCACGTCTATGTAGATCTGTATTCTGAGTGAGGAAGAGAGAGGATATTAAGAGCGTAGAGGGAATTACAATGGATATGCTATAGGTTGTATCTCTTCAGTTTGCTGGATAATATAAAAGGAAGGACTCGTTGTTTCTCCGTGGACGTATCCCAAACTAGGAGAAACACATATATCTATGTCTCTCTTGTTTTATGCATTTTCTGTGTTTATATTTCTACAATATTTTATGTGTTCCATTATTGCTCTGTAATATATAATTTTCTAACAAGAGGACACCCGGTTGTGCATGTGTTGACTGAACGAAGGTGGCCAAGTTAACTGGCCACCTTTTCACTTATAAACCAACTATCTCATAACCCTTACATTTTTTGATTACATGATGCATATGAGAGAGCGAGCGAGATACTTACCTGTGGTTCCAATGCTATGTTGCAGTTGTCGAAGACCAGAGGTGTTGCTGTGTGTATTTGTTGCATGCTATTCTTCTTCTTCCTCTTGTTGTCTGCTAATGGCTTCTTTGTTTTTGCAGGTACCTGTGGTTGAAGATATGATGCTGTTGCTTTGGAGCTCCTGGACCATCATGCTGAAGACTTGTTGCTGGTAATATTAGTATTCTGTGGGACAGGTTGCTACAAGATTTCCTACAGGATGTCCTGTAACTGCTTCTCCCTCAGAACTCTTTAATCATTTTTCTTGTTGGGGCTGTGAGGATGGTGACATGGATGGAAAGGAGTGGGAGTGTGGAGAGAAAGGAATATTCAAGTGATTCTCTTTATTTCTCTCTATTTCCTTTTTTCGAAGACTGGAGAAAACTCTTGAAATTGATTTTTTTTTTAATGGTGAGTGCAGGGATGATGATGGTGGACAAGGTGTGGTGATAGATCATGAATAGGGTGAATTTTAGGGGCCTAACAAGTCCATAATTTTCCTTCGGATTGCTTCCTATAGGATTTCTAGGTCACTGTAATTCCTACAAGATCATCCTATAGGTTTTCAGGGGATCCTATAGGAATACAAGGGATCTTGTAGAAAACACAGTCTTTTTATAAACTAAATAAAGGAGTGAAAAAACGACAGAAATGATGGATGGATGCATGGCAATGGGTGAAAAAATAAATATGTGAGTGGCAGGGGTCTCCTTCGGATCCTCTTTTGCTCCTTGATTGTCCTTCTTGCCCACCTACAAATGGAAATTTCATTATATATATATATATATATATATATATATATATATATATATATATATATATATATATAGATATATATATATATATATATATATATATATATATATATATATATATATATATATATATATATATATATATATATATATATATGTATATATATATATATATATATATATATGTATATATATATATATATGTATATATATATATATATATGTATATGTATATCTATATATATATATATATATATGAAAAACAACTAGGTTGCCTCTGAGGGGTTTTCACCCTAGTTGTTTGCCCTGGTTGCCTCAAGAAACGTTTTCACCCAGGGATCTTTCTTATTCTATTTTTCTTCTTTTTATTTTTTGTTTGTTTTGTTTTTTTTTTTGTTTTGACACCACTGAACTGCCTCAAGAGGTTTTCAACCCAATGATGGGACTCAGGAACCTCATGGAGGTTTTCACCTGAGTTCTTATTCTATTTTTTTTCCTCAGTGATTTGATGAGGAGGAGTTGGAACTTGATCCACTATCATCATTGTTTTCTTGATATCTTCAATGAACTCTTGTTTTGATGAAGGTCTCCTGTAAATTTTCAATCGGTGTCCATTAACAAGCAAAGGAATGGCTTCTTCATCTATGGTTCTGATTTGCACTAAACCATTATCATGGCATATTTCCACAACATAAGGTCTAAGCCATCTTTTCCTTAACTTGCCCTTAAAGTCTTTATACCTAGAACCATATAACAATGCCCAATCACCTTCCTGGAATTGCTTCTCCTTGATATTTTTATCATGCCAGATCTTCCTCTGAAGTTGAACTAACTCTGTATGTAGGAGGGCCTGTATTCTGAATTCATCCAAACCATTCAATTGGAACAATCTCTCTTTCTGTGCACTGCTGAGATCCAGATCTAGTTGGGCTGCCATCCTTAATGTGTTATATTCAAATTCAATGGACAACAAGACCTTTTTCCCATAAACCAGCTCATAGGGTGTGAATCCAATGGTGGTCTTCCATGTGGTATTATAGGCCCAGGTGGCCTCAACTACCCTTTCTACCCAATCCTTCCTACTGCTTCTCACCACTTTGGTCAAGATTCCCTCCAGTGCTTTGTTGGTCACCTCCACTTTCCCATTAGCTTGTGGATGATAGGGAGTGGAGGTCCTATGCTTGAGCTTGTGATGGTTGAGAAATTCTTCAATCATGTTGGAGGTAAATTGGCTGCCTTGGTCTGTGACCAGCTCTCTAGGGTACTCAAATTTGTAGAATACATTCTCCCTCAGGAACTTAGCTACCTTCTCTTCTGTTGCTACCTTAATTGCCTTAGTTTTAGCCCACTTAGTCAAATAATCAGTGCACACAATAATGTACTGTTTTTGCTTTGAAGGAGGGTCAATAGGTGCAATTAAGTCCATGCCCCACTTGTCAAATGGGTCGAAAGTCACTTGAGGCTATAGAGGCATTTCTTCTCTTGGAGTAGGCCTTCCCATCCTTTGGCACCGATCACACTGACTAGTGTAACTTTTCACATCTTAATGAAGAGTGGGCCAATAATAGCCTACTTGTAACACTTTGAATGATGTCCTCTTTGCTGCAAAGTGGCCTCCACAAGGCCCATCATGATAGGTCAGAAGGATGTCAAAGACTTCCTCCTCCCTGACACACCTTCTCAAGGTTTGATCTGGGCCAAGTTTGAAAATATTGCCCCCAATCCAAGTGAAGGGGGCACTTTTCCTGACTCTCTTTCTCTTTTCTTTGGAAGACAAGTTTCGTGGGAACTATGCTGATACCAAATAGTTTTCTATATCAGCAAACCATAGAGAGAGAACTGAAATAGCAAATAAGTTCTCGTTCGGTAACTGGTCATCCACCATTCCTTCTTCACCTGTAGGCAGATTTACCCTAGACAAAAATTCTGCAACAACATTTTCCTTACCAAGCTTATCAACAATGGTTAGATCAAATTTCTGTAATAAAAGTAACCATCTTATAATTCGAGCATTCACATCTGGTTTTTTCATTAAATACTTGATTTCAGCATGGTCAGTATGCACAAATGTTTGATAGCCTGTAATATAATTCCTGAATTTCTTTAATGAATGCACAACAGCCAGGAGTTCCTTTTCGGTCACTGTATAATTTAGTTCAGCCTTTGATAAATTCTTACTGATAAAATAGATAACATAAGGCAGTTTTTCATCTATCTGACCTAGGGTTGCTCCTATGGCTTTGTGTGAGGCATCAGCATGAATATGAAAGGGGAGGGCCCAATTTGGGCCTCGAAGAATTGGTGCAGTGGTTAACTTATTCTTTAGGATGTCTAAGGCCTCTTGATAACTTTTTAACCATATAAACTCAGAGTCTTTGGCCAAAAAACCAAATAAAGGAGAGGCTAACTTGCTGAAGTCCTTTATGAACCTTTGGTAGTATCTAGCTAACCATAGGAAACTTCTGACATCTCTCTACTTTTGAGGAGGTGGGACCCTTTAGATGATAGCTATTTTGTTTGGGTCCATTTGTAGTCCTTGCTAAGATATTGAATGACCTAGCACAGTCCCTGCAATCATTAAGAATTCACATTTTTTAGGACTGAGAGACAGGTTCATTTCAATGCATTTGTGCAGTACTTTGCCTAGGTTAGACAGGGCTTCTTGAAAATCACAACCATAAGGTGTAAAATCATCCATATAAATCTCCACCACATCATGGACTAATTCGACGAAAGTACTCAAGACCGCTCTCTGGAAAGTGGCAGGAGCATTGCATAGGCCAAAAGGAAGGAACCTATAGACAAAATTACCCCAAGTACAAGTGAATGTGGTCTTATCCTAGTCTTCTGGGTAGATCTGGATTTGGTTGTACCCATTGAATCCATCTAGGAAATAGAAAAACCTTTTCCATGCCAAGCTATCTAGCACTTGGTCAATGAAGGGTAGAGGAAAATGATCCTTCTTTGTGGCTTTTTTCAACTCCCTGTAATCAACACAAATTCTCCACTTACCATTTTTCTTGGGAACTAACACCAAAGGAGAGACCCACTCACTATCAGAGATACGGTAAATGAATCCTACATCTAGCAGTTTTTGCAGTTCTTCTTTGACTATAACTTTAAGAGCTGGATTCATACTCCTTTGTGGTTGTTGGACCAACTTGCAACCTTCTTTGATGTATATGTGGTGAGTACACACTGAGGGGTGTACTCCCTTAATTTCCTTGTAACTCCAAGCGAATGCTCTTATATTTTCCTTTAACATGTTGCATAGCTTCTCTTCTTCGAGAGAAGAAAGAGATGGATTGATTTTCAAGTTTCTCTCTGGGCCAAATTCTATGGTTTTGACACAGAGTCGATTGGAATTGGCTAAGCATAAGTCAATTGGATGATTGTTCTGGGTTCCCTTTACTGCTTCTTCTAAGGGTAATGAACCGAGAGTTGGACTTTGGAGTAGGTGTTCAATCAAGTCATCCTCATCCTGTTATCCTCCTCCCATGGTTGCTTCTAAAGCATAAAGTTGGGTAGAATAAACTTCATCTTCTTCCTCCTCCTCCAACCATAAAGGTAAGTCATGCTCTAGAGAAGGTTGATCAGGAGGGTATAGGACTAACTACTTGGACATATGCCCATTCTTGATGGTCATATTCCCAACTCTGCAGCTAATGTAAGCATTGGCAATGACCAACCATGGCCTCCCAAGGATGAGAGGGTAACCAGTAAGCTTAGCCTTAGGTTGGAGAACTAGGAAATCTACAGGGTACTCCCAAGAGTCAATGGAGACCATCACATCCTCCACAATTCCCTCAGGGGTTACTGTGGAATGGTCTGCAAGTTGCAGAACTATTGTGGTCTTCCTCAATGAACCTTGGAGGTTGAGCTTGAGCATGGTGTCCTTGGTCATCATGTTAATGGCAGCCCCAAGATCGATCAGAGTGTGTGGAAAAATGGTTCCATTGATGTGCACATCTACTACAAGGCTTCCAGGGTCCAAATATTTTGGACAGATTACCTTCCCCAACATTAAGTCAGACAGCTGCCCAATGACATTAATGGTAGGGGAATCCCTTTCTCGCCTCCAGGGATGCTTGAAGCACTTCTCCTTAATCAACTCATTATAAATGGGAAAATATTTTATTGCCTGGAGAAGTGGGATCTTTACACATTGATTTTTCAATTCTCCCAGAAGTTCAGTCTCTTCTGGGGTAGGCTAGAGTGGTTTGGCTAATCTCTTAGGAATGGGTGGATTTACTTTAAGGTTGATTTCCTCTATTTCTTCCTCAACCTCCTTAGGTGGAGGTGGAGGTTGGTTATCCTAGAGAACTCTCCCAGATCTCAGGTTAATCTACTGGATTTCCACAACATAAGTTGGATATGATGTCTCTCCATTGTATATTTACTGAGCCTGCTTGTTGTGCGGCTTCGGATTTGGCTGGGTAGGAATCTGGAGTTGCTTGGGTGGAGCAGAGTGTAGGAGTTGTGGTTGGGCAGGTGGTGGAGGAAATAGAGCTAGAGCATTTTTGTATTGGGGCCTCAACCCTTGGAGTGGTGTATTCCACTGAAGTTGTGGCATATCATAAGGTTGAAATGATTGGTTGGCTGGCTGGGAGTGATATTGAGATGCATAGGACCAAGGAGGGGGTGTAGACTAGGAAGGATGAGTAGGGGCTCCCCAAGAAGGTCTGGATGTGGTTTGGTTGGGGTTGTAATATGCATGGGACGACCATTGCATGCCCTGCTAGTATGCTATAGGCCCATGGGGTCTCCTTTGGTTAATGTAGTAAAGCTGCTCAGTGACCCCTTTAGGTCCTTGATATACCTCTTTGAGTCCGGGTAAAGAAGGGCACTTGTCTTTGGAGTGGTTTTCTTCACAGACCAAGCAAATTTCAATAGAGTTCAATGGATATTCATTCCTGGGATGCCTCCTGGTGCATCTAGGACAAAAAATGGCCAAGGCTCTCTCTTCTTCCTCCTGCTTCCTCTTAATGTTCATGGTGTCCATTTGCAAGGCAAGGGTTTGCAACATCTCGCTTTTGAAATCTTCCAGCATGTTCCAAATTCTACCCTTGATGGAGGAGTTGGAAGATAATGAACTGGCCATAGGTTGACTACCCCTACCCTTTTTCTTGGCTGCCCTAGAATGGTTTCTAAAGACAATATTGATATCCTCATAGGGTAATTGGTAGATATATCCACCTGCTAACAAATGTAAGGTATCCAGAAGATCTTATCTTACTCCCCTAAGAAGGACCAACTTTAGTGACTTAGGGTCAAGTTTGCACCTGACCCTTTTGTAAATATGCTGGAATCTTTCTTCACAATCCTCTAAGGATTCACCATTGCATATGGTCATCCTGAAAATTTCTTCTTTAGTATCCTTTGACCAACAGTGATCCCGATATTTTTTGTTAAAGGCCTACTACATCTGAGCCCAAGTTGTGATTCTATCTCCAGGTAAACCCATGAAACATCATAACGTTGCATCCTTGAGGGTAGATGGAAATAGTTTTAACATTTTCTCATCATCTGTATAGTCATAGGTTCAGCATATAACAACAAACTCAAACAAGAAAGTGTCGGGGTCATCTATGGTCAGGCCATGGAAATGAGGTAGGGCAGAGGGGCTTATATTTTTCATCTTAGTGTCCCCATTGGTTTCCCTGATGGGGAAGGCACCCTCAACTCTCTCTCTCTTCCCTCTGTCATTTTGGTTTTTAGCCATTGGTTCAGTAGGAACCTCTTCTTCTTCTTCCCCTGCAGGTTCTTCAAATATGTCAGGTTGCTCACCTAAGGTTTCCTCCAGTTCACAGTTGCCGAAGAAGAGAGAAGGTTGGCTATTGGATGCAGTGGGGGTATTTGGCAAAAATTTCCCTCAGTTATCCCTATTCCTACGAGGCATGAAAGGAAATATTTTTGGTTTGGTTTTGTATTTTTTTTTCAAACTTGGAAAGTACTTGCAGAATTGAAATTGTTGATTGAATGAAGATTACCGACAGAATGAAAAAGCTACTTATTGAGATGAAATATTATTTGCAAAAATGGAAAGGAAAGCAGACAATGAAAAATGAAAGAAAGGAAACAACTAGATTACTTTTGCAAAAATAAACTAATGGCAGAATATTGAAGACAAGAAATAGAAGAAAAGAAAGCAATAATCACATTCTACTCAGACACCTCCCTAGAAACGGCGCCAAAAAGTGATGAGCGCCAGTATTGCAGCAAGGATGTTGCAACTCCTAGGCTACCAACTTTACTTATCAACCCGGGGTTTGTACAAACTTGGAGGTGACAGTGTTGTATGCACAAGTAAAAGTGATGGTTCTTCTTGTTGTCACTGTTCAGCTGGTGAGAGACCACAGGGGTTCCAAGCCAGACTTCTATGGAGTCAAAAGAAGCTTTATTCTTTGATGGAAGAAAGGAAAATCTACTCTACGAGAGTTACTCTACTGCAGTAATGGAGAAGGCCAACATGTAATGCTAAACCTCACCATGCCCTAAATAACCATTTAAGAAGCTATGCTAAGAAGAAATGCTAAATCAACATAAAACAAATGCTACTATCTAAGTTGAAAAAGTAAGAAGCATCAAACAATACTAATGTGCAAGTAAAGAAACTAAACTAAATCTGTTTTCACATTTTTGGTCTTTTTATGCAAAATCAAGTATGCAAACTAATTGTTCTTATGGATGTGATAGGTGGATTAAGGGTGTTTGAGGATGGCTAGAAGGTTTATGAAGTGGTTGGATGGTGTGGAGGGTCCCTAGGAGGATTTTTGTGACTTCCTAGAGGTTTTCCATCAATTCGGCCTCAAAACAGGATGTACAGGAAAACCTACAGGATGTACTAGATACCTATAGGATGATCCTATAGGAATTATAGGAAACCTACAAGATACAACCGAGAGCTAAATGTGAGGTGTTGGAGGTGATGGGAGGATTAGGAAAGGTGTGTGATGGGTGGAATGGAGTGTTAGAATGTCTAGTATCATTTAGGAGTCAATATCCAAGATGATAGATGGCTGGATTCGCTCAATGTATTTGGGAGAATTTGAATGAAAAATGATGAAAAACTAGTGAGGGTGATGGTGAAAAAAAGGGATGGCTAAGGTGGATGAAGTGGAAGGTGGTTGCTGGCTATGAAGTATTAGTCTCCTCCTGAAGCACCTGCTCTGCATAAAACATTTGTGTCTTCCAAAAATCTATGCAACAAGATACATTTTCATAAACTAGAAAAGCAGAATTAATGAGTCAACCGCCTATGCTATGCATGAAGAAAGTTACTAAAAGGAATGAAAGCATGAGTGAGATCTACTACAGAAATGGAGATGAAAAATATGACAATGAAATCTACCTTGCGACATTAACCAAATACTAAATTAAAGATAGCAAACTCCAAAGCTCATAAAAGAACTAGAAATTTGTGTTTTTGGGGCTACTTAAGGGTCCCTTCCTCAATTCATGGTCCCAGAGGGAGGAAGTGAGGCCGAGAAACCTACCAACAACCTTGTGGTGATCCTTTTTCTCCTTGCTAACCTGCTACTTGAAATAAGGCACAAATGGAAGCAAAGTATCACACAAATAATCTAATCTACACTACTTGTAATGGAAATGCATTTAATGAGAAAATTACCAATGAAGCTATGAATCTACACTAAACATACATGTACAATAAAGAGGAGCCTTGGCTTCTAGGTTTGGGCCCTAACCCAAGAGCTTTAGCGCTCTGAGTTAACTCAGTGCTGGCTCAAAACAAAACTCATTCTTATTACTAAAACAACAAATTACATCAAAAGAATTGTCACAAGTTTTGCAGCTCGAAAATAGAGTAGAGTTTTACAATAAAAAATCTAAGTCCTACTAAGGTCCTAGGCCTCTCTAATTATACATCTGAAGTCCCCAACGACTTCCTTAAAATTAGGGAGGCTCGGCTCCCAAACTCGAGATAAACTAGTGCTTTGTCTCTCACTTGATCGACTGCCTTCTAGTCCTCATGATTTGGTTGTTTGCACTCCAAGATGATGTAATGAATGGAGGAATATTCAAATGGAGGAATAGTAAATGAGGATGATTTACCTCCTATAATCTCTCTCCCTTGTCCCATTCGAGTTTTGACCTTGGTCTTTGCCAAAATTCCTTGATTTTCTCCTTTAATCCTACATTCAATGCATATTAGACCACAAAGCATAATATCCAACTCTAACTCACCTCATAAACAAAATATAATAAAAAAAATGTAATGAGTTATGAGAAAAGTTGGTTTGACTAAGCTAGGAGGTGAATTAAGGCCCATATAATTACCCAATGATGAGGCTTATCACTCCCTTGTAGGCAACATCGCCACCAGTACTAACGGTCTCAACAGGGTTTGGTTCGAGCATTTTCTCCAAAATAAATTTCTGGTTAAACTTCGATAACTTCGAAAATGTCAGGATCACAACCAAGTCTTCCCAATACGATTGGTTCATAAGCGATAAACAACAAATCTCACTAGAAATTCTCAGAGCACAAAGTGTTCTCCATTGGGCTAGCATTCAAAATTTATAGGGGGTTTTGAATTCAAATCCAACCGTTCATCCTAAATTTTGACAATTAATGTTGTTTTGGTGGCAGATCTTCAAATATGTTTGCCTTAAATGCCGCCAGCCTGCTCCCCTTAACCATCTCCTGGTTGTCAAGTCATGAACAATGACTTTAACGGTCACTTTTCTTTTGCGCCGCATGACACCTTCCTCCATGGCGCAATTTCCTGCACACAGCTCTCGAGATTGCGTCTTCATCATCTTCTGCATAGCCCGCCTGCTACGTAGTCCTCCTAACCTGAAAGGGTAGTTTATAGTCATGCGCTCCCTTGTAACTGCTTGAAGCATTAAGACTGTCCTGCCACCATATAGTCATTGTGCAGGATCCCCTATATACAGCTTCAATCGGCTTCCATTCACTCTTCCCGAAAAAGGTTCTCCATTCAGCTTCACGAGCTAAACTGCACCTACATCTATAATTTCTTTGATAATATATGGCCTTAGACAATGCATTTGAAATTTCCCCAAAAACTTAGTGAATTTACTATCATATAACTAGACAAGGTCATTTATCTTGAATGTGCGAAGCTTGATGTAGCGATCGTGACATGCTTTTTCATGTTCCTTCTATACTTGATGATGGAATCCTGCCAAGAATTGGTCCTCTTCAAGCTCCATCAGCTACGCAAGCCATTCCTCCGGGTTCATGATCTACCATACCTATGAGAGTTATGTGTAGACTAGGCACAATATACTCCATCAGCATTACAACTTCTACACCATAGACCAATCTGCATGGCGTTTGTCTTGTCAGCTTCTTGCAACTAGTCCTATACACCCATAGTACTACAGGTACGCACACATCCCAGTCATTTTGCTGTGCATTACAGATCTTTGTCGGCACATTCTCAAAAATCTTGTTGAATGCTTCAACAGTTCCATTGGCCTGTGGGTGATACGATGTACTCTTCTGATGATAGATCTGGAATTCTTTTGTCAATGCACTGATTGTTTCGTTAAGAAAGTGTGTACCTCTATCACTCATCAATACTTTCGAGTAGCCAAATTTGGTTAAGACACACTCAAACAAAAACTTTTTTGTTGTAGCCCCTATACAATCCTTAACCAGCTAAGATTATTCCCATCTGGTCAGATACTTCATTGCGGTAATGATATAGCATGCAACAGTTTTCTTCCCTGGGGGTTGAATTGGCCCACCAAAATCAATCGTCCATTTTTCAAATGGTTGCAATGATACTTGAGGTTGTAATGGCAATTCATCCCTTCATGATGGTATGCCTGTTCTCTGACATGCATTGCATGCCTTAAAATATGCCTTGGAATCCTTGTGCAACGTTGGCCACCATAGACTTGTGTGCAAAATCTTCTGCATAGCCGCCTTTCCTACATAATGTCCTCCCGCAACCCCTCCATGAGCTCAGCGAGAATTCTATCTCTCTGAAAATTTGGCACATATCTTCGCAATATTTCATCTGCACCCATCTTATATAGATGTCCCCGCAATAACTGATAAATCCACCGCATGCACTACGATTTCCTTCTTTTGCTGACTTGTATACCCTTTCGGTGCCATCCCCGTAGTCAAGAAATGAATGATATCTGCAAAGTGATTATCTACTACGCACACCGGAAAGAGATGCAAATCTAGCAACCCTTCCTCCAAATTATTGGGCTCCTCTCTTGTTTTGATATGCGACAGATGGTCAGGTCCTACATTCAACCTCCTTGGCTTCACAATTACTTCAAATTCATACTCCTGGAATAGTAGCAACCATTTGCATATCTTCCCCCCCAACACAGGTTTATTGATTAGGTATTTCAAGGTAGAATGATCTGTGTACATTTTGAAATTCCCTCCTAACAGATAGTGCATGAAGTTCTGCAACACGTACACCATGGCCAATCCTTTGCACTTAGTCGTTGAATAATTCTTCTCAGCCTTCCATAATTTCCTACTTGTGAAGGCGATAGGATGGTCTATTTCTCCTTCACCAGCATATGTTAACACTACACCCAACGCAATGCAAGAGGCATCCACATGTATGTGAAATTCCTTTTTCCAATCAGGGAATACCAAGATCGGCGCGGTGACCATCTTTTCTTTCAATACATCCAAGATACGTTGGAATTCTTCATCCCAACAGAATGTTGCCTCCTTCTTCAACAATTTCTCCATGGGCACGGTAATCTAAGCATATGCTTTGATAAATTTTCTGTAATATCCCGTATGTCCTAGCGTCGCACGCAAATGCTAAACACTTCTCGGTGCCTCCAAATTCACTATCACTGCAATCTTTGCAGGGTCCACCATCAACCCTTTCTTTCACACCACATGACCCAACAAAATTCCAAAGGGAAAACAAAATAGGCATTTCTTCAAATTCAACGTGATCTGATATCTGCAAAATGTATCCAACATCAGGTGCAGACATGCTACATGGCACTTCACTAAACCAAACACCGTCCAATCATCAAAGTATACTTCCAAGAACTTATGGATGAACTCCTTAAACGATGCTATAACTATGTGAGAGAATATCGCATGCGCATTTTTTAGTCCAAATGACATCACAGTATACTGGAAACAACCCCATTCTGTCATGATGGTTGTTTTTCTCCTATCCTCTGGCGTGATCTTGATCTGATGATATCCTGAAAAGCACTCAGTAAAGGGGTAGGCCTCCTACCCTCCAACGTTATCCAATACTTCTTCTGTAAACAACGTCAGAAATAGGAAATGGACATAGGTATCATTAAGCTTCCTCAAATCTACACAAATCCTTATTTCACCCTTCTATTTCTTCTCTTGAACCACCATCAAGCTCACCCAATCAGATTCTTCCACTTTCTCTGATGTCAGCCTCCATCATCTTATCCAACTCCTGATGAACCTTTTCCTTGTATTTGGTATTAAGACGATATGACCTCTTCTTAATAGGCTTCACGCTCGGCTTTAGAGTAATCTTCATAACACCCAAGTCGCCTATTATATATGCCCTTTAGGTCCGAAAACTTGGTAGGAAAATGATCCTGATACTTGCGAAGTAGCTCAACAAAATTACCCACTGTGGCATCATCCCAATAATCCCCAATCTTTGTAAACTTCATTCCTCCTTGAGTACCAATGTTTACTTGCTTTGTCTTCAATGGCACGTCGATGTCCAGGTTCTCTATTTGTGGACCTTTGACTTCACGATACCCTTCTTCTCCTGGGATATTAATGTTCCTTGGATCCTCATCATCTTCTTCGGTGTCACATTATAGCATTCTAGTGCATGCCACAGCTGGGTGCTCCAATCTGATTGGACCCACTCCAATGGTTCTTGCGGTGTTCTGAAGATAACTGCCTTAATCTCCTGTAGGGCTTCATCGATGCTCACGAAGCCATCTTCAAAACTGAAGATCAATAAGAACCCTTCCTTCAATATACCCACTCTGCGGTTCCATGGTGGAGATTTGTTTCTAGATACTAGTTCATGGGACTAATATCCAAAGTATGGAAAAATAGGTGTACCCACTCCAGCTGCGGCTCCATTCCATAAGCTTTAGTCGATTTCGCTAGGTGATCGCACGGATCATCCTTCCCGCTATATTTCTCAGCTAATCTAGTGTTAGGCCACACAAACTGTAACCTCATCATTCTTCTGTAATCCTACCATCCATCAAAGCTATCCTTTTGCGTACCCCACCATCGTGCGGACGTAATGCGCAGTGCCAAATATAATGCTTGGAAGCGGTGATCTTCAGGGAATTCACGCTCAAATGCATCCAAAAACTTATCCACGTCAATTAACTCATCATAATAAGGTAATTTTATTCCCTCTAAAAAAACACATCGCATCGATTTTATCATCATATAGCATCATAGTGTGGATACTTCATGCAGATGATTCTGCCAATGCTCCAACTCTTCATCTAAATTAGAGGTGCAGGAACTCTCCCGGTCCCATGCAATCTTTCCATCTTCCGTCGGATTGATCCAACCCTAGTCTCGCGCTTTTATTTTATAGATCTAGTCTAGTTCATCCTCACTTTCTTCATAATCGCAGACTCGTTCAGTGTAGCGCGCTCCTTCTGTAGGGTCCAATGACACTACAACCCGAAGAGATTTCCTTTCAAATGACATTGTCCTCTTCTTCAAGTTGATGACCCCATCCATTTCAATGGCCCAGTCAATTCCCAGGAGCGCAGCGTATGGATTACTGTCACCAATGATCTCTATCACTTCAAATTCAACCATTGCACTTGCACCTTCGATATAAACAATTACTCCATATAGTCATCCCATAGGGATGATCTTCTGCTGGTTCACCATCTTGAGTTGAATCGGTGACCACTGTAGCACAAGTCTCCCCATTCTTTCCCATGTTTTTTTTGGAAAAACGTTCGCATTGGAACCTATATCCTAGATGACCTGGCCCATCTCATAATATCCTATCTACGTGGTGAGCCTCATCTCGCACCTTGTTCTTTCCTTATGTTTTCCAATTTTTCTAACTACGCGGTGTCCATTAAGGGCATTCTCTTTGTTGGTGCATTTGTTTATTAATTCCTGCAAGCCTTTCATAGATTTGTTGTCACGTAGTAGTTTCATGCAGGTCTCCAAGAAAGTGGTAAGCACAGAGGGATCAACCTCTGCAGGCACGTTGGTGTCTTGCATCTTGTCCTGACTTCCTGAGGTGGATGCCTCGACAAAGATTTTCTTGGCCTCCATAAATGTTTCCTTTGTGCGCTCTAGATCAAAACCAACTTGCTTTTCTAGGGCCTTTCGAACCAAACCATCTTCTTCAGGTTGTTTTCCCTTATCATTGCCAGTCATTATTCCTCTCCTCAACACTATATTGACACTTTGATCCTCTTCGTGGGACTCATATCTCATCATTTGTAAGTTCTACGTAGGCTGCTCAAGCTGTGCTTTCTCTTCCTACATCTTAGCTATCGACACTAGGAATTCTTCTATAGTATGGTCAAATTGGATGTAGTATTGACATGACAAGCATGTCTGATTCTGACACTCCTGCACGTAGTGCCCTGATGTTTCGCAGTTGTAACAGATAACCTGCCCCGACCTCTACCAGGCCCTCCTCCTCCTTGACCTCAGCCTCATCCCTGATATCCTTCGCACGCTCCTCTGACGCCTTGCTCTGGAGGCCAAGTTTCTACTTGCATCTAATATGTAGGTGTTCTTTCCATCACCATCTTGTACCTACGATAGTGGAGCTCATCGTGGCCCACTGATTTGCAGAAGTCATAGAACAATTGCTGGGGTGTTTGAATGAACTTTTGAAGCAAATGAAAATTATCCATGGTGTGTTTTCTAGCAACCTGATAGATAGCGCACCATAGCACAACCCCCATGCTCGGACCTGCTGGGGATTCCGGATTTAGGGGAATTGGTCCCCCTCCTATAATATAATTCGTGAATATGAGACAGTGGTATTTATCGTGCCCTTGGATCTTACACTTCAGACACCAGACTTCTACACACACCTCTGGTTTAGTCTCCTTGTCTTTCTTCAAGCTTTGCAATTCCAAGTAGAGGCTCTGTAACTGAGAGTGAATCTACTATACCCCCAAGGTCGCATCCTGAATGGGCGTTGCATGCAACCTCATCATGATTTCCAAGGCTTCTTCCTGAGTTCCTATCTTCTGTTGCGACAGAGCAATCCTCAGGTGGGGCAGAAGCGAAGCTATAAACCACTCATGATGTTGACCATCTGTGAGCTGCATGTTAGCTTCTCGAATCACACATTTCAACCTTTGATCTAATTCCCAAGGAATCACGTCAACGCTCATCGTGATTTCCTTAAATCCAACTATTAACTATGAGTTAGACTTAGGCTTACTAAACTCTTTGTTTAAAGTAGCCTTAGTATCTGCTAGCAATGCCAGAGGATTATCAGAACAATACTTAATGTACCAAGTCAGTGCGCGATCCTGTAGAGCGGTAACCAATTGTGCCTTCTTTATATTGTCATCAGTAATCTATTGTGTTGTCCACACAAAATTCGCAAAAAACCAGAACTGCTTTGTGTCTTCACTCCCTATGCCTTTGAAAATTGGAAGCTTCATGGCATTCACCATGTTGGATGGTGGTGGTGGAGGTGGAGGTGTGGGCAAAGGTGTATGCAGTTTTGGTGAAGGTGGAGGCGGAGCAGATGGTTGATGTGTTCACGGAAAACCCTGTGTTATCAGCTGAACAATGCTTCGTGACAGAGTTATTTCTGCCCCTTCGTTGTCACTCAAAGGACGTCCAATCAATGGACTATACTCCGGTCCTCATCCTTCATGATTTCTAAAGAGTCTTCCACTTCACGTAGCTCTGAACATCAAGGCAATGGCATAACCCATTTTTCACACAACAACAGTTTAATCTAAGTAGTCAAAGATATTAAATACTTACCATGTGGTCCTTTGAAAAATTGCCACTTTGCTTCGTTGTAGCTGACTGAGGTATCAACTATGAATTCTGTAACAAGTCCTCCTATAATTCGATCAAGCTAGTGATTGACAACCCACGTGATCTATTTTTCAGGGGCTTCTAATCGTCACACTACTTCAGGAGTCCACACTATATTATTATCAAGCTTCCACCTACCTTGGCTGGCTGTCAAATTGGCTAAACACTCGTATAGTTCGATGGGAAAAGTGCAGAATAAGATCTCGTGTATCTCCGTGTACAGGTACATATTCAACCATTGTTCCTTCGACAAGCACGAATTCTTTTTTCTTGTGTCGCGAACTCGTGAATCTTCAAAACCAACCACTTTTCAATTTCTTTCTTGGTCGGATTCCAGTGATGTGACATCACACATCTCTTTCAAGAAGATCCCGGTCCCAGTAACAGAACCATTTGTTGGCTTAGGGGGTCCTGACCCAGGTTCGGAGTTAGTTGTGCCAACCAACAAATCCCTACACTACTGGCCCTTTTGGAAACAACCCACGTAGCATAGGTTGCAGTCTCGCCCGAAGCATTGTGGGGGGATGGTGGAACCAAGTTTCCGCATCCATAGATTAGTTTGATGTAATTGTAGCGCCCTAGATCTACCTTCACACAGATCTATAAGCCCCTAGGGCTTAGTACTGCAACTCTGTTTAAACAACCTTTAGACCTTTGCAAAGGTCTACGATTGGTCTTTGCAAACCCTTAACAATCAATTTATCCACTTACGCGCACTAGAAAACAACCCTAAATTAGTGTTCGCGTAGATCTACTTAGGTTATTATTAAACATAACAGAATTCATCTGAGTCTTCGCGAAAGTACTTAACATGCATTGCGTACAATTATTAAGTCTTATTAAAGAGAATCGCGCATCATTAGATCAATATTCCATAAACATATTATTCATCAACATCATATGTCATAAACATAAGTAAACATAACTACACAAGGTTTCTTCAGAAACAACTCTTTATTGATTTCCATTTCAGAATATAGACTCAAAACTTCCGTGTGCACTCATCTGTAGGGGTCTGTGCACTTAGCTGCAAACTCTACATAGGCCTCCACACACTTAGCTACAAAGCCTTCTTTCTTCTATATACCCGCTCCTTATTTGCCCTTCTCTTCACTCAAGACATAGACATACCTTAGACTCTCTATGACACACCTATTTATGCCCTTTTTCATACAATCCCATTGTCGACGGACCATGGGTGGGTCTCAAAGCCGACTCAAACTTTACATAAACAACAGGCTAAAACCCCTTTGACTCCTAATCCTCTACATGCTCCACATCCACATACCGCGAAGACTTTACATTTCTTATAAAAGATACATCAAACTTGGGTTATTTTAACCCCAAAACTTACCCAGGGGACCCCATCCCAACAAGAATAAATAGGGCCATGTCTAAAGAAATCACCGAGCAAGGCATATAAATAAACCAACAAGAGGAACAACCATTTGTACAGGTTGCTAAAAGGCCAAGGATAAATTTTTCTACACCTATGACATTAGCATTGGAAATGGACCAAGATTAATAAATTTTGTATGACTACATTGAATCATTAGAATATAAAGAAGGGTAACCATCCACAATTAGGAAGCAAGTGAAGAACCATGCAAAATAGTATAAGAGGACCCTTTTACTTTTGAAGAGAGAATTTGTTGTCGCTGCGACAAACACCCTCCAATTTTTTTCTTACACTTGAATTTTGGAGCCTACTGAGTATCTTGCGATCTTTCGTTCTATGGTTACTTCATGGTCATCTAATGTTTTGTAAATTATTGAGTCTTCTTCTAAGTATCAAGGTGACTTTCTTAAGCAGTGCACTTCTTTCAATGAAAGCTTACATAGGAACTGCACAACTCTTTAAGGTAAGGTTTGCACAATCACTCATGATATTGACTTCACAATTCATAGGCACATTGTACTACACAACACATATCGACAGTTATTTCACACTCTCCATTGAAAATCTCCCTCACTTTGAATGTAATTTCACTTTCATTTCGGTGAGTTTTCTCAACTATAGCTCTAGTGCACCTTTTTTTTCTCAAGTGTCGCTTTCACATTCACAACTATCATTTTTTATTGCATTCACTTTGATAAGTGTAATTTTCATGTTATCTTCACTCTGACATGTGTCACTTCCACTTTCTTTAAGCTTTTGCAAGTGTCGTTTTCACTTTTCACTTACTTTTGCAAGTGTCATCTTTTGGCATGGGAAGTGTCGCACATCACAAAAATCAAAGTTATGGTTCATTTCAAGGGGAAAATTTGGTGTCAACGGGTCCTATTTATCATATATACATGTATTAGATCCATTCCCAAAGTTTCATTCATTGTCGTACAAGTGTCTCCACTATCCTCGCAAAGTGTACCCTAATTGTCTCACTTAGAGGAGAGTATTGTTTCACCATTGTGTTAAGGGGATCATGTTGTTTATGAAGTGTTGAGTGTTCTATGTTGTGTCATCGATTGTTTTGAGTGTGTGATCATGTTGAAGTCTTATCTTGGTTTTATTTCTACTTCATTGATCCCACACTTAACCAAATTATGGAATATCCTCTACTTGATCAACTTGACCTTAGTCAACCTCCTTGAACTGCACATTGTACAATAGAAAGCCTCAGGCTGATCCCTTGCCTCTTGGAACTACATAATGCACAATTTCTACCTCCAAGGACTGTGTATTTTGTAGTCATAGTGCACAAGGATTACCTCCTTACGCTAAGAAACTGTGCAATCATGCCTCCCATCCAGCCTCTTTCTATGCATTGCATAGTCTTAATCATGAAGCTGCCTCCCTGCATCCTTGAATTGTGCAATTGTGAAATCCACTGATAGTTTCCCTCCATAACTATGCATTGCATAGTCTCAAGGCTCAATATTGTCTCAATGAGCTCCTCAATTGTGTAGTCATCTTTTCCAAGCCTCCAGAACTACACATTGCACAGTCTCAAGCTTCAGTCCATCACTTTTGACCCTTGGAACTGCGCACTGCTCAATCCATGATTCTGACTCTTAGTCCAACACCCAGTTCTAGCTCAATCGACATTGTCACGAAGCATTTAGACTAGGATATTTTGGGACTGATGTCACTTGCAGGTACTATATCTTGACATGACAGGATGATTCTTGGAGAGGAGGAGAAGGAGACTATGCTAAAAGACACTTGTGAAGCTAAAACCATGAAGAGTTCATTGAGCGAGAATATGAAGGAATACCAGTTTATGATAGAATACCAAATATCAGGACCACAAGGAGACTCCATACCATTCAACACCTTGGAGGGTGAATATTAAGAACAAACCAAACCTCTCATGAAGATTGAAGATAAAGCAACAAGAGAAACAACTTGGCATTGCCACTTCATCATGAAGTCCATATCATCATTATCAAGTTGTGATTTGTACCAGTGCCATCACAATGTCATGTGTGTCCATGTGTATTGCCACATCATTTGTGGATGTAATGATGTAATTATCAAAAGGAAAAGACAAAATGTAATGTGTGGAAGTCTAAGAGTCATATGTGGAATATGAAAAGTCAAATAGTCATATATGGACAAAAGAGTCTTTTGGAAAAGTCCAAAAGGCATATAGAAGTACAAATGTCACATTAGAAGTCTAAGAGTTACGAGGGAAGCTCAAGAGTCATGGGGATATGAAAGGTCATTCCTCTTGTTATAAATACACCCACATAGCTCAAGAAAAGGGCTTTTGGAGGCTCAACCTTTGGAGCACTATCCTTGGCTTCTCTAGCTTAGCATAAGAGAGAAGATCATTCTTTGGAGAAGCAAGAAGTGACTTAATTTTCCACTATTAGATCTAGTGGCTTGCCGTTGTAACTATGTACTTGAATATTTCACCAAATAATTAGAAGCTTGATGAGGCAAGACATTTTCATGCATGTATCGTGAATGTAGTAAGACTATTATTTATATGATTGCGATATGTGTTTTGTTCACATGTACTAAAGAAATTGAATTATTTCGGTGGATTTGGTACTTATCTTGTTGAATGTGTGTTGTGTTTGATTTAATGATCACTTTGTCTATGTGAAATACTTCGCTAGATACTGAAACATAGTTTTCATGTTATCATGTGTCTCTCTTAGGTTAGTACTATTACATCCTTCTAGAGACTCGCTCCTCTCTCTCCCCTTGTGAAAGTCTCCTTTTAAAAATTGCAATTGGTGTTTCACAGTGTCAAATTTCTTACTAATTTCAAAGGTTATGTGCATACTCTCTTATGTTATTCACTGTAGCTAAGGAAAACCTTTAAGTTATGGTGGCCAGGCTGATACTCTAGATGGGGATCCTACTCCGAATGATGTGAGGTCTAATTCAGACTTCACATCGAGGAGACTCCCTTGGTTGACAAATTTCCAACACTGTCAACAGAATCACCACTTGAGGAAGATTTTGATGATATCCCAAAGGACATCTCTCAAGAGACCAAAAGTGTTGATTTTTCCTTAGGCCCTATATATGGTCTATGGCTAATTAGGCACACAAACACACTTGGAACCCCCAACTTATTTCACAATGGAAATCTACAACAATGAAATCAATAAAGTGCATAGAGATATTGAGCCCAAAGCTTGATTTTTGTTGGTCCATTAATAAAATAATCGTGGGGCTCCTATACCAGGGATCATGGCCCTTCAGTTCACTAGTACAACTAGTATACATAATATACAAATTAGGGCTTGAGGGTATATCCATTAGATCCTCAATCTGCCCATCACATCAAAGAACAATTTATTGATTTTATTGTTGTAGAATTCCCTTGATTGTATCACTTTATATCGTCTTTTCCCTTAATGTACCTATTTTTCCTTTGCCTCCATCACTTAGAGAAGTAACTCCTTTAAATCCTTTGCATACCCAACTATCACAATGGATTTTGTCCTTCAAATTTAGTGCTTATATAAACTCAAATACTTCAAGTATACAAAATAAATTTTGTCCTTCAAACTCATTGGACGTTAGCCCTTAAAACATGTTGTTCAAAATTCCATTTGTGAACTGATTTCATGTATAATGCTCAACCTCCAAGCTCATTGTTTATAACTTCATTAATGAAATTATTTTTGGATATACATAGTGTTAGCGCTTGAAATTTCACCTCAGGCTGAGAAAGGCAAACTCCAAGGCAACATCAAACCACTTAGCCTCGTAGCTAGCCCTACGGGGCAGGAGAGGGCTCTCTCCGATCTATCTCGGTAAAGATCTTCAACGGGCGAGATAACCAATAAGGAAACACTGATTTTAGGCTAGTAAACTGATAAAAAGAGTTTGTTTTGGGATTTTTTGGATTTTGGTGGAAAATCGGGGAAAGGCAATTTTGGGTGCGGGGATTAGACACAGTTTTTGCAGGGGGTTCTTTGGGGCAAGGTAGGAGACTGTATTGATGCCTTTAAATTAAGTGAATGGGTAGGAATGACCAGTGAGGAACTAAGGAGAGAAAGAAACCTTCAAGAGTTCTCTTTAGACAGATGAAAACATAAATATTAAGCAAACTTAAAAGCAGAGCATGGCAATCATGAATTATACTTTAACACTTCATTTGCCTAATTTGCAGAAGGAAAAGTGAGAAGATGAATCACATAACAAACTTACAAGTACAAAGAGAAACACACCATCAATACATGTAACCACAGGAATCCCAAAATGGACTGCAAAACCCTGGTCTTTCTTCCTTTGCCAAAATTGCAGAGATACAATGAGTAATACAATAGACGCTTCTCCCTCAAGAGTCCAACCCTCCAACCTCTGAAAATGACTAAGAAAATACATAATATAGGCAAGCTAACACCTTTCCTTGCCTCTAGGGGTCGAGCTCATCCTTCTAGGAGCTGTTTCAACCAATTCTAAACTGAGCACTAAAATCTAGGCAGTCAAAACAACTTGCCTCTATAAGCTAGGAAACCAATTCATTCATTAAATGTTTGCTATTTCATGAATGAATCTTCTAGAATAGGTAAATAAGTGTCATATCAACATGAAAATACATTAATTACATCAAAGAGGGTGAAAAATCCCATCCCAAGTCAAAACTGGCCAAAGCTGGGCGAATTCCTGAGCTGTAGGTGAAAATTTATGAAAATTGCCTGATAGGTCGCGCCCTAATCCTGATAGGTCGCGCTTCTTTGGAGCTCCATTTGAGGCACTTCCAGGTGTCCAAATGAGGCAAAAGTGGGCTTTTTGGAAAGGTCGGGATGTCTACTTTCCAACCCAACTGGAATTTCTGAATTTGGTGGCCATTTTCCCCTCCAAAGTTGCAATCTCCCAAGACTGCTCCTTGTTTGTCAAAAAGGTGGCAGAAAGTCAATTTTTGCATGTTTTTTGACCTTCTGGAGGCTCAAAACTTGATGAAATCTCTTGGTAATTGCTGAGTAGGTGTATCTTTGCATGACAAATCCAGAAATTCTGAGTTTTCCCAAAATGAAGTTGGCCATCGAATAGGTCGCGCGCGGCGCGCGACCTATGAGGGAGAAAAACCTGTTTTTTGCCCAAAAATTCATAAATGACCAAAAATGCTCAAAATTTTTTGAAATTTGTGCTGTAGTGAGGTAATTTAATATCATGCTCCTTCAAGGAAGCCTCAGCCAAGATGTGGAGGGGATCGGGCCTTCTCCGTCGTTTTAGTGCCTTGGCCAACCTCCTTGGATCTGGCGATTGTAATTTTGACATTTTTAAAGCAAATATACATGAACCTCTCATTTCAACTTGATGGCATTAAAACACATTTCTCATGCCCATTTTTCCTTATCAAGAAAAATACTTTGATGATCAAAGGCCTACCTGCAATCTTGAAGAAATTTGGGGATGTTTGGCAGTTTACAGGCAATTTTTGTGGATAAATTCCTAACAGGTTGCGCGCGCTCAATAGGTCGCGCCAGTGTATTTTTTCAACTGGATGAACCCCCCTGATAGGTCGCGCGCTTTTTCAGGAGGCTTTTGGAGGCCTTCCCAGTGTCGGAATCGGGTGCAGGATAGCTCGTTGGAAATTTCTTTGAGTCTACTTTCCAACCCAACTGGAATTTTTCAATTTAGAGTTCATTTGCCCTATCAAAAATCAAATCTCCCAAGACTGGTCAAAAAGTGCCAAATGAGGTTGCCTCAAGGAAGAGTGCTGTTGCAGTCAACCTTTGAATGCCGTCATCAACCCCAAATTGAGCTCATGATAGCTCATTGGAAATTTATTTGTGTCTAGTTATCATTTTACCCATCAAGAAAATCATTTGGCCAACCAAGCTAGGAGAAAACTTGATTTTCCCAAGGTCACTTCAGAGGTGTCTTTGATTCTCCTGAGGCAACGGTATTCTTGACATTTCTCTCAAACCATGACACCTGTGCAAAACGTGAAGGAGGTTTTTCTTCTTTGGCATGTTTTGGACAAAAACCTCTCTCAGTTTTGCAAAATTCATCTTTGATTGCTCTGAAACATCTTTTGAGTGAAACTTGTCCCGATGTGTGGAACAAGGGATTTTGCCGAAATGAAGCGAAATGAAGGGGATAAGGGGCTTCTAAATTCTTGGGGAAATTTTTGGAAGTAAGGAGGGATGTTAGGAAGCAAGGGAAAGTGGAATCGTGGAGATTGAATGAGGGGAAGGGGTCCAAAAGGGCAAAACACAGGCCCAACCTAGAAAATTGCCAAGTTGTAGCTAGAAACTAGGGTTTGTGGAAAAATGAGGATTTTGGGGGATCTCAGTGATGGGAAGCATTTGATAAGGTATATGAAGGATAGGGGAAGGTGTATGAACATCAGGAAACAAGTTTTTTCAATGATTTGACCATCCAAGAGAAATTAGCTTTCAAAACCCTAGGAGAGGGAAACGACCTTACCTAGGTGCAACTGAAGCATGAACAAGGTGTAAAATGACTCATTAGACACTGACATGATAATGACAGCCCTATGAATGATGATAGACTCAGTTGAATAGTGACATAGACCGACATTTGGACAACTTTAGAAGGAGTGAAAGAAAACCCTAGACCTAAAGCCTGGTGACCAAATTTTGCTTGAAAACTCTTTGAAATGGCAAAATTTGACCTTGACACTTCAAAATCACTTTGTAAGAGCATATTTGATCACTGGAGGAAGGCTGGAAAGACTGACACTAACACATATATCACTTGATTGTTGGGTTGTGTTATATTCTTTCCATGACTAGCCCACGTAGTTAACCGGGGGGTTAGAGGGGGGCCGAAGCCCCCCCTTCATTGTGCCAATTGCATAGTGGGGGGGGGGGGTTTGAGGGGGGCAGGTAGCCCCCCTCTATGGGGTCTGGGGCAGCGCCCCAGAGAATTTTTTTTTGGACCCTATATTAGGTTGGGTAAACCTACCTATGGTTTTGTGCATGGTTTTGGATGCCATGGTTTTCGGTCCATGGTTTTGGACGCGATGGTTTTTCGGTCCATGGAATTGGATGCTTCGGCATGTATAAATATGTATTGTAACATTGAAAGGAACATAATTAAAAATCAAGCTGATAGTCCCAGTTTTGGGATCCAGGGGAAAATCTCTGTGTATATGTGTTGTATGTGTTATGCTCTCGCATTGTTTATTTTCTGTTGTTAGAATTCGTATGCAGGTAATTTTTGTACAGGGTTAAAACCTACATTTGGTATCAGAGCTATTTTGGCTTCAAGGGGATGCCTTTATTGCTGAGGGGTTTTTCTTGGGCTCGTCGTAGACCTTGTTCAATGGGAGATCTGTGAGATCGATTCTGGTGGTGAAAGACGATGGTGAGTAGTGGAAAGATAGAGATCGAGAAATTTAATGGTCAGAGTTTTGAGTTGTGGAAACTCAAGATGGAGGATTTGTTGGTGGAAAAAGATCAGTTGTTGGGCATGGGATCCCCCGCAGTAGGTTTTGGGGCTTAAAGCCTGATTTTTGGTCAATGTAATGTAAAGACTCCACAAAATGCGAGCACGGAGCGCGAGAGTCTAGGATGAGTCATAGGGTTGTTCACCCTAAAATAATGTAATTTAATGTAAAGTTGTGTCAGCGTACCCATGGTCTGCGAACCATGGGATTGTATAAATAGAGTGAGGCTCTAAGTGTAAAGATAGTTTTTGGAGAGGAAGAGAGTAATAGATAGATGCAAGGCATGGTTAGAGGATAGAAGTGGATCTGAAGTGTATTGGGATGTAGTAGTAGGTAGAGGTTCTGTAGCTGAGTGCGCAGAGGCCTAGTAGAGTCCGCAGCTGAGTGTGCAGACCCCCGCAGCTAAGTGCGCAAGCGGAGTTGAGTCTGTATTGAACTGAACTTGAAGAGAATTATTAATAAAGATAAGTTTGATTCGACATGTTAGCGCTTGAAATTTCACCTCAGGCTGAGAAAGGCAAACCTCAAGGCTACATCAAACCATTTAGCCTCGTAGCTAGCCCTACGGGGCAGGAGAAGGCTCTCTTCGGTCAATCTCGGTAGATCTTCAATGGGATGAGATGACCAACAAGGAAACACTGATATTAGGCTAGTAAACTGATTAGGAGGGTTGATTTAAAGTTTTTGGGGTTTTTTGGTGGCAATTGGAGGGAGTGCAATTCAGGGTGCGGGGATTGAGCTCAGGTTTTGCAGGTGGGTCTTTGGGGCAAGGTAGGAGTTTGTGCTGATGCCTTTAGCTGAGATGGATGATCAAGGAAGAAAAAAGAGAAGCTAAAGAGGGAAAACAATGAGTTTGAATCCTCTCTAGACAGTGGAAAACATAAACATTAAACAAATTTGAAAGCTGAGCATGGCAAGCATGAATTCAAACTTTATCACTTCATTTGTTTAATAAGCTGCAGTAAAGAAAGAGATGGAACACATAAATACACTTAAAATTACAATAAGAGAACACACCATCAACACAAGAGTCCACAAGAATCCCAATGATGTCTGCCAAACCCTGGTCTTCCTTTTCCTCAAATTGCAGAGATACAAGTAAAATATACAATAGGAGCTTCTCCCTCAAGAGTCCAACCATGAAAATGAGCATGAAAGTACATAATATAGATGATCTAACCTCTTCCCCACCTCTAGGGGTCGAGCTCACCATCCTAGGAGCTGTTTGAACAACTCCTAAACTAAGCACTACAAAATAGGCAGTCAAAACCACTTGCCTCTAAAAACTTGGAAACCAGTTCATACAGTCAATTTTTACTCTTTTACATGAGGAAAACTTCTAGAACAGTAAAACAATAGTAAAAGTATCTAAAAAGGGCCACAAGTACAATCAAAAGGACCACCATCGACCTCAGCAAGTCAAACTGGAGCTGAACTGTAAATTCTGGGCTGAACTGGTCAAATCTGGCAAAAATTTCCCAAGGGGTCGCGCACATCCAGCTGAAGGGGTCACACACTTTGAAGCCCTGTTTGGAGGCCTTTCCGGTGTCAGAATGAGGTGCAGGATAGCTCGTTGGAAAGGTCTCTGAGTCTACTTTCCAACCCAACCATAATTTTTGGATTTGGAGGTCATTTTCCCAGTCAAAAGTCAATTCTCCCAAGACTACTTCTGCAGCTCAAAAAAGGGGCAGAAAGTCAAAATTTGGCTATAATTTGACTTTTTGGAGACCCAAAACTCCATGAAAACTCAAGATAATCCATAGGCATGTGTAACTTTGCATGAAAAATCCATCAATGCTGAGTTTTCGCAAAACGGAGTTGCCAAATGAAAGGGTCGCGCGCGGGGTGAGACCCCTTGAGGAGCCAAAACCTGTAAATTGCACAAAAAATTCACAAATGACAAAATTTTCTCCAAATTTTTTTAAATTTGGGCTGGGAGTCCCCAATCAAGTACCATGCTCAATAAAAGAGGCTTTGGCCAAAATTTGGAGTGGATCGGGCGTTTTCCTTCGTTTTTGTGCTTTGGCCAACCGTCCTTGGAGCACCTTCGTTCTCGCCGGTATTTTTGACATTTCTCTCAAACCATGACACCTGTGTAAAAAGTGAAGGAGTTTTTTCTTCCTTGGCATGTTTTGGACAAAAACCTCTCTCAGTTTTGAAAAATTCATCTTTGATTGCTCAGAAACAACTTTTGAGTGAAACTTGTCCCGATGTGTGAAACAAGGAATTTTGTCGAAATGGAGCGAAATGAAGGGGATAGGGGGCTTCTAAATTCTTGGGGAAATTTTTGGGAGTAGGGAGGGATGTTAGGAAGCAGGGGAAAGTGGAATCTCAGAGATTGAGTGAGGGGAAGGGGTCCAAAAGGGAAAAACACAGGCCAAACCTAGAAAATTGCCATGTTGTAGCTAGAAACTAGGGTTTGTGCAAAAATGAGGATTTTGGGGGATCTCAGTGTTGGGAAGTGTTTGATAAGGTACTTTAAGGATAGGGGAAGGTGTATGAACATCAGGAAACAAGTTTTGCCAGTGATTTGACCGTCCAAGAGAAATTGCCTTCAAAACCCTAGGAGAGGGAAATGACCTTGCTTAGGCACAACTGAAGCATGAATAAGGTGTAAAATGACTCATTCGACACTGACATGATAATGAAAACCCTCTGAATGATGATAGGCTCATCTGAATGATGACATGGACTGACATTTGGACAACTTTGAAAAGTGTGAAAGCAAACCCTAGACCTAATGCCTAGTGACCAAATTTTGCTTGAAGACTCACTGAAATGACAAAATTTGACCTTGACACTTCAAAATCACTTTTTAAGAGCACATTTGATCACTGTAGGAAGGCTGGAAAGACTGACACTAACACAACATATTGTGCATCTATTTCATGGATCTATATTTTGATGTTATGTGTTAATTGTATCTGTTTACTTATATGCGCGCACTCGATAAACATTGGTATGAATGCTTATTTATGAAAACCCTCTAAGTAATTAGCGAACAGAACCTAATTAAGGAAGACTTGGGTAATTAACATGGGTCGTGCTGCAGTTAGAGCTGCGCAAAGGCAGTAACACAGGATGCAAGGGGCTTGCTGGTGCACGTAGCCCAGTAAGTGTGAAGGTCAGATCGTGTACCTATCACCCATATCAGACATCCCCACAGTGTAGAAACCTAGTTCCAACACCCTCCCATACTACTTCGAGTGAGACCTTAGTCCGCGCTTTGCGAACTATTGCCGAAAGGGCCAGTAGTACCAGGATTTGCTTGGCTAAATCACTTATGAACCTGGGTCAAGCCCCACGTAGCCAACAAATGGTTCCATTGTCGGGACCGGGATTTGCATAAGGGATGTCTGATTTCATGCCACTGGAACCCAACAAAGAAGGAAATTAAAGAGTGGTTGGACAAGAAGATTCACGAGTTCGTGACACAGGAAAATAGAACTCCGCAAGTATCTAAGAAAAGGTGGCTGGATCGCTACGTGTATACAGAAATCCACAAGATTTTCTTTGCATCCTTTCCTTCTGAATTGTATGAGTGGATCGTGAGGTTAGCCAACAGCCAGGGAAGGTGCAGGCTCGACCAACTGATAGTGTGGACTCTGAAATTAGTGCGCAGACTAGAGGCATCAGAAGATAAGATCACGCGAGCTATGGACCATTGGCTCGACCGGATAATAGGGGGATTCATCATTGAGTTCGTGGTAGACACGACCATGAGCTACAGTGAAGCAGAACGATGTTGTCTCAAGGGATCGTGAGCCTGTAAGTATATTAAATCTTTGAATACCTGGATTAAGATGTTGTTATGTGAAAAGCAGGTTATGCGAATACATTAATGTTTGGGATGACATGGAGTAGAAATATCTACAACGGTAGTGGAGAATTAGAAACAATCCCTTAATTTCACCTTCACGAGAGAGCGAGGAAGAGCTCGCTAGGGTCTCTCTGAGAAGTACGGTCAGTTTGATAAGGCAGTGCATTCCGTAGTTACCACCTCCACCCACGCCACCACCCGCTTCACCTCCCCCACCTCCATCTCCACCCACTCCACCTCCACCACCCCCACAGTTTAGCATGGCAAGTGCGATCAAACTACCCATATTCAGAGGTGTAGGGAATGAAGATCCAGATCAGTTCTAGTTTGTGGTAAGAGCAGTGTGAGAAGTGCAAGGGGTCAAGGACAACAACATTAAGAAGGCTACATTGTTGAGCGCGCTGTAGGATCGCGCATTAACATGGTATATAATGCACTCTAACGACCACCCAAACGTAGGGATAGCAGAGATACAGAATGCGTTGAACAGAGAATTTAGTCGGCTGAAATCAAAGACACAGTCAATCGTCAAGTTTAAAGAGATCGCGAATTTTCTATGCGAAACCCCTTGGGATCTGGATTAGCGGCTAAAGAGTACGATCCGCAAGGCCAATATGAGACTAACAGATGCCCAACATTGCGCATGGTTTGTGGAATCCTTGACGCCGCACTTGAGGATAGCGCTGTCACAACAAAAACTTTCCACCCAGGCCGAAGCATTGGAAATGGCAATGAGGTTGCATGAGACCCCGATACAAGACCCTGGGTTGGGAGTTCAACAAATCCATGCGTAACTACAAAATCTATGCTTGGAAATGCAGAGCTTGAAGCAAGATAGGGCACTGCAGCCAGAGGTGCACGAGGAAGTATGGTGCGTAAAATGCAAAGGCCAGGGCCATGACAAGGACCACACCAGTATTCACGAACTACTTGGCAGGAGGGGGACCAATGTCGTTGAGACCAGAGGCACAGGTAGGGCCGAGTGCGACACCTGCGTTATGGTGCGTGATCTGTCAGATAGGAGGAAAACACATGACGGACAATTGTCATTTATTGCAGAAGTATACACAGACTCCCCAACAGCTGTTTTGTAATTTCTGCAAGTCAGTAGGCCACGACAAGTGTACTTATCGCAGCTACGAGCTAATGATGGATCGGACCCCAGCCTATAGGATGCAGATGGAAACGCGAGCCCCCGACCCAGCTGCGGGGATGGCGTGTGCTGGATTTCAGGGATGAGGTCGAGGACGAGGAGGAATGGTATGAGGAAGGAGCCGCGAAAAGTTAATTTGTTACAATTGCGGAGGACTAGGGCATTATGCCCGCGATTGCACCAACCCTACGAGGATATCCTATTCGTACTGTGCTCAGTTTGATCATGAAATGATAGATTGTCCTACGTCGATCACACAAATGCGTGAAAAAAAGGGGTACTCGAGCCTCTTCCGACTCAGAATATCCAAATGATGAGGTCTGAACCATGCGAAGAAGACCCAAATGTGAACATGATGCTCAGAAGCGGTGCGACCACAGGGGAAGGTAAGGGGAAGCAACCCGAGGAGGATACATGGGTTCGCAAGGCTCCTGCAAAGGTAACTAAGTTTGACTTAGCACACGTAAAGGAGATGTTTATGGAAGATACGAAGAGCTTCACGGAGGCCTCCACTTCAGGTAGTAAGGATTAGCCAGAACCAGGAATGGATCCTTCAATGCTTACTACCTTCTTGGAGACATGCATGAAACTGCTATGCGACAACAAGGCAATTGAGGGACTACAGGAGCTGATCACCAGGTGCGCAGGGTCAGGAGAACCGCGTGTAGTCCGAAAACTGGGAAAGCATGCATTGTGCACTAGGAGGGAAATGAGATTGACTGCACAAATTGGTGAGTATGAAATGGATCAGGTAATCCTAGATCTGGGTTAAGACGTGAATGTGTTATCGAAGCAAACATGGGAACGCATGGGCAAGCCTGCATTATAGTGGTCCCCTATTCAATTACGAATGGTGAACCAACAGAAGATTTTTCCCATGAGGAGGTTTCAAGGGGTAACAATTGATATTGAAGGCGCGAGCACACAGATGGATTTTGAAGTGATAGAGATTATCGATGAAAGCAATCCTTATCCCGCACTGTTAGGAATCGACTAGGCCACTGATATGAACGAAATCATCAATCTGAAGAAGCGCAAAATGATCTTTGAGAAAAATTTTCTACGCGTAGTAGTCCCACTGGACCCAGCCCAAGGGGTGCGCTACATTGAACCAGTGTGCGATGATGATCTTGATTATATTTACAAGATAACTGCGCGAGACCAGGATTGGGTGAATCCAACTGCAGATGGGAGGATCTCGTGGGAGTGCGAAAGCTCTTGCACTTCTAATTCAGACGAAGAAGTAGAGCGTTGGCATAATTGATTGAACGAAGTAACAACGCTGAATTGCAACATGATGATTAGATCACTGCATTGCGTAACAACAGAGGACCGAGATCTTGTAACATATGATGGATTAACAACGGTGGATGAATTCTTGAGCAAATTTGAAAGCGCAGTATCGGAGCAATAGCGGTTCGATGCGTTGAAGTGGGCACTGCGCGTAACACCTGCGCGTTGGTGGGGAACACATCAAGGAATTTTTGAGGACTGGTGCAGATGTAGAAGGATGATGCACTTATGATTTGGGAAACCACAGCTACGATTACAAGAAAAATATGATGGATGAGATGACCTACGCACACACCTCGTGAAATGGGCCAAGGCCTATGGAGAAGAACCACAACTTGAATGGGTACATTTATTCTCTCATACCCTGGATGTAATACCCATGAACTGGTACACTGAGACAAAACTCCAAAATGGTACAAACAAATGGGATGTCTTGCGTGAAGGATTTTTGTTAACATTCACATTTGAAGATCGATGGTCGGATACTCTTGACGATGTGCTGCAAGCAGTAAAAGCCACCATCTTCAAAATACCACAGGAGCCATTGGAAATGTTGCAGCCAGGATGGGTGGTACAGTTAAGTAACGCGCTAGAGTGTTATAATGTGTAGGTGGAGGAGGATGATGACGGCCCCCGAAATATTGATATTCCAGAAACTGAAGGTTGTCGCGAGGTTCGAGGACCATCAATTGAGGATCTCGACATCACCACACCACTCAAAACAAAGCACGTAAACATTGGCACAGAAGCGGAGCTACAGTACGCAATGCTTGGGGACTATTGGGACGATGCTACGGTAAATAAGGTCGCCAATTTACTCCGCGAATATCAAGACTTGTTCCTGACCAAAATCACGAACTTAAAGGGGATCATTGGCGAATTAGGGATGATGAAGATCACTCTGAAACTGGATGTGAAGCCAGTTAAGAAACAACCTTACTACTTGAATCCCAAGTATAAAGAAAAGGTTTGTGATGAATTAGACAAAATGCTCGTAGCCGGAATTATTGAACCGGTGGAAGAATCTAACTGGGTGAGTTCTATGGTAGTGCAGGAGAAAAAATAGAAGGGCGAAATAAGAATATGCGTGGACCTTAGGAAACTTAACAACTCCCATGTTCACAATCCATTCCCGACACCGTTCACAGATGAAGTATTGGAGAATGTTGGCGGTCAAGAAGCTTACTCATTCACGGATGGCTTCTCAAGGTACCATCAGATCAAGATCGCACCAGAAGATAGGAGAAAAACAACCTTCGCAACAGAATGGGGATGCTTTCAATACACCATTATGCCCTTTGGACTGAAGAACGCGCCAATTATATCTGGATGATTGGACTGTCTTTGGATTAGTTAAGCACCATGTAGCAAGCTTATGGTTGATGCTGGATACTTGCTGCCGACACCAGATTGCGCTAAACCTTAAAAAGTGCACCTTCCTTGTTCCCTTTGGCAACCTGCTAGGCCATGTGGTCTACAAACAAGGCCTGATGGTGGACCCTGCAAAGATTGCTATTATTCTAAATTTGGAAGCACCACGCAGTGTCAAATAGTTGCGCGCTACTTTGGGGCACACTAGCTACTATAGGAAGTTTATCAAGAGTTATGCCCAAATAACCACGCTGATGGAAAAGCTATTGAAAAAAGATGTGACATACTACTGGAATGATGATTGCATGAAGAGTTTGGATGTCCTAAAGGGGAAGCTGGCCTCCGCACCAATTTTGGTCTTCCCGAAATGGGACATGGAATTTCATGTACATGTTGATGCATCGTTTATCGCGTTAGGAGTCATACTCACGTAGGAAGGCGCGGAGGGTGTGGATCACCCGATCGCATTTGCGAGTCGAATATTGTCCAAATCATAAAAGAATTACTCTACCATCGAACGCGAGGGGTTGGCAATGGTGTACGTGCTCTAGAAATACCGACACTATTTACTTGGAGGACATTTCAAAATGTATACCGACCATTCCGCGTTGAAATACTTGGTGAACAAGCCTATGCTGGGGGGCGCATATGCAGATGGCTCTTACTCTTTCAAGAATATTATTTTGAGGTCATAGTCAAGCCGGGACGCTTAAGCGCAACACCAGGCCACTTGTCACGAATTGAGACGGGCGAGGAACCAACAAATTAGGAGGAAGGACTACCTGATGCACAACTCTTCGCAGTACGCATCGTGGACAGACACTTCGAGGATATAATCCATTTTCTGACAACAGGGACTACACTGAAGGAGTACTCAATCCAATAGAAGAAGGAATTGGTGGTATGTGTGGTGGACTTTTCTGTCATCACAGGGCACCTTTACAAGATGGGAAATGATGAGATATTGTGAAGATACGTACTTGAATTTAATAGGGGTCAGATCCTCACAGAAGCACATGGGGGTGCTGCAAGAGGACACTATGTAGGATGCACGACCGAACAAAATATTCTTCATGCAGGGTTATGGTGGCCGACCCTGCACTAGGATTTGAAAGCGCATTGTAAGGCCTGTGATATATGTCAAAGGATGGGAAAACCATCACGAAGGGACGAGATGCTGTTAAATCCCCAAATGACACTGCAACCATTTGAGAAATGGGCAATCGACTTTGTAGGCCCAATCAAACCTCAGGGAAAGATAGGTGCGTGCTACATCATCACTGCGATGGAGTACCTGACACGATGGGTGGAAGCACAACCAATCAAGGACTGCACGGCTACGATGACTGCAAAGTTTTTGTTCGAAAACATGTTGACACGATTTGGTTGCCTGAAAATCTTAATGAGCAATCGCGAAACACATTTTTTGAATGAAACCATCAGTGTGCTCATGGAAGAGTTCCAGGTTTATCACCAGAAAACTACACCATACCACCCACAGGCTAATGGAACAGTAGAAGCATTCAATAAAATATTGGAGACTGCATTGACCAAAATGTGTAACATGTAGAGGAACGATTGGGACCTGCGCATACCAGCTGTGTTATGAGCGTACAAGACAACATGTAAGAAATTGACGGGATAGACACCATTCTGGTTGGTCTATGGTACAGAAGCAGTCATAACGATGGAATATATCGTACCTAGTCTACGAATAGCAGCGCCCACAGGCATGTCGGACCGCGATGCTCTAGAAGAAAGGCTCGCGCAATTAGAAGAACTCGAGGAAGAACGATTTTTGGCCGGATTTCACTAGTGGGTACAAAAGCAGCGTGAGAAAGCCTGGCATGACTGCCATATCAAGTTGTGCACCTTTAAATTAAACGACTTAGTGCTGCTGTATGACAGCAAGTTCGAAAAATTTCCTGGAAAATTCAGAATGCACTGGTTTGGACCATATGTGGTAAAAGAGGTTACAGATGGAGGCGCGGCCCAGCTAGTCAAACTTAATGGAGAACCCTTCCAGGGAAAAGTAAATGGCAGTCACCTGAAACCTACACAGATGGGCCAGCTATTTGACTAACTGACCGAAGCATAGTCTTTGCGACCCAAGGAGCCGAACAGGGGCACGGAACTATAAACACAAGCACTAGAAGCTGGTACCAAAGAAAAGACACGATTCAGACGTAGATGATTCAGAAGCAGGACTGGAGCAGATTCAGCCGATGGCAGAACAAAGCGTTGTAGACCTTCACGCAGCACAGGCACAGTTGGAGGGACTTTGTGCAAAGATTGCCACACTAGTAGAGTGACTCGGGATGAGTCAGGATGATTGTTTTGGGGACCTGTTGGGCATGGGATCCCCCGCAGTAGGTTTTGGGGTCAATGTAATGTAAAGAATCTACAAAATGTGGGCACGGAGCACAAGAGTTTAGGATGAGTCATAGGGTTGTCCGCCCTAAAATAATGTAATTTAATGTAAAGTTGTGTCGGCCTACCCATGGTACGTGGACCATGGGATTGTATAAATAGAGTGAGGCTCTAAGTGTAAAGATAGTTTTTGGAGAGGAAGAGAGTAATAGATAGATGCAAAGGCATGATTATAGGATAGAAGTGGATCTGAAGTGTATTGGGATGTAGTAGTATGTAGAGGCTCTGTGGCTAAGTGCGCAGAGGCCTAGTAGAATCCATAGCTGAGTGCGTGGACCCCTGCAACTGAGTGCACAGGGTGGAGTCGAGTCTGTATTGAACTGAACTTGAAGAGAATTATTAATAAAGATATGTTTTATTCGACATATTCTGCATCTATTTCATGGATCTATATTTTGATGTTATGTGTTAATTGTATCTGTTTACTTATATGCGGACACTCGATAAACATTGGTATGAATGCTTATTTATGAAAACCCTCTAAGTAATTAGCGAACAGAACCTAATTAAGGAAGACTTGGGTAATTAACATGGGTCATGCTATGGTTAGAGCTGCATGAAGGTAGTAACACAGGACGCAAGGGGTTCGCTGGTCCGCGTAGCCCAGTAAGCACAAAGGTCGGATTACGTACCTATCACTCCATATCAGACATCCCTAGGGTGCGGAAACTTGGTTCCAGCACCCTCCCATACTACTTTGGGTGAGACCTCAGTCCGCGCTCCATGGAATGTTGCTGAAAGGGCCAGTAGTACTGAGATTTGCTTGGCTAAATCACTTTTGAACCTGGGTCAGGCCCCACGTAGCCAACATCAGTGGATCACAGTAGATCTGGGTACTAAACCAACAGGAGTGTCTGATGAAGAATGGAAGAAGTTGGATCAGAAGGCAAAGAGCACAATACGATTGTGTGTCTCAGATTCAGTATTGCTGAATGTATTAGGGGAAGCTACGACTAAGGATTTATGGGACAAGTTAGGGACTTTGTACTAATGTAAGTCTCTAGTGAATAAACTGTTCCTATGGAAAAAGTTGTATAACCTGAGGATGAAAGATGGAGACTCGGTGCCAGAGCATCTGAACGCATTTAATACTATGGTAAGTCAGTTATTGTCTGTTGATATTAAAATTTCATATGAAGATAAGTGCATCAGTTTTTTGTGTTCTCTACCAGATTCGTGGGATAGTCTGGTTATTGCAATAGGTAGCAATGCAACTGCCTTGCAGTTTGATGAAATAGTCTCATCCTTACTGACGGAGGAGATGAGATGGAAAAATATGGAGAGCCAGAATGGTGATGCCTTGTCTATACGAGGACGGTCCCAGAATAGAAACAAAAATAAGTCTTTGAGTGGGAGATCTAAATCTAGAGGGAGACCTAAATCTCCAGGAAAACCTGTAAAGGTGGTGTGTTGGAAATGCAGAAAGGAAGGGAACTACAAAATGGATTGTAAATCTAAAGCTCCTGAAAAGGGAAAGGAATCTGATGATGCTCCTTCTGCAGAGGTGAAAACCACCTCAGATGAAGGTGGGGATGTGTACTTGGCTTCTTCAAGTACACATGTAGATCATGAGGCATGGTTGATTGAATCAGGTATATCCTTTCACTTCACTCCCCATAGAGAGTGGTTCTACGAGTATGAGAAATATGATGTTGGTGATGTCTTCTTGGGGGATGACAAGAAAGCTAGAATCGTTGGTCGCAGAAAAGTAAAGTTGAACTCGCAAGGTAGAAGGGTTAGAAAACTTCCGGGTGTTCTACATATTCCTACATTAGCCAGAAATTTGATTTCTATAAACAAGCTGGATGATGTAGGTGTAAAAATAGTGTTCGAGAAGGATACCTGCAAGATGGTTTGGGGAGCACTAGTATTGATGTGGGGAGTTTGAATTGGAACTCTATACAAGCTACAAGGTAGCACTGTTGTTGATGGGTGCAACAGTTCTGTGGTTCCTGAAAGTGGAGCAGAAAATCTAGTGGTCTCTGGAGAGAAGACCATGCTGTGGCATCAAAGGCTTGGACATATTGGAGAGAAGGGCCTTAAAATACTTCATGGTAAAGGTATGGTAGAAGGTATCAGTAATAGCTCTATGGATTTTGATTTCTGTGAAAATTGTGTATATGGGAAGCAAAATCAGGTGAGTTTCCCCTCTGGTGGTAAGAGGGCGAAATAGATATTAGAACTTGTGCACAGTGATGTGTTTGGACCTATGAAGGTTCCATCATTGGGTAATTATGTGTACTATGTATCATTTATAGATGACTTCTCAAGGAATAAATGGATATATTTCCTTAAGAAGAAATCTGAAGTCTTTGATAGGTTTAAAGAATTTAAGGCTCTGGTGGAAAACCAGACAAAGAAGAAGATAAAGGTGTTGAGGACAGATAACAGTGGAGAGTTTTGCAGTAAGGAATTTGAAGAATTCTGTAAGAAGTGTGGTATAGCATGGCAGAAGACTACTCAATACACACCTGAGCAAAATGGAGTTGCAGAAAGAATGAACAAGACATTGATGGAAAGGGAAATAAGCATGCTCAGTGGTGCCGGTTTAGGACAGGAATTCTGGGCAGAGGCAGTGGAGATAGCATGTTACCTGGTCAACAGATCAACTTCATTAGCGTTGGAGGATAAGACTCCACAAGAGGTATGGATTGGTAAGAAACCCTCTCTTTCACATCTAAGGGTATTTGGATGTCATGCATATGTACATGTTCCAAAGGAGAAAAGAACCAAGTTGGATAGTAAATATGAAAAGTGCATCTTTATTGGGTAAAAGGATGGTTTAAAGGGTTATAAGCTTTGGAACCCAGTAACAAGGAAGGTTGTGTACAGTTGAGATGTGGTGCTCAGAGAGGTGAAAGATGTTATTAAATATGAAGTCCAACCAAAGGAACCTGAGAAGATAGAATTTTAGCTTAAGGAGGAAGAATCAGACTATACAGCAGAAGAGGAATCAGAAGATGAAAAGCCACAAACTCTGAGTGTGAGAAGATTAGTTCGAGAAAGAAGGCAGCGAGAAAGGTATAGTCCATCTGCTTTCTGTTCAAATTTTTCTTTATCTATTACTGATGATGATCCCAAAACTGTGAAGGAAGAAGTAGATTTAGAGGATGGCAAACTTTGGAAAGAGGCCATGGTTGATGAAATGGCATCTTTGCACAAAAATGAGGCTTGGGATCTGGTGGAGTTTCTGGCTGGAAGGAAACCCATTGGTAGCAAATGGGTGTTCAATAAGAAGACAAATGCAGAAGGAAAGGTGGAGAAATACAAAGCTCGGTTGGTAGAAAAAGGTTATTCCCAAGTGCTGTGTTATAAAATTATATATTACAGAGGAATGGAACACATAAAATATTGCAGAAATATAAACACAGAAAACGCATAAAACAAGAGAGACATAGATATACATGGTTCACCCAGTTTGGGCTACGTCCACCCCGAACAGCCAGTCCTTCCTTTCTATTATCCAGCAAAATGAAGAGACACAACCTATAGTAGATCCGCTGTAATATCCTCTATTTTCTCTCACAATCTCACCTCTCTGTTTCTCGCTCACAATCTACACATCTATTACATAGCCTCAAATACAATGCCCTCATACAAAGAGAGGGGTTGCCTTCTAGGGAAAAAATCCCTAAACTAAACATAAGTTCTACCATCAGATCATCCGCCTAATGAACGGCCCAGATTGACTAGAAATTACTATACTTTTACAAGGCAATTTTACATCCGTTTTTAGCTTCGGGGGCGCTGTCCCCGAGCCCCCGCCGGGGGACTGCTGGCCCCCGAACCCCCCAACCGGAGGGGATTGGCCCCCCCGGACCCCCGCGGGGGGGACAAGTTCCCCCCGCACCCCCTTGTGTGGAGGGGTGTACAAACTTTCTGGGGTATACATCCGGCTGAAACAAAGACCTCTGAATAATCATGCTCCACACACAACAATCTCCCACTTGGAGAATGATTGTAGCAACTCCACCGCTGCTTCATTTGCTGGACAATGACTCCTCTTTGGACCTGGTTGTTTCTCATCTTCATCGTCATCCTTGAAGACCAATTGAAACTGAGCATATTCTCAGTTTCTCCCTGGTTACAAATTTTGTTAGCATATCTGCAGGATTCTGGCTAGTGTGTATCTTTTCCAGCTTCAACTCTCCATCTTCCAACACTGATCGTATGAAATGGTGCTTGAGCTGTATGTGTTTAGTCCTAGAATGAAATGTTGAGTTCTTTGCAAGATAAATGGCACTTTGGCTATCACTGTATAACGTGCCCACATCATGCTCCTTACCCAATTCACCCATAAACCTTTGTAACCAAATCATTTCTTTACTAGCCTCTGTAGCAGCAACATACTCTGCTTCTGTTGTTGAAAGTGCAGCAACACTTTGGATTTTTGAAACCCAACTAACAGTTGTTCCACCAACAGTAAATACATATCCTGTAGTTCTCCTCCTATTATCTCTGTTACCTGCCATATCTGCATCAACATATCCCTGTAGAGAAATGTTTGCACCACCAAAGCATAATGCTTGATTTGTGGTACCTTTCAAATATTTGAGAATCCATTTCACTACCATCCAATGTTTCTTTCCTGGATTGTTCATGTACCTGCTTACAACTCCCATTGCATGTGCAATATCAGGCCTTGTGCAGACCATTGCATACATTAATCTTCCAACTGTTGATACATATGGAACTTTAGACATATAATCCATGTCTTCTTGGGTCTTTGGGCACATTTCCTTACTAAGTTTGAAATGGCTAGCAAAAGGTGTACTAACTGGTTTTGCATTGTGCATATTAAATATTTTCAACACCTTTTGTATGTACTCATTCTGAGACAATGTTAATTTGCGATTTTTCCTGTCTCTAGTGATTCTCATACCAAGGATTTGTTTTCCAGCTCCCAAATCCTTCATTGCAAATGAATTTTCCAATTTTCTTTTGAGCACATTTATTTCCTACATGTTAGACCCTGCAACAAGCATGTCATCTACATACAATAACAATATAATATAGTTGCCATCATTTTTCTTTTTCAGATAAACACAATGATCAGAGTGACATCTAGTATAACCTTGTTCAGACATAAACTTGTCAAATTTAAGATACCACTGCCTTGGAGCCTGTTTTAAGCCATACAAGCTCTTCTTCAACCTGCACACTAGTTTCTCCTTCCCTTTCACCTCATATCCTTGTGGCTCCTGCATATATATCTCTTCTTCCAAATACCCATGGAGAAAGGCTCTCTTTACATCTAACTGCTCAAGATGCAAATCTTCAGCTGTTACTAGACTTAAAATAGTTATGATTGAAGTCAATTTAACAACAGGAGAAAATATTTCATCAAAATCAATACCTTTCTTCTGTGCAAACCCCTTCACCACAAGTCTAGATTTGTACCTTTGTTTTCCTCCATCTTCTTCCTTCGGCCTGTAAACCCATTTATTCTTCAATGTAGTTTTTCCTGCAGGCAACCTGATTAAGTCCCAAGTCTGGTTATGCATTAAGGAGTCCATCTCTTCTTCCATGGCTACCTCCCACTTCTTCCTGCTTTCAACCTGCATTACTTCTTCATAACATTCGGGTTCACCAGAATCAGTCAACAATAAATAATATAATGAAGGAGAGTATCGTTCAGGGGGTCTACGTATCCTGGTAGATATTCTAACACCACTTTCAGGTGTTTGGGGTGCCTATTGCTGTTGTGGTGGTTGCTGTTGTAGATTATTATTATTTTCAGGCACCTTTACGTTTTCAGTGATTTCATCAAGAACTACGTATTCCTTGTTTTCTTTTTCCTGTTTCTTTTCCTGCAACTGATTTTTATACAAGACCTTTTCATTGAATATTACATCTCTGCTCCTAATGATTTTGTGATTTTTGTAATCATATAAGCGATAACCAAAATCATTAACACCATATCCAATAAAGGTACATTTCTTTGACTTTGCCTCAAGCTTTGTTCTATTTTCTTTATCAATATGGAAAAAGGCCTCACAACCAAAAGGCTTTAAAAACGAGTAGTTTACCTTTTTTCCTATCCATTCTTCCTCTGGAACACCACCATCCAAGGAGCTTGAAGGCCCTCTGTTTATTAGATAAACAACAATATCTACAACATCTGCACAAAACTGTAAAGGCAATCCTACATGAAATCTCATGCACCTTGCACGCTCCATGATTGTTCTGTTCATCCTTTCTGACACACCATTTTCTTGTGGTGTTCTTGGAACTGTCTTCTCTCTGCGAATTTCATGCTCTGAACAATACCTATCAAACTCTTTGCTGCAATATTCACCTCCATTGTCTGATCTAAGACACTTCAATTTCTTTCCTGTCTCAATCTCAACCAAAGCTTTCCATTTCTTGAAAGTATCAAATAGATCAGATTTATTATTAATACGATAAATCCAAGTTTTTCTAGTTTCATCATCAATAAAAGTAACATAATAACGAGAGCCACCGAGAGATGATACCTGAGCAGGTCCCCTGATCCAGGTGGATATTGGTGGCCACCTGCCAAGTCCACCTGGACCCCCACCATTGTCTTTCTCAGCATTTTCAGTTTCCTTAATTGTAGCACAACTTACTATTTTTAGCAGTTTTTCGAGTCCTGAACTTCCGGAGCCGTTTTGAGGCCCTAAACGACGTTTTTTGGGGAATCCAAGGGCAACACGAGTCCATGGAATGGACTGGTGTTGCCCGTTCCAACAATGATAGTGCTCGGATAGATCTTTCTAATGAGCTATTGTACGCGTCAAACGGAGATCATATGCCAAAGTTACGACCCCGGGAAGTTGATGTACCAACTTACCCCCAAACGGGGCCCACAGGTTGGCGTTTCATCTCCTAGGGTTAGGTTTTGGAATGTTAAGGGTTTTTCCATTGTTTCTCAACAATAAATAGGCATTCGAGCCTCATTGTAACACAGTTCAGAGGCATGTAGCCATCACATCTCTTCTCAGAGATAAGCTACCATCGCCCTAGCTAGTTTATTGCCATTTCTGTTTGTAAGCATATTTCAGTGTTTTCCATTAATGAAATGAAGTATTATTTCCGCTGCATCTTTGTATATATGGTTATCTCTGTAATTTGTTGCGTTCCTGTTTAAATCCGGATCAGTCGTATCAGAGCGGTCTGCTTTTTCTCTGTTTTTCTTTGCATGTCCCCAACAAGGTCGGGATATAAGGAGTTAGGGCTTGAACTGGTTGAACCTTTGCAAGACCAGCCTCGCAAATCCCGACGGCCTCCCATGGCGGACGAGAAGAAAGACGAGGGGGCAGGAGATCCCATCAAAATCTTGCTCGAAGAAGCGCTCGAGCGACAACGGAACGCGATGATGGACAGCTTTGCGCAGATCCTTCAGCGGCTACCCAGAAGCGGCGCATCGACTTCCAGCAGCTCCTCTGGAAACGCCACACCCTTTAAGGTACAAGTTAATTTTGAAATCCCCATATTCGAGGGTCAGATAGACACCGATGCCGTAGATAAATGGTTAAATCTGCTAGAGGGTTATTTTTCTGTTCATGAATTTTCGAGTCGGGAAAAGATTGTTTTTGCTCTTCCCAAAGCAGCCCCCCACGTCAAGGACTGGTGGGAAACCTATTGCGAGTAGAAGGATGAAAGTACTGGCTCACTATTTTCAGCCGCACCCACCTGGGATTCGTTCCGGGATGCCATCAAGGAGCAGTACTACCCTGTCGGAAGCTATGAGGATGAATACATAAAGTGGACCACGCTGCGGCAGGGAAGGGACCAAGACGTGCCGGAGTTCACCAATCTTTTCCATACCCTTCGCACAAAGTTGGGTATCAAGGATTCGGAGCAACATTTGATACTCAAATACCGTGGTTGCCTGCACAAGTACATCCAGGAAGAAATACAGTTCCTAAACATCCCCTCGCTCGGCGCAACATACCGGTATGCCGTCAAGGTCGAGCAGAAGTTTAAACAAAAGAAGCGAGACTTTGGATCTGCGAATCCAAAGCAGGGGAAAGGTGCCCCTAAACCACAGAACAAAGGACAAAGCCAAGGCAGGACAGCCCAAGACAACCAGCCGAAGCTGCAAGCAAAGAGCAACGCCGCGAAGCCGAGAAAGGACACTAGAAAATGGTGTGAGTTCCATAAGAGCTCCACTCACAACACAAGTGAGTGTCGGGCCAAGCAGTCACTGGTGGCTGAGCTAAAGGTTTCAGAATCAGATGCATGTTCCGACTCTGAGTCAGAACCCGATAAGGGGTATGAAAAAGGGAAGCAGATCATTGATGCGGATCCCAGCGCCACTGTTGCTACCGCAAAGATCCAGAAAAATGAACCCGAAGATCCAGAGGAGGAGGAGCGTCTCTTCCACTCCCAGATGTGGGTAAAGGGCTCCCCGATACAGTTCATTGTTGATAGCGGGAGTCAAAAGAACCTCATTTCGGCAGAGGTCGTGAAGCGGTTGGGCTTACCGACCACAGCACATCCACAACCATACACCATTGGGTGGCTTCACCAAGGGCGAGATCTTCGCGTGAGCCAGCAGTGTCGCCTTCCATACAACATCAAGCCCTTCACGGATGAGGTATTGTGTGACATTGCTCCCCTTGAAGTTTGTGATGTATTACTAGGACAACCATACTTGTGGAAGCGACATGCTGTGTATGAATCAAGGCCCCGTGCTGTTATTATTACATTGGGAAATAAGTTGTTCAGGATACCAGAGGTAGCACCACCTGCCGCCATCTCTTTGATTACTGCAAAACAATGCAGTAAGATCATTTCCAAAACCAGGAAATTTGTTTTCCTGATGATACGCCCTCAAGGGAAGAAGAAGACAGTGGCCGCGGCCTCCAAACGGGGTCCCTCTGCACGACACCTACAGATGGACAAGATTGTGGAGGAGTACGAAGACATCTTCACCTCCCCGGCAGGGGTTCCTCTGCACTGTCAAGTCAAGCACTCCATCGATCTGACCCCAGGTGCGCCGCTACCCAATGGACCAATTTATCGGCGCTCCGTTCTGGAGAACAATGAAATCAAGAGGCAGATTCAGGAGCTCCTGCAGAAAGGTCACATTCGTCCGAGTTCTTCGCCCTGTGGGAGCCCGATAGTGTTGGTACAGAAGAAGGATGGGACGTGGAGACTCTGTATTGACTATCGGGCGCTGAACACGATCACTGTCCGTAATAGGTACCCGATCCCGCAGATTGATGACCTCCTAGACCAACTAAAGGGGGCGAAATATTTCAGCAAGATCGATCTGAAGTCAGGATATCACCAGGTACCAATTGAACCCTCAGATGTGTGGAAGACTGCCTTCAAATCCAAGGAGGGCCTCTTCGAATGGTTGGTCATGCCTTTCGGATTGACGAATGCTCCTGCAACCTTTATGAGGCTAATGGATGACATCTTGTGGCCATTCACCAACTCCTTTGTAGTAGTATACTTGGATGACATTCTGATCTTCAGCCAGAGTTGGGAAGAGCACCTCCACCACATCCGACAGGTTCTCCAAACACTGCGGCAACACAAGCTATGTGCCAATTTGGAGAAATGCACTTTTGGCATGACCGAGGTTCAGTATCTGGGATACATCATTGATGAACAGAGGGTGCATGTCGATCCAGCCAAGGTCCAAGTCATTCGGGATTGGCCCTCTCCAACCACTCTAACAGAGCTCCGCAGCTTTCTAGGTCTTGCCAACTTCTACCGCAGGTTTGTGTTGGGATTTTCTCATATTTCTTGGCCCTTGAGTCAAGTCACCAAGGGCGGGGCGAAAGAAAAATTCTTTTGGTCTGAATCTCAACAGAAGGCATTCAGGGAGTTGAAGGATCGCCTTTGCACGGCACCAGTGCTCGCGTTACCAGATTTACAACAACCATTTGAGGTCGAGACAGATGCCTCTGATTATGCTATTGGGGCAGTCCTTACTCAACATGGACATCCAGTGGCATATCACAGTGAAACACTTTCAGACACAGTCTGGAAGTACCCCACTTATGATAAAGAGATGTATTCCATTGTACAGGCCTGCCAACAATGGAAGCATTACATTTTGGGGAAGGAAACGGTCATCCACACAGACCACCGACCTCTGCAGTTCATACAGACCCAAGGGAAATTGCAGAATGATCGCCATCAGAAGTGGTGTACATACCTGCAATAGTTTCACTTGAATATCAAGTATAAAAAGGGCAGCACCAATAATGTTGCAGATTGCCTCAGTCGACCACCGATCATGGCGCTAACCACCGTGCTCAACTCTTGTGGGCACAAGACTTCTGATTGGCCACTTCTCTACAAAAGCGACCCAGAATTCGGCCACACATACCAGACACTCTTGGAGGGTCGGCAGGTTGCAGATTTTCACCTCCAGGATGCCCTATTATGCCACCTCGGTCACCTTTGTGTTCCTTCAAGCGAGCGTGCCAAGATGATTTGGGAAGCACACTACAGTCAAGCTGTTGGGCATTTCGGGGTCGAGAAAACAGTGGCAGTACTGCAAAACTATTTCTATTGGCCGAATCTTCGACAGGATGTTGGGAAGTACATCCGATCATGTACTGCCTGTGCCATTGCCAAACCGACCATTAAGAAGCAAGGCCTCTATACCCCATTGCCTACCCCTAGTCGACCTTGGGAATCCATCTCCATGGATTACATGTCAGGCCTTCCTTCCACTAAGCATGGAAATGACTGTGTTTTTGTGGTCGTCGACAGGTTCTCAAAGATGGCCATTATGATGGCCTGCAAGAAGAATATCACAGCAGAAGCCACTGCTAAACTCTTCTTTGAACGAGTGTGGGTGCACTTTGGGATCCCACAGTCTATCATCTCAGATCGGGACAGTCGGTTTCTCAGCACCTTTTGGTCCAGTCTCTGGTCAATGCTGGACACCAAACTCACGAAGTCCACAGCCTTCCATCCTCAAACTGATGGCCAGACAGAGGTTGTCAATAGGATGATTGTGCACATTCTGCGCATGTATAACTCAAAGCATCCACGCACATGGGACGAGAGCCTCCCATACGTTCAGCACAGCTACAACCGAGCTCTTCACAGCTCCACTGGCCATAGCCCTTTTCAGGTGGGTTTGGGATTCCAGCCACTATGCCCCATTGATGTGGCCATGCCACTTGCAGCTACTCACATGAATTCAGCTCATGTCCAGTCCGAAACAGATAAGGCCACCAGCTTCATTGAGCGCATCCAACATATTCGCCAGCAGGTCCATGACATTCTTGAGAAATCAAATGTCAAGTACAAGCAGCGACATGATCAACATCGGGTGCCACACAAGTTTCAGGTGGGCGACAAAGTCTGGTTGCATTTGCAAAAGGAACGCCTTACTGGAGCCTATCGGAAATTGAGACCACTCCGATATGGTCCTTACACCATTACTAAGGCTATGGGAGACAATGCATTTGAGCTCAGCATTCCCCCATTCCTTGGCCTGCACCCAGTATTTAATGTGGACCGCCTTCGGCCATACTTTCCACCATTGCTAGACACATCCGACATTGCAGAATAGCTCAAACCCACAGAATTAAATCCAGATTGCATGGAACAAGCTGCAACTGATCGGATCATGGACACACAGATCAAAAACACTTGCCAACAGAATATCCAACTGTATCGAGTTGTCAAAGCGGGCCAACTCCTTCAGCAGGGCAAGTGGCTCACCAAGGAACAAGTTCAGCAGAAGTTTCCTCATCTCATGGAGGAGCTCAACGCAATGGGGACCATTGCTTCCTAAGGGGGGAGGAATGATCCAGGTGGATATTGGTGGCCACCTGCCAAGTCCACCTGGACCCCCACCATTGTCTTTCTCAGCATTTTCAGTTTCCTTAATTGTAGCACAACTTACTATTTTTAGCAGTTTTTCGGGTCCTGAACTTCCGGAGCCGTTTTGAGGGTTCACCAGAATCAGTCAACAATAAATAATATAATGAAGGAGAGTATCGTTCAGGGGGTCTACGTATCCTGGTAGATATTCTAACACCACTTTCAGGTGTTTGGGGAGCCTATTGCTGTTGTGGTGGTTGCTGTTGTAGATTATTATTATTTTCAGGCACCTTTACGTTTTCAGTGATTTCATCAAGAACTACGTATTCCTTGTTTTCTTTTTCCTGTTTCTTTTCCTGCAACTGATTTTTATACAAGACCTTTTCATTGAATATTACATCTCTGCTCCTAATGATTTTGTGATTTTTGTAATCGTATAAGCGATAACCAAAATCATTAACACCATATCCAATAAAGGTACATTTCTTTGACTTTGCCTCAAGCTTTGTTCTATTTTCTTTATCAATATGGAAAAAGGCCTCACAACCAAAAGGCTTTAAAAACGAGTAGTTTACCTTTTTTCCTATCCATGCTTCCTCTGGAACACCACCATCCAAGGAGCTTGAAGGCTCTCTGTTTATTAGATCAACAACAATATCTACAACATCTGCACAAAACTGTAAAGGCAATCCTACATGAAATCTCATGCACCTTGCACGCTCCATGATTGTTCTGTTCATCCTTTCTGACACACCATTTTCTTGTGGTGTTCTTGGAACTGTCTTCTCTCTGCGAATTTCATGCTCTGAACAATACCTATCAAACTCTTTGCTGCAATATTCACCTCCATTGTCTGATCTAAGACACTTCAATTTCTTTCCTGTCTCAATCTCAACCAAAGCTTTCCATTTCTTGAAAGTATCAAATAGATCAGATTTATTATTAATACGATAAATCCAAGTTTTTCTAGTTTCATCATCAATAAAAGTAACATAATAACGAGAGCCACCGAGAGATGATACCTGAGCAGGTCCCCTGATCCAGGTGGATATTGGTGGCCACCTGCCAAGTCCACCTGGACCCCCACCATTGTCTTTCTCAGCATTTTCAGTTTCCTTAATTGTAGCACAACTTACTATTTTTAGCAGTTTTTCGAGTGCTGAACTTCCGGAGCCGTTTTGAGGCCCTAAACGACGTTTTTTGGGGAATCCGAGGGCAACACGAGTCCATGGAATGGACTGGTGTTGCCCGTTCCAACAATGATAGTGCTCGGATAGATCTTTCTAATGAGCTATTGTACGTGTCAAATGGAGATCATATGCCAAAGTTACGACCCCGGGAAGTTGATGTACCAACTTACCCCCAAACGGGGCCCACAGTTTGGCGTTTCATCTCCTAGGGTTAGGTTTTGGAATGTTAAGGGTTTTTCCATTGTTTCTCAACAATAAATAGGCCTTCGAGCCTCATTGTAACACAGTTCAGAGGCATGTAGCCATCACATCTCTTCTCAGAGATAAGCTACCATCGCCCTAGCTAGTTTATTGCCATTTCTGTTTGTAAGCATATTTCAGTATTTTCCATTAATGAAATGAAGTATTATTTCCGCTGCATCTTTGTGTATATGTTTATCTCTGTAATTTGTTGTGTTCCTGTTTAAATCCGGATCATCCCCATACATCTGTATGCACAAGCTCTAATTTTTCGCTCTTCTTTTCTTTCCCAACTCTGAGAAATCGACTCTCTTCTGTTTTCCATAAATGCAATTCTCACAGAAGTCCAAATCAACATTCTTCAAATCCGGCAACAAATTCCTTGAGTGAAGAATCTTCATCCCCTGTTCACTCATGTGTCCAAGCCTATGATGCCATAATGCTGCATCTGCTCCTTTGGAAGTTAAAGCATTAACAGAGTTAGAAATACCATTGCATAAATACAATGTACCAACCTCTTCGCCTTTTGCTATTAACAGGGCTCCTTTGGTGACCTTCCAAGCTTTATCTATGAAATTTGTCACACAACCTTCACCACCTAACTGCCCTGTTGAAATCAGATTTTTCTTTAGATCTAGAACATGCCTTACCTCCTTTAGTAGCCATTGGTTTCCATTCTGTTGTTTTACAAGAACTTTACCCATTCCAACAATTTTACAGGGTTTATCATCACCCAAACGAACTTGTCCAAAATCTCCTTGAACATAGTCATGAAAGTATTTCTTATCAGGTGTGGCATGGAATGAGGCCCCTGAATCTACCACCCAGGAATCAGTGATATTTTCGAAAGAAAGAATCAAAGCATCTGTTGGCCCTTAGTTTTGGTCTATTTTTGCTTAGGGAAACCTACTTAATCTTTATATTTTCCATCCATTTTCCATCACATCCATCTCATTTTGATGTATTTTATGCATATTCAGGTGTTTAATTTTAATTTTTCAATTTCTAGAAGTTTTTATGAAAATTGAGTTTCAAGTGCAATTTTGGACTGAATCAGAAATTCCCGTAATAGCTATGTGGATGACATGTTTGCAGGACACTTGGCTCGAGTTCGATGCATGGATGGACAGCTTGGGAAATAGGACTAAGCTAACTCCACTTGGTTCGGCCAGAACAAGCTTTATTAGGCCCGGTCAAGGCTGGTCAAACATGACTAGTCACCAGAAAATCCCTAGGAAATAGGGCAGTTTTGAGATTTTATGGGATTGACCATATTTCTTGGGATGAATTGGATGAGTTCGACTTAGATAGGTGGATATGAGTAGATATGAGTGTTAGAGATAATATAGATCAGTTTTTTTCATTAAACCTCTATTTAAAGCCAAGACTTTGATGGCTTTTGGAAGGAAATTTGTATGTAACTTTTGTATAATTGGAGTTGGGAGCTAATTTGAAGAACTTGTTTCATTCCCATTTGTTGTTCATGCTTCGTTGATTTACTGAAGTTGTTGTAGCTGAGATTTATTCAAGTGTGCAAGGCAAGGGTGGAGCCCCCCCACACCAAGCTAAGTACACTTCTTGGTTCAATTTTCATAGTTTTCATAGACTAGTTTTTGTTTCAAATGTATTTAGATGTGTGATGATTTCTGATTGAATATTGGTTTAATTCTAATCTACATATGAAGGGACACAAAGGAATTTAAGTTAAATTCCCCTTCTATTTGATCTTGAACCAAAACTGAATTTCATTCTCCATTTCTCATTTGAAGTTATTTCTGCATTTCTGCTTTGAAGCAATGGTGATTGTGATATAGTAGGATTGTGAAGAAGGACAATCTGGACCTCCTTAGTTAGGAGCCTCTTCTTTTACATCTTCTGCATCATAAGCCATTGTTAGTTAGTGCTCTTAGATTTATCTTCATGAAAGTAGTATTGTAGGGAAAGACAACCTGGTTCTCCTAAGTTAGAAGCCTCTTCCCTCATATATTACATAAATGAATTAGGAATTGTTAAAATAGGTTTATATTTGTAATATGTACTTCTTTAAATATTCAAATTTTATCTTCTAAACTTGATTATATCTTATGTCCATATACAGTGGATTTGCCTCCAAGTTTTACAAACCCGGATTGATAATTAAATACTTGTGTTAATTTAGTCAATAAATTAGCCCAACATTTTGGCGCCGTTGCCGGGGAGGTAATTATCAACATAGTCAAATAGAAGATAAACAAAAACACTAAAAATTTAGTTAGTATCAATGATTTAAAACTCCGACTCCGACTCCGACTCGGCCGAGGGTCGACTCCGACTCCGACTCCGACTCGGTATCAACTCGGCCGGCTCGATTTCAATGACTCGGTCATTGTAAAAAATACATTAAATATTTATTTTTTATAAAAACACATAATTTTAAAGATTTTCATTCATGTTTCCAAACACACAGCATTAGAATATAGATAGAGGACAACATATTATCAAAGTAGGCTCATGAATATATCCATTATATCAAAATGGCACCCAATGCATTGTCCAATACATACACGATGATGATATAGAGATCAAAACAAAAACACATAACCAAGGAGGCTATAAATGGCCTCTACAACAAAAGTCTGTGACCAGTACTACTGGCTACTGCTAGAGTTGCCAACATCATCTGGCTCAGTGTTACTTGGAAGTTGGGAGCAGGAGCGAAAGTGGGGAGCGAGAGCGAAAACGGGAGCGGGAGCGACATTTTCAGAAGCTCCTGGTTTGGGAGCGAATCCCAGAGGAGTTCGACAACCAATGTCACTAACATCAAGGTACATAGAGGGATTGGTGCTCTTGATTAAATACGAGTTCCATACCCTAATACATGACAAAATTCAATGGAAACATTGCAATTCTCCAATCCTAAAATCCTGAAAAACTGATAAGTCTGCTGGATTTTGAATGAAATCTAAAATTCTACTTTCTCCATATGAAATCCAATGAGGCCGAAACCACTCTCAAACATCCTGAGTCATTTCATGGTAATGTTAAAAATTTAAGTAAAAGGATGAAAATGAAGATTAAGGAGAATGTCACTTTTACTTTAAGAATTTAACATTACCATGAAATTTGAATAGCATATCAATAGTAGAGAGCATTTGAGTGTGTTAAATAGGGTTTGGGAGGGGGAAATGGACCCCAAATAACATTTAACTAATTCATAAAACACATTGGAGTTCAATCCAATCAGCAAACACTTCAAAATTTCATTAAAAAATGTCAAATCGCTGTTTTGATGGGGTTACAGGCCACTAGTTATGACTCGGCCGAGTCAATACAGAAACGGCCGAGTTGGCCGAGTCATGACTGACTCGGCCAGTCGAACCGTTCCAAGGGCCGGGTCACAGCAGAGGGTAATGGCTCGGATCAACCCGGCCGTTTCGGTATCGAAACGGCCGTTTCTTAAAACAATGGTTAGTATACATTTCTCTTAGTTATGTTTCTTTATGCCTAGAAATAGAGATCCTAAAATTAGGTTTCCAAAACAAAACCCCCCAACAAAAACATAAAATCAAAAAAAAAAACTACAAAATCCATTTTCAACGACAAGATCTAAAAAATGATGTTAAAGAATAGGCTGCAACACTACTCCATTCTTCAACATTCTTTCTCATCAAATCTTTATGATCAAATAAATTTTCATGTCCAAACATTCATTAAAGTATATTTTTCAAATTTGGATATGAGTTTACTTATGATCTTGTTACGAAAATGGATGCACTGGAAATTCTCTTATACTTGAGAGAATGAATTATTTTTTCAAAATAGAATAGGATAGAATAGAATAAATAAACAAGTAGAATGAATTCACAATAAAACTTCCATAATAAATTTGTTTCAAACAATTTCTTCAAATCACGGTTCAATATTCATTTGAAAGGACTACATGGCAAAATGCAGTAAGAGAAAGCCTATTTTGGGTAGTCATATAGGATCATTTTGAAATCATGGTTTATTTTACATATCTCTTGAAATCTAGTTTTGGAATCCATTTTGAAGTTTTCAATTTATATCACAAATAAAAATGTGATCAAAATCAAAACTAGGTCTCAAGTGAAATGTTGAGGACAGAGTTAGTACAGCCTATATTTGAAGTGTCTAATGGAAACATTTTTATCTGAAATTCATAGGGAAGATAGCCCTTGGAATCTAGTTTCCAAATCAATTTGAATCACTTCAATCAGGTATCATATGAAAAAGTTATTCTTGAAATACTAACTTCTTGTCGAAAAATCTGCATGGTGACAATTCTAGGTCTTGACTGTTCATTGGCATATTTGAAATACAAAATAATATTATTTTCAAAACCTATTTATATGGGAGATATATATTCAAGTCTAGTTTAAGACACAATTTGAATCATCCCATTTAAAGGTGAAATGAAAAAGTTATGCCACATTTAGTGACTGCATGTCTTCAAAATAGTATAGTAAAACTCTGCCTCCTAGGTCTGTTCATCACCAATTTTGTGATACCAATCCTAAGAATTTTTAAAACCTGTTTCTACTAGAAAGACAAAAATGAATCTAATTTAATTTCCAAGTGGAATCACATCGATCCGATCTTTATCGAAGAAGTTACGCTTCAAATAGTGACTGTTGGTCTAGTTAAAAATTAACAAGCAGCTCTATCAAACATGGCACTCCTTATAATTTTTACCATATCATTTTAAACCATTTTGAAAACCTATTTATACTGGAGGTAGCCATATGAATTCACTTCAACTTGGATTTGGAATCACTCTAATAGGATATCAAACGAATATTTTGTAAACAAAATACCGCTAGGAGGTCTAGGCTGGCCACCATTCCTCAAAGGGGTAAATAAATGCATTATGCTTGTCTATCATCTTTGGACTTGTTTTCTAAGCAATGCTTGTAATGATTTACATATATATTGGAAGAATAGAGACTGTACACCTCTCTTCCTCCATCATCTAATGTTGTATTGCAGGCAAGTTCTATGTTTTTGCAGGTCATAGGAAGAATGAAGGAGTGAACTCCATGGATGAAGTAATTTTCAAAGTCAAATTCATATTCCAGAATATGAATACAAATGTTCAAGTCAAAGCAAAGTGAAAATTCAGTTGATGTTAAGTTCATTCAATGAAACTCAAACTCTTGAAGCTTGCTCTTCAATGTTGACCAACAACATCAACAAACCCTACAACATCATCGAGATCAAGGCAAAAAGACATGAAGACAATCATTAGAAGAAGCAGTCAAGTTCAGTACCATGTCAAGTCACATCAATCTTCAAAGAAGCCTTTCATATTGAATTCATATTTTTCATGATTTGATCCATCATCCATACTGTATGTTAAGCTCCACGACCATGCATGTTGAAGTCTAGACTTACTACTACATCATGACTTCAATATAACCTATTTTCATAAGCTTTCATACTTCCCTACTCCATTACACCCCACCTCCATTAAAAAAAAATAAAAAAAATAAAAAAAAATGAGTTTGGTTGTGAAAATCCACGAAAGTGGCACAATACAAACTCGAATTCATATAGGAAAACCAACTTGTTTGGCCAATATGAATTCTCTATTTTGTTTTACCATTTCTTCAGTTTGAGTTTGTAGGAATCATCCTCCAAAATAAATAGGACTTGAGGACAAGTCTTCCCATCAGCAAGGGGGAAGGTTCGCAAAAACAAACTTAGTTGTGCAGCTAAATTGACGACAGAACTTGTATTGTTGGCAGTTGGGACCTGAAATATTTTTGAAATCAATTGCAGAGGGACCTGAATGACATCAACAAGCAATGGACCAGAATCAATGAAGAATGTAGAACAGGAAGCATAAATAAGCTCTATGTTTCTATCTATCTACGATATTCGATCAAGACAACTTCATCCAATATTGTTAAAGAACAACAACATTCATCCAATACTACAGGTAAGTACAAGTATCGTAAGTGCACAATTTTGTTCTTGCAAATTTACATTTTTGTAGAAATTTCTAGACTTTGTTGAAATTGAGTTAATACCTGAATGCATATTTTATATTCATCACATTTTCCTCATTCTATACCCATTAGCCTATGTCCATCCTACATTTACATTCTACATTTACCCTATACCTAATCCAATGTACATATGTACATTCATTCCATAACCCTAACATTTCATAACCCTAAATATCATTCTCTATTTACCTATATTTATTTCCTACATTCCATATTCATTTCATAACCCTAACCCTAAGTATTTTTCCATAAAGAAAAATGGATCAAAGTGAGGATTTAATAAGTCGAGACCTGCACAAACAAACCAAGCAATTAGCATCATGGAAGTAATTTTAAACATGACCTAAATGGTCATTTTAAAATTAAAACGATATTAAAACAATATAGGAGATATAAGAGATGTGCATATTGTAAAGAATAAAAATCAACACAATTAAACCTTATCATGGCACATAAAGATATGGCATAAGGTTTGTTTAGAGGAGAAGTCATAATAGCAAATGAGAAATATTTCAAAAAGGCAATACATGTGCATACACAACTTTAGATTATGATCAATATGAGAAATATTTCAAACACATTTGCAAAGGTCTACCATGCAAGAAACACGAAGACGGGAGAAAGCGTGGCCATTAAAAGATTCTCAAAGTGGGCATGATGGATCAGATCAAAAGCGAACTCTCTGTGATGAGATTAGTGAGACATCCCAACCTTGTTCAGCTGTACGAAGTCATGGCAAGCAACACGAAAATATATTTTGTGATGGAGTATGTCAAAGGAGGAGAAGTCTGCAAACTGAGAAAATTAAGCACTTTTGAAACCCGTGAGCTATAGTTACACATAACTGATAGCAACCAGACAACAGTAAATGGTAAAAACGTTTTGAAAAAACCTTGTGGGAAGTAAAACATTTTAACAAGAGCTTCAGCTACAGTCAACAGGTAAAAACGTTTTGACATAAACCCTGTGCGTTACTCAAAATAGCTCTGCCATTTTGCAGCTCAGAATCATAAATTTGTTGCCATCATAGCCGTTGAGAGGCTCAGGAAAACAGTAGATGCCATTAGCATATGGCTGAAAGAAGTGAAACGTTTTGATAGAAGCAGCAACGTAGAATATATCAGCAAGCTGTGAGAAGATGCACTGGTTCAAAGAGAGAGCGTAATTCTCTCCATGTTAGCAGCGCTCCACGAGACTCCAGAAATCCCGTGAAAGAAGGTAAGAGATCGCCTCCAACTGTTAGTAGATTTCAAGGAAAAAATACTTGTGTTAAGCATTGCATTGTGAGCTAAAACTTCAGTTAAACAACCTGAGCGATTGCCACATATTTGCCATTAATTTAATAAATGAATCCTTGCAAAGGAAATTTTATTTAATTAAATTGGCGCTGGAGATCTGGCTGACGTGTAAGCTCAAGCAGAATGGACTGAGAAAGATATTTCGTGAGCAAAACGGTAAGAGCCACAATCCAATTCATTTCCATTAATGCAGCGGATATGCTTGAGGAAATCTCGGGATATTTTAATAAAAACATCAGTTATAAGATAATGCATTTACCAGTGTCACTGTCGTCATTCATTGAGACTCTTCCATCAGTAAAGCCGTAGGATGTTTAAATGCAGTTTAACAGTGGAAAACGTAGGTTAATTGAGCCACGTTGCAGAGGAAATCACTACAGTTCATCACAGCCAGGTAAATCGATTCTCCATGCAATCACCGAGTTTATTAGATAAAACAGAGTGTTTGCATAGTAAAGTTGATTGCTTACATGATGACATCTTCAGATTAATTGCACGAGGAATGAGTTGTTAGCTGTGATTCCGGTTCTCCACGCAATAAAATGTTTATTACGGTTTGACTGCATGCTGGAAGTAATGAACAAAAAAGTTTGAGTGCAGTTTTGAAAACATGGAGTTCGCTGAGCCTAAAAGCTACACCTGTACATGTGGACAAACAATATGATGAAAAAACCGAGTTTCAGTTTGATGCATGAAAAGATTGGTTAATAAAAACAACGTTTTTTGACTGTATTGCGTGGGTTGTGTATTGCAGAGGAGTTTTTTTTAAATGTTGCTACAAGGGTTATATTGCAGGCATTATAATGTGCATTTTTGCATAACAGGTATTGTAGATTGCCGAAACAGAGGTGTTTTTACGTGCTTAAAGAGATTGTATTGCGTGAACAGATGAATTCTTAAGTGCTGTCACAAGGGACTGTATTGTTCTCCTTTCATACAATCCTGAGATTAGGTTTGCATAAAGAATTATACAGAGAAAAGTGAATGAAAACTTATGCTAATGGAATCCTGGTTTGCATGATGAATTGTACAGAGAGCAGGGAAAAATATTTCTATTTCAAAGCAACACTAAGTTTTTTTTACAGGGGTGTTTCTTTTCTACAAAGGGTAATGCTTAAAAAATAGTGACTTATTGTTGCACTGAAATAGAAATTAAACAAACATGAAATTCAATTGTTTTTTTAAGAGCATCAGAAAGAGGTAAGCAAGATATTGGAAAAAATTTGAAGAGAAAAAAATTGATTTCAAATCAAATGAGCATTCAATCTCAGGAATGCATTTCAATTTTGAAAAGCCATTATTTTTCATTGCCTTTTTCTGAGTAAAATAAAATGAAATTTGAAAAACAAAAACATGGGTTTTCTTCAGAACGAGCCTAATTACACTCCATGCGAACAGTTTTCTCAAGTTCATTTCTATTTCGGGATATTTTTATGGTTCTTTCAACCTCTATTTCGTAAATTGCCTGAAAAAAATGCTGAAGTCAACTTTGAGCTTAATGGCTCCCCTGGTTTGGTTAATGGAAGACCATATGATGGTGGATGGATTGAAAAAAAACATGAATAATGTTGCAAATATGGAATCATTGTTGGATGTAGATCAGTATATGACATTCTGTGAAAAGGAGGGACTCTAGTCATTAAGCAGCAACTTCTCTCTTTGAGGAATCATAATGATTTTTGAAAGTCCTTGTTTCAGTGGGTTAGAATCCAAAATTAAAGAATATTGAATTGAGAATGCTTTTCTCAGAAGAGTTTGTTAAAATCTCTGAAGGCGGAATAAGATTTGATTTGCAAAAGAAGAGAGGATTAAAATTCAATTTTTGAAACAATTATGGTTTTGATTTTTAAAGTTTGAAGGCATAGATATCCTTTTTATAGGTAGCTTCATCTTCAAAGGGATAGAGTCATAGGTACATCAATACATCAGTCAGCATACAGAGGCAGAAGATCAATGAGACAAAGACAAGCATGAGGACATGCTTGAAGATTAGCAAGGGGGAGATGTTGGCCCTCAGTTTTGGTCTATTTTTGCTTAGGGAAACCTACTTAATATTTATATTTTCCATCCATTTTCCATCACATCCATCTCATTTTGATGTATTTTATGCATATTCAGGTGTTTATTTTAATTTTTCAATTTCTAGAAGTTTTTATGAAAATTGAGTTTCAAGTGCAATTTTGGACTGAATCAGAAATTCCCGTAATAGCTATGTGGATGACATGTTTGCAGGACACTTGGGCTCGAGTTTGATGCATGGATGGAAAGCTTGGGAACTAGGACTAAGATAACTCCACTTGGTTCGGCCAGAACAAGCTTTATTAGGCCCGGTCAAGGCTGGTCAAACATGACTAGTCACCAGAAAATCCCTAGGAAATAGGGCAGTTTTGAGATTTTATGGGATTGACCATATTTCTTGGGATGAATTGGATGAGTTCGACTTAGATAGGTGGATATGAGTAGATATGAGTGTTAGAGATAATATAGATCAGTTTGTTTCATTAAACCTCTATTTAAAGCCAAGACTTTGATGGCTTTTGGAAGGAAATTTGTATGTAACTTTTTTATAATTGGAGTTGGGAGCTAATTTGAAGAACTTGTTTCATTCCCATTTGTTGTTCATGCTTCGTTGATTTACTGAAGTTGTTGTAGCTGAGATTTCTTCAAGTGTGCAAAGCAAGGGTGGAGGGCCCCCACACCAAGCTAAGTACACTTCTTGGTTCAATTTTCATAGACTAGTTTTTGTTTCAAATGTATTTAGATGTGTGATGATTTCTAAATGAATATTGGTTTAATTCTAATCTACATATGAAGGGACACAAAGGAATTTAAGTTAAATTCCCCTTCTATTTGATCTTGAACTAAAACTGAATTTCATTCTCCATTTCTCATTTGAAGTTATTTCTGCATTTCTGCTTTGAAGTAATGGTGATTGTGATATAGTAGGATTGTGAAGAAGGACAATCTGGACCTCCTTAGTTAGGAGCCTCTTCTTTTACATCTTCTGCATCATAAGCCATTGTTAATTAGTGCTCTTAGATTTATCTTCATGAAAGTAGTATTGTAGGGAAAGACAACCTGGTTCTCCTAAGTTAGCAGCCTCTTCCCTCATATATTACATAAATGAATTAGGAATTGTTAAAATAGGTTTATATTTGTAATATGTACTTCTTTAAATATTCAAATTTTATCTTCTAAACTTGATTATATTGATGTCCATATATAGTGGATTTGCCTCCAAGTTTTACAAACCCGGATTGATAATTAAATACTTGTGTTAATTTAGTTAATAAATTAGCCCAACAGCATCTTGTAACACCTCTCCTGTCACATTTGCTTCATGATTGTTTTCTTGCTGTGCATCTCCTTCTTTTCCCTTCCGAGATCTATAGTCTTTCTTTAGGTGTCCTTTCTTTGCACATTTCCAACACACTATCCCCGATCTGGACTTGGATCTGCCTTTCCTTGATTTACTGCGATATCCTGAGCTCTTTCCTCTTTCCATTTTTCTTCCCCTAGACTCTGCACTCAAAGCATTACCTGATGTCTCACTGGAGCTTTTCCGTCGCATTTCCTCACTAAGGATAGCACTGACAACATCATCAAACTTTAAAGTACTAGATCCAGAGACAGAGTTACTAATGGCCATTACTAAACCATTCCAACTTTCTGGTAATGAGCACAAGAATAACAGAGCTCTAACTTCATCTTCAAAGTTTACCCCTACAGAACTTAACTGACTTGTAACAGTATTAAAATCATTTAAATGATCTGCAACAGATCCACCTTCCGACATCTTCATATTAAATAACCCATAAGAAATACCTTGTTTGAGGCTGAGGGTTTTTCATATAGTTTCGACAACGCCTGAATCAAACCCTCTGTCGTTGTTTCCTTTGAAATGTTGAAGGCGACTGACGCAGTGAGGCACAACCGTATTGTTCCAAGTTCCTTTCTATCGAGAAGGTTCCATTCTTCATCTGTCATAGCCATCGGCTTCTTTGTTTTTCCGCTCAATGGTAGGTACAAATCTTTCTGATACAGATAATCTTCCATCTGCATCTTCCATAGCGAGAAGTTTTGGCCGTTAAATTTCTCGACCCTAAACTTACCATCTTCCGCCATTGCTCCCATTCGAATGAGGAACCCTTCTTTCCTGTGAGTTTATCATCCAAATAGACCTTCATCTCTGATACCAGTTGTTATAAAATTATATATTACGGAGCAATGGAACACATAAAATATTGCAGAAATATAAACACAGAAAACGCATAAAACAAGAGAGACACAGATATACGTGGTTCACCCAGTTTGGGCTACGTCCACCCCGAACAACCAGTCCTTCCTTTCTATTATCTAGCAAAATGAAGAGACACAACCTACAACAAATCCGTTGTAATATCCTCTGTTTTCTCTCACAGTCTCACCTCTCTGTTTCTCGCTCACAGTCTACACATCTATTACACAACCTCATATACAATGCCCTCATACAAAGAGAAGGTTTGCCTTCTAGGGTAAAAAACCCTAAACTAAACATAAGTTCTACCGTCAGATCATCCGCCTAATGAACGGCCTAGATTGACTAGAAATTACTATACTTTTACAAGGAAATTTTACCTCTGTTTTTAGCTTCGGGGGCGCTGTCCCCGAGCCCCCAACTGGGGACCGCTGGCCCCCAGACCCGCCATCCGGGGGGGATCGACCCCCCCGGACCCCCGCAGGGGGGGACAAGTCCCCCCCGCACCCCCCCATGTGTAGGGGTGTACAAACTTCCTGGGGTATACATCCGGCTGAAACAAAGACCTCTGAACAATCATGCTCCACACACAACATGCTGGGAATTGATTTTGGTGATATTTTTTCTCTTGTTGCCAATGCAGCTTCTATTAGATTACTTTTATCTATTGTTGTTGCTTTCGATTTTGAGGTAGAACAGATGGATGTGAAGACAACATTTCTTCACGGGGATCTGGAAAAGGAGATCTACATGAAGTAAACTGAAGGCTTTGCAGTGAAGGGTAAGAAAGAACTGGTATGCAAGTTAAAGAAGTCTTTGTATGGGTTAAAACAGTCACCAAGGATGTGGTATCAAAAATTTGATACGTTTATACAGGGACTTGGCTTCACTAGAAGCAAAGTATATCATTGTGTGTATTTTAAATTAATTGGTGACCGTGTTATTTATCTAGACTTGTATGTGGATGATATGTTGTTGGTTGGAAATGACAAATAAATTATCCAGGATTTGAAGACCCAATTGTCCTCCAAATTCGACATGAAATATCTTGGTGCTACAAACTATATTTTGGGCATGGTAATTAAAAGAGATCAGGCAAAGAGAAAGATTTGTTTAAACTAGAGGAAGTATGTCAAGACAGTACTGTAGAGGTTTAATATGCAGGATAGTAAATCGGTGAAGGTTCCTATTCCTATAAGTGTGAAGTTATCTGCTGAAAAGTGTCCCAAGACACAAGAAGAGGAAGAGTACATTCCCATGTTCCATATGCAAATGCAGTCAGTAGCCTGGTGTATGAAATGGTCTGTACTAGACTAGACACTACACATGCAGTGGGAGTATTGAGAAGGTTTATGTCAAAACCAGGGAAGAAGCACTGGACAGTAGTGAAGCAGGTTTTCAGGTATTTGTGTGGCACTAGTGATTGTGGTTTGTGCTACCAAGAAAGACCGAGATTGGATAGAGTTTTGGATATCTGTGGCTTTGTTGATGCAGATTGGGCCGGATATCTGGATCAGAGAAGATCTACAAATGGGCATGTGTTTAACCTATTTAGAGGTGCAGTCAGTTGGATGAGTAAGAAATAGTCTGTAGTGGCACTATCAACTACAAAGGTAGAATATATGGAAGTCACTCATGCAAGCAAGGAAGCAGTTTGGTTGCAGATATTGTGTTCAAGTATGTGTTAGGACTCAGAATTGACCTATTTTGACCTCATATTTTTGCCTTAATATTATCCTTTTCAGTCATAGGTTATAAGCTTTGATTACATAATGACTTAATCACCCCAAGGCACGAAGTGACTTTCCGCATATCTATATGTTTAATTTTTCATTGCATATTCGTGAGTATCTTTATATTTATCTTGGAAAAGCTGATTAAATTATCAAGTAATTGTCTTAAGCCTGCAGGAATTATAAGTTATAGTTGCTGTGACACCAGAAACAACAACTACGCAGTTGCTGCAACACCAGAAACAGCAACTACGCAGTTGCTGCAACACCAGAAGTAGCAACTACGCAGTTGCTACAGTCAGCAACAGCAACCATCTAAAGCAGGCTATTTTGCAACAGTTGGAAATAACAACCGGCTACTATCTGAAGAACGCTGACGCGGCACGATCTACAGCTATCTAAAGCGGGTAGAACACAGTTACCATTGCTTAATCAGGAACAGCATGGGGAAACGGCAAAGGAATGTGAAGATCCCAAGAAGATGGTCGAAGACAGTTACCAGCTGTGTAACAGCTAGAACTTAAGAAAGAATATATTGTTATACTGTTGTAACAGCGGTCTGTAACTTTTATTTTTGATCAAATGAGTTAACTGAATGAACTGTAATGAGCTATTGTAATAGATGTCTCCTCTATAAAGAGGAGACATCTACATTAGAAGGGGGTTAATGTGTAATCTGTAAGAGAGATTTTGAGAGACATCAGCAAGTCTGAACTTTATTGTACTTGAATCTTTTGGCAGATGAATAGAATATCATTCTGAGCACTTAATCTAGTCTCCGTGTTCTGGGGAATCTTGTGAGAGGGACTGGGCCCGCCTTCCTCACAAGATTCACCCATTTACTTTTCTGTTACAGTGTGTTAGTGTGTGATAGTTTCTTTCCGCTGGTACTCTGTTTGGATTCTGTAGCATTACCTCTGGTATTTCCGCTTTGCTAGTACTCTGTTTCATTCATTGCTTGAAGTTGTGCAAGGATATTTCACCGGTGAATTTGAGTGCAGTGTGTGTTAGCAATCTGATTACAGAGGCAGGTGCTGAACGTCCTCACCTGGAGGATAGGGTCCTGATCCTCTGCCAACAGAGCATCCATCATTTCGCTTTTCAGATTTGTAATCTTAATTAATTACTTTCATTTTAACAGTACAGTGATAACTTAGCGTAAGGATTACGTATACTACAGCTTTTTAATGCTTTTAGGAGTAAGTACATACAGTACGCGGTAGCCTTTGCAATAAAAAGACTTTCCCAGGTTGACAATTAATGTGGTACTTGAATGTTTAATCAATAAACAATTCAACTAGCCAACATTTTGGCGCCGTTGCCGGGGAAGGCAACTAGAGATTTCTAAAAGCATTAATGATTTCTTTCTGAGAATAACAGATGCATGAGAGGACGCAAGAAACCTAATTTCACAGGCGGCAAAGGAGGAAGAAAGACTTATATCGACGAAATCATCTCAAAGGCCGAAACATCACAGAGGACGAGTTCCCGGAGACCTCAGATCCAATACTCCTCACAAACAGACCGACAGACGGAGGAAGTAATAGGACCTGAAAGGAAGCTGGAAGTACCAGAATACACTGAGAAACCAGTAGAATAACCTGAAGAAACATAAGACACAGAAGATAAAGCGAGTGATTCAGGAAAAAGACCAATGGAGGATAACAGAACAGAAGGAAGAGGGGAAAACTCGCTCTCTACCCTGGAATTCCCTATTGGGGAGCTCCCGAGAGGAACAACCCCCATGAAAAACATTCCACTCTCGGCATTACCCAACTTTCATGGGTTATCCTCTGAAGACCCGGATGAATTCCTCTTTGAATTCGACATACTATGTAGAAGTTATGATTATATAAGTCCTAATCAGAAGCTAAAACTGTTTCCAGCAACACTAAAATGGAATGCGTTGAGGTGGTTTATGAGCTTAGGAGCTCAGGCAATCACCACCTGGGACCAGATGAAAGAGGCATTTCTGGCCAAGTATCAAGACTACTGCAGGACAAGAGAAAGGAAGGAAGAATTGTTTAAAATGGTTCAGAAAGAGGACGAGAATCTGGAAGATTTTGTGGAAAGGTTACAGTATAATCTGCAGCGGTCTGATCATCCTAATATGAGTAAAGATATTTTGAAGACCATATTGTTGAAAGGGGTAAGAGATGACTGCCTGGACATGTTGAACATGCTTGGAAAAGGGGACATTTCCAAAGAACCCTTTGATGAAATTATTAAGGGGAGCAGCAGGCAGATCAAAAAGCAGAGATAATGTGTATTCAAGAGTTCAGAAGTCAGCCAGTGGAGGAGCAACAAGAGCTAAAATAGGTAACTTATTGGAAGAATTTAAAACTGAGATGCTAAGTTCTTTTGCTTCACAAATTGATGCTCTGCAGGTTAAGAAGAAACAGGCGGAAGCAGAAGTTGCTCTGGAAATTTTCTGTTCCAAATGCAGAGAAAAACATCCACTCAGAGAATGCCCACTGGATAAGATACCTATCTGCACAATCTGCGAGAAGGACCATGAAACACAGCAATGCCCCTCTCTGCCTGGAATCAAAGCAGCACTGTAGTCAACCGAAGAAGAGGCTGAAGCAGTGTACCTGATGACACAGAGGAGGCAATGGCCACAAAGACAAGGTATGAGCTCTAACACAACATTCAATCGTTGGAATAATAACTCTCTTTTTCAAACAAATTACCCACCCATGAACCAAATGCAGTACCCACCCTTTAATACAATGAATTTTCCACTTATGCAACAACCAAATCTTCCTTTTCCTGATCCTACTATATGGAATCCTTGGGCTCCCCAGCAACCGTATTTTAATCAATGGAATCCAAACTGGGCAGCCCAACAGATACCATTTCCTCAACAACAACAGTCTCTTTCCTTACCATCTAATACTCCTCCGAATAACCAGGCAATGAGACCACAGCTGCCTGTGCAACCTAACCCCAATCCAAATAATAATAAAGCCCTGCAAGTTATTGACATTCAAAATCAGCCTGTCTCTCCCCTGCAATGTAATGATATTCATCTTCGCTCAGGGAGAATTGTTGAACCCATTATAGATGATATTACTGACTCTGACAAAGAAGAAGCTAGAAAAGAGAAACCAGCTAACAATAATGTTGAAACAGCAGAATCAGCACCTAATAATAATGATCAAACAATAGATCCGCCATTCCCTGAACGGCTGGCTCTCACTAAAACACCTGAACAACCTACCTTTAACCTTTTAGGAGAGCTACAGAACTTGTATGTTAAAATCCCATTATTGCAAGCATTAAGGGATGTTCCTATTTATGCTAGAACTATTAGAGACATTTGTATAAAAAAGCCTGGAAGGAAGGCTAAAGATCCCCTCACAGTTCATGTGATGGGGGAATTAACTGCCTTAATGACTGAAAAAGATTATCCTGTGAAGTATGGTGACCCTAGTCACCCTACAGTAACAGTCCAGGTCGGAAAAACCTTTATCTCTAAAGTCCTAGTAGATTTAGGAGCTGCAATAAATATTATGACACTCGAAACAGCACAATTGCTCCAGCTAAAAAACTTTATCAGGGAAACTCCAACTATCTTAGAGTTGGCTGACCGTTCTACGATTAAACCTGAAGGGGTCATTGAAGACCTTATAATCTCTGTAGAATCCTGGAATTACCCGGTTGACTTTGTGGTGTTACAAACTAAAACAAAGTTGGGGGGTCATCCGTTGATTCTAGGGAGACCTTGGTTGGCTACAACAGATGCTTTCATCAGCTATAGATCTGGATCAATGACCATCTCTAATGGACAAGAAACCAAACAGCTTACCCTCTATCCTCATGCTACACCCATGATCAATAGTGACAATTCTGTATGGGTAGACTATGAGGATGAGGAGACCCAACCTATATTAACTATTGGACAAGCTTTGACTTTTAAGGACTCCACCGAAGATGAATTAATCAGCAGCTTTATTTCTGAACCCTCTTCGGTCAGCCCTGAAACATATAATCACTTCACTACAATCTTAGAATCTGAATCCCAGCAGAACATAAAATATGAAAACTTATTTCAGACAGCAGTAGGCAGCCCTTCCAAAAGTACAACAATTGAAATTGAACCTGGTAAAACATTAAATATAAATCCTGATTTGACTGATAATGAAAAACAAAAATTAATGAAGTTACTCCAAGAAAATAAAGAGGCATTTGCATGGGACTACACAGACATGAAAGGGATCTCCCCTGAACTATGCACTCACCGTATTTATATTAAGGAGGGATCCCGGCCAGTCTGCCAACCCCAGCGAAGAATGAACCCGAACCTTAGAGAAATTGTCAAGGAGGAACTTCAAAAACTCTTAAATGCAGGATTTATATACCCAATATCTGATAGTGAGTGGGTTTCCCCACTTGTAATTGTACCAAAGAAAAATGGGAAATGGAGAGTATGTGTGGATTACAGAGCATTGAATAAAGCCACCCAAAAAGACCATTTCCCTTTACCATTTATCGATCAGGTATTGGATAATTTAGCAGGTAAGAAATTTTTTTCATTCTTGGATGGGTTTAGTGGATATAATCAGATTAAGATTGCACCCCAGGACCAGGACAAAACCACATTTACTAGCCCATGGGGGACCTTTGCTTACAGAGTACTTCCATTTAGGCTGTGTAATGCTCCAGCAACATTTCAAAGAGCGGTAATAGGGATCTTTTCTGATATGTTAAATGATTCATTGGAAATTTTTATGGATGACTTTACTCCCTATGGAGTGACCTTTGACGATGCACTACAAAATCTTGAAAAAGTACTTAAGCGGTGTATAGAAGCACACCTTGCTTTAAGCACTGAAAAGTGCCATATGATGATGAATCAGGGTATTGTATTGGGTCACTTTGTGTCATTTTTAGGGATTCAAGTCGATCCAGCTAAGGCTATCCTTATAGCTCCCTATACTAACCCTTTGGCTTACCTAAGTTGACCCTTGACCTTCCTAATCTGAGTCTAGGTTCCTTGAATCCTAATGATATTTCGCCATACTAGGCCTTCTTGTTGAAAATGGCAACAAGAAATGCTAAAAATAGAAGAGCTAAAAATAGCACTGCTATAAATAACAATTCAAGTACCAGTGCTGGATTGAGCAACAAGGAATGAAAAATGGAAGTGCTATAAATAACATTGCTAAAAATAGCAGTTTGAGATAGATTCCAATTTCAGTCAGTCCCTGGACTAAAATTGAGAAGTAAAATTCGAATTTGATCTTAGCAGTTGTTTGTAAAATAATTAATTAATTCACCATGAGTTAATTAGTTGTGGAAAATCAAACATGAAGTCGGATATGCAATAGTTTCTCCATTGATTGAGGAATTTATCCATCAGTTGAAGAGATAAGGATGAGTTGTAATATTGAGTTGTAATTAATTGGCTCAGTTAATTGAGTCAAGTCCAGTTAGATTAATTCAAACAGTTTGTTGAATTAATTGTGAGTTCAGTTAGTTAATGCTTGCATGCATGTAACTGCTACACTTCAGATAACTAAATATTCTCTCATAAATAACTCATGCATGTCAGTTCAGAGAAAGACCCAGTTGAGATCAGAGGAGGGACAATGTACTATCAGTTGGATGGATTTTTACTATAAAGGAAACTCATCCATGGAGAAGGATTTATCTCCTTAAAGTTTTTGCAATTATTTCTGAACCATGTGAGCAGTGTGAGGTGGGAATTCACACTTGTGGAAGCACTAGACCCCAGGAAAAACTACGCAAGGAAATAGGAGGCTTGGAGGACAAAGGAGAAGGTTTGTGAGAAGCCTTTGACTGTCTATGAGCAGCAGAGGGATTGCAGAGAGAGTAGGATAGCTTGTGTAATCCGGACTATATTTCCACTTGTATGATAATACAGAGTTAGGGTTTTAGGCTGAGGCTTTCCTCGGGTTATTTCTTCTGTGTTATGTGTGATTGATTCCTTCTTATCAGTTATATGTGTTCTTATTGATGTTGCTCATGTTCGATTAAGCTTCCGCTAAATTAGTTGTAGAAGTAGATCAAGTATTTTGCTTTAGTCTATTGCATTATCAGGTGACCTACAGGTGGGAATTTCTACAAGGTATCGGAGCTAGCTGATTTGTAGAAAAATTCTACATGGTATTAAAGCACAGGTGATCAAAGGAGAGAACAGTATACTGAGAGAAGATTTCAAAGTTTTGAGTTTTGGGCCGAGAGTTTGCAGTGTAGATTTGAAAATTTCTGTACAAAATTTTCAAAAAAAAATAGCAGATTTGGATTTCTTGCGGAAAAATACCCAAAATAAAAATAAAAAAAAATTGGTTGAATCGGAGTTCGGATGAGGGAGATATCGCTGATTTAAAATCAGTGCTTTTTCTAGAAAATTTCGTGACGGTGGGAAATATGAAACAGATTGGTGTGCTAGCCAAGAACCTGTATGCTCTTGAGGTACAAGATGCATGCAAAGCCTTGAGGAGCAAGGCAAAGGTTAGATACTTGGGTTGAGAGGGAGAGTAAATTACCTCTCAACATGCAGCGCCAGAATAAGTCTCAGACAATTGTGGAGGAGCCAAAGTTGGTGAAGCAGCTTTAGGAGGTTGTGGAGCAACTACAACTAGAGAAGCTAAGAGGAGATCGAGTAGATACATCTACTCATGCAGAGACCTCCAGTAGGGGGAAATTTCGAGCCAGGTGTGCAGATGGATCACATTCATCCATACCTCCAGGTAGGAGGTGGGGCGATGTGGAGTGATCATCCAAAGAAGGCTGGAATAGGGGCAGGATCCATGAGGTACCCAACCTCTTTGATTCAAATTTGCTACATGAGCCCCGATGAGAAGTAGCAAGACTGGCTGATTGGGTATAGACAGATGCAAATGGAGAAGCAGAGAGAGCTACAATGCAGGAGTCCCAGGATTGTGTAGAGCTAGAAAGATGTAGCAATGCGAGAGGCACAGGAGTGTTGCACTAGTGCAGGATAGCACAAAGAGGTGTGCAACGGTGCAAGACGCATGGAGTGTTTCAGTAGCTTAGAGGTCAGAGTGGGAGCACTTCTCAGCGGTAGAGGGAGCTTCAGCATCAGAGTATGTTTCTAGCCCAACAGAGAGGTCAGTTGGGAGTTTTTTTTGTTTCTAGAGTTGCTGGAGCAACCACACTTGGTAGAAGTGTTGCATGTAGAACATTCCAAAGGTTCAGGATCGGGTTCGAGTTGAAGCCTTTCTTTTTGAGAGGGAGTGTTGAAAATGGCAACAAGAAATGCTAAAAATAGCAGTTCAGGTACCAGTGCTGGATTGAGCAACAAGGAATGAAAAATGGAAGTGTTATAAATAGCATTGCTAAAAATAGCAGTTTGGGATAGATTCCAATTTTAGTTAGTCCCTGGACTAAAATTGAGAAGTAAAATTCGAATTTGATCTTAGCAGCTGTTTGTAGAATAATTAATTAATTCACCATGAGTTAATTAGTTGTGGAAAATCAAACATGAAGTCTATGTGAGGATATGCAACAGTTTCTCCATTGATTGAGGAATTTATCCATCAGTTAAAGAGATAAGGATGAGTTGTAATATTGATTTGTACTTAGTTAGCTCAGTTAACTGAGTCAAGTCCAATTAGATTAATTCAAATAGTTTGTTGAATTAATTGTGAGTTCAGTTAGTTAATGCTTGCATGCATGTAACTGCTGCACTTCAGATAACTGAATATTCTCTCATAAATAACTCATGCATGTCAGTTCAGAGAAAGACCCAGATTAGATCAGAGGAGGGACAGTGTACTATCAGTTGGATGGATTTTTCCTATAAAGGAAACTCATCCATGGAGAAGGATTTATCTCCTTCAAGTTTGTGCAATTATTTCTAAGCCAAGTGAGCAGTGTGAGGTGGGAATTCACACTTGTGGAAGCACTGGACACTAGGAAAAACTGTGCAACGAAATAGGAGGCTTGGAGGACAGAGGAGAAGGTTTGTGAGAAGCCTTTGACTATCTATGAGCAGCAGAGGGATTGTAGAGAGAGAGGGATAGCTTGTGAGCTGATTCTTTTTGTAATCTGGACTATATTTCCACTTGTATGATAATACAGAGTTGGGGTTTTAGGCTGAGGTTTTTCCCGGGTTATTTCTTCTGTGTTATGTGTGATTGATTCCTTATTATCAGTTATATGTGTTCTTATTGATGTTGCTCATGTTCGATTAAGCTTCTGCTAAATTGTTTGTAGAAGTAGATCAAGTATTTTGCTTTAGTCTATTACATTATCAGGTGATCTACATGTGGGAATTTCTACATGGTATCGGAGCTTACTGATTTGTAGAAAAATTCTACACTTCTAACCACCCCATGGCCACTTAGATCTATCCCTTGGACCATTTGTTCCATCCCTTAGCAACCCTATTATTCTCAGCTTCCTGCCTGTAGCCTTTTAAGATCTTGACATAACCCACATATCATTCCTCTTGCCCTTGGCCCCTCAGCCTATAGATCGAAGTCCTGTAGATCTCATCCCTTCTTTAAGCTACCTCATATTATGTATTCTATGTCTAAGGTAGGTCCTTTCATGCTACAAAAAAAACCCTTTATAGGATGTGACTAACATCCTAATCTTTGTTGCGACCTACTTCTGTTCTCGATCACAGATAAGACTATTACATGGCTGCTACTAGGTCCATTTAGGCTTAGCACAAAAATCCTTTGCTTGAGGTCGTCGTATAGAAGACACATGATAGTATGTCAATAAAAATTCTTGAACTCCTTCATGGATAGAACTCAACCCTCTCCTAGGGAACCCTTGCATAAGAGAAGTTACATCTCTCTTGCACACAATTAGCCTCTCCTTTGGCTCTATTTATATTTTGTATTGGATCATTTTGGAAACATTTAATTCTTTACAGTTTTCTCTCTCTTACCCATTAAAATAAATAATTTAATACTTAGGTCCGAAACATACTAATTTGGGTCCAAAATCCTAACTTTGGGTAAATTTCCCAACCAACTACTTATGGTGGGTTTTCCCTTCTCCAAAATACCTTCCAAGCTACCCAAAATTACAACACTCTCTCTTAGTGAGGAACACATTGCATTCACAATTCTAGCTCCATGAATTTCCTGTCATACCCATGACTATCCTCACATGAGTCATGAATTTCCTTGCGTAGCCATATCCGTCCTCGCATGTTCCACATATTCTTTTGGACTAGGCCTAGATTTGTCTTGCATGGTGCATGATTGTACTCACATGCATCCTGTATTCTCCTTGCACCACCATGAATGTTCTCACATGGTCTATGACTTTCCTTTCATTGGTTGTAAACTCTTCTATCTCATTAGAACCTGAGGATTCAGACTTCCATAGGGCAGTTGAAAATCCTTCATAGTCTCCCACTGAAGCTAGAATCCTTTTAAGCCTACACAACCTCCACTGGCTCACTCTACTTTCCTTTGCACACTCTAATCCATGTGCTCTTCAAAGTAGTTTTGATACCATGTTGAATTTTCCTTAGGCCCTGGATTTGGTCTATGGATTATTAACCAGGCACACAAACACACTAGTAACCCCCATCTTAGAAGTACTTTGCACATTGGAAATATTAGTAGCGAAAGCAATAAAGTATACAAAGATATTGAGCCCAAAGCTTGATTTTTTATTAGTCCATCAATAAAAGAATCATGGGGATCTCATACCAAGGATCGTGGCCCTTCATATCACTAGTATAGCTAGTATAAATAATATACAAATTAGAGTTTGAGGCCAGATTCATTTGATCCTCAGTCTGCCCATCACATCAAAGAACAAATTCTTCACTTACTTATTGTAGTAGTCCCTCGGTTGCAACCCTTTATGTTGTATTTTACCTTCATGTACTTGGTTTTCCTTTTCCATCGTCACACAGAGAAGTAACTCCTTTAACTCCTCTCCATACCCAAGATCTCACAATGGATTTTTTCCTTCAAATTTATTGCATATATCAGCTCAAATACTTTAGCTACATACAATAATTTTTGTCCTTCAAAATCACCACACATTAGCCCTTAAAACACAATGTTCATAATTCCATTTGTGAACAAACTTCATCAATAACGATCAACCTCCAAGCTTGCTATTCATAACTTCTTTAATGAATAGATTTATGGATATACATAGATCACTTTCTGACCAAACCATGATCAACATACAGACCTCAGTTCAACCCTTTTATTAGCCTTTTCTACTACGACCAATCACCAAACTTCCCTTGGTCCATTACTTGTGTTTTGCACAACCAATATGGGCACTTCAACCACCCTTTGTTAGAGCCATAGACTCTCCTTTATCCACCTCAGACCTATAAAATACACAAAAATATTTCCATCCATTGTAATGCATGAGATATGCCTTAACCAAACCACCAGATCTCAGTATATAACTCTGGTACATGCTTTAGCATCATATCTTCCGCTCAACTTATCTAAGTTGGCCCTCAATCTTCTTAATCTAAGTCTTGACTCATTCAATCTTGGTAGTGTCGAGCCATACTAGGCCTTCTAACCACCCTACAACCACTTATATCTATTCCTCATACCATTTTTTCCAACCCTTAGCATCATGTAACATCCCTCCTATTCTAAGCCTCCTTCCTGTAGTCTTTTAAGCTCTTAGCCTAACCCATAAATCCTTCCTCTTGCCCTGAACCCCTCAGCTTATAGATTTAAGTCTTGTAGGTCTCTACCCTTACTGAAGCTTCCTCAGATCAAGTCTTTTACGTATGAGGTAGACCCTTTCATGCTAGAAAATGGACCCTTTACAGGCTTCAACTAACATCCAAATCTTTGTGGCAACCTAGTTTCATTCTCAACCACATATAAGACTATTACATGGTTGCAGCTAGGTCCATTTAGCCTTAACACAAAACTCCTTTCCTTCTTGTCACTATGCGAAAGACACACAATCATGTTTCAACAGAAATCATCGACCTGCTTCATGGACAGAACTCGACCCTCTCCTAGGGCATCATTACACAAGAGAAGTCACATCTCTATTAAGACAAGGGTTAAGTCACATCTCTATTGCACACAATGAGCCTCTCCTTTGGCTCTATTTATATTTTTCTCTAGGTTTATTTAGGAAACCTCTATATCTTTAGGGTTTTCACTCTCTTACCCATTAGAATAAATAATTGATTTCTTGGGTCCCAAACCCACTGCTTTGGGTCCAAAACACCAAATTTGGGTAAGCCACCCAACCAACTACTTATGGTGGGTTTTCCCTTCTCAATACCTTTTGAGCTATCCAGAGTTCCAAAAAAAGGAAAAACTCCCATAAAGTTTTGAGTGGTAGTAATGAGGAAAAAGAAGAGGAAAATAAGAAAGTTAAAGAGACAAGTGGAGGAGATAAAGGTTTTAGAAAGATATATCAAAACACATAATGAATTTCTCACCAAGAAAAACATGAATATTGTTAAGGAAAATGATAGACTCAAGGAAAAGAACAAGAGGTTGCAAGAGGAAAATATTGTGATTTCAAAGCAATCCTATCAATGGTATTAGCGAAAGAAAACATTAAATGCCAAACACCAAAGCTTAAATGTGAGGGTGCTTATGCAAAGGCTAAGGAAGTCAATCCAAAGATAATCTACATCCAATGTAGATGTTCTCCTGAGGGTAATGGGGAAATTTGAAGATCAAAGTAGTACAATTTTGTTGCATGAGGACATGGAACAACTTCTCCTTGGAGAAGGTGTTGGTCCTCATATTTGTTGAAAAATATCCGTTCAAATAAATTTCATTTCAGCCATACTAAATCCATTACTCATCACTTTTGTCATCTTTTTTCTTCATCTTTATGGATAAAACCACTAAGAATTTCTTTTTATCTTTTCATTTTAATTTCTGATTTGTAATGATTTTTCTCCATTGGATTTGTTTTTTACCAAATTTTACTATAAATAATGTGCCATGGTAATTCTTCATTCATTTAGATATATGTAGGCATTTCAGGAAAAATCAAAGACATGGGTTTTTCTTCTAGGTTTCTCAAGCTAGATGTTGTCCTAGATTCATGAAAAACAAACAGCATGGGTGTGGTCAATGCGTCCACTCGATAGGGAGAAAAAATACTTTTTGGTAATGAATTTGTACGACTACACATAGTTGCGAGTTGGCATGATTTCAGGGCACCATTTAGGTTAAATTTGATCTAGAAAAACATTAAATTAGGATATCATTTCGTTGGATGAATATTATTAGCATGTTTGCTTTATTTTATTTTGTATAATTAGCTCTAAAGGCAAAAGCATGAGGGAGGTGTGAGAAATTTCCATTTACAGTTGAACTTTTCATTGAAATGAACTATAGTTTCATTCTTTTAATAAATATATGCAACAAATTTTGGCTTTTACAACAGATATATCATTTAGTGTGCAAGTTGAGGCTTTAAGGGCCCCCACTTCCTTGACCAATGCATCATTTTTTTCATGTGTGTACTTTACTTTGAGGCATCTTTCATTTATTGGTAAATACTTCTTTAATTTCTTTTCAAATATTTGTTGTATATGTACAAATTGCTCACTATTTATCTGCAACATTAATTTCCTTGATTAGAAATGTTATTTGCGTTTGAAACCAAATTTAACCTTGCTTAACTGAATAACACTTGAGGGGTCAATGAATTATTGTTGCAAGTTGTTAATCCACCTAAGGGAGTAATATTAAGACAATACAACTGGAGTTTCTACTGCTAGATACCCCAACGTATTCCTAATCAACCAATTAGAATTGAGTTAGTTTTGTTCTTCAATTTGATTTAGAATAGTTTTTCATTCAAAGCATGTGTGGTTAAAATTTCTCATTCAGTCAATAATTTACATAAGTGAAAAGAGTATTGTTGTATGGGCTTTTCTCAAGGCATAAAATCCTACAACTTGATTTTCTACCCATGTAATATTTTTTACCCTAGATTGAAGAAGATAAATTCCATTATGTCTTTAAAGAATTGAGTTGATAAATTAGAATCTTGTTTTTCTTTGTAAGTTAGAATTTTGATTTCATCCACTGTAGTGACTTAGTCAATGTGGACATTTTCATATATAAATATATTTATTTATATTTTGTATATAGAGGAATCGACATTGGGCTAGGCCCATAGTCACATGACATGAGTTTGATTATGACCACTACCATTATAACCTCTAGGTGAACCCATACACACCCCAACACATGACTCTCATGGTAAATCAAGGGATTTGAATCTCAAAACTCAAGTTTGCACTAAGTCTCCATATCATGGCAATCACTAATCAAACTACATCCATAGGGGCTCATGTTATGTTAGTTTAAATTTCATTTTTGAATTGAATTTTTAGTTAAGTAATGATATCCATTAGTGCAGATTTCATCTACAATTTGTTACAAAAAAAATTCATTCTTTAACTTTAAGTGACAGTAGGGAAAATCTAAGGCTAATTCTTCACATATAGTGGTTTGCTTCTAAGTTTATAGACTCCCGGGTTGGAAACATTATGTCCTAACTTATGCACATAAATCATCCCAACAATCATCTCACTGAAGAGATTTATATGGAGTGCCCCCACCACACGTTAATCTTTGAAAATAAAGGTATTCTTGTCTGTTGAATGAAAAAATCCATGTATGATTCAAAAGTGGCCACTTAGACATGGTATGGGAAGACTAACTGATTATTTATGGATCTTGGTTTCAAATACTATGAATTAGATTAATAATTATGTATTACATGTTAATGATGAAACATTAATTGCTCCATTCTATGTGGATGACTTAATCATTATTGGAAGCAATGTTGATTTAACTTTGGTTTTGAAGAAGCAATTAGCGGATACCTTTGAGATGATTGACATTGGTTTGTTGCATTGATTTTTCACCTTCCAAGACTTACAAAAGTATGATGATATATTTATTTCTCAATGTAAATATGAAATAAACCTTTTACGTAAGTTTAGATGGGATATTATAAATGATGTGCTACACCTTATTAGTTAGGAGTGAAGCAAACTAAGTAGGGATATTCTCCAAAAAATTGATGCCAAACTTTATCAATATCTTGTTAGTAGCATAATTTGTTTAACTCATAGTCAACCTGATATTTCTTTTATTATTAGTGTGATTTACTAATTTAAGTAGGATTCACAAGAAATTCCCATTAAGGCCACAGAGATAATTTTTCATTATATCAAAGGCACTTACTAACATGGTATAAAGCATTGCAATTGACAAATGAACTAGTTGGTTAATTACATCAACTCAGATTGCAGTGGAGATGGCAATGGAAAGAAGTCTACGTTTGACTACATGTTTCATTTTGGTTTTGGACCTATGGTTTGGTATTGTAAAAAGAAAAAGGTGGTTTCATTTTTAACCAAAAAATAAAAATAACATGGTTGAGTAAATGTTTGTATAATTGTTGTGTGGATTCGACACCTCATAGGTTAATTTGGTTTTCCAGTCTAGAAATCAACTATGGTATATTATGAAAATAAAAGTGCAATATAGGTTTCAAAAAGTCTTATTGGTCATAGTAAGATGAAGCTTGTGGAGCTTCATGCTCATTATTGGAGATGGTACGTGACAAAAGTTGTGAAACTTGTTTATTGTAAGATAGATGATTAGGTTATTGATTCTTTATGGAGATTCTATTAGAGGTTATGTTTGTGAAAATTTGGGCTATGCTTGGGTTTTAGGAAGTTGTATTATTGTGGGGTGGGGAGGGGGGTGTACATAAGTAAATTCACCTCTTTAGTATCTAGACCATTGTGTTGATAGGGAGACATTGGAATGATAGTTTAAGTAGGATCACCACACATTTGGATCTTTTAGACATAGTCAATCAAGATTCAATAGTTGGCTAAGTAATCACTTGAGATCTTCTGGTGCAAGTTTCCAGAAGAAACTTACAACTGGTTGTGGAGATTGCAAGTGAAAGGAAAAACCAGTGGAAAAAATCCATCTTGCTGCATCTGGTCTCAAGCTGACCTTATTGAGCTACACCACCTTGACGCTGATTTGACGAGAGCAACATATTTCTTGGTATAGACCACACTATAGGGATAAATTATTGAGTTTGCAGTAAAAAGTCATCAATGTTTTTTAAAAGCTAAAGTCGTGTTCATATCGAGATTGTGAGGGAAGCTACCGAAGGAGGTTACCCTATGGATTAAGGCTCTAATGTTGGAGGAGGGATTGTTGGTGTTCCAGAACCCAAGCATGGCATATTTAACACCTAGTACTGAGGGAAGGACCTAAAGGGAGGGATGCTACTGAGCGGGGAACTATGAGAATGTCACGAGGATGGACGCAGATGAATTTCAAAAGGCCAGGGATCTAAGAGCGTAGATATATAAGAAATGGTGAGAAAGGGATATGCATGTGATTAAAAGGTGAGAAAAGTGTTTACACCAAGAAGGAGTGGTGTTAAGAGACCTTGAAGAGGAAGAAAGTATGGAAGAAATTCTAGTGGGAAGGGTAGAGATGGTTGCAATAGCTGTGGCTATGGAAGGTGACAGGGACCCGCGCCTTCTAGTAGAAATGGAAATGTTGGATAGAATAGGCCACCTAGGCTTGAAGGAAAACCTGGATGATGACATGCACTTTGCTATAAGGAGACTATTTGCTGAAGATGATGCGTCCAAAGGAATCAATGATCTACCTCCCCAACCTTCCCTTGGTACTCTATCATAATCCTGACAAATTCCTATCTAAGTTAATAAAAACTATAAGAGTTCACAGTGTGCATGTTAATTACAAAGCTAGTGCTGGTAGTAGTGGAACTAGTAGTAGTGGTACGAATCTATAAGGATCATTTCAACTTGGGCTGTAGGGATTTGTACTCCTATCATATGCTCAATAAAAAAATGGCAGGTTCATTCACTAGGTATCCTGAGTTCTCTAATAAAGGGAACAACGATGTAGAGAAACATTGGTATCTATGCGAAGCCATCTAGAGGTCCTGCTAGATGTCGGATGATGTGAAGTTCATTGAATTCCATACCATTATTAGGGAAAGGGCCTTGAAATGGTTCATAAACTGGTCAGAGTTACACCAAAATCCAACTGTAGATGATGTTAAAAGAGAATTTGTTTAAGAATTTAAGCATCCCCAGACCAATCAACAAGGGTTATCTGAACTATGGGAAATAAAACAACAAGAAGGAGAGACTACATGGGAGATAATGAAAAGATTTAAGTATGAAATTGGTAAAATAAGCTACTCGATAGATCCAAATCATTAACAAGACTGGTTTATTAAAGCACTATTTCCTCTCACCCGTATTCCATTCACACAATAGAAAATCAATATGCTATAGGATGATATGGAGAAAGAAACTAGGATTGAAGCTATGATAGGCTCCACACATGAATATCGGGGGGGGACACCTCATGATCCATCCATTTTAGGTCTACAACATCGAATTGCGAACCTGACAGAGAAGGTGAAGGATATGCAACTAGATCACTCAGCGTGACCAAATTTATGGTGTACAACCTGCTTAGTGGAAGTTCATGCTGCTACAGAATTCCCAAGTTTGCAAGGTATAGACACTACATCTACACCAGTAGGAGCACTTGGATCTACACCTGTAGAAGGAGTTGTGAAAATAGGGTTGCAAGTGTTATACATAAGGCAGAACTAATTTTAAGCATTCCCGAATCAAGAAAGTTCAGTGCAACCAGAGTATTATGAGGTATGCAGGGGATATGGGCATCCCTCTCATTTCTGCCCGATACTAAAAAAATACTCCAACATTCCAAGTAACACTTACTCTAAATTATGTGCTTCAAAACCTCACCATACTGATCAGTGTAGGGAATTGGATGCCCTAGCTGATCGGTTAGACCAATTGACCTTCCGAAATAGCGAGACTCTTGGAGGGCGAGGAGGAGGAGGAACAATGGGAGGAAGGACATGAGGTAGAGGATTAGTCTGGTGTTACAACTGTGATCAAGAAGGGCATGTAGTGTGATATTTCCCACTACCAAGGAGACCATGGCGCTCTTAGTGTAGGGTCAACACGCACGCAACAAAGGACTATCCAAAGATGATTGCAAGATAGGAAGAGCACAACCATTAGAGGGGAGAAAATTTGATTAATGCAGAACCAAGGTTGCCAAAGTTGGTCCCCTCTCAAATATCAACATAGTCACACGTGCAAGAAAGAATACTGGAGCTGACATAGGAGCCATGGAACAACCCAAGTTCATAAGACTAGCCTCCCCAAAGTGCTCATATGACCCTGAACAACAGAAGAAATATTACAAGGAAGACACAAAAGTTTTCAACAATCTAATAGGAGGTGGAGGGCCATGGAAGGAGAAACCAAGATCCCTTAAAGCTAAGAGCCTAGAACTACCACAGTCTGAAGCCCGGCCCATCGAATAATGGTTCAAATTATTTATGTAAATTGTGAATGATGACCAGATGTTAGGGAAGTTGTGGAAAAGTCTAAAAGCTTCTATCCCAGACAGGGCATTTGGGGGAGGAGCCATCTATACCAACCTACTTGAAAGACACTCTAGGAGGGTGTAGAGGAACAAGAAGAGGACGAGAAGGGAGTTCCAGATTGACGCTCAGATTGGAGGGTTCTAGATTAATGACACCATGTTGGATATAGGCTCATATGTCAACATTTTTCCAAGAAAAACATGGGAAGCCCTTGGAAAACCTCAGCTGACATTTTCACCAATCCAGCTGCGTATGGAAAATCAATATTGTATCATCCCGATTAGACAACTATAAGACATGGAAGTTGATATAATGGGGGAGAAGACCCATGCATACTTTGAAGTGATAAACATCATGGGGGACAGGGATCCCTACTCAACGTTGCTTGGGATAGACTGGGATTTTGATAACTACACCATAATTGATTTAAAAAAGGAACTGATGACTTTTGAAGTAGAAGGGGTTAGAGTAATTCAACCTCTAGACCCCTATAAAGGATCAAGATTCACATAACCGACATATGACAGGGAAGAACTGGGATTGTTGGATTAACTGTATAGACTAACAATAGGAAGAAGCGAGGATTACATCAACCCAATGCTAGAAGGATCCATTAGTTGGCAGAGAATTCAAAGTTTGGAGGATGGATCGAAAGTTTCTTAGGATGATTGGCAGTAGGGTGGATATGAAATCAACATTAGATGTTGCACCACAATTCATCAAATCAACTAGATTGGCATTGAGGTACGAGACTTCCCTATTTTCAATGGTATAGATTGAATCAATTATTTTATCAATAGAATTGACACAATTGTTCTTGAAGAACACAAATTACCTCTAATAAATGTCGCATTACAAGAAAAACGACAAGGTGGTGGGTTGTTCACCATAACTACTTTCGAGAATGGGAGAATATCAAAACAACAATGGAAGTTAGATTCAGACAAACATGGGAATACCATCAAAATTTCATGAAGTACGGGGGGGACTCTAACCCTTGACAACATTTTCAAAATTGTAATGGTAGATGGAACAAGGATGAAGTTCCAAAGGAGTTGTGGGTGCATGGTTTTATACACACCCTGGGGACCTTTCCAAAATCTTGGTATGTACAAGAATAAATAAGGAGACAAACTGGAGATTGGGATAGTTTGGTTGATCAGTTTGTCAACATATTTTCTTTCTCATACAGTGACAAAAGGCTGACTGAGGCATTGCAGGCTATCAAGCAGATTCTACTTACAACAGGTCAGCTAATGGAGGGGTGCATAGATCAGAAGACTCTAGAGCATATTATGAGTCTGAATATCATGAAGTTGTAGCATGTGGGAAGGTGGACAGAGAACCAGATGTGGATTATCTAAAGGAATTACGACATCTGTCATTCAATGAAACTAATGGAGAATGGGACATCAAGGATGGACCTGCGATCAATGCTCAACTCTTTCTCCCATTGAAGTTGCAGAAACATAACATCGACATTGATGAAAAAATGAAGTTAGCCTCAATTGGGGATTATTGGGATGAGAAGGCTACAAAGGATATATTCGACCTCTTAAGAGAATATGAAGAGTTTTTTCCCTTGTTTGTTGAAAAAATGAAGAGGATTAAGGGGGAACTAAGCGAGATGAAAGTCATGCTAAAACCATATGCAAAGCCAGTAAAGTATCGACCATATAGACTAAACCCAAGGGTTAAGGAGAAGGTGAAAAAATAGATAGATAAGATGTTAGCAGTAGGATTATATTCCTGGTGGATGAATAAGAGTGGGTAAGTTCAATCGTGATACAAAATTAGAAGGACGCTACATAGATAAGGGTCTGGGTGGACTACCACAGTCTGAACAACTCCTGTTTTCATGATCCCTTTCCTAATCCGTTCAGTGATGACGTTTTAGACAATGTGGTGGGGAATGAAGCCTATTCTTTTATAGACAGATTCTCTCATTATCACCAATTCAGGATCGTACAGGAGGACAAGAAGAAAACTACATTTACCATAGAATGGGGATCCTGTACATATCACGTTATGCCATTCGGACTCAAGAATGCGCCTACAATGTTCTCATGGATTGTGATTCTGCCTTTAGAGATTATATCCAACGGTTCCTAGAAGTTTACATGGATGAATGGTCAGTCTATAATTTGTTGAAGAAACACTCTAGTCTTCTTAAAATCAAGATTGATCGATGTAGATAGCTACAAATCTCATTAAATTTGAAGAAGGGCATATTTACAATCCCCTTTGGCATGCTCTTGGGCCACATAGAAGGAGTGTGTGTAGACCTCACTAAGGTTGCAACAATAGTGACTATGGACACACCCAAAAGTGTAAAACAACTCAGATCCACCTTGGGCCATACAAGCTACTAAAAGAGGTTTATCCACAACTATTCCTTAATTACTGCACCTATGGAGAAGCTGTTAAGGAAGGATGAATGATTCATGTGGTCAGAACAATGTGATGCTGCACTCAATATATTGAAATAAAAACTAGCAAGTGCACCGATCCTAGTTTACCTAGACTGGAACAAGTAGTTCCATATCCACTTTGATGCCTTAGGTATTGCTTTGGGTGCTCTTCTGGCTTATCTGGGGAAAGGGAACCTCGATCACCCAATTTATTTTTCCAACAAAAAGTTGTCTACAACAGAAAGGAACTATACCACAACTAAGCGGGAGGCACTTGCGATGGTATATTTGCTTCAAAAATTTTGACATTACTTGTTGGGAGGTTTGTTCAAGTTTTTCACTGACCATTTTGCTTTGAAGTATTTAGTGAACAAGCATGTACTTGAAGGAAGAATTTGCATATGGATTTTTTTATTCCAGCAATTCACATTTGAAGTAATTGTTAAGCCTGATTTATTAAATGTGGGACCTAATCACCTCTCACGGTTGTACTCAGTTAGAAAGTGGAGGATTCCTTGATGATCAATTACCATACGCTGATTTATAATTCTGAATTGAAGCAGTACCAGATTAATTGGAGGATATTGCATCCTTTTTAGCTACAGGTAAATGTCCGAAAGAATACACAACAACACAACGAAGACATATGGTCGTCCGAGATGCAAATTATTAATTGATTGCAGTACAGTTGTACAAATTGGGCCTTGATGAAGTGTTGCATAGATGTGTCCTCAACCATGAGAGACAGGATGTATTATGGGAGTGTCATTTGGGGGTTGTAGGCGAACATGTTGGAGGAAAGGCTACCACAAGGAAATTATTGCAGGTAGGACTATGGCCGACGATTTTAAAAGATGCGAATTAATATGCTAGAGGCTGTGATGTTTTCCAAAGAGTTGGGAGACCATCACACCGCGATGAAGTGCCATTGCAACCAGTACGTGCATTGCAAATTTTTGAGAAATGGGCAGTCGATTTTATAGGACCTATCAATCTTCCATCTCTCCACTCCCACACCAAATATATCATCACTACAACAGAATACCTTACCAGATGGGTGGAGGAAGCGCCAGTTAAGGACTATGTTAGTGTCCTATATTTCATAGGATGTGTTGTTTTTACCTGATGATTTATATTTGAAAAATGTAAATAATATTTCATGTTTGAAATTTATTTGCAAAAGAAATATATATATATATATATATATAGAAAAAGAAAAAGAAAAATAAATTGTAGGAGACAAAAAAAATAGAATAAAGAAATAAATGAAAGAAAATAAAATAAAAACAAAAAAGAGAAAAAAAAATATAAAAATGTACCCCTAGGTGAGAAGGTCTAAATGCCACCAAGAAAAATCATAATTGCATGAAAGCATACTACAGGAATTTTTGTAAATAAAGCGGGCAGCTTGTTTTAATTCCACATTGTAAATGGGAGAATTAGAAATAGTTAGTCTAATCACACTGTTTAAATGTGATTAGGGTGAAAATAAATTTAATTAGGTGAGTGAATAAATCAATCACACAATTTAATTGTGATTGAGCTAGATTAGTGGAGTTAATCAAACCATTTAATAATAGTTAACTGACAAAGAAAAATAATTATAAAACCCTAGAAAAATGAACAAAAGGGGCTTGAAAAATCAATTGCGCCCAAGATTTGATTAATTTGGTTTAGATTAGTTAATTTGATTTGAAATAAATTAATCATGTGGTTAAAATGTGATTAATTATTTGTAATAGCATCTAATTATTCATAGATATTTCAAAGGTTTTAATAAAGTCTCAATGCGACAAATAAATCTTGTCGGCATATGATTATCAACTGCACAAGAAACAACGATTGAGATCTTCCCCACCCAGATCAACGACGGGGGAGTGTTTTCGGGCCCCCTTGAGTTTCATCACGTTTTTTCCATTGGGGGGGTTCCGAAAGGGTTGGACCCACTCTTCTACATGTCACCCCCATAACATTTCGCACCCCCCTTTCCTTTTCACTCATCGCACCCCCCCCGGAAAACCCTTCCAATGTTGATGGATCGCCCCTCCACCAGTCCCTATCTGCCACAACACCTTTCTTGACCCCACTCCGCCAACTCAACCTCGAAAACCCCACTCCCAAAACCTTCCCTTTTGTTTAAACTGTCCCGAGAATCCGTCCCACTCCCAATCAAAGGCTGCCATCTATAACTCCCCTACCCACATCAGCAAATTGTTACACCAATTAAGTCTCTCTCGCTCCCTTTACAACGGACCCACTCCCGGTAATGGTAAAAACAAAATGGTAACTTAAAAAATTACCTTATTAAGCACCTTTAAGCCAAAAATTCCTTTCTTTTGTTGTTTTGCTCGATTTGTTCAAGTTTTCAATCTTCCACGTTGTTGCAATAACCAAAAAATTGCCCGAAGACAATCATCCAATCGCTATCAGAGACCCCACTTCGACATTTTGCAGTCAATTTCCTGTTCCAGGAAATCCCAGTGTTGTCATCCCTCTGTGTTTAATTTTAAAAATTGACAATGCCTCCTAAAAGTAGAACCCCTAAGGACACGGGAAAGAAACCAAAGGAAAATCCCATGTGACCCCCTCTTATTGACTTGGATCATCTACCCTTAGTTGATATATAATATAAAATCACTGAGACAAACTGTGAATTCGACTTGTTCCAACTTCACAGTTGATTGAATCAGAAATTCTTGGATCAGAGCAATGAATTGGATCTATGGGAGTCTACCCTCCCTCAATTCATGTTCCCAAAAACCCATCATTTCCATGGGCTAGTACCCTAGTGTCAATTGAGTTATGTACCCTCCCAAAGAGAAATTATGAGTCGAAATGGTGAAATTATGATCGCCATCATAGCCGAAGCCATATCCCAAATGCTCCAAGTAATAATTCCAGAGTCCTCGAAGCCACTACCAGTAGACTCTCTCTTCCCGAAGATGCCCAAGATGCCCAATTACCTAAAACAAACCCTCCATATTCCTCTTCTATGTTTCTTGAGGTAACCAAGCAATTTATCAGCATCATCTCATACCTACTTGGTTATCTCCTTGATCAGTGGGTTTATGAGGCCATTGTTGACTTCTCGTAAATTTTTATCACTGATGAGAAACCCATTATTTTTAATTACAGTGAATTTATCGCAGATGCAATGCATGATCAATTCATGAAGTTTCCTACAGGGGGAGCTTTCAAATATTCTATTGTCTTAGTTTACATGTTTATTTATCATCAAGCAGACATGTTTCCCTTTACTTTGCAGAAAATGGTTGAGTAGAGTAAAGCTCAATTAGTCATACATTGGACCTCTCTTGTTAGGAAAAACTCCATAGAGTTTACTTTCACAGACTATGTTGATCAGTTCTTGTATATAGTTATTTGTTTGCTACATAGTGATTTGGAGCCTAGGATAGGAGTAGATATTCAAAAGGTTTTTCATCTTAGTGACCAGGTGAAGATAGGTGCTTGGTATTTATACTAGAACTACATCGAGATCAGAGTCTATGGGTGTGAATTGCCACCCTATAAGCTGCCCAAATTTGTTGCCATGAAACTTTTCTTGTTGGAGTACATTAGACAAATGATACATATGGATGACTTACATTTTGAGGCAGCTAAGAAGAAGGCATAGTTTAAAATCAAAGCACAGGCTGGACCTTTTGTGTGCAATGCCAGAATAGTTGGTAAAGAAGCTGATTTTTTGTTGAAGCAATTAAATTTCAAGTTGAGCTTTACTTGAGATCGAGCAATACATGAAAAAGGACCAATGGGAGGAGAACACATTGCAAGAGGCTAAAGATCAAGTCATATCTATAACCACCTCACAGACACCAATCTCTCATGAGAAGCATGATAAAATGCCTAGAGAAGAAGAGTCTTCTCCAGTGACAAAAATTAAAGCCAAGCAACTTTTAATCTATACAAAGAAGCCTAAAAAGAATCCACCACCATTTTTTATGTAGGAGGATGAAGAGCAGACTACTATAGTCATGACAGGTAAACATGTTTCAACCACATCAGAAGATATTTTTGTAGGTACAAGACAAGAGGACATTTTTGGAGGCTCTCCATCTTCCTTTGTTTCACAAGATCCTCCAGAAACACCACAAACAGTTGACTTGGCTCAAGACAATGCTGAGCCTAATATTTTTTCCAAATATAGGGAAATCAAAAAGAGGAATGAGATGTTGAAAGCCACAACCTACACACAATTTTGGAAGTAGACAACTACATCACAACACAGGCTCCTTTCAACATTTGACACGGAAAAGGGAAAATGCAAATTTCATTCCTTGAAGCTAAAGTGCCAGCCCCAAGGACACTAACATATTATAAAGAATCTGTGTTTATTTTTGATACACAACAAATTCATCCAATAGATCAAATGGACATGCACAAAAAAACCAGTGAAATTATGTATTCTACACTAACTAATGCTGCCATGTCTACTTCAAGGCTGCAGGTATCATTAAAAAATACATAGTCAAAACTAAAGTTGGAAAGGATTTCATCCTTAGCCAAGGATACTAGGATCAAGTCCCTGGAAGACCTAGTGGTCAAACTGAGATATAATCCTAAAGATGTAAAGGCGGAAAAAGAGTTGGTAAGAAGAAAGGATGTTGATATAACATCATTGAGGAAGAAACTAAAATTTCCTACCATAAAAGATCCATAGGCTAAGGAAGTCAGAGATATGGATAAGAAGAAAGAGGATATCTTCCGAATAGTGATTGAACAAAACAACCAATTTCGAGACATGGAAGTAGAAATGGAGAAACCTCTCAAAGAGAAAGAGAAGGAATTATAGTTGGCGATAGTTCCACTTATAGAAGTCCCAATTTTAGTGACCACAATCCCAAGAGAATCTACATCAACTTCAACGGCAACAAAAACATCATATTCTGCAAGTGAGTTTGTTAAAGCCATGGATGATCTGTCCCTTCCGAAACTAGATATTGCTAAGTCAAAAGCTCATCTCAAGACACTGTCAGAACAAAAATTAAAAATTGATCATTTTTATGTGGCAGAGTTGTAGAAAACCCATCAGCTTAATCTAAAAATTAAACAGTTGTAGAGTGAACTAGTTATGGCTCAAACTCTGGCCCAAGCTAGAGAAAAAATATGGATAGAAATCAGTGAAGCCATAACAGAAATATGGCCTTCCATACATATTATTTTCGAGCAAAAAGAATTAATACACGGGTCCAAAGAGGTAATAAGGAAAATAAAAATAGGCTTAGGACATAAACCCGGGGAAGCAACGACAATTATCAAATTTTTGAATTCCAAAAACAGAGAGGAATTAGAGCAGCTAGGAATTCAAGACAGGACAAAGACTATTATAAAAGTGGGGAGGATGTACACTAAAAGGAACCTTATGCTACAGATGGACAACATATGTCAAAATCTAGAAACCAACATACAGAGATTTCATAAGAAGGTGAAGGTACTGAACAAAAAAGGCCTACTAGGACTGATTGGTAGGGAAGATAAACTCATGACCTTGGCAGAGTAGCAGGAGAAACTATGTACTATTGCCCAAGACAATCAAGATTTGCAGGTATAAAGGGGCATATAATAGGGAAAGCATTCACAGAGGCCTTAGATTTCAACTTTTTCATTAGTATGAGCTCAGACATTTGTTCATCATCAAACCAACTTTCCAAAAGTACACAGATGTGGATGAGGCCTATAGAAAATTAGTGAAATTTTCTATCCTGAGTGAAGACAAATGGGACAAGCTGTGTGAAATACTTGAGTAATTTTTACCTTTAACAGCAAGGAAAACAACATAGAAAATTTGGAGGCTCAATCATCAACATTCATCCTCAACAATAGAGCCAACAGTTCTAGCAGTTCGAAAATTCCTAAATTTTTGTACTACTTTTGTAATCATTTTTTCGATATTTTTAGGATCCTATCTTGATCTTTAGAATCAAGATATTTTGTAATATTTTCTATAAGTACTTAATAATTCGAAATAGGAAGGGTTAGGACTTGTTTGAATAAAAGGACTTGTATTGTAAAGTAGCTCACAGAGCCACCATTGATCAGATTTTCAGTAATACAGTGCAATCATTACAGGATTATTGTGTCATTTTTATTGGTGAAGTGCATCTCTCTTTGTCAATTTGTTTTCTTTTTATTCTCATATGTGATTCTAAAATCTGAATTATTCTAAGAAGATAAAGAACAAAATTTGTTTGAATGTACACTTTGTCTCTGGCTTAAGAATAATTTTTATGTTTGCCACCAAAGATTAAAATCAGAATTCTTACCTCCTCTGTTTTTAATTGGATCTCTAAATCTTTTCCTCTCCTTCACACCATAGATCTTAAAGGATCCGATGACTTCTCGTAACCTCCCCTGTAAGTTTAGCCTGTAAAATCTGTATTTTATCACCTCAAACCTGTGACTCCATTTGACTAATGACCTTTCTTCCAAGTTTCAACCCAACAACACAAAAAACTCGAACTTGAACTTAATAACTAGACTAATTCCTTAAGTCAAACAAAGATAAGTCTGATAGAGAGATCCCTCTACGAGTCTAGAAGGGCTAGCTTTTAGACTTAAAATTGGTTCTGTGGTTACCTCTATAATTTTTTTTGCAACTTCAAAAATTACAGAGTGATAACATCCAGGCGACTCCACTAGAGAGCGAACATACCTTAGTTTGAAATTTTATTTCCCTCGTTCAAAATATTTATTTCAAGAACATTTAAGATTTATATGTCAGAAATAAATGTTTTGAGGTTGTAAAATTTGTACATAGTTGAAATTGTGTGTTTAATATTATATAGATTTGGCTCCTAAAAGAGTTCATACAAGAGCTCATCGAGATCTGAATCCCCCCAATATCCTAGATAATCTTGAGAAATTGATAAAGAAGAAAAGGTTGACAGAAATTCAAGGGAGTAAGAGTCCTCTGCCAAGAGGCAATTCTTTTCCAGAGAGCTTTGTTATTATAGAAAAAATTCAATTTGATATACCCTTTGAACTCAGTCTGTTTAGATTCAAATTTGAAACTGTCATCGATGAGTCAGTGTTAAGACCATACATATCTGAACATTAGTCTGTAAACCAGGATTTGGACAAACAAGCTCTCCAATGGTTTTAAAAATTAGAATACCTAGTGATAGACCTATACCAAGCTATCCATAAATCCTACACCCAACAATCAATTAAACTTTCATCCCTATCATTCTCTGTTTCCTCTCCCATCACACAATCTTTACATCCTGATTCTGCTAGTTCCATCTCTTCAACAATTTCTACTACCTCCCCATCAATATCAGAAATCGTAATTCAAATTGTTTTAATCCCTTCCACATCTACACCTCATATAGGTTCATCTATTGTTCATCCCCATATACTAGTCATGGAAACTCAATATGCTCCCTTTGTTTTACCTGCCCAATTGCATAACATGCCTCAAGACTATCAAAGTAGGATTCCTCAGTTTGATGGCGCTGGGTCCATCGCTGCACAACAACATGTAGACAAAATAAATGACTACTTTGACCTTCAGAAGGTTGATGAAGAATATGTGAAGATGAGGATTTTTTTCCAAAGCCTTAATGGAGAGGCAAGAAAATGGTTTAAATATTTACCAGTAGCTACCATAAATGACCTTTATTTCATTTCATCAATATTTTATGAATAGATGGGAAAGAATCCCCTGCAGATTTTAAATGAATATAAAAATATAAAAAGAGGCCCCAATTAAACTATTGAAGAATACTGTGATAGGTTTAATCAAGTCTATAATTCCATTCCATCTGTTATAAATCCCCCACCAGGGTTAGCCCTCATTCATTTCCCTGAAGGATTTGATGTTGACATGGCCTACCAATTAAGAGAAAGAGACCCTACCACACTTGAAGAAATGCAAAGTAACATTGTCAAAGTAGAGGCTAATTTATTAGCCAAAAAAGCTAAGCTTAAAACTGAAAGAAGGGTTATCATCAAGGAGGAACCTTCCTCCTCTTCATCAGAATTAAAACTAGACAACCTAGTCAAAACCATGGAAAGAATGATGGAGAGGATGACAGTGGTTTATAGAACTCCTCCTAGGGATAACCAAGGAAATTCTCAAAATAGAAATCAAAATCCTAGGATAAACCACCTCTGATCAAACAAAGGGAACAAAGGGGCCCTAATGATCAACAACTTAGGCCTCCTTTACAGGAAAAATATGCCGAAGGAACTAGAAGAATATTTAGAGGAAAACCAAATTAATTTGTTTGGGGAGACATAAATTGATCATAAATTTTTGACCAAAGAAGAGCAAGATAAATTTCTTATTTCACAACCAGAAACAATTCCATTAGAGTCTAAAGAATACAAACACGGTTATCAGAATGCCATAATGAATGTCCATAGACAATATAACATTAGGAGTAGAAAAATTGTTGATACTCCTTCGAAGAAAATCCCTGATACTCCTTCCAAAAACACTGTTGATAATCCACCCAAGAAAACTCATACCGATATCCCTTCTTCTAGTTAAATTAAAGATGTTCCTTCCTCCAGTCAATCCCAAGAAGATGCTAAAGAAAACCTCAAAAAATAGGATCAGAACATCAAGGAAATAGAGAAGCCACAAACCTCTTTCAACATAGAAAATTAATTGGCTAAAGTTAAAATTTCAATCCCCCTCACTAAACTGATGAATAAGAATTCATACAGGACACAAGTAATGAAAGCCTTAAAAGTAGGAGAAGGAACATATATTGTAAACCTCGCTGATGACAAGCCTGAATTGATGTTTGGTTCATAAGTAGAAGGTAAACCCTAAGATGGAATTGTTCCCCCTTTCTACATCAGTCTCAATATCCTTAATAAAATCCTTCACAAGGCCATGCTCAACTCTAGTGCCTCACACAATTTAATGCCCGAGCCATAATGGAGAAATTGAATCTTGACATCACTAGGTCATACAAATATTTGTATTCATTTGATTCCAGAAAGGTAAGATGCCTTGGTCTCATCAAAGACCTTTGTGTCACCCTAGCTCAAATCCCTGCCAGAAGCCTAGTTATGGATATCGTAGTGGCAAACATACCCCCAAAGTATGGAATGCTACTCTCTAGATCATGGGGGGAAAAGTTGCAAGGCACCCTGCAAATGGATATGAGTTATGCTACGATACCTGTATTTGGTTAGCCTAGGAGACTTTATAAAGAAACACTCATGAAATACATGGTTAATAGTCAAGATAGACCAAAAAACCATCACTTGTATTCAGTCCATTCAGACCTAGACTCTTTTATCTTATATATGATGGAGGTATAGAAGAAAAAATCCCTAACCTAGAAACTAATTTGTGTGAGATGGAAGAAATCAAAACAGACATTGTAAAACTGGATGAAGAAAATGAGCCTTTAGGGAACATGGATTTTGATGGAGCTGTAAGAAAGGAAGGATCAGTAGTAGGTGTGTGGGTTCAATTCACAAACTAGAAAATCAGAAGGACATTCATATAAACTGAATTTTCAATGTAGCAATAATATAGCTGTATGAAGCCTTAATCATAGGATTTCAGCTTTTGAAAAAATTAGGTGCCAAAATAATTTCAGTTCATGGAGATTCTGAACTCATAATTAAACAAACCCAAGGGGAATACTCAGCGAAACATCCAAGGTTGAGGGATTATAAGAATGTTGTTCTAGATTTCCTTGAACGTTTTGTTGAGTATGCGTTATTTGTAGTTCCAAGAGGTCAAAATATCATAGCTGATGGTTTGGCTACTTCAGCTAGTACTTGCAAAATGCCCTATCACCCAAGTCACAAGTACTTAGTTGAAGTTAAAAATAAACCAGCTGTCCCGGATAATATCAAGTACAAGCAAGTCTTTGGTAATGATGAACATATTGAAATTTTTTTGTAGTCAAAGGATGAAGTCGAGTGTGCCAATATAGACATAGATTATGATGTAGATAATAATGTAGATAAGATGATGAATAAAGTAGAATTGAATGAATTAGATAAAGATGAAGAAGAGTTAGAAGTTTTGCAATTAAAGGATAATGTTTTTCCTAGAGAGCTAGTTTGTGTTGGAAAATGTACTATTTTCGATCTTCATTAATGTACTTGAGTCATTATGTAATGTACTTGTCAAAAGAATAAAGAAAAGAATTATTATTATTATTATTATTGTGACTTATTAAAGCATGTGTTTCATGCTTGGGCCACCATGTTTTAGGTCAAAGTCCCCATTGAGGACTTCTAGGATTTATTTTGAGTCAATAGAGTCATTGTACTTTTAAAGAGACCCTTCTTGGGCTTTTGAATCATGTAAAAAGGTTAAGTATTGAGTCAAAAATGATTTTTGTAACCTTCACACCATGTCAGCCTAGAAGAATATCAAGTCGGCCTAAGGACTCTATTTGACCTCAAATGGAGCCTATAAATGCAAGCTCATCAAATTTATTTGGAGCATCATTCTCACACACAAGTTCAATTTCTATTGTAGCTGGGAAAAAGTGAAAAATTCTCTTGTAGCTGGGAAGAAGTGTGAAGTTCTCTTGTAGTTGGGAAAAGGTGTGAAGTCTATTGTCGGGAATCTGAAGTGTTATCACTAAAAAATGATCACCTAGACATTTCTAACTAGGTGGATCGAAATACACCATGTAGATTTAATTTCACCATAGTAAAATCACTTTCACTGTGGAAAATAATTTAGTAAACCACTTTTATTAAATTATTTTATGATTTAAATAGAAAAACCCCATGAGAATAATTAGATGAATCATTATTTATTTAATTTTATCTAGGAATGATTATTAAATCATTATTTAATAATTATTTCTTGTCACATTTCACTAAATCCCTTAGGAATATTTAAATAAATCATTATTTATTTAAATTTCCTTATTTATGTTATTAGAATAATTATTAAATCACTACTTAATAATTGTTTTGATTTCACACCTTTCTTGTTTCTCGCGAAATAATTAATAAATCATTTTATTTGTTAATTATTTCTAAATAAAGGTATTTAACCATTTTAAATTCATTTTCCCTCTCCAATAAATATAATAAAGTATTCCAAGTAGTTAGATCTGAATTTGGCTAATAATATTTTATTATTCTCCATTTTCAAGATTAACTCCATACTTTGCTATATAAAGGAGGGTTTTTCACTCATTCTTTACCATGATCATTATCATTGTCTACACTATCGTCATTTTTCTTGAACTCCCATTTGAGTTCTTCATATTTGTTTGGGTTTTTTTACACATTGAGAGAGGGAATCTTTTTTTGAAGTATCAAGGATATCAAAGGACCCATCCCACAGAGGGGGACATACAAGCCAATCTGTAGATCTCCTTCACCAGGTGTTATCAATAAATATTTATTCATTTAAAATTGTCTTTCCAATTGGGTTATTATTCTGGATACATTATTTTGCTACTATTTGTTTTGGATCTTGTTTTCTTTTACTGCAGATTTTCCATTTGTATTGTAGATCTAGAATGACAGTAGCCATCAAATTGTTGTTAGGGTCACTTGTCACCTAGTGACTTAAGTGAGGATTTTTGGTACACCTTCCAGGAATTTTCACACTAACAAATGGCGACTCCACTAGGTTTTTAGTTACATTTGTCGTCAACAAATGGTGACTCCACTAGTTTAATAACCATGTTCTTGGGTGATTAAAGTTTCAGGGTTTCTTCAACCACTTTTTAGGCCTCCCAATTTCTATTTCCATTTTTAAACTTGTCAAATTTTCAGATTCTGTTGGGTTTCTAGTCTTTTCTGCATGTCACAGGTACCAGCTGAGTAAGAGACAACAACACCTGTCCGATATCTATTGACTGAGACTCTAGGGGATATAGCAAACATTTTTCCCCTTTAGTGTGCTCCAAAGTGCACTTTTTGGCGCAGGAACTATGCTCTCACTGAAAACAGGTCAATACCTACGTTCTGTAATTTTTCTGAAAAAAAAATTCAATTTTTTTACAGTTTTGCCAAGAGTGTTGTCTATGTTGAAGATAATGGAGAATATGCTAGACTAGGTAGAGTTGGTTCACGTAGCCTCAGGATAGGAATTAGTTTCTATTTCTTAGGATGTTGTTCTAACTTCCCTAAAACCATGTATTCTATTTAATGTGTAATGTTGATGAACAATGTAGAGTGTTCTGCAGAGCCAGACTCTCCTGGTTTAGACTCTCTTTCGTAGAGCTGACCAGTGGGTTTTATTTTCATTAATACAAACATTGCCATTTTTATCATGGTATCAGAGCGTCAGGGCTGAGGAACCTGTACGTTGGCTGGTGGGTGGTCCTTTGAACCGAAATCATCACAGGTTTTGAGTGGATAGCTGTGACAATACACTTATACTCCCCAAATTTTCATTTTCTTGATCGTCGCACTTTTCCAGTGTACATATGCGACGGTTGCGACTAGTCTTGAATATTGGGAAAATATCAGTGACGGTTGTGACTAGTCTCGGAAAATTGGTGTATTTCAGCGACTAGTCTCGAATATTGGGCAAATATCAGCGACGATCGTGTAAATCAAAGAAATTGCAAAGGGAGCCAAGAACAAGGCTATAGCTGTCAGAGAAGCTGAGTGGGGAAGCCAAGAACAAGGCTGTAGCTGACAACAAGAGGTTGTCTAGAGGCTCAGAAGGAAGCCACGGAGATCTGCGCGTGTGCTACGAGATTTAACAACAGTGATCTGTCTCTGTCACAGATCTGGGGTAAATTTAACATCTTTTACCTGTCGATTTTTTTTTTTCTAAATTGCCAAGATGAATAACAACATATTTGAAGCATGCATGAATGAGCATAACAAGCTCGATGGTTCCAATTATGCAAATTGGAATTTTAGGATGCAGACTCTGCTAGAAGCGTAGAGTGCTTGGCAGATTGTGAATGGGGATGAGCTGAGGCTCGCGGTTGGATCAACATCGGTCCCAGATTGGGAGAAACGAGAAAGCAGAGAAAGGAAAATGTTAAATATGTTAGTGAAATATTGTATTATACTGCATATCGGGGAAGGTAAGTAAGCTAACGAGATCTGGGGAATTCTAAAGGAATTGTACAAGATCAGAAATTCAAATTGTCTTTTGTTCCTCAAGAGTAAGATCCTGTCCATGAAGATGGAGGAGAATGAAACGATTGCTTCATTCGTAGCAAGGATCAAGGATCTGAAAACAAAATTATCAGATATTGGTCATATAATGGATGATACAGAAATTGTGACCATTACAATGAATGGTGTCACTAATGATTATCAGATGTTCATCACTGGGATCAATGCCAGAGAAAAAATCCCACATTTTGAAGCGCTGACAGGTATACCGATGCAAGAATAAGAGAGGAGATCGACTCTGAAGCCCCAGAGTGCCGTCTTGCATTGGTGGCAAGGAAGAACTTCTACAAAGGGAAAGGAGGTCCACAACAGCAAAACATAGCAAGTTCACATAAACGGCCAAATCTGACCCAAGGTATGCATCTGAATAAAAACTACTCTGAAACAAAATGTTTTTATTGCGGAAAATTGGGTCATATTGCCAGAGAATGTAGGAAAAAGAAGTATCATGAAGAACAGTAGAAGTCAAAGAGACATGTAGGTCATATCGCGAACAGTGATCAGGTGCAGAATTTGAGATTGTTCATGGCAGATCGTGATGAAAATGTTGATGCAGACATTTGGTATGTAGATTCAGGAGCATCAACATACATGACAGGGAACAAGCATTGGCTAGAGGATTTTAAAGAGATCAACGAAGGCGCACAGATTTATCTAGGAGATGACATAAGCCATAAAATCAAAGGATGTGGGAAAGTTTCTGTCATTCTACCTGATGGTAATATTAAACAAATCTATAATGTAATGTATGTGCCTAACATAACAAAGAACTTGATTTCTTTATCAATGATTACAGATCAAGATTTGAAAGTTGAATTTTTAAAATATAACTGCTACATTAAGGATCTGCTAGATGGAATGAAGAAAATTGCTACGGGAATCCGAACAGGAGGACTATACAAGTTGGATGTGAGACCTACACCGGTTCGAGCATTGACAGTAGCGAGCCTGACTACAAAAGAGCTTTGGCATCAGAGATTAGAACACATCAATTACATTGATTTGTTGTTACTGCAGAGGAAAGAAATGGTAAGAGATATTCCTATGCTAAAACAAGTACATAATGATTGTGATGCCTATACTTTAGGAAAAATGCATAGATAAGAATTCCCTGTTAGAGTAGAAAAGAAACAGAGGGATATACTGGAGTTAGTGCACACAGACCTTTGTGGTCCCATGCAGACAAAATCATTAGGAGGTGCAGTGTATTTCCTACTGTTTATTGATGATTGTACAAAGTTTTTTTGGGTGTATTTCTTAAGTAAGAAGAGTCATACATTCGAATACTTTAAGCAGTTTAAAAATATGTTTGAAAGACAAACAAGGAAACAAATAAAAATTCTCCATTCTGATCAAGGGGGAGAATATAGGAAAGATGAGTTGATCAAATATTGTAAAGATCGTGGAATTTTGCAGAAGTTTACAGTACCCCATACTCCATAGCAGAATGGAGTAACAGAAAGGAAGAACATAACTCTGGTGGAATGTGTGAGAAGTATGCTGAAAGGTAAGAATCTTTCAAATGGTTTTTGGGCTGAAGCAGTGAGTACTGTGGTTTATTTAAAAAATAGGAGTCCTACAAGAAGTCTTGAGTTTAAAACTCCTTTTGAAGCTTTGTATGGATATAAGCATGCAGTAAAACACTTAAGAATATTTGGATGTAAAGCATTTGCCCACATACCAAAGGAAGATAGAAAGAAATTAGACTCAAAAGCCATCAAATGCACTTTTATAGGGTATTGTTCGTCATATAAAGCATACAGATTATTTAATCCCTCTACTCACAAGATCTTTGTTAGTAGAGATGTTAAATTCCATGAGTAGGATAGTGAAGAAACTAATGAGCACTATGATGGATGGGACATCCCATACTTTGAAGAAGAAGATGCAGAGAACAATCAGGATCAACAGCAAACAAAGGCAGAGGATGAACAGTAACAGAAACAACAACAACAGTAGCAGCAGTAAGATGAAATAAGGTTTGAAACACCACCCCACCACTCAGGATATCAGGTAGGAAAGCTCAAATTCCTGCAAGATATAGGGAAAATGCATTTATAACTAGTATGATGAATGTTTTTGAACCATCTAGTTATAAAGAAGAAAATGAAAGTAATAAATGGAAAATAGCCATGGAACAGGAATATGATTCAATAATTAGAAATGACACTTGGGAATTGGTAAAACTTCTTAGAGGAAAACAAGTCATAGGTTGCAAATGGTTATATAAACCGAAAATCAATGCAGATGGAACTATAGAAAAATTGAAAGCTAGGTTGGTTGCAAAGGGGTATACAAAAAAAGAAGGGATAGATTATGAAGAAACCTTCACCCATGTAGCTAAATTGAACACCATCAGAATGTTAATTGCTTTAGCTACTAAGAAACATTGGATGATGCACCAACTAGATGTAAAGTCTGAATTTCTGAATAGGGAACTGAAAGAAGAGGTTTATTTAGGGCAACTGGAAGGGTTTGTCTAGAAGGGAAAAGAACATTTAGTCTGTAGGTTGAAGAAAGCACTCTATGGATTAAATCAAGCTCCCAGGTCATGGTATGAGAAAATCGATTCATTTTTTCTGCAAGCTGGCTATAATAGAAGCAAGAATGACCCTAATCTTTACACCATGAAAGATGAACAAGGGTGTGTAGTGCTAATTTCGTTATATGTAGATGATTTGATAATTACAGGTGATGCTATATATCTAATTGATGAAATCAGGCAATAGATGTCACAGATGTTTGAGATGAAGCATCTCGGTGAACTCAGATACTATTTAGGTCTCGAGATCTGGAGAGATTCAGGTCAAACATTTCTGTCTCAAGCAAAGTATATCAAAGTACTGTTAGAAAAGTTTAGAATGGATTAGTGTAAGTTTGCACTGGTACCATTGTAGCAGAATATCAAATTGTAGTGTGAGGATGGCTCAAAAGCGGCGGATGCAACACTTTATAGACAGCTGGTTGGGAGTCTGATCTACCTAACCACCACTAGACCTGATTTGGCTTATGTAGTCAGTTTGTTAAGCCAATTTATGTCTAATCCACTTGAAATCCATTGGAATGCAGCGAAGAATTTTTTGAGGTATCTACAAGGTACTGTAGATTATGGAATTATCTACACTGACTCTTCTGATGTTAGATTGGTAGGATTTGCAGATTCAGATTGGGTAGGAAATGTAGATGATCGCAGATCTATAACGGGTTATGCATTCAGTCTTGGATCCAGGGTGATCACTTGGAGCAGCAAGAAGTAGAACACAGTATCCTTGTCCTCAGCAGAAGCAGAGTATCAAGCAATGTGTGCAGCAACGTGCGAGGCGGTTTGGTTGTGGAGACTTCTCCGGGATGTTGGGGAAGAACAGATAGTCACAACAACAATTAGATGCAACAATCAAATTTCAATCAAGCTGGCCAAAAATCCTGTGTTTCACAAAAACACGAGACATATTGATACTCAATTCCATTTTGTAAGGGAGAAAGTGAAATCTAAAGAAATACATCTGGAATATTGTAATACATGTGATAATGTTGCAAACATTTTCACTAAGCCCCCTGGAAAAATTAAGTTTCAAATGTTTAGGGAGATTTTAGGCATATATGTGAACCCATTCTCCATTAAGGGGGAGTGTTGAAGATAATGGAGAATATCCTAGAATAGGTAGAGTTGGTTCACGTAGCCTCAGAATAGGAATTAGTTTCTATTTCTTAGGATGTTGTTCTAACTTCCCTAAAAACATGTATTCTATTTAATGTGTAATGTTGATGAACAATCTAGAGCGTTCTGTGGATCCAAACTCTCCTGGTTCAGACTCTCTTTTGTAGAGCTAACCAGTGGGTTTTATTTTCATTAATACAAACATTGCCATTTTTATCAGTCTACAAACTGGTTTGGGTTATTCAACTTTTTTAATTAGTCTCCCTTAGGCCTAGATCCACTTCTTTTGTCTCTTTGAGGAAGCAAATAGCCCCCTAGGGTTTAAAGTACTCTCCACATTGTTAGGAAGATATTTGTTGAGTGAGGAGTCTAGGGTTTTTAACATTTTTAGCCTCTATTTTTCAAATCTGATCCATTACTTTTCAGATCCATTGGATAGGTTTATTTTACCTTTTCTCACTTTAGAGTTTGGGTTTTCCTTTTCCCCCTTAGGATCCCCTTGAGCATCCTAGGTCTTAGAGCTTCATACCTATCCTTTACAACAGTTTTCACTTTTGATTTTTGTTGTTTGTCTGCACCATTTTCAACAACTTAGGACCTTTAGATCCCAGTCCCTTGACATCAGATATTTTTGGCCTCTTTATGTGTCTTTGAGTAGCCTGTTTTCCTTCTCTTTCTTAGCTTCTTGGTATCCCTTATGGGTGGGGTTGTGTATGCTTGATTGATTGTTTAATTTTCTGCTATTCTAGATTCATTTATAGTATTTCAGCATTTTACTTTCAACAGAATATGGAATCATGAAACATGCTTAATTAACTCATCCAATTTTTTTCACACTCTCACACCTTAAGCGAATGAGAGCTTGGTTAACACCACCAAGCCAAGACTTTAAACACTACACCTTAATAAATCAACACACATAGATTTAGCCAACTTGGGTATTAGGGCCAAACAATCTTTGTAGTGTAGGTGCAGGTCGGTGGGATAGGCTTCCAATAACACCCATCGGTCACTTCTCATTGAAACATATAAGTTATCATATTAGGGAGCTTTAAATCCTTCACCATCCACGATCAAAGACAGAGTGCATCAGAACCTTGATTCAGAGGGGGTTAGGCTAGGTCATTGTTCGAGTAGTTCTCCTCGGGGCTACCCAACCCGTGGCAGGGAATTCTGTGCGGTGGCTGACTACCAAGAAGCTCAAGAATCGACCACCCCTGTGGTATGAAGGTAACCGTAGTGACCAATCTTAGGAAAACACCTTATAGGACTGGCTATGGGAAGCAGTTGGTCCTCTACCCCACCTTTCTTTAGACAACTCTGCTTACGGGGATGAGATTCCATCAAGTAAGAAGTTCTTTGGAAGGCCATCTGAAACAGTAGATCTAGGATTGTTTGAGGATTCAGATCACCTACAAGATATAGGTATTTTTTATTTTATAAGAAACGTTTGCTTGCATTAGAGTAACATCATTAAAATAGTTAGTTTACACTTATCACTGCTGCACTAGGTGTTTTCTTGTTGTTTGTCTCTCTTTTCTTCCTATCATTATCACTTAGTCTAGACATCATAATGCCTCCAAGGCATTTGTCACATCAAATTCAAATTCTTCACCCTTAGTTCCCGTTAGGCCATATCACTCCTCCCAATTGGGTGCGAGTTCATCCTCCTAGTCCTCCATCGAGTCATCATTTTGGTTCTGATTCTAATTCTATTGATTCGTCCCATTCATCCTTTGATTCCACGTCCCCTCATCCTCATATCACCATCATGTCAGGCACTAATGAAGGTGTAGGAACCCAGGGCAGTTACCCAAGTGCCAACCAAGGTACCCCCACTAGCAGAACCTCAACCATGTGGTCACTCTAACTCCTTTATTTCCTTTTGTTGTTGGTCTAAGTCTCCCAGATTTTAACCAGCTTATCAATGATCCCCTTCTCTGTGATCCCACATGACCAGCAATGCCTACAAAAATCCCTTCAAACATTCCAAAGTTTGTGGGTAATCCTAGAGAAGACCCAACCAACCATGTTCACTCCTTTCATACATGGTGTTCATCCAATTCTATTACCAATGACTCCATTCGTCTTCGGTTGTTCAAATGCACTCTCACCAGAGCTGCTCCGAAGTGGTATGTAGACTAGCCTAAGGAAACCCATTCCACTTTAGTGACTCTTGCCACAACCTTTATTTCATATTTCTAGCTACCTCTCCATTATGTTACCGATACTGAACTTTTGACTTCATTCCGTCAAACTTCTACTACTCACCTTTCTGACCATGTTTAGGAATGGCATAGAAGGAGGAGTGTCTGTCAAGCTCCAGACTTCGAAGACCAAGTCTATATGGATTGGCTTCTTAGATCACTATTGGTCCCCATTGTAAAATATGTCGCTTCTCACTTTCCTCAATACGAGGAAGAAGCTCTCCAAATAACTCTTAAATTTGACCTGATTTACGCCCAGTCAAGTTACATTTACATTGTCATCCCCGATCTGCCTCGACCTGGTCATGCTAATGAATTGGGGGCATCTCATGCCATGGATGTCATTTTCGAAACCCTTTCACACCCCCAACCATATTCTCCTCCTCAAATGAGTTATGGTTAGCCTCAGGGAGGGACCAGTCCCATGTAAAGTTATCCTTCCCCCAATCCTTATCAGGGAACTCGTTATCCAGGTCCCAGCACACCATATGCATATCCCCGTCTGCATCAACCGATGCTAGGGACAACTATTGCACTACCTAATTATACCAATTTTTCCCCATCTCCATATTATTCATATTCACAACCTATTGCTCCAGGTCCTTTGGCACTTGTGCCCCAACCCCCCATGCCTACTCCCCCTCCGCCATAGAAAGCACCTCCTCCACAAGGACAAGTGTACGCTCAGTAGATTGGTCCTAATCCCCCAAATCCCAATAAAAAGAACAAGGGGAAGGGTAATAGGAACCAACAACATCAAGGTAATCAAGGCAACCAGGGTGCTCCACCCAATGCCCCTCAGGATCCTCCACCTAACCCTGTAACCCAACAACAGGGAGGTCAACCCAAGAAGAAAAAGGGTCTTTGTACAAACAAACCTTATGCTTGTTGTGGAGAATATGGTCATTATACTCATGAGTGTCCCATGTTACCTCAGATGCGCCAAGCATTTGAAGCTCAAGCCACTTCTTGAGGATCGAAACCCTCGTCTCTCCTCCCCCTCCTACTTCATCTCAACCTGTTGTGCTTACCAACCCTTTTCCCCACCAAGGGTATATAGCTGCCCAACCTTCACAAGTTCAGGCTTCTCAACCAGCTCCTTTCTTTGGTCACCACGATTATTAGATTCTCATGATGAATTCTAATGAGCTAAACACCGAACAAGTCAACCTCCAAACTCGATCGCATCGGTATGACAATCCCTCCACTAAGTCTACGACTAAGTCCCCAACCAAAGTGTCCCCCAAGCCTCTATCATCACAAAACAATACTTTACAGATCCCTCAACCTAATTTTGAGGTCATTCCCAAGATCCCCAAAGTTCTGTTACATCGAAATGTTGCTTCTACCAAAGCCACCCATACATATAGCATAGTGGATGACTTGGCGCATTCTCCTGCTGCCATGTCAATGCTGGAAGTTCTCTAGACATTCCCATCACAACAAAAATATCTATTATATGCTCTTGGTGTCGTGGATCCTCAAGATGATCAGATGATTATCCTTCATGTTAACAAGTTAGAAAACCATCCTTTACCTTCATATGTTGCTTTCCAAATTCCAGTTTCCATTCAGAATTCCACTATCCAACGGTGTATCATTGACGAAAGTGCGTCCACCTATGTGATGGCCACCAGTGTTTGGAAAAAACTTGGTTCCCTGACCTATCTCCATCCACGATCACTTTTTATGCATGGGGTGGTCACCCATCACATCCCCTTGGCTTATATCACAACTTCCCAGTCACAATTGCTAGCAAGACCATATGTATTGAAATCAAAGTCATTGATGCTCCCCTTGACTATAACATCCTTTTAGGTCGTATTTATACTTATGCCATGTCAATTGTCACATCTACGGTGCACTGTAATATGTGCTTCCCCCATAATGGAAAGATCATCACAATCGATCATTTGACGTATTATGGTCCAAAATCCCAGAGTTCACCTCAAACCAACATTTCTTCCGTGGCTGACAATAAGACTGTCTCATCTGTTTTTCCAGGAGTCTATATAGATTCTTCTTTACTTGGTGCTTACTATGGCCTCCCTCCTAATCCCATTGAGCCTAGCTCATCGAGTGTTTACATGCTCCAAGCATCACAGGGTGCCAACAAATGGGCTGTTATACCTTTATAACAGTCTGCACCTTCCCAATCTGTTGTGCCTAACTCAACCATGCCTAACAGTACAACTTGTCAAAGACCACCTCTTCTGCTGGTGTCTTTCCTAATCCTTTTCCGCTTAGATCCATTCCCCCAACCCTTAACCATTCAGGAGATATTCCTCTAGGTCATTACCCTTTTGGTCAGATATTGTTCTTGTTTCCATCTCCCGGAGTTTATTCTACACCTATCATGGCTACATTAAGTCTACCTAATATCACCTTAGGGATCCCAGTCTAGTACATTGACCCCCCTGCAAACACTCCACCTCATAAGTTGAAACCTTACACCGCTTTAACCTTGGTCCAACCGGTTGTTCCTACCCTTGCCTTTGCTTCAGTTCCACATCAACCTCAATAGGATCCTAATCCTATTGTGAAAGAATCTGGCGAGGGGGGAAAAATCCTGAAAGAAGGGATCCCAAGACAAGGCTCCCCCAACAACTCCAGCTTCCCCTAAGCCTCCAAAGTGTCTTCCTCCTTGCGCTTTGTGTGATGTTATCAGTTATGCCACCAATAACTATCCTAAACTCCCTCACATTAAAGAGGTTGTCATTGATACCTTTCTAGATCCTAACATCCCTGAGGTCCATGTAACCTGCCTGAATTAGCTAAGAGAATCTAATCGTTACGCACAAACCACCCTTATGCTTTGCGCGATAACTACGACGATTATTCCCATCAATGTCCCCATCTTGAATATTTTTGCGACACACTTCAAGTACATCATGAAATAGAGGCCACTCATAATGAGTCCACTTCTCCTTTACCTGCGTAGCGTGGTCCCACCCCTACTCTAGAATAGGAGGTCTCCCAACCATCCATCGTGATCCCTCCCCCCAATGTCGAGATGACGCACAATTCTGCTCCCATCCTCTACCTATCATCATTCATGAGATATCTCCCTGAGAACTCCTTATATATCTCCTCTCATCATTCTATTGAACCTCCTTCAATGAACACATTAGTCTCAACATCAGTAGATTTCCACTCTACTAGTCATATGTCTCCCAGTCGTGATGATGCATATGTGAACCTCGTTTCTCATGAAGATGCTTCAGGTAGCTCTTCCTCATCATGTGGTATTTCTTCCTCCAATCCACCCATCTTCCACTCTGATGAAGACATCATGGAAGCCATGACCACTCCCGATTACCCTTGGGATGATATGCACCATTATGCGTACTTCCTTCCGCAGAAAACCCATGACCAATATGTTGTGTAGTCCAAATACTTCATTCATGGTGACATCCATTGGTTCAACAACCCCTTACTTTGAACCCTTGAATTCGAACCACATCCACCTTGTGGCCATTAAATTTCCACCCAATGTTTAGGTAAGGGGGCATCCATTTTTGAGAGACCAGGAGAAATAATTCTCCCCAACCCTCCTGGTGCATCTGGTAGTGTCGTCTCTAGTACCATTATTCTTCCCCATTTAGAAGAACCTCTAGAGTCTCATATCACTTCAGTTCACTCTTGGGATGATCTACTTACTCATCCCTCCATCTTACGTCAACAACCCTGTCCCTTAGACATTGTTGTTGTTCAACCACCATGTTTTCTAGGTGAGAAGCAGTTCGTTATATCCAAAGCAACCCTTTGGTATAGTAACACCATGTATACGAACCTAGAAATTCAGTCCATTTGATTAATATATGTAGTACCAAACAAGATTTCTAATCCACCATTTCCTTTCTCTAACTGTATTTATCCACTCTTCCCATAAGAATACAACCATAAACAAATGGCGAATCACATCATCAAAATGTGTTTGGAGTCCACTACTCTAAATACATCTGGTATGCCCATAACATGCTAGGGGGCACATATGCCCCTACATTTCCTCATGATACTTTGGAGGATCTTGTTCCAGCTAGGCTGAGATGTTTGAATACCTTATTCGAACACTTGGAACACAATGGAACTCCAAAAACTCCTTCTTCTAGGGGGCATCATTCCCACCTTTGCATACTGGATCAATGCCCTCCATCACATATGCTGGGGGGAAATATCCCATGCTTGGGGGAACGATGGTTCCCCTTTAGCCACTTTCTCAATTGATTAACATAAGTCTCGACCTAGATCCCAATTATCTACGTGTGGTATATTATCCTCCAATTCCTTGGATAGTTTATCATACCGGCCTCTCCGACGAGCCATATACACACCACATATTGTAGATGCTTGATACCATATCTTCAAAAATTATAATCTATGTGATGTATTAGTTGCCACCCATTCCCCATGCTTGACTTGGTGGGTGAGGATGATCCTAGAACTTCTCTATTAGTTCATTCATATTTTCCTCTTACCTTAATCCTTCACCAGGAACCATCTTTCCAAGAAGCATCAAGGCCATTTTAGACGAGTAAGGCCACCTACCTGAAAGTCGCAGATCTTGATTCTGATGGTCAGTTTTTCTGATACGATCTCCACAAGATTTAGGGCCTTATCCTCCTCTACAAATTCTCCACAGCCCACTATGCAAAAGAATTGGATTTGGAGGCAAAAATCTCTTTTATAGGAAAAACCCTAGTTTTTTCTATCACCCATTATGACCAAACAATAGCTCTGTTTGATGAACCGTAAGCACCGTTGGAAATATCTCACCAAGTTCTATAATGGGTCTCCATTTGTTTTTGGTAATTTGAAAATTCACCCAAAAGCCATTTTTCCCATGAGGTCTCACTTTTCCACCTCTTAAAAATAAATCTCTTCATCTGATCCATTCATACTCTGGTACCACTTTACCTTTGCATTGGTTGACTCATGTGTCAATTTTCTTCATGAGTAACCATCAGTTACTCATGTTTTCATGGTCCCCACCGGGCCTCCCCCATGTGGCAATATCATCGAGTCACCCTTGTACTTATGGAATCTGTTCTGAATCCCCATTGGATCCCGTTATCATGATTCATTCATTGTCATGCCACATTTTTTCCATTTATGGCCTCCAATCCTTCTGCTCCATATTTATCGAACCCCTGTTTGAGTCATCAACCATCCCCTCTGGAATTGAGTTAGTTGCTGCCAAGTCAACCACTTTTTTATGCTCTGGCAAGGGAAGTTGTCAGTACACCATCCATCATGTTTACTTCCATCATCATCCCTGGTGTCAGTCCATTAATCACTCTTCTATGTTCCCTTATGCCTTTGTTGAGGATTCCTCATTTCCTCAACGATGGCGGGCTCTCTTCTGTCGACCTCAACACATTTATTCCAGAAGATTAGTATAGAGAGCAATGTACCTTGGTCCCAGCTCCCATCTTTGTTCGATACCTAAGATCAAGCAAAGGGACTCATTATTTCCCTTTGACTTGGTTGTTTCTCACGTGCTCAACATCATATCCTTATCGCATGATTGAGATTCGTACGCTTGATGGTTTGGTGATCCATATGATTATCCCAGTATTTCTCGGGTGTGTGTGAGATGTTTCAGACCTCATGAGGGGGTGGCCCTTTAGGTTGTCATCTGCATGCTTGGATGACCATAGATGTTGATCCAACCTTCGATGCAGTTCCACATATTTGATGGGTTGGAACCCGCTGCTTGTAGCATCCACAACATGCATGTCTCCTTCAAATGATCCATTTAGATCTTCAAAGCCCTTCCCTCTTCAGCAGGGCTTCTTCAGTTGTGGTCCCCCCTCCCCATTTTAGTTTGAGGGGCATTATATCTCATGTACTCAGATGTTATTGTATTCAGTCCTGGCCTATGTTTTTTCAGAAGCATTATGTATATGGGATCCATTGTATTATTTTCCAACCCATTGATGCCAATGTATCATGTATCATCTAATTTATAGCTCAGTCCTGTTAGCGCTTGAAATTTCACCTCAGGCTGAGAAAGGTAAACCTCAAGGCAACATCAAACCACTTAGCCTCGTAGCTAGCCCTACGGGGCAGGAGAGGGCTCTCTCCGGTCTATCTCGGTCAAAATATTCAATGGGCGAGATAACCAATAGGGTAACACTGATATTAGGCTAGTAAACTGATCAAAGAGTTTGATTTGGGGTTTTTTGGGTTTTTTGGTGGCAAATTGAGGAGAGGGCAATTTTGGGTGCAAGGATTGGACACAGTTTCTGCAGGGGGTTCCTTGGGGCGAGGTAGGAGACAGTGTTGATGCCTTTGATTTGAGGTGGATGGTCAGGAATGAAAGGTGAAAAGCTAAAGAGAGCAAACAATAACTTTGAATTCTCTTTAGACAGTAGAAAACATTGAAATTAAACAAACTTAAAAGCAGAGCATGGCGAGCATGAATTCTTACTTTAACACTTCATTTGTTTAATGTGCAGAAGTAAAAGAAAGGAAATGAGTCACATAACAAGCTTACAAGTACATTGAGAAACACACCATCAACACATGAGTCCACAAGAATCCCAAAGAGGACTGCAAAACCCTGGTCTTCCTTAGCCAAAAATTGCAGAGATACAGTGAATAATACAATGATAGCTTCTCCCTCAAGAGTCCAACCATGAAAATGAGCAAGAAATTACATAATATAGATGATCTAACCTCTTTCCCTGCCTCCATGGGTCGAGCTCACTATCCTAGGAGCTGTTTCAACCACTTCTAAACTAAGCACTACAAACTAGGCAGTCAAAACAACTTGCCTCTATAAGCTAGGAAACCAATTCATTCATTTAATATTTACCCTTTTCATGAATGAATCTTCTAGAAGTGTTACATAAGAGTAAAAGTGTCTTAAAAGTACAATAATTACATCAAAGAGAATCATAATTCACCCCAAAAAGTCAAACTGGGTCAAACTGCGTTTTTCTGAGCTGTACAGTGCATTTTGGAGAAAACTGCCTGACGGGTCGCGCGCCCCTGCCTGACGGGTCGCGCGCCTTTGGAGCCACTTTTGGGGCACTTCCCGGTGTCCAAATTGAGCAAGAGTAGGCTTGTTGGAAAGGTATATGAGTCTAATTTCTAACAAAACTAGAATTTTTGAATTTGGAGTTCATTTTCCCTGTCAAAAATCAAATCTCCCAAGACTGCTTTCTGCAATTCAAAAAAAGTGGCAGAAAGTCATTTTTGCTAGTTTTTTTACTTTCTGGAGGCCTAAAACTTCACCAAATCTCAAGTCCATCCATGAGCATGTGTAACTTTGCATGAAAAATCTGGAAATTCTGAGTTTTTGTCAAATGGAGTTGCCATGATGAAGGGTCGCGCGGGGGGTGAGACCCGTTAATGGGAAAAACCTGCAAATTGCCTGAAAACGCCAAAATTCACCCAAAATGTTCAAAATTTCTTGGGATTTGTGATGTGGATAGGCTATTTAGTGCCATGCTCAGTAAAAGAGGCTTTGGCCAAAATTTGGAGTGGATCGGGCCTTTTCCGTCGTTTTAGTGCCTTGGCCAACCTCCTTGGATCCGGCGATTGTAATTTTGCCATTTCTCTAAAACCATGACACCTGTACAAAAAGTGAAGGAGGTTTTTCTTCTTTGGCATGTTGTGGACAAAAACCTCTCTCCGTTTTGCAAAATTCATCTTTGATTGCTCTGAAACATCATTTGAGTGAAACTTGCCCCGATGTGTGAAACAAGGAATTTTGTCGAAATGAAGCGAAATGAAGGGGATAAGGGGCTTCTAAATTCTTGGGGAAATTTTTGGGAGTGGGGAGGGATGTTAGGAAGCAGGGGAAAGTGGAATCTCAGAGATTGAGCGAGGGGAAGGGGTCCAAAAGGGCAAAACACAGGCCAAACCTAGAAAATTGCCAGGTTGTAGCTGGAAACTAGGGTTTATGCAAAAATGAGGAATTTGGGGGATCTCAGTGATGGGAAGCATTTGGTAAGGTACTTTAAGGATAGGGGAAGGTGTATGAACATCAGGATATGAGTTTTGCCGATGATTTGGCCGCCCAAGAGAAATTGCCTTCAAAACCCTAGGAGAGGGAAATGACCTTGCCTAGGCGCAACTGAAGCATGAATAAGCTGTAGAATGACCCTATGGAACTTGACATGATGATGACAACCCTATGAATGATGATAGACTCAGCTAAATGGTGACATGAATTGGAATTTTGACAACTTTAAGCCCAAAAGCACAATGGAGACTTTTACTTGCAAATGAAGACCTTTAAAAATACAATCATGATCTTCTTGAACTGTAGCAAGCAATAATTTTTCATGATGGAGGGCCTACCTTGCAAAATTTGGCAATTTGTGGCTCCTTGGTGAATTTTCAGGCGGTTTTACAAAGAGGGCGCTGACGGGTCGCGCGCCTCTGATGGGTCGCGCCCGTTATAATTTTGCACTGGTGGAGGGTGCCTGACGGGTCGCGCGCCTCTGACGGGTCGCGCGCCTGGTCTGACGGGTCGCGCGCCTGTCAAGCTCACAAATTTCACTCAAACTGTCTTGCAATCAGTTGCTCTATCACTTGGATGCATAATGAGGCTTGATAGAGGGAGATTAGGGCTTTTATAGCCTTGTTTGAATTAATTTCATGTCACAACCCACATGGTTTCCTTTTATCCTGAAATTGACTGATTTGATGCTTTTCTTTGATGCTTTTTGCAGGGATATCATCTGAGGGATCTTGGCAAGGGAGCCAGGGTTACATGCTGTCCTTGGAAGCTTTTTGAAATTTCATCACTTTTTACAAAAATTTGAAAATTGACCTTGGCTTTAAAAACAGGGTTTTTAAATCCAAGGTGAAAATTAACTGTACAAGATAGAAATTTGCGAAGAAACACCTTTAAAATCATCCCTCTGGCTTTCTGAGCACTTATTGACCTTCAGAGACATGACCTTGTAAACAAACTTGACCAAAACCCTAGACCTAGGAATTTGACCTCAAGACAAGACAAGACAAGCTTGAAAGAGATTAAGGACTAAAATGACTTTGATCCAGCAATGCCAAGAGGGGGACAAAGACACCAACTCCTCCATCAGGGTTATGGCATACCTAATGGGAATGCAAAAATTGACACTGATGAGACACCTACTTATGCAAATGCAAAGAGCTTTGATCGCTGATGGAGGGCTACAAGACCGACTCTAACATTGGCTCCAATGGGGATGGTAGCTCCTTGGAGGTACCAAGAACCTCAGACCTCTGGGAGAGCAGACCAGTGCCTTTCAATCTATTGGGCAATGGAGTCAAAAACTCAAGTTGAAATGCATGACTGAAAACTGATGACTTGACAACACAAATTGACTCTCACTCAACTAAAAACTGACTCAATACTTAAACACAACCGACAAACTGAAAATGATGCTCAAAGTGGAGCTTATTCATCAAAACCTACCCTAACAGTTACATTCATCACTTGATCAAGTGAAATGAAACAACCAATGCAACCAAGTAAGTATCCCGTCTGTTGGTTGAATTCTCCACAAGTTCTCGCTTATGAATAACAAGAGAGAACTGCTGAAAGGCAACTCCCATGACAACTTGGAAACAGATCCGTTGAATGATATGGATTCACTATCCACCTCCAAAAACACTGCATAAGGATCATGAAATTCAAGCACACTGGAACTGAGCTCATCCAATGGATTACTTCTCTTTACTTCATACCATGAATGCAAACTTTGATCTGAGCCTTGTGACGAGACCTCTGCTGAAAATAAGAAAGAAACTGGCTGCCGGATCAAATTCATATCAGCACATGTTTCAAGCTCACATGTAGTCAATGGAGAAAGACTTTGACTGCAAACCTCATCCAAAACATCAGCTATTGGATCATGAAAGAATTGAAAAGACTGCTGCAATGTATCCATTGAAAATGTATGACATCCTTCTAGCTGTTCATCTTTTTCTTGAGAAATTTTACAAAGATTCTGCCTTATAAACTGAAATGCTTCGAAACAAAAGGGTATAGAATCTTCCTGCATCATCAAATCATGTATTTTGTCTGCCACAACTTCATCTATAATTTGCCCTTCAAGTTCATTTGGTGGCTGCAAATCTGATGCTACAGGCCACTCAAGAATTTTGTTATCTATCTCATCCTCAACATTAACACTGAAAAATTGCCGATTTGTTATAGGCTGTTCATTTGAAGATTTACCATGCAATCTATCCTTCAAAAACTGAAATGATTCAAAACAGAATGGTACGAAGTCACCTTGAATCATTAAATTATGTGTGTGCACTTCCAAGTCTTCATCTGCAACTTGAAAATCAATGGCTTCCGGGGGTTGCAACTCTAAATATGAGAAGTCTTGAACAAAATTTCCTTTGCTCTCAAGATGATTCAAATCAAGATTTGTTGACATTTGATTTCTGATTGCATGGTAGTTATCTCTGATGAACTGAAACGAATCAAAACAAAAAGGCAAAGATCCTTCACTTACTTCAAACTTTGATGCACTTTCCTCATCAATGTCATAGCTGATATGTGATGGCTGAACATTGTTTTCAAACTGCTGAAAATGAACTTCTTCCTCCCACAAACTAGCTGCTGATTTGTCTGTAAGATTAGCTTCTTTTTGGAGAACATAATCATCGTCATACTCATCAAAATGAGGCAAATCATCACTATAAAACACATCATCAAGCATGCAAGTCATATCAACAGATATCTCTTCTCCAAGATGATTAATAAGACAATCATTATCAGATCTATGAAAACTACGATAGGAAACAAAATATTTTGGATCAGCAACTTGTTCTTTTTCAATCAACGAGCCATAAGTTTGAACATCATAATCATTCCTTGTGTTGATCTTGTCCATCATCTTTTCTGCTGCACTTACCAAAATGTCAAGCTTCACCTCTAGAGATGTTGATTCTTCCGGATCTATGTTTTTCATCTTTTCTTCTTTCAACCTTGCCTGTCGGATTAGTAGATGCGCCTCTACATTTACTGCACTGTTTTGCATCTCATGAAGCGTTGCAATATCCCTTTCTCTCAGCTAAAACTCCATCTCCGGATCAAAGGCACCCGGATAGTGCAAGAGAGCAGATCTAGGAGAAGGTCTTATATCAACTGGCATCGAATAATAAACTTGGTTAAATCTGGCTAAAAACTTTTGTACTGTCTCCCCTGGTAGTCTTTTCAGCTGGTTATACTCTTCTACAATCAAGAAAAGGTTCTGCCCGATCATCCACCTGTCGAGAAAAACTTTGACAAACTGCTGGAAATCTGAAATGCTTGCATCAGGCAGGGCTTTGAACCAACTCTTCACTTTGGCTTGCAAAGAAAGAGCAAAAAGCCTAATACTAACATCTTCATCATCAACTTCAAAAAGATCTAGAAAATTCTCAAAATTCTGCACATGTTGCTCAGCGTTGACATTCTTTCTTTCTCCATCAAACCTCGGCAAGTATAGATCATAGTTTTTGGGGAAAGCATGGAGAACAGAAGGTAAAACAAGAGGTTTATACCGATCTGGAATTTTACAAGGTGTAGGGGTATGTACAGCAGGTATAGAATCGGTCTTGGTCTTTTGAGGCTCATCAATTTGAAGATGGTCATCACAAAATTTGGAAAAAGGATCCTGATCAAGCTCAAAGGCATGCAAATCTTTGGTATTCACAATCTTCAAAGGGAAAGAATCAACTGCAAGCCTGGGATCTTTTCTCAAGCATAGTATACTTTGCAACGCAGTCTTGACATTCTTGGGAAAAGAGAAGAAATAATTTATGACAAAGAACAAAATGTCTTGGATGAAATTCCAACTTGAATACCTGGTCTGTCCATGTTGTCCTTTCATGTTTTTGCTGGTCGGGATCATCCTCCAGTGGAGTCTTTGGATCTGATCTCGAAAATGATTTAGAGTCGCCAAGTGAATGATTTCAGCCTTTCAAGTGTCTGATCGTTGTCCACTATCAACAATCAGATCTGAACTTGATACATGTACTGGGGTAAAATGCAAATGAAGTGGTGTATTCACAAGCTCACGGAGATTGACTGAAGCAGCGTTTATCTACTTCCGCTAATGCAAAGCAAAAACGTTTCGAAGGCTACCTGGCATAACTTCAGGCTCCGTCTAAGACTTATGAAACAAACACATCAATCCACAAACAAGTTTGTTCTCCCCAGTATGGTCGCCAGTATGTTAGCGCTTGAAATTTCACCTCAGGCTGAGAAAGGTAAACCTCAAGGCAACATCAAACCACTTAGCCTCGTAGCTAGCCCTACGGGGCAGGAGAGGGCTCTCTCCGGTCTATCTTGGTCAAAATCTTCAATAGGCGAGATAACCAATAGGGTAACACTGATATTAGGCTAGTAAACTGATCAAATAGTTTGATTTGGGGTTTTTTGGTGGCAAATTGAGGAGAGGGCAATTTTGGGTGCGGGGATTGGACACAGTTTCTGCAGGGGGTTCCTTGGGGCGAGGTAGGAGACAGTGTTGATGCCTTTGATTTGAGGTGGATGGTCAGGAATGAAAGGTGAAAAGCTAAAGAGAGCAAACAATAACTTTGAATTCTCTTTAGACAGTAGAAAACATTGAAATTAAACAAACTTAAAAGCAGAGCATGGCGAGCATGAATTCTTACTTTAACACTTCATTTGTTTAATGTGCAGAAGTAAAAGAAAGGAAATGAGTCACATAACAAGCTTACAAGTACATTGAGAAACACACCATCAACACATGAGTCCACAAGAATCCCAAAGAGGACTGCAAAACCCTGGTCTTCCTTAGCCAAAAATTGCAGAGATACAATGAATAATACAATGATAGCTTCTCCCTCAAGAGTCCAACCATGAAAATGAGCAAGAAAGTACATAATATAGATGATCTAACCTCTTTCCCTGCCTCCATGGGTCGAACTCACTATCCTAGGAGCTGTTTCAACCACTTCTAAACTAAGCACTACAAACTAGGCAGTCAAAACAACTTGCCTCTATAAGCTAGGAAACCAATTCATTCATTTAATATTTACCCTTTTCATGAATGAATCTTCTAGAAGTGTTACATAAGAGTAAAAGTGTCTTAAAAGTACAATAATTACATCAAAGAGAATCATAATTCACCCCAAAAAGTCAAACTGGGTCAAACTGCGTTTTTCTGAGCTGTACAGTGCATTTTGGAGAAAACTGTCTGACGGGTCGCGCGCCCTTGCCTGACGGGTCGCGCGCCTTTGGAGCCACTTTTGGGGCATTTCCCGATGTCCAAATTGAGCAAGAGTAGGCTTGTTGGAAAGGTATATGAGTCTACTTTCCAACCCAACTAGAATGTTTGAATTTGGAGTTCATTTGCCCTGTCAAAAATCAAATCTCCCAAGACTGCTTTCTGCAATTCAAAAAAAGTGGCAGAAAGTCATTTTTTGCTAGTTTTTTTACTTTCTGGAGGCCTAAAACTTCACCAAAGCTCAATTCCATCCATGAGAATGTGTAACTTTGCATGAAAAATCTGGAAATGCTCAGTTTTTGTCAAATGGAGTTGCCATGATGAAGGGTCGCGCGGGGGGTGAGACCCGTTAATGGGAAAAACCTGCAAATTGCCTGAAAACGCCAAAATTCACCCAAAATGTTCAAAATTTCTTGGGATTTGTGCTGTGGCTAGGCTATTAAGTTCCATGCTCAGTCAAAGAGGCTTTGGCCAAAATTTGGAGTGGATCAGGTCTTTTCCGTCGTTTTAGTGCCTTGGCCAACCTCCTTGGATCCGGCGATTGTAATTTTGACATTTTTCTAAAACCATGACACCTGTACAAAACGTGAAGGAGGTTTTTCTTCTTTGGCATGTTTTGGACAAAAACCTCTCTCAGTATTGCAAAATTCATCTTTGATTGCTCTGAAACATCATTTGAGTGAAACTTGCCCTGATGTGTGAAACAAGGAATTTTGTCGAAATGAAGCGAAATGAAGGGGATAAGGGGCTTCTAAATTCTTGGGGAAATTTTTGGGAGTGGGGAGGGATGTTAGGAAGTAGGGGAAAGTGGAATCTCAGATATTGAGCGAGGGGAAGGGGTCCAAAAGGGCAAAACACAGGCCAAACCTAGAAAATTGCCAGGTTGTAGCTGGAAACTAGGGTTTATGCAAAAATGAGGAATTTGGGGGATCTCAGTGATGGGAAGCATTTGGTAAGGTACTTTAAGGATAGGGGAAGGTGTATGAACATCAGGATATGAGTTTTGCCGATGATTTGGCCGCCCAAGAGAAATTGCCTTCAAAACCCTAGGAGAGGGAAATGACCTTGCCTAGGCGCAACTGAAGCATGAATAAGCTGTAGAATGACCCTATGGAACTTGACATGATGATGACAACCCTCTGAATGATGATAGACTCAGCTAAATGGTGACATGAATTGGAATTTTGACAACTTTAAGCCCAAAAGCACAATGGAGACTTTTACTTGCAAATGAAGACCTTTAAAAATACAATCATGATCTTCTTGAACTGTAGCAAGCAATAATTTTTCATGATGGAGGGCCTACCTTGCAAAATTTGGCAATTTGTGGCTCCTTGGTGAATTTTCAGGCGGTTTTACAAAGAGGGCGCTGACGGGTCGCGCGCCTCTGACGGGTCGCGCGCCTGGTCTGACAGGTCGCGCGCTTGTCAAGCTCACAAATTTCACTCAAACTATCTTGCAATCAGTTGCTCTATCACTTGGATGCATAATGAGGCTTGATAGAGGGAGATTAGGGCTTTTATAGCCTTGTTTGAATTAATTTCATGTCACAACCCACATGGTTTCCTTTTATCCTGAAATTGACTGATTTGATGCTTTTCTTTGATGCTTTTTGCAGGGATATCATCTAAGGGATCTTGGCAAGGGAGCCAGTGTTCATGTTGTCCTTGGAAGCTTTTTGAAATTTCATCACTTTTTACAAAAATTTGAAAATTGACCTTGGCTTTAAAAACAGGGTTTTTAAATCCAAGGTGAAAATTAACTGTACAAGATAGAAATTTGCGAAGAAACACCTTTAAAATCATCCCTCTGGCTTGCTGAGCACTTATTGACCTTCAGAGACATGACCTTGTAAACAAACTTGACCAAAACCCTAGACCTAGGAATTTGACCTCAAGACAAGACAAGACAAGCCTGAAAGAGATTAAGGACTGAAATGACTTTGATCCAGCAATGCCAAGAGGGGGACAAAGACACCAGCTCCTCCATCAGGGTTATGGCATACCTAATGGGAATGAAAAAATTGACACTGATGAGACACCTACTTATGCAAATGCAAAGAGCTTTGATCGCTGATGGAGGGCTACAAGACCGACTCTAACAATTCCCACATTGTTGGGCTCACCATTATTCTTTGTACTCGGTTATCTCGGCAGGTATGGTTATGCCTACCCCGCCTCATTTGAGATCATGTATTACCACATAAAATGGGACTTCTATCAGTATTTTAGGTCTCGCCCCCTCCATTATTTGTCCATCCTTGACTTGCTTCAGATCTCTCTCTCTCTCTCTCTGACTCCCCTTTTGGCGTCTCATGGAAGTGTAATTTACAACGTATTTCAGTCATATGATTTTCTCCTAACACTCATACATGTGGGGGCAATCTGTTATCACCAAAAAATGATCACCTAGCCATTTCTAACTAGGTGGATCGAAATACACCATGTAGATTTAATTTTACCATAGTAAAATCACTTTCATTGTGGAAAATAATTTAGTAAACCACTTTTATTAAATTATTTTCTGATTTAAATAGAAAAAGCCCCATGAGAATAATTAGAAAAGTAATTATTTATTTAATTTTCTCTAGGAATGATTATTAAATCATTATTTAATAACGATTCCTTGTCACATTTGACTAAATCCCTTAGGAATATTTAAATAAATAATTATTTATTTGAATTTCCTTATTTTTGTTATTAGAATAATTATTAAATCACTATTTAATAATTATTTTGATTTCACACCTTTCTTGTTGTTGGAGAAAATGTAACTAGGATCGGTCTTCATAAATGTAATTTTGATATTTGTACTTATTGAAGAAAAGAAAATTTGTTTTTATATTATTTGTCAATGAGTTTCTTGCTCATTGAAAATAGGACAAGCACATTTTGAAGTGCTTCTAGAGAGTCAAAGTCAAAATGTAATTATGAAAAGACCCTTTGAGGGCATGTTACATCATGTAAGTCATCATACAAGGTCATGGGAACACCTCCAAGCATGGTCAAATCCTCTCCTAGCATCAACGAAGTCTCCAAGAAACAAAACAATGGGTAAAAGTTTAATTATAATGCAAACTATAAGTCAGCCTAAAGGTAGCCAATAATGTTGGGTTAATTGGAGGGACATACCTCTATTTATAGAGGTTTTCCACTCCTCAAAAGGACATCAATCTATCTCTAAAATCCGCATACACTAGAAGGGTAAAAAGGACGAAGATAAGGGAAGAAAAAGGTAACAAGGACAACGAAGAAAGCAAGAATGACAATGAAGGTGTAGACTATTTTCTAGGGCAGAAAAATAGACACACATACGAAGGAATAAAGACAGTCTGCGGCTAGATGAACAGTGAAATTACGGTGACATATTCTTCATGGTTAAGGCTAGTAAATAGGTCTACAAGGCCTCTCTCTCCAGTGAATAAAGAAGGAAAAGACATCGAGGTCAAGAGGATTGTTCCTAGGGTTTTTGTACACACATGCAGAGTTTTCAGAAGTCTACTTATGCAGAGTTGACCACAGTTGAGGGCAGCACACTTAAAGGTCTCATTTCGATGTGCATCTAGGTCTACAAGGTATCCAAATCAAGGGAAGAAGGCACTCTCTATAACAAACCAAAGAATCCCTAATGTCCTAGGGTTTCCTAACCTAGACAAGCAGCTAAAGAAGGAAGAAGTAAGAAGTTAAGTGCTAGAAGAGGTGCCGAAAGTGACGGTGCAGGAAGAGGAATGATTTGACCTATGCTTGGAGGAGATCCTAGTCAAGGGTCTAGGGTTTGGCAGTTATTCAAATAATAAGCTTCAATAAGAGAATTTTACAAAGGGTTTTCCTCTTAAGAGTGGACAGGGTTTGTCCTGGGCAGAGAGCCAAATTTTGTGTTCTTGTTATTTTGTTTTGGTAGCAGTTTGATGAAGCACACACATATGCACTAATATGAATAAGAAGAAGTATAAGCTATCTATAAAAAGTAAAAATACCACACAATTTTTTATCAATAAATGGAGAATCATTACAACACTACTTTGCCCTAGATTCTCTAACATGGTATCAGAGGCAAGGTGACACATCAAGGAAAGGGAAACTCAAGAACACTCATCAAGGAGAAACATTTACAAAGTTAAAGCTTCAAGCCTAGAAGACTCAATCACTTCAAGGACAAGAAGGGTCTACAATCCATCATTCACCAAGGAGTTCTACAAACCTAGAAGAAGAGCCATACATAAAGGCACCTACAAAGAAGAGCAGATTGGAGCAGGACCTACATCAAGCTACAATTATTCAAGAAAAGCTCATCACCAATCAAGTCCACTTGGAGAAGGCAACTTGAAGAACATCAAGATCCAAGGAAGACAAGCCATAAAAGTTTCAAGGAGGAAGCAAATCCATTACATCTCAAAATATATCAAGTACATGTCCCCTTCTGAATATATTTCAATGTCTTTTTGCAAGGAAAGTAATAAATTGGTAGGTACCAATAACTTTCTTGCATGGAAGAAGAGGACTGATGTACTACTCAAGGAGAATGAACTCCTAGAGCATGTCAAAGGGAATATCACTATCCCTGCTAAGGAATAGACTAAGGCCTTAGCCAAGTACAATAAGGATGGGACAAGAGCTCAAAGGATTCTGATAGAATCAATCAAAGACTCTCTCATTCCCTAGGTCTCTAAGTTTGAGGCATCAAAAGAAATTTATGATAAGCTAGTAGAGCTATTGTCGGTATCCACAACTAGAGAAGTAATATCTCTGAGGAATGAATTGTACAAGATGAAGATAAAAAAGGAAGGAATGTCTCCCTACTTCATGAAAATCTCTGAAATAAGAGATCAACTTCAATAGCTTGGGGAAGTCATGTCTAACAGAGGGATGACAATTGTAGTACTCAATACTCTACCTGAGGAGTGGGGAAACTTCACATCTAGCATATATGCCAAGAAGGAAGCAACCAATCTTAGTGAAATGTGGTTTCTATGCAGAACAAAGGAAACTGGAATTAAGGCAAAAGAAGATGTGGGATCAAAGGAGCAAGAATTTCCTACCATGGCCAAAAGAAAGGGTAAATTTGGCAAGTTTGGTCCATGAAGAACAAACAACAAAGACATGTCCAAGATCCAATGTTTTGGATGCAAAGAATATGGACACTACAAAAGGAATTTCCCTAAGATTAAGAAGGACAACAACAACAAAAGGAAGAGGGAAGAAGCTCACTTGACTCAATAGGTGAAAGAAGAAGGAAATCAGAAAAAGAAGGAAGATCCTCCAGATCTCTACTATGACTGGGTCAAAACTCTTTACTTCTAGACTTCTTTCAAAGTTTTGAGTAGAATAGGAGCATGTAGTAATAAATTAAATTGCATGGCTAGAATCATCTTCTAGAATCTAGCAGCATGATGTACACAGAGTTTTAGACACTCATGTAGATGTAGCATTTATGATAAGAACAAAAATGCATAAATAGAAATATCTTCAAGAATATAGGAGCATGGTAGATATAGCTCAAGGTATTCATATACAAGAAACATACCTAGTATAGGACCTCATTCATGATGAAATAAAAAATAATCATGATAAGAATCTTAGAAGACCTACATCATCAAAATAAAGGAAACATTTGCAAGACAAGGATCTTTAAGATCCTATGAGGGAATCTTCACAAGAAGGTTCATGGACCAAAGCACATGTCTCATTGGGAATCCCATTCACAGGTTTCAAGAAAAAGGATGATATGGAGGCAGGCTAAGATGAAGCAAAGGGCCACACCAAAGGATGATCAAGGAGGATCAAGATGAGGTAAGTATCAAAGTTTAAGTCATCTTTTCAGTTGTACATTATTTAGTCATTGGTATAGTTCTATAAAATGATCAAGCATGAAAGAATCTCTTTCCCCAAGAACATGCTCAAAGGCATGTACCACAATACAATGAAGGCCAACAAAATAACATGCTGACGTGAGGAGCATAAGATTGTTGACTAAGAAGCAAGAAGAAATGATGACAAGTCCAAAAAGAAATCAATGAAGGAATGCTTCCACAATAAGCATTAGATGGTTGACCGATCTAGCTGAGAAGAAGAAAATGAAGAAAGAGATCAAGCATGTGAAGAACACCATGATCACTATTAATAACTATATGACAAAATTCATTGAAAAGATATCTCCCGAAAGAAGGCAGGACAACTCTGATAAAGGAAGAAAGGACCCTTGACACCTATGAAGGCCTTGGAAATATAAAAGGTGCAGATAATTGATTCTATTCTATGAATATGTTGTGATGAAGAAGCCATCCAACAAAAGGAAAAGCAATGTTGAAATACCAGGATGAATTCATGATGGGCTACTAGAAAGTACGATGGAGCATCCATTAGGAGATAATTTCGAAGCATGGACAAGATGACAAAGGAGTAGCCAAGATGACAAGAAGAACTTGATAGTCACTTTCCACGAAGCAATGACATAAAAAACCAAGAAGGAAAGTGATCAATGGATGGTGCCTACCGAGAAGAAGTTCGATTGAAGACTTCATGACATCAAGAAAGGAAGAATATCAAGTAGTTGAAGGACTGATGGAGAAGACGCTATTGATGAAGGAAAGGGTCCCCAATTAAGAGGGAACTCTGATAGGTCCCTAATCAAGAGGGAATTTTTGGATCACACCTGATTACAAAGGAGTGACAATTGTGTTTTCCATTTCATGGGTCATGCACTAGACCAGGACTAACAACCGTAAGTCTAGATGAAGGCCATGAATGGAAATGTAAACACAAGATAGACACAACATTATTATCTTCACTTGGGAAGAAAGAATGGGAGGATTAGGTAATCATCTGGCATTCGATACTCTTTGAGGATGTGTAGGGCTTCCAATACAAGAGTAGGCAAGAGGACCGATATTATTTGAGGGATGGGAACCCAAGATAACAATAGTCCTAGAAGGTCACACTCGGTGAACACTCGGGTGGGTATGTACCTTGAGATACAATGATGAAGGTGTCTATAAATCATTGGTCTCACCAGAATTGTAGCTCATGGTCTCGTAAAGAGATGGAGTTGCTAGTCAAGGCCTTGCACTATGACAATGTTGAGGAATATAATGCTATAAAAGATGGATTGCTAATCTGGTTTCTCTTATGTGAATTCTTCAAGATTGAAAATTGCCAAACACCTTGTAATATTGTATGAATACCTCCCTAGTTAAGAGGGAGTGTTGGAGAAAATGTAACTAGGATTGGTCTTCATAAATGTAATTTTGATATTTTTACATTCAAGAAAATAAAATTTGTTTTTATATTATTTGTCAATGAGTTTCTTGCTCATTGAAAATAGGACAAGCAAATTTTGAAGTGCTTCTAGAGAGTCAAAGTCAAAATGTAATTATGATAAGACCCTTTGAGGGCATGTTACATCATGTAAGTCATCATACAAGTTCATGGGAACACCTCCAAGCATGGTCAAATCCTCTCCTAGCATTAATGAAGTCTCCAAGCAACAAAACGATGGGTAAAAGTTGAATTATAATGCAAATTGTGAGTCGGCCTAAAGGCAGCCAGTCATGTCATCTTAATTGGAGGGACAAACCTCTATTTATAGAGGTTGTCCACTGCTCAAAATGACATCAATCAATCTCTAAAATCCGCATACACTAGAAGGGTAAAAAGGATGAAGATAAGGGCAGAAAAAGGTAACAAGGACAACGAAGAAAGGAGGAAGGACAATGAAGGTGCAGACTATTTTCTAGGGAAGAAAAATAGTCACACATGTGAAGGAATAAATACATTCTGTAGCCAAATCAACAATGATATTACAATGACATATTCTTCATGGTTTGGGCTAGTATATAGATCTACAAGGCATCTCTCTCCAATGAAGAAAGAAGAAAAATACAACGAGGTCAAGAGGATTATTCCTAGGGTTTCTGTCCACACATGAGAAGTTTTCAAAAGTCTACTTATGCAGATTTGACCACAGTTGAGGGAAGCACACTTGAAGGTCTCATTTGGATGTGCATCTAGGTCTACAAGGTATCCAAATCAGGGGAAGAAGGCACTCTCTATAATGAAACAAATAATCCCTAATGTCCTAGGTTTTCCTAACCTAGACAAGCAGCTGAAGAAGGAAGAAGTAAGAAGCCAAGTGCCAAAAGATGTGCCAAAAGTGATAGTGAAGGAAGAGGAAGGATTTGACCTATGCTTGGAGGAGATCCTAGTCAAGGGTCTAGGGTTTAGCGGTTGTTAAAATAAGAAGCTTCAATAATAGAAATCTTACAAAGGGATTTCCTCTCAAGAGTGGAGAGGGTTTGTCCCTAGCAGAGAGCCAAATTTTGTGTTCTTATTATTTTTTTTTGGTAGCAGTGTGATGAAGCACATGCGTATGCACTAAGAAGAAGAAGAAGAAGTATAACCTAAATTGAAAAAGTAAAAAGACTTCACAAATTGTTATCAAGAAATAAAGAATCATCACAACACTACTTTGCCCTAGATTCTCTAACACTTGTTTCTCGCAAAATAATTAGTAAATCATTTATTTGTTAATTATTTCTAAATAAAGGTATTTAACCATTTTAAATTCCTTTTCCCTCTCCAATAAATATAATAAATTATTCCAAGTAGTTAGATATGAATTTGGATAATGATATTTTATTATTCTCCATTTTCAATATTAACTCCATACTTTGCTATATAAAGGAGGGTTTTTCATTCATTCTTCACCATGATCATTATCATTGTCTACACTATCATCATTTTTCTTAAACTCCCATTTGAGTTCTTCATCTTTATTTGGGTGTTTTTACACATTGAGAGAGGGAATCTATTTCTGAAGCATCAAGGATATCAAAGGACCCGTCCCATGAAGGGGGACGTACAAACCAATATGTAGATCTCCTTCACCAAGTGTTATCAATAAAGATTTATTCATTTAAAATTGTCTTTCCAATTGGGTTATTATTCTAGATACATTATTTTTCTGCTATTTGTTTTGGATATTGTTTTCTTTTACTGCAGATTTTCATTTGTATTGCAAATCTAGAACAACAGCAACCATCAAATTGTTGTTAGGGTCACTTGTCAGCTAGTGACTTAAGTGAGGATTTTTGGTACACCTTCTAGGAATTTCTACACTAACATGAAGTGAATGCGAGTTTGGGGAGGTCTAAGGAGAAAAGGAAAATAAAAAAATTGGTGGTTCTCTTTCTTTGATTTGTGCTCTTGATTGGGAGATTGAAGTCTTCCAAGATTTTCTTTCGCTGGGAGATGTCAGTTGCTAGAAGCTACTTTCCTAGTCGAAGTTGTTGGAAAGGGGTCGAAATTCTGGGAGGCTGACTAGGTGTGGAGGAAAGGTCTTGTCTTGGTATAGGGTGAAGCTTCTCAAAGAATACTATTGAAAGGAAGAATTTATTGATTGGGTTTTCCCCTCGAAGGGTGGTTTTTCCCTAGCATTGTGCCTACATCTGGTGTCTATTATTTTTACGTGTTGCTGCTTTGGTAATTTCTTGATGAATTAAAATAAATAATATATAAATAATCATAATAACAAGAAACATCAGAAGAAATTATCAAGAATAAGAAAAAATTTCTTCCTTTATGATTTTCTAACATGGTATCAGAGCTTTGGTGAAGAAGGAAGAAAAAGGCAGTCTCAAGCACTTGATCAAGGAACCATTCAAAGGGACTATCTCAGGAAAGGAGTCTACTATATTCAAGGAATATGTATAACACAATAAAGGGAGAGAAAAAACTTGAAGGGGTCACTAACTTCAAGTCCTGGAAGAAGAGTATTGACCTAATCCTTGAAAAGAACAAGGTACTGGACTTGGTCAGAAGAAAAGTAAAGAAGCCTACAGAGAATTCAAGTGATGCTGGCAAAGTGAAATACATGGAATTAGAATTGGTGGCCATGAATATGATGGTATAAGGAATAAAGGACAACCTTGTCCCATTCATAGCTAACATCGATCATGCTCATGAAATGCATGAAGCCTTATCGAAGTTATTGACTATTAAGAACATTGGTCAAGTAGAAAGTTTGAAGAATGAGCTAAGGACTACAAAGATGACTAAAGAAGACATTGTGGCAACTTTCTTTATTAAGATAGCTATAATTAGGGATGATCTATTGGCCATTGATGAAATTGTTCCAGACAAAGAACTCATGATCACTACTCTATTAGGATTTCCAACCTCTTGGGGCACATTTTCTGCAGGTCTCAATAGTTGGAAGGTAGCTTCCACCTTTGAAGAATTATGGATTGCCTGCAGTTAGAAAGAATTAAGGATATCAATGGTTTCCAATCTTGAAGGAGTATAAAATTCTTATGTTGCTCAACATAAAGGAAAGAGATCGAAGGGACCAAGGAAGAAAATTGACATGTCCAATATAGAGTGCTATCAATTTCATAAGAAGGGTCACTACAAGGGTTACTGTCCTAACAATCCAAAGAATAAGAAGAGAGATAGAGATCATGCTAAATTTGGTGAGGAAGGAGACTCAAAGAAAATCAAGCCTGAAGATTCCAACATTATAGACTTACACTACTAAGTCCTTTGCTTAGATATTTTGTTTTATATGTTTTAGAATTTATAGGTTTTTAACATATTTTTGGAAAATACATTTTTATTATTTTTATAAGTTTGTAGGTATCCATCAAGCTTTGGATGGAGCCCCCAACAACTCCCAAAGATAATTATCTCATTTACTTTCAGTTTTGGGGTCATGTATTCATTTAGTTTTGATTATATTAAATACTAATCACCATTCTCACTCTATTGTCTTGATTGGGAATAACATCTGCAAAGAGTATGAAGGAGGATCTCTCAAGACAAGGTTGGTCAAGGAACTAAGGAAAAACATTTGCAAGGAGTATGGAGGAGGATCTCTCAAGACAAGGTTGATCAAGGAACCAAGGTATGATTTAAATTCATTAATATTGAAAGGATTATCCATTTGATCATCTAATATTAACATTGTTATGTTTAGCTATATTGAATCATGATGATTCATCTCTTGATAAATATACCCACCCCTCTCATATTATTAACTGTTTATGTAGAACCCTAGATAGGTTCTGGAAAATCCTAACATAAGGGTATGCTTATGTCAATGTCTAAAATAATAAGCTTCTTAGGGATATTGTAAAATTATATTTAAAGTTTTATTAATTATGTCATGTTTGGGATTTTGATATGATCAGGAAAACCTAACTTGTTAGGGTTGAACGATAAGGTCTAAAATCTCGAACCGTTGAAGTTTTGGTAATGTTGGGTTTGTTATGTCTCTACATTGAAACCCTAGCTCATTAGGGTTTGATGCAATGTGTGAGAAATACCATTTTAAAGTCTTAGAAATGATTTCCTTGGTATGTGTGTGTTTGTCTAATTAAACCCTACTCCAATCAATTTTTTATGTCTAACTCTTATTTGATATTTTAGTGAAGTTGGATTTGACTAACACCTGATATGAAATGCATTTGCATGATGATGAAATCTAGGCATATATAGAGATTTCTTTTTCGTTGAAACCCTAGCTTGGTATAGGTAAGATATATTAATGTTATCGGACATGTGATGTGCTTATGTATGGTTATGAATTCCTAGATATGTGTGTTTACCTAGTTATTGATGGTCATAAGTATTAGGATTTAATGGAAGTCCTTGTCTGACATTCTAGGATGATGATATTTGGTAACCTAGGATTTTGCAACTAAATCCTAGTAGTAACATTGTCTAGTATATAAAAATCTGAAATCTATTTAATGATTGTTGAGATTGTGAAAATGAAATTCTAGGGTTTTGGAATTAAACCTTAGTAGAAGTAGAAATCTCTGATGTATGATGAATATATGATAATTTGATATTTGTGTAAGATTGTTGAAATCTGAGTTTTTGGTTGGGATTGATGGTTGATCAGAAATATAGGGTTTGCAAATAATCCTAATGGAAGATGGTCATGTTAGTGACTAAGATGTGATTGGTTTTGATTGATTCCTTTTCATGAAGTCTAGGATTTGTATGAAACTATTGCCTCTCCTAGAGACAACCTTGGATTTCTTACAAGAATAGTGCATGGGTACATCTAAATCGGTGTGTCTTAAATGATTCTCAAGAATTAGGAAACATCACCCGTATTATATACATATATATCAGAGAGTTGGTCCTTTAATCCAAAGATACAAGCCATATGTTTCAGCATTTCTACACACACATAGTTCCCAGAAATATAACAAAAATAGTGGAGGCCAAGCACTTCAAAGATTTACAGTTTTAATCAAATTTATAAGATAAATGAGAGAAGTCAAATAAAAAGGACAACTCATGATATAGAACTCAAAGCACCAAGAATTCTATATATAAAACATAGATCTTGAAACCATGAGATTTACTATAACTATTGAGTTAGAGGAATATGTAATATACATAAAAGAAGTTGAGTGATATGCTTCATGCAATACAGCTTGAAAATATGATTTCAACCCCTCACACTGGCATATGCATTAACACTTTAAAGCAAATGAATCTATAGACAAGTCTGAAATATTAGAGTATAGCATATATTATTGCATGAATTAAAAATAGGAAAACATATAAGATGAGTGAAATAGGGAAATAACACACTGTAATACTTCAGAGGGGGAATCACCACCAATCCTATAATATTCTACAAGATCTATGGGACTAATTGATACAGTTTTCACAAAAATAACAAACTTTCTTCTCAGATTTTGGAACCCTTTTTCAGTGTTGTGACCCCCTATTTATAAGAAGAGGGGGTGCTTTCAATCATGGTTTCATACATAAAATCTCAGGCTGAGTTTTCAGCTGTCAAGTCATCTTGCTCTCTTGGCCAGGGGAGGTTCTCTATCCAAAAAAAGTTAAGAACAATAATAATGGCCTCACAAAGGAAGCCACATCACAGAATCACAGAACAGCTGAGACATTAATGCAAAATCCCAAGCTCCCCATACCTCTAATCACTTTTGTTTCATGGCTGCATTTAGTTCACAACATATGCTCCTGCGCTGCCCAACTAAATCTCATCATTCTGTCTTAAAAAACTTCGGTGCCAACCTTGAGAACGAGTTATGAAGACCCATTTATGGGGGGTGCCCATACTTGGTTTTGAATGCTTCCTCTCCTGATTCACTGCTACAGCTGCCTCTTGGACTGACTCTATCATTTCCACCATAAAAACCTTCTTAGCACGATCGGTGCCCTGATCTGGCTTGGGGCTAAATTCTCAGTTTAATGATGGAAGTCTCAAGGGGCACAGACATTTGCCTCTTCAATCAGGCGAAAGAGCACATGAATTTTACCTTTGGAATAGGCAAAAGGGCGCCTTTGGATTTCCTCCTTAGCCTCTCTTTATTATATCCCCTTATTGCAATTCCTTATACGACTGAGGATGGAACCAAAGGCCCATGTGTTTGGCACCAAAATTTCTTAATAACTATGTAGGGGGCCTTTTTCTTTATATCGCAGAAGTCCCTCATCGACCGATTTCCTAGACCCGAACTCTTTCTAAATCATAGCTCATAACTTATCGCATCTGGGGGAGGAATCCCACATATCGCAATCACATTGTGCTAATGCCTTAAGCTTTTCTTTCTCCATAGCATGGGCTGATAGTCCGAATGTGAGATCCTTATAGACCATAACGTAATACTTTATCACGTCTGGGAGTGTCCCGCATATCACGGTCGCTGTCTCTATCGACTTTAGCTTTTCCCCTTAACTGCTACGGTCACCAATCTACGGGGTGACATCATCACCACCATGTGTCACCCTATGACTGGTGACATGTAGCACCCGGAAATGGACCCAAAGGACCCCTAAAACTGCCAAAAATGAGTGACACATGTCCACCCGCCATGTCAACATCTGTACAGCCATGAAATTGCTGACGTCGGCTTCCATGTCAGCTTCGAGAACCAATCACATGCTGCCATGTGGCCCCTTAGAGGAGAGAGAAAAAGGTCTGCCTGACCCTATTTTTTCATGATTTTCCTTTGTATTTGGTTTTCTCAGCCCCTTGGAAATGCACCACTTTATCGCACTATCAGCAATTTTGCAAGTCTTTTTAAGTTGAAACCCTACCAACCCGCCAATTGTTGATTGCCAAAGCCATGTGGGGGAGAGAGAAGGAGGGCGGTCTGCCTTGGTTTTGCAAGAATTTCCTTCGTTAAAGTGTTTTAGCCCTCCCCCAGCAATACAACGTTATATCACAGATCAGCCCTTGCAAATATCTTCTGAACCGTGGATAATCCTTAATCATTTGCCCTAGGACCCTACCGATAGCCGATCTCCGATAAAATTTGTGCCCGGACCCGGAACTTTAACACTGCATTGCAATATCGGCCCCCAAAAAGTTTTGGAGTGTCATAACTAATGGACTGTTGGATCTGCGGGATGCGATATGCGATATCAGCGTTCAAGACTATGATATGCCAATATCCTTAGCTCTGTGCCTCAAGGATCCTGTCGATGGAATATTACGATAAATGCTCTGCTTGGACCCACCGGCTGTCGATATGCAATATTGACGATCGACTGATTGTTGGTTCTCGTTCTGTCAGTGCTCCATACCCATCTGAACGCTGATATACAATATGTGATGAGCCTTTCGGGTCCCGATTGCAATTTTTTCTCCATACTTAGCCATTCTCCTCAATCAGTTGGGATTTTTAGAGGCAATCTTCTATAGGCCCTAAGTTTTGATCCGGGAACCCTTTTTTTGACTTCTATATACCACTAGAAAGATTTTTCTGAGCATTATGCAATGGAGAGGATCTCATTAAGCTATGATAACTTCTATGGCTTAGTAAATGGCTTCCAATTCATTGTTCTCATGCATCCTAGAGCATTGATCATTTGCAAAGCAATGAGTGAGTAGTAAATGACAAACCATAGTGAGAAGTCTAACATATGAATTTGAAAGGTAACTGTTGGATGCTTTATATTTGTCTAAATTGTTTCTAGGGTTTGCTATATGTTGTAGTAAGGTATGTCACACCTTTGAAAGTAACATTGAAACCCTATATGTAATGAAAGTTGTTATGAAGTATTCTAGGGTTTGAGACTAAGTCCCTAGCAAGATGATGAAGTGTATATGTCTCTTGTTTGTAAATTAAGTTGGGTATCTGATATATATAAAGTTGAAATGCTTCTGTGATTTTGATATGGCTAACTTCATGCTTCTATAGATTTGGTTGTACTTGCTATCTAAGTTGTGCAGGTACACAATATTCAACTTAGTGAAGATGCTCGATGTGACAAGCATGATAATAACTGTGATAAAATGACTAGAAGCCATGAAAGATTATATAATGAGGAAAAGAATAAGTTGATCTCCCTCACAAAGCATGAATATAAGAGTTTTCCCTAATATTAAGAGGGAGTCTGGATAAAGATCTGCTTCTTGGTTAAGAGGGAGGGCATAGCTTGGTTTCGATTAATGAATTTCAGAGGATATGTTGTTTCATGAGAAGTAGGAAAGGAAAGTATTAAGGAATCTTCTGCCAATGATTTAGTTGATAGTCCTACTGAGTCGAGGAGAAACATTGAGTATGACCTCGGAGGTTTGTTTTGATCATGTACATGCGAAAGTATATGTTTATTGGGGTTGTTTTTGTACAAGTGAATCTCTCGAAGGTTTTGATAACATGTTGGTTACTGATTACTTTTATCTAGAGAGATTTTTGGTCCTTGATTTGCTAGATCAAGGGGCGTTGAGGATTTGTGAGTGAAGCATTTCCCGAGAAGACATCTAGCAACCAATTTCTGTTGATGTCTGGGTCTCAAAGTTGGAAAGGTGGTGTTGGTTATTGAGTTGTGTTTTAGAAACACACCTAGATTTTTGGGTTGGTGGTTAGCAAGTAAGCCTGATGGTACCTAGATGGGCTAAAATATTAATTCCATCTTATTCCCACTTGGATAGATTTCCCTGGTCAAGAATCTAGTCCATGGCATTGCAGTGCCTAAATTGTTGAGAGACCACTTGGATAGAATGCCTTGGCTAGGAATCTAGTTCATGGCATTGCAGTGCCTAAAGTTCTTCATGGTTCATATAGTTTTAGATATTCCATTGTATTTGTACATTATGAATACCTCCCTAGTTAAGAGGGAGTGTTGGAAAATGTAACTATGTTCAATCTTCATTAATGTAGTTGAGTCATTATGTAATGTACTTTTCAAAATAATAAAGAAAATTAGTATTATTATTATTATTATTATTATTATGACTTATTAAAGCATGGGTTTCATGTTTGGGTCACTACGTTTTAGGTCAAGTCCCCATTGAGGACTTCTAGGATTTATTTTGAGTCAATAGAGTCATTGTACTTTTAAAGAGACCATTATTTGGCTTTTGAATCATGTAAAAAGGTTAAGTATTGAGTCAAATATGATTTGTAACCTCCACACCATGTCGGCCTAGAATAATATCAAGTCGGCCTAACGACCCTATTCGACCTCTCATGGAGCCTATAAATGCAAGCTCATCAAATTCATTTGGAGCATAATTCTCACACACAAGTTCGATTTCTATTATAGCTAGGAAAAAGCGTGAAATTCTCTTGTAGCTAGGAAGAAGTGGGAAGTTCTCTTGTAGATGGGTAAAGGTGCGAAGTCTGTTGCCAGGAATCTAAAGTGAATATGAGTTTGTTGAGGTATAAGGAGAAACAGAAAATCAAAATTTTGGTGCTTCTCTTTCTTTGTTTCGTGCTCTTGATTAGGAGATCGAAGTCTTCCAATATTGTCAGTTGCTGGAAGTTGCTACCTAGTCGAAGTTGCTAGAAGGGGGTCGAAATTGTAGGAGGCTAACTTGGTGTGGAGGAAAGGTATTGTCTTGGTCTAGGGTGAAGAGTCTCAAAATTACTATTGGAAGGAAGAATTTCTTGACTAGGTTTTCCCCTTGAGGGGGGTTTTTCCCTAGCATTGTGCCTACATCTGGTGTCTATTATTTTTACGTGCTGCTACTTTGGTAATTGCTTGATGAACTAAAAGAAATAAGACATAAATAATCATAATAACAAGAATCATCACAAGTAATTATGAAGAATAAGAAAACCTTTTTGCCTTTCTGATTTTCTAATAGTTTCGTGGGCTTGTCACCAAAAGTTGAATTATTATAACATTATTTTATTTTTGGGGTTTATGTAGCCTAAGGAGGCTAATTCAAACTCCTAATTTTTGTACAAATACAAGTGATATTAGCTCATTTTCTCATCATTACTTTGGATTGGATCTCTTCTCTCTCTTGATATTTTCACACTTTTTCTAGAGGATGAATTGGAGCTTTATAGATGAATTTTGATGTGTGGATATTGGTCTATCTTATGTTGGAGCTTCTCTTTGTCAATTGTGGATGGTTGGATATACTCTGTTACATGTGAGTACATGATTTTAATTTTATTCTTGTTTTAATTTGTCATGTACATTGCAATGGGATTTTCACTATTTCTAGGGCTAATTGTTGCATGCATTTACTGCTTAAAATTGTGGAATTTTGTCTCTATTATAACATATCTTAATGTATGGGCCATGTAATATGAACGAAATATCTAATGGGTAGTTACTTCAAATAATTTGACCTTGATAAGCCATCTCCTTTTCACATCGAAGTATAAAAGCTGCAAGATTGCTTCTCCTTCACCTAGAAGGCTCGCGAAGTGGTCTTGAGGCATCCTTGACTGAGAATCAAGAATCCTACTCATATTTCATCATAGAATCCATTCTCCCAAGACTAAGGAACTGATCTACCAAGAGGTGGTCACCAAAAATCACATCTTTTCACCTTCTTTCAGGACTACCCAATTTGGGGCACCAAGGGCATCAAATTCCGGAAAAGCTAGCCCTCCAAAATGTTCAATCTCCTAGGGTCTCCCGCACTGGTGTTTCCTCAATATATCCTCCAATTTTGAAGCCATTACGATAGTGGAGTTGGGAGAAAAGACAAGCCCTAGCTCCAGGACCAAACTTTGCCTTAACATCCCCAAGGCTAGTGCCTCATAGGATCAAATCAACACTTTCAAGTGAACTTATTTCTTTGATCCTTTCCCTCCTTGTATAGGGTAAAAACATCATTGATTTCTATACTCATTTCTCCTATCCTAGACTGGGTCCACTTGGTCTCGTGTGGTCTCGTTCCTTTGAAAAGAAAATTCTTCAAGAACCATCCAAGATACCAATTTCAACAAGGATGTTAGGGATTAGGAAATTCTTTCAAAATTCATATCCCATAAACCTAACCCTTAAATCCTCCCTACATTTCCCTAGAAGACATTGTACGTTTCTTAGAAATAAATCAACATCTATCTTTCTAACTCTTATGGGAAAGGGATTATTTGGGTCACTCCACATCCTTTCATTGACTTATCCTTCATGAGTGACTCCATAATATACTGGGTCTCCTCCCATCATGGAAGTCCATAAATAGAAGGGAGCCTTAGTTGAGGTTATAGTGGGTTAAGCCTCCATTTGTTGCCCTTGGTCTAACATTTGACCTTTATGGATCCCCCTTAGGTACCCTTCTAGTTTGAGCAGTAACATTTTGAAGTCGTTGATGGGGAGGAAGTAGGGCTACCTCCCTAGAGAATCATTGAGAAATTTATAAAATATTCCTCTGGAGACTCTATTCATTGTCGAATCCCCTAGTTTACTTAAAGGTTACAACATTCCTCCTTTAACTAGGCTTTCTGCAAAAAGGGGAGAGCGAACTCCATCGCTCGTTGGAACCACTCTTTTCCATCAATTTGAAAAGGTTGGGAATACATCTCAAAAAATTCCATCCAGTTCAAGCACTGGCTCCGAAAAGGATCAACCCAAGATGACCAAGAGTGAAAGAAACTTGGTTAGTGTCTTTGCCCCTTTGAAATTGAGTAATGATCCCAAGCCATTACTTGAAAAATATAACCGATGGCTGCTCATATTCAAAGGGGACGCTACTTGGACTGCCAATGGTTTTATTGAAGAATTTTATTGGAAAATTTCCCCTAGAATGATATTTGATGAAGATAGGATCATGATGATTTTTTCCTTATCACTTGAGGGAAAAACAAGATATTGGTACCTTAGCCTCCCCCGTGGATGCATAAAATACTCCGATGAATTTGAGGACCTATTCATAAAAAGGTGGTCTTGCAATGCCCAAGAGACCCTCAACATTGAAAAAATCTACCAAATAACCAAGGGAAGGGATGATGTGCGAGAATTCATTCAAAATTTTGATAGGGTAGTCAAGGATAAACATGATCATTTGAAGCCATCTCAAGCCAACATTCTTGAAAAATTCATAAAGGCAGTGGGTGGTCACCTCACCTATGTGTTGAGGGGTAAGAAACCATCTAATTTGGTTGAGGTTAAAGAAATGGCAATGGAAGTTGAAGAAAGCATGTGAATCTCAAAAGTTGATATCGATGATCACCCTAGAGCCAAAGTTGAAACAAAGAAGGAGAAGTCCAAAGATCAACATGAAGAAAATCTCCTTGCCATTCTCAAAAGGATGGAAAGGTTCACCAAAGAATCCAATGCACGTGACAGGGTTATCATGAACAAAATCACCACCTTAGAAAGGTCCAAAAATCGAGCTACATCCCTAAAGGAAATCCTTTTCTCAAAAAACAAAGTGAAGAATATAGGACAAGCTCTTCTCAAATCCTAAATACATTGGGTCCAACTAATGTCGTTGAGATAGACTCTTCATCTGAGGATGAGGAAAGTGAAGGGGATGAAAGTGCCACATGCCACCACCTTTTGAAGGATGTAACTTGACTATATTATCCCATTTAGAAGTAGAAATTGGCTAATAGGATTATTGGTTAACCCCATTTGGAGTTTAGGAGACATTGGCACATCCTAAAGCCCATTATGGAAGGGAATTCCATTATGAAGTCCCAACCTATGGTCCATGATTTGGTAAGCTCATTTACTCTATTTCTCTAATGATTTTTTGTACTGGAAGGCCAGGGGACACATTGGATCTTATGCAAGATTGCAGATGGTCTCCATTTTGGGTTTGGTCTCCATATACGGGGTCCTAATCCTCCAGAGGGATACATTGGCACATGTAGGGCTACATTGGAAAATTACCCAGAACTTGCACGATGATGTGGCATAATCTAAACCATCATCCTAGCCCTTATAGGCGATCTACAAGCATCTTCAATTTGTTTGGAGACCCATGAGGACACTTGTGGGCCCCCACATGTCATTTGGAGCACCACAGGTTATTACAAGGGGCCAACCCCTTGTCCACTACTTTTGAGGGTCCTACTCTTCATTGTGGCACCCATGGACCTCATTTGGCCTCTTAGAAGGCCATATGACATGCATAGAATATTATTTGACCTCTTGAGAGGCTATTCTTTTTTATTTATGAGCTAGTTTCGTGGGCTTGTCGCCAAAAGTTGAATTATTAGAACATTATTTTATTTTTGGGGCTTATATAGGTCAAGGAGGCTAATTCAAACTCCTAATTTGTGTATAAATACAAGTGAGATGAGCTCATTTTATCATCATCACTTTGGATTGGATCTCTTCTCTCTCTTGATATTTTCACACTTTTTCTAGAGGATGAATTGGAGCTTTATGGATATTGGTCTATCTTATCTTGGAGCTTCTCTTTTTCAATTGTGGGAGGTTGTATATACTATGTTATATGTAAGCACATGGTTTCAATGTTATTCTTTTTTTACCTTTTCATATACATTGGACTGGGATTTTTGCTATTTCTAGGGCTAATTGTTGCATGCATTTACAACTTAAAATTGTGGAATTTTGCCTCTATTATAGCATCTCTCAATATATGGGCCATGCAATATGAACTAAATCTCCTAGGGGTAATTCCTTCAAATAATTTGACCTTGATAAGCCATCTCCTTTTCACATTGAAGTATAAAAGCTGCAAGATTGCTTCTCCTTGACCTAGAAGGCTAGCAAAGTGGTCTTGAGGCCTCCTTGACTGAGAATCAAGAATCCTACTCATATTTCATCATAGAATCCATTCTACCAAGACTAAGGCACTTATCTACCAAGAGGTGGTCACCAAAAATAACATCCTTTCACCTTCTTTTAGGTCTAGCCAAGTTGGGCACCTAGGGCATCAGATTCCTGACAAGCTAGCCCTAGAAAAAAATTGATCTCCTAGGGTATCCTGCGTTGGTGTTTCCTTAAAGTCTCCTCCAATTCTGAAGCCATTCTAACGATGGAGTTGGGAGAAAATCCAAGCCCTAGCTCCGGGACCAAATTTTGCCTTAGCATCCCCAAGGTTAGTGCCTCATAGGATCAAATCAACACCTTCAAGTGAAATTTTTTCTTTGATCCTTTCCCACCTTGTAAAGGGTCATAAGATCATTGATTTATATACTCATTCCTCCTATCCTAGACTGGGTCCACTTGGTCCCGTGTGGTCCCATTCCTTTGAAAAGACAATTCTTCAAGAACCGTCTAGGATACCAATTTCAACAAGGATTTTAGGGACTCGAAAATTCCTTCACAAGTTATATCCCATAAACCTAACCCTTAAATCCTTCCTACCTTTCCCTAGAAGACATTGTACGTTGCTTAGAAATAAAGCAAGCTCTATCTTTCTAACTCTTCCAGGAAAGGGATATTTGGGTCACTCCACATCCTTTCATTGAATTATCCTTCATCGATGACTCCATTATATACCGGGTCTCCTCCCATCGGTGAAAATCCGTAAATAGAAGGGAGACTTAGCTGAGGTGATAGTGGGCTAAGCCTCCATTTGTTACCCATGATCTAGCATTTGCCCTTTAGGGATCCCCCTTAGGTCCCCTTCTACTTTGAGTGGTAGAAGGCCCAAAAGGGAAATTAGACACCCACAGATGGCTATAAATACAAGTCAAGTTACCCTCATGTTACACGAAAATATCGTCACCATGATTATTTGCAGTCAGTATGGGTCTATCATCACTTGTACTGTCCTCCTAAGCAAGTCTAAGACCTCAGCTCTTCAAATCAAGCTTTAGAAGTGGGAGAAAGACATTAAATATCAATGTAACTCTAGTTCCGCACTTTCTCTCATGGTCACCTGCGGTCCCGCACCTTCTGTGTACAAAAGCTGCGTACCTACCCGCTCTGTTCCTAACGGTGTAGGTGCGGACCCCTGTGAAAGTCAAAAGGCACAAGTTTTATCTTAAAAAACTCACTTTGGGTTAATTATAGAGTTTTCTAGAAGGAATTTTGACGTGGATTGTTTGCTCTGAGGTGGTTCATGCATCCCAAAAGAGAAGGAGCTAATCCCTTGACTAAAGGAGCTATCCCTTTGAAGGAGGACCTAGTAACTTCCCTCCATTGCACTATAAATACAGGCATTGGGGTGAGGACTAGGGAGGTTAGAAGCTGAACATTTTGAGGGTAAATGTTGGTGAAATTGAGACTCTTTGGTTGAGCTTGAGAGGAGAGATCACATACCTCTTGGTTCCATTGGAGAGTGAGTGAAACTTGTCAAAGTAGAGGAGACATCTTGTTGGACCCTGGGAGGATCTTGTACAGCGTCAAGGCAAAGGTTGTAAGGTTCTTCTTCTTTTGAATTAATACAATCAAACTCATTTTTCTCAACAAGTATCTTATGTTATTTGTTTCATGGACTCCTTGACTTTCATGTTAAATATGTTTTATGCAATTGGCTTTTCAGGTGCTATTTAATTTGTTTGCCTTGTTTGTGTTTGCAGATTCGCGAAGAGGAGCTCATTTGGATCAAAGGAGCGAGGGCATCCACAAGCTTGCGTTGGACCAAAGGTAGGCCCTAAAAACACTTGTTTGCTATTGTTTATTAAAGCATATTTAGAGAAAGATAGTGTCTCCTTGGTTTGCTTGTCATTAGGTCTTCTTTAGATTATAGGAAGGTCTATCTTGTCCGCAAGATCGACACATTCCGCGCGACAAAATGGTGACCATACTGGGGACTTGATTGTTTTCTTTGTCTATACTTTGACCTGAGAAACTGTATTTTCTGTTTCTGTTTTTGACTTGATGATTGTGGGATTGGGTGAATTTAGTTAATTTTGAGTTAGTTTTCATTTTTCATAATTTTGGGAGAGGTACGCACCCTCTGAGTTAAGCACAGTGCGTACTTGTACGCACTTTTGCTTTGTGCACAGAGCGTAGACGCACCTGTGTAAACAGGTTGCCTACGTACCCTGTCAAAAATTTGAAAAATTTTAAATTTTTCTCTTTTTTATCAGTTTAGAATTTGTTTATAGGTTTTAGCCATTGCCCAGACCTGCTTGTTCCCTGTCAAAAACTTTCCTTGGTTTAATTTCATTAGCATTAGGGTTTTAGGTGGAATTCCTAGTGTTACACTAAAATTTGTCACCATGACTATTTGTAGTCAGTATGGCTCCATCAATAACCATACTGTCCTCCTTGGCAAGTCTTATACCTCTGCTCCTCATGTCAAACTCCAAAAAAGAGAGAAAGCCTTTAAAAGTCAATATAACTCTGGTTACGCAGTTTCTCTTACTCTTACCTTCCTGTACGCACCTCAAGTACATAATACCTGCGTACTTGTACGCTCTGTCTGTAAAGGGGTGGGTGCGTACTCTTGTAAAGGTCAAAGGCGCAAGTTTTACTTCAAAAAACTTACTTGTGGTCGATTCTAGAGCATTCTAGAAGATGGTTTGACGTGGATTGAGCGCCTCCAGATGGTTCATGCATCCCAAAGAAAGAGGAACTTATCCCATGAAGAGGGGAGCTATCCCTTCTAAAGAGGGGCTTATCCCATTGATGGTGGACCTGTTTAACTTCCTCCAAAGCATTATAAATATATGCATTGGGCCAGAGGGAGGGGGGGTTGAAAGCTGAACATTCCTAAGGGTAGACGTTGCTGAAATTAGGACTCCCTTATAGAGCTTGAGAGGAGAGATTCAATTCCTTTCTTAGCTTCATTTGGAAGTGGGTGAGCTGATCAAAGTAGACGAGAACTCTTGCTGGACCCTGGGAGGGACCTGCACAACACCAAGGCACTGGTTGTAATGGTTTCTTTTGTTTCCAGTTAATACAATTAAGTTCACTTTTCTCAACAAGTTGTTATGTATAATTTGTTTCATAAAGTCCTTGGTCTTTATGATGAATATGTTTTATTATATGAGTTATTCAGGTGCTATGTAATCGTTTGCTTGTTAGTGAATGCAGGCTTCAAGGAGAAGGAGCTCATCTGGAATGGAGAGGCTTGGCTGCTACAAACAGCGTTGGACTAAAGGTAAGACTTGAACACCTGGTTGCTTTTATTTTAAATGCATATTTAGGGAAAGATAGTGCTTGATTGTTTTGTTTGTCACTAGAAAAGCCTTGTTTTCTAGGGAGGTCGGTTTTGTCCACAAAATTGACTCTTTCCTCATGACAAAATGGCGACTCCACTGGGGAATCCATGGATTTGATTGATTTCTCTTTTGATTGATACTTTGATTTGAGAAACGTTGATTGCTTTCTAGTTTTTGACTGATTGACTGTGAATTTGGGTGGAATATCTTAGGATTAAGTTAGTTTTTTATTTTTCTTGTTTTTGAGAGCAGTACGCACCCTCTGCGTTAAGCACAGTGCGTACCTGTACGCACTTCTGCTTTGTACACAGAGCGTGGCCGCACCTGTGCAAACGGGCTGCCTGTGTACCCTGTCAAAAGTTTAGAAAATTTCATTTTTTTCCTTTTTACCTATTAGATTTTGTTTATAGCTTGTTTGTTGCTGCCCAGATCCACTGGTTACCTGTCAGAAGTTTTCATCTAAGCTTGTTTCATTAGCATCGAGGGTTTTAGTGAAGTTCATAGAAATTCTCGTCCTAGGTTTGATTTTTGTATTGGTCTTGTAGTGACTCTGGCTTTAGAAGTTGTAGAAACCTTGGATATCCCTGGTCTTTTCAGTCTTCTTAGGAGTCAGACCATTCGTAAAATCCACCTTTGTGAGAAACCTACCGTTGTGTTGTCTCTTTGCGGAATTTCGAGAAGGCTTGTTTGTTAAGCTATGAATTTCATTCTTAAGAAAAAGAACAAAAGCTTTTTATTTTTGTTTTTGACTGATTTATGATTCTGCATGAATTAGTCCTTGGTTGAATTGTAACTGAGTAAAACAACCCGGAATTATATTTTGTAGGCTTTTACCTCATTAGATTTGCTTTTAGGTAAATTTCTCTTAGATTTGCTTTTTGATTTCCATAGGTTTTAAAAATAGGTCTTAGATTTTCATAGATCTTAAAATTGATTTTTGTTAAGTAAGTTTTACATGCTTTATTAAAATAGAAAAAATACAAAATCTCATTTGAGGAAAGTTTGTTTTAGTAGCGTTTGAAGTCCTTGAAAAGAGAAAGGAAGTTTTCGTGAAATAATTAGTGGTCTTGTGTTGTGTGCTTTGGAAAAGATAAAGAGGTTTTTCTTTGATTTTCATTGCTCAGAAAGTTTTCTTTATAAATTTTGCATTCTCCAACTCTCTTAGCTAGGGAATTCATTGAAAAGGAAAGATAGTTTAAATCATCGTAGGTGCATCTTTTTAGTGGATTTGAGTCGAGTCTACACATCATCAGTTTCATCTCCGCTACCTTTTGTCCTAAAGAAAAGCCATACAAATTAACGCTTAAAGTAAAATTAACTTAGTAACTTTTTATTTACTAGGGCTCTGATACACCGACATAGATCAGGCTAGTGTCTTGGAGTAGGAGAGTAATTAACTCTCCAAGACAGTAAAAACAAACAAGTAGCTCATCTTGTGGTAGGATAAATCCAATTGTTACATTTATGCTCTGGGAAAGCTCCTCTTAAAGGAGAAGCACGAGATCATGTCCGAACTAGTGAGGGGATCAATCCTCCTTCATTGGGAATGACGCCAGATATGCACGTACTACAAACGGTAAACCTCGGATTAACCATTCTCGAGGAGCCCGGGGTCACTTGTCGGTAAACCTTGGATTATTGTCAAGGAGCCGGCAAGGGGATTGAGCTTGTTACTCTGCCCTTGCATGTGTATCGAATCATAGACTGTTCCCCCAGGTATATTTGTTGTTGTTGGTGACCTTAGTGACTATTATCTTTAGGATTCTACCTAAGGTGACGGCGGAGGGAAGATCCCACTGTACCTGGAGCAGACGTCGGCTAGACTCACTTGGATTTTCTGGGGGGTTCACTTCACTCGAGACGGTTATTAGTGGAGGAACTTGTGCCAGTCTATTCATTAAGCAGGTTTCCGGGGTAACTGTTCCACCCGCCACTTCTGTACTGAATTCTGCGATGTTGGATTTCATCACCAACTAGTGTTTTCGGTCCGGAAGGTTACTGTTTGTGTGTGGTTTGACGCCCTAGATTCTTTAGGCGTGTGATTCGAATTTGTTTGGTTTTTTAGAGACTTTAGGTGGTTTGCTTTGAGATTTTACTTTGTTTGCGTGTGCAGTAGTTAAGAGTTTTTAGCTGTGGCTGAATTACCAAGACAGTCCCGTAGACTTCGGGGCCAGTCTCCTGAGGTTGTAACCGTGGCCGATTTGTTGAGGAAGTCCCGTAGACTTCGGGGCCAACCTCCTGAAGACGTCCCGGGTCATTACGAAGGTTTGAAAGTCCTCGTAACTCCTAGTGGCAGTAAAGTAGGGTCACTTGAAGAAGGAGAGTCTTCGTTGGTTGTTCATCCTGATTACCAAACTCTAGAAACAGGTTATAATCCTGAAGCTATTTCGGTTTCCGAACTTGCTGGTATTTTTTCATCTACTAGTGATATAGGCGAAGAACCTGAGATATCTGAACCTGTTACTCCAACATCGGGGTTAGTCTCTCCAACTTCTAGTGCTCCTAACTCACCTAGGGTAGAAAGAGTCATCACCGAAAATCTTCCTTCTGGTTTGATAGCTATTGAAGAACTTGCTCCAGAAGAAGAAATAGGCATCCCTATCCCTGAAAATCAACCTGTTATTGATCTAAGGGAGCGTGAATCCATTTTTTACAGTCCACCTAGAAGTACTACTTGGTATCTTTCTTTAACTAATTATTTGGACAACTCAGGGTTAAGTTTTTCTCCACCTTGTGCTCCTTATCCACCTAGAGGTCTTTATACTCCTGTAAATATGTCTGGTCAGTCGTCCATGTTTACTCAATCGCCTGAATCCTTTTTGTACCACGGTCCTTCTGTTCCCTCTGGGTATCAGTCACTTTCTGGTACTTTTGCGGGAGCATCTCCTCAACCCATTGAACATGGGTTATTAACTGGAAACAATGGTAATAAACGTTGAGCGTAGGATACATTCTCATGATGTCAGGTTCTATTCCCAATTCTCAACCTCAAGGTGGCCAGTTACCGCCTGGGGGGCAGCCTCAATTAACGCCTGGGGGGAAACCTCAAGGTACACAGATTGTGTCTGGGGGGCAACCTCAAGGACAGTATGTACCCATGGTGCAGTACATTCCTCAAGGTCAACCCCAGCCTCAATATGTACCCCAAGGTCAACCTCAGTATCAATTTATACCTCAAGGTCAACCCCAGTGTTAGTACATGCCTCAAGGATATCTACCCCAAGGTCAGTACTCGAACCAAGGTTTCCAACCACCCCAAGGTCAATCTTATGTTCAAGGAACGGGAAATGTACCTTTCAATTATCAATCCTACTCTCAACCGGGTTATGGTTCCCCATATCCTCAACCTGTTATGGGTCAGTACCCCGGAATGAACTTAGTGTGGGATCCATCGCAAATTCAACAGGTGTTGCAGGCAAATGTATAGTTGTCATCTCAAACTAGACAACCCTTAGTTTCTGGTTCACCCCAGCAACCAGTCCAGTCTAATATTCAAACTTCTGTACCTTCGGTAGTTTCTCAGTCTGGGCCTGTTTCGCCTCGTACTCCATCTCAAACGACTGCTGCAACTTCCGCAACATCTGTTCAATCTACCCCACCTACTTCTGGAGTATCGACAGCTCCGGTTTCTACTGTCTCTGTATCTACTCCTCAGACATCTTTACCATCGTCTGGATCCACGATTCAAACTACGGTTCAGATGCCTGTAGGACAACCTGGTTTAAGTACGGTTGTCACAAGTCAACCACAATTCACTTATCAACCGTACCAGGGACAGTACCGATTCGGTCCTGCTGTCCAGCAACCAGTTTATCAGTATCAACCGTATCCTAGGTACACTTATCAACAACCTCAACAACCCCAGTACGGTCCGGTTAATCCTGGTTTTCCGGGAGGATATAATATCCCAAACGCGATTCCTATTCCAAGTTATCCCGGATATCCTCCTCCTGGGGCTGGTCTCGTGACCCAGAGTTTTAGGGATCCTAATCGGCAGTTACTGTTTATCGCAACTTTGGACTTACCAGACTTGTCGCACCTAATGAACGATGCAATTAATTATCTTCCATTTTGGCCGCCAATGCCGAACAAGTTGCCCAGTGACATTCCCAAGTTCGAAGGTAAATCTGGAGAGGACCCGTCGAATCATGTGATGACTTACCACCTCTGGTGTGCCTCTAATTCCATCTCGGATGATTCGATCCGCTTACGTCTTTTCCAGCGCACTCTCATTGGTCTTGCGGCCAAGTGGTATATTGAGTTACCACGGGCCTCTTTTTATAATTTTAGCCAGTTAGCTACCTCGTTTTTAACTCATTTTCATTTGCCGGTCAGATATGATAATGGCACGGAGTTACTAACTTCATTAAAGCAATCGACGTCCACTTATATTTCCGATCATATTCATGAATGGAGACGTCGAAGGCGGTTAGTGAAAGTTTTTATCCCGGACCAGATCTTAACTGAATGGTTTGTTAAATCATTGTTACCGAAGATTACTGAAGACGTAGCTAAGGCCGGAGTAGTTACTGAGGAGCAAGTGATTGCTCAAGCACAGTACCTTGACTTAGTTTATACTCAGTCAGGTACGTTACATGAAAAGATCCTCGATCTTCCCAAGTCAAATCAAATAGCTGCTACTCCGTCAGGGTCTCATGCTGCTGATGGCATGATTGGTACGGTGAACACTAAAAGCAAGAAGAAATCCTCCAAGAATTATTCTCCTATCATAACCTTGCCTGATTCCCCGACAGGAGATTCTTCTGCATAGGTTTTTGTCGATGTTCACATTGTAGAGTCATCTACAGCTAAATCAAAATCCGGTGGAAAGAAGAAAGGAAAGAAGAAGAATAAAGCAGACAAAACTCCAAAGGAGAAAACTGAAATATCGGAAACCAATGACGAAAAACGCAAACCTCGATATCCTTGTCTTATTTGTGAAGAGGATCATTTTACAAGAGACTGCCCTCATCGGGCAGAGGTTGCGAAGATTGTCAAAGGTTCCCAAACTCCTGCTGTTTTGAAGGATCCATTTCCAAAGTAGGATAGTAAGATGATAGGTTCTTCCTCAAATGCCAATGAAGAACCCATATTGATGATGTCCCATGTAAGGATTGCGACTCGATCGCAAGACTATGGTAGTAAAAGTCCTGTTGATGGCAAAGAAGCAGAATCTTCTCATTCTAATCCATCAACCTCAGCTCCCAGTTCCGATCCACTACAGATCGAGAAACCTAATCCAGACTTAGTAATCAAACCGCCCGCCAAGGGTAGACTTCGAAAGTCTGCTTTCAATCCACATGCGAGAGCGGCCCAGAATTATAACATTGTTGAGGACTTAGCTGTTTCACCCTCAGCAATGTCGGCTTTGGAAGTGCTGCAATCATGCTCAGCACAACGCAAATTACTTTTGTCGGCTATAGGAGCTGTTGATGTTCAGGACCCGAACCTAATAATCTTTGATCTAGAAAATAGTACACTGCGTTTGCCTCATCAAAAGGCTTTCCAGATCCCAGTGATAGTCAAAAACAGGCCTATTCATCGGACTGTAATTGATGAGGAAGCTTCAACGTGTATTATGTCGATACAGTGTTGGAGATCGCTTGGTTCTCCTTCACTAAATCAATCCCCGAAAATACTTAAGGCCTTTGATGGCTGTGGGTTTCATCCTTTTGGCATTCTACAGGATTTGCCTATAGGGGTTGAAGGAAAAACCGTTAGTCTAGATGTGGAGGTGGTTAATGCCCCTCTAGACTACAACATTCTCTTGGGTCGAAGTTGGTCTTACGCTATGACAGCGGTCGTTTCATCGGTCTTTCGAGTAATAAAGTTTCCACATAATGGAAAGATCGTGACAATAGACCAGCTGGCTTGCTTTTCATCTGACCCAGCCTCTTCAGAGAGTATTCAGCATGTCGGTAAAACGACTATCCCATATAAGGATGTTGGAGTAGGATTAGTTAAAGATGCCGGTTTACTGGGAACTTTTCCTTTTCCTCCAATCAACGCATTGTCTTCGTTTGCATCCATTCATATGATTACATCAGATACTGTTATTTATGACGATCCTTGGATCGTTCCTTCTGAATCTGAGATAGACTCATTTGGTGATGCTATGCCTTTGAGTCCATATGAAATTGCCTATGAAGCCGTGCAGTCTTTTACCGACCCGTGTTCAACCAAAATTGACCTAATGAATGTGGTATGTGAGGAATCACTTTTCACATCAACCTCGGAGTTAATAGCGTTTCCCGAAGTTGTTTCATCTGACGAGCAACTTTGTGAAGTCCTATGTGTAGATGATTTACCATGGGATGATCTTCATCATAGATCTTCGTTTTTACCTGAGGATGATCGTTTTGAAAATGATTTCTCATGAATTTTTACAGCTGAATATGTCAAGGAAGCTCAGAATCCAATGAATCATCCTGATTCAGAGCTGAATTTGGGAAACATCTCTCAAACTATTCCCATTGACATTTCGGTTAAGCCTAGAATTGTTGAGAACATTCATATAGGTGCTGTTAGCGCTTGAAATTTCACCTCAGGCTGAGAAAGGTAAACCTCAAGGCAACATCAAACCACTTAGGGCTCTCTCCGGTCTATCTCGGTAAAGATTTTCAATGGGTGAGATGACCAATAGGGTAACACTGATTTTAGGCTAGTAAACTGATCAAAAGGGTTGATTTGGGGTTTTTTAGGGTTTTTGGTGGCAAATTGAGGAGATGGCAATTTTGGGTGCGGGGATTGGACACAGTTTCTGCAAGGGGTTCTTTGGGGCGAGATAGGAGACAGTATTGATGCCTTAGATTGAGGTGAATGGATGAGAAAGATAGGTGAGGAGCTAAGGAGAGCAAACAATAACTTTTAATTCTCCTTAAACAGTAGAAAACATTTAAATTAAGCAAACTTAAAAGCAGAGCATGACAGTCATGAGTTCTACTTTAACACTTCATTTGCCTAATGTGCAGAAGGAAAGAAAGGAAATGATTCACATAACACACTTACAAGTACATAGAGAAACACACCATCAATACATGTAACCACAAGAATCCCAAAAAGGACTGCAAAACCCTGGTCTTCCTTAGCCAAAAATTGCAGAGATACAGTGAATAATACAATGATAGCTTCTCCCTCAAGAGTCCAACCTTCCAACCTCTGAAAATGATTGAGAAAATACATAATATAGGCAAGCCAACCCCTTTCCTTGCCTCTAGGGGTCGAGCTCACTATCCTAGGAGCTGTTTCAACCAATTCTAAACTAAGCACTGAAAACTAGGCAGTCAAAACAACTTGCCTCTATAAGTTAGGAAACCAATTCATTCATTTAATTTTCACCTATCTCATGAATGAATCTTCCAGAAGAGATACATAAGTGTAAAAGTGTCATAAAATTACATCATTTACAACAAGGAGGATAAAAATCAACTCCAAAAAGTCAAACATAGTCAAAACTGCGTTTTGCTGAGCTGTAGGCTGAAATCCTGAGCAATTTGCCTGACGGGTCGCGCGCCAAATCCTGAGCACTTTTGGGGCACTTTCATGTGTCCAAATGAGGCAAGAGTAGGCTTGTTGGAAAGGTCTATGAGTCTACTTTCCAACCCAACTAGAATTTCTGAATTTGGTTGTCATTTGCCCCTCCAAAATTGTAATCTCCCAAGACTGCTTTCTATGTGTCAAAAATGTGGCAGAAAGTCATTTTTGCTTTTTTTTTTACTTTCTGGAGGCCCAAAACTTCATAAAATATCTTGGCAATGGATGAGCATGTGTAACTTTTCATGAAAAATCTGGAAATGCCGAGTTTTTGCAAAATAGAGTTGCCAAGTGAAAGGGTCGCGTGGGGGGTGAGACCCGTTAAAAGGGCAAAACCTGTAAATTGCCTGAAAAAACCAAAATTGACCCAAAACGCTCAAAATTTCTTGGGATTTGTGCTGTGACTGAGCTATTTAGTGCCTTTCTCCTTCAAGGAAGCCTCGGCCAAGATGTGGAGGGGATCAGGCCTTTTTCTCCATTTTTGTGCTTTGACCAACCGCCTTTGGAGCACCTTCATTTTTGCCTTGCATACGTGCATTCGGGCCCAATAGTGGTTTTTCATGTTCCGGAGCAGGCTCAACTTCTGGTGTTGACTCACGATCATCACTTTGCTCATAGTCGGTTTCGGTTTCTGACATGGTTTCAGGGTCAAAGTGACTGAAATGTACTGCTGCTTCTGCTTTGAAATCTGTTGTTTTAACTGTTTTGAAACGCTGTTTCAAGGGGACAAGTAGCACAAGGGAAATGTTAGGGAAGGGAGACTTGGAAGGGAAATTGGGAAAACTATATGAAACAGGGGTTAAAGAGAGGAATCATGACATCAACATCATCATACAATTTCATTTGCAAGGATGTTATGGAAGGTAGGGTTTAGGGTTTGATTTTTGATTTCTTAATATTTTTGGTAGGGAAATTAAATAACAATGATAAGGGAGTAAGAAATGGGAGGTGGGAAAATGTAGGAACAATAGGAATGAAAAGGAATACCTTAAAACAGCAAAAAAAACCCTAGCAACTTTGATATTTTCAAGCAAAAGCACATGAAGTCTTTACTTGCAAATGAAGGCTCTTAAAATATTATCATGATCTTCTCAAGCTTTAGCAAACCATAATTTATATGATTGAACGCCTACCGGACAAGCTTGAACAATTTGTGGTCGCTTGGCAGCTTGCTGGTAATTTTCTTTGGAGGAAACCCTGATGGGTCGCGCGCACTGCCCAACGGGTCGCGCGCCTTCAACGGTCACGCCTGTGTAATTTTTACACTGCTGGAGGTGTCCTGACGGGTCGCGCGCCAGTCTCGACGGGTCGCACGCCTCCCAAACTCACCGATTTCACTCAAACGCTCTTACAACTGATTTCTCTATCACTTGGATGCACAATGAAGCTTGATGGAGGGAAATAGAGCCTTTATAGCCTTGCTTTGAATAAATTTAATGTCACAACCCACATTCTAATGTTTTTCCATGACACTTTTTAAACTTGACTTTTTTGGTTTCCTTTTGTCCTGAAATTGATTGATTTGATGCTTTTCTTTGATAATTTTTGCAGGGATAGCATCTGAGGGATCTTGACAAGGGAGCCAGGGTTACATGCTGTCCTTTGAATCATTTTGAATTGTTACAATTTTTACAAAATTTTGAGAAATGACCTTGGCTTTAAAAACAGGGTTTTTAAATCCAAGGTGAAATTTAACTGTACAAGATAGAAAATTTCGAAGAAACACTTTGAAAAACATCCCTCTAGCTTGCTGGGCACTTATTGACCTTCAGAGACAATGACCTTGAAGACAAACTTGACCAAAACCCTAGACCTAGAATTTGATTTCAAGACAAGACAAGTAAGCTTTAAAAGAGTTTAAGGACTGAAACAACTTTGATCCAGCAATGCCAAGAGGGGAACAAAAACACCAGCTCCTCCATCAGGGTTATGGCATGCCTAACGGAAAGCAAAGAATGACACTGATGAGACACCTACCTATGCAAATGCAAAGAGCTTTGATCGCTGATGGATGGCTACTAGACTGACTCTAACAGGTGCCTCGTGTACAGATGACGAAATTCAGACATACAAGGCCCTATTTCAAGAATTCCGCGACGTGTTTTCCTAGTCCTATGAGGAAATGCCAGGAATTGATCCCGCGATTGTTGTTCATGAGATCAAGACTTACCCGGATGCTAAACCCGTTCGACAAAGTTTGCGTCAGATTCACCCACGAAAAGCGGCTGCAATTAAAGCAGAAGTTGAGAAACTGTTGAAAGCAGGTTTCATTTATCCGATCCCGTTAACGGATTGGGTATCGAATATTGTTCCGGTTAACAAAAAATAGGGAACAATAAGAATATGCATCGATTATAAGGACATTAATCGAGCTTGTCCAAAGGACAACTACCCAACACCCTATATCGATCAAATAATTGATGATTGTGCCAGCAGTGAAATATTTTCCTTTATGGATGGTTTTTCCGGTTACAATCAAATCAATATTCTACCAGCCGATCAACCAAAAACGACTTTCATTTGTCCATGGGGGACATTTTCTTATTGCAAATTACCTTTTGGGCTTAAGAATGCCGGAGCAACTTTTCAAAGGGCGATTTCTTATGCGTTTCATGACATCAAGCACATTGTGCAACCCTATCTCGATGATTTGCCTGCTCATTCATTACATCGAGCTGATCACCTTGTCCATTTACGAGCAATATTTATGAGGTGTAGGCATTATAGAATTCGGTTGAACCCACACAAATGTGTCTTCTGTATAGAAACGGGTCGATTGCTGGGGTTTGTAGTTTCAAAAGCCGACATTCGCGTTGATCCCTCGAAGGTCGAAGCTATCATCAAATTGCCTCCTCCTTCGAGTCTTCGCCAACTCCAAAGTTTGCAGGGGAAAGCAAACTTTTTACGACGATTCATTCCTAACTACACCGAGGTTACAAAAGGTTTTACACGGTTGTTGAAATAGAACGCTCAATTTTCTTGGGATGAGATAGCTCAGAAATCTTTTGATGCACTCAAGCATGCGTTGACCCATGCACCGCTGCTGCATCCTCCCAACTACAACCAGGATTAATTTTTGTATCTCGCCGCCTCCCATTCCACCATTGGAATGGTCTTAGTTCAGGAAGATGAATTCAGAACGGAACATGTGATATATTACCTTAGTCGGATGTTAAATCCAACTGAGCTCAAATATTCACATGTGGAGAAATTGGCATTGGCAGCCGTTCAAGCTGTCCAACGTTTTCGTCACTACATTTTACTACGTAAAACTACAGTCATTTCGGATTGCAACCCTATGATCTACATTTTGACCAAACAATTGCTAGGGGGCAAGTACTCTAAATGGATTGTTATCCTGCAAGAGTTCGACTTGGAGTTTGAGAAATCTAAGTCTAAGAAATCTTTAGTTTTTGCAGAGTTAATGTGTGACTTCCCGCGTGCTGACACGGAAACTGTGGCAGAGGAGCCCATTGCGGACGAATCTTTGTTTCTAATCAGCACTTTAGATCCGTGGTATGGGGATATCATTGTCTATCTCTAGACCCAATCCTTTCGGCCCGAAGTTTCAAAGTCGGAACATCGGAAAATTCGATTCCAGTCCCAACAATACAAAATTATTGGAGACACTCTTTATCGCCATGGGGCGGACTTGGTTTTTCGACGTTGCTTAACACATGAGGAAGCTGAAAGGGTTTTGAATGACTGTCACTCTGGAGCGTGTGGCGGTCATATGTCTGGGTATGCCACAGCCCAAAAGATATTACGTGCTGGCTACTTCTGGCCGTCCTTGTTTAAAGATTGTATTATTGCGGTCCGAAAATGCCACAACTGTCAAGTGTTTGATCGAAATATGCGCGCTCCACCTGCTCCTCTCCACCCTATAATTGCCGTTGGTCCTTTTGCCAAATGGGGTATCGATTTTATTACATGTAACCCTCACTCGGCCGGGGGCATGCGTATATCATCCTTGCGGTAGATTATTTTACTAAATGGGTCGAGGCGATGCCTACATTCGAGGCAGATGGCAAAACAGCTGCAATTTTCATGTTCAATCATATAATTGCTAGGTTTGGTGTCCCACAAGCGATAATCACTGACCATGGGCGCCATTTTCGAAACGTTATGATGACAGAACTTACAGGCCAGCTTGGTTTGTGTCACGATAGCTCAACTCCTTATTATCCACAAGCAAATGGTCTGGTTGAGTCCATCAACAAAGTTTTAGTTATCATGATCCGACGAATCATTGGTATTCATCGGTCGAATTGGCACAACATGTTATTTTCAGCGCTTTGGGCATACCGAACCTCAGTGAAAACATCAACAGGGTTCACTCCTTTCCAACTAGTTTATGGTTTGGAAGCTGTGCTACCCATTGAATGTGAAATCCCGTCACTGCAAATGGCCATCGAGTTACTTCTAGCTACTTCTGAAGAGGAAAAGCGTTTATTATACTTAGCTCAATTAGATGAGAATCGACGTGATGCTGCATTGGCGATCGAGACTCACGCAAAACGTATGAAAGCTCAGTATGATCGAAATGTGACCCCTCGAAATTTTTCGGAAGGAGACCTAGTGTTATTATATGATCAAGCTAATGATAAATTAGGTGCTGGAAAATTCGTTCCTATGTGGCATGGGCCCTATATTGTCAAGCGAAAGCTAGCAAAAGGGGCCTATGAGTTGGTATACTTTGACGAGGACTCTTTAGGTAAACCTAGAGATGGTCTTTACTTGAAGAGGTATTATGCTTAAAAGATGGGTATGGAGAATTTTTTAGTTAGGTTAGTTTTTCTTTCTAGCTAGTGTGTTTGTTAGTTTAGACAGTGTGCTTAGCTTAGAGAGTGTGTTTTTCGTCATTATTCTAGCTTATCTTGGTTTTACTCTTGATATTGCAGATGTCGATGCCTCTCCAAACATACATTGGTTTCGCTGATGGTGCTTGTCGTAGTAAACGGAATATCTCTTCCGCAGCTTGGGTTATCTATTCGCCCTCTGACGAGTTAGTGTCTATGCATGGGGTGAGCCTCGGTCAAACAACAAACAACATTGCCGAATACAGTGCAGTGATTGAGTTATTGTCTGAATCTATTTCATTTGGGATTCGGAGTTTGATAGTGAGGTTAGATTCTGAACTCGTTGTATTACAGCTTAATAGAGTGTATGCCATTAGAAATCCAGTGTTATTAAGGTTATTTTTGAGAGTGCGTCTCTTGGAACGTGAGTTTGATTACATTGAATATCAACATATTCCAAGGTCTTTAAATACATTAGCAGATGCAATTGCTTCTCGAATGTTAAATAGACATTTGCAATAATCATACATGTAAATTTAAAAACATTTCATCACACATGTTTAACAAGATAAGCCGGTAATAATGATATATATATATAGGAGTGTGTCAAAAAATACATCGTCTTCGATCATAGGTTGAAAAACACCTTATGATCGGCAAAAATGATAAGTACAAAAAACCAAAATGTCACATGTGTCTACAAAACGACCATCCAATCACTGGTGATGATCTCTATATGACACCACTGCACGGGCCACCCTACACAAGAACCTCCTAAAAGGTCTTGGGACCCCGACTACATAGCGCTGAGGCCTGATAGGAATGTCATCTATGGTAGTCTCCGGTATATCTGTTGTAAGACGCTCCAGGTCACTTTCCAACTCGGCCAAAGTCTCTGTGGCCTCGTCCTGTGGGGCCGGTGCCGCTGCAACTGGTAGTCTCCTCTCGTAAGGCCAGAGATTGGCTGGACGTCGTGGGCCTACATCTGCATTTTGAAAATTATTACTATCAGTTTTGAGACGATATAAAACAAACAAAAAAAAATAGATAGTTTAAAAAACTTGTGAAAATGAATTACATGTATCATCCCATTGTTCTCCCGGTGGAAGAACCATGTCCGGATCTCCACGAAAATCAACTCCGGCATAAGGAAAATCCTGTATAGAAAAGACCTGGTCTTCTAACCAGTGAAAGTACTCCGGAGAAAATTGGACAACCTCCGTCCCCTCATCAGGATGACGGGCCATAACCGCAACCCATCGCATCAATTTGGGCTCTCGGGGAAGCCCAGTCTCAACAGTGAGCTGCTGTGGGATCAGCATCAGAACCCTCTCTAAGCCAAAACTCACAACTAAAGGCCCATAACCAAAGGTCTTTAGCTGTCCGTTTTTGGCTCTAGTCAGTTGGCCTTTTACATTGGCCAACACAGCATCACACCAGTTGAAAATGGTACCTCGAAAGCTATCAATCGCCATCCGCATCTGGGATCCAGTGGCAATGTGTAAAGCGGTAGCCCCGCAAAGTCTGGTAACTGTAAAGGCAATCACCATAAGTTCAGGATGGGATATAGTTTTGATCTCTATCCCCTTCTCCTGAGTCTGAGTGTTACACCACTCTAGTCGGAGACTAGCGATGGACTGGCCACCCAGCCTAGTCCCGAACAGAGTCAAGTGTTCGCCTCTCTTGGGCAAACCAGTGAGAAAGTAAATATCTGTGGGCTCCATCTCGAGCTGGTGCCCTCCAATATAAAAACACTGGTCCTGAACGTTCCATCTTTCTACCAGCCACTCTAGAAATCTCACTTGGGCCCTCATGCCAGGTATGGCCCAGTATTTATAAAGGCTGCATGCCTTCAAAGCATCAATTGACGGTTGATGATTAATGGCGGCCAAATCAACATCTTCGTGCTCTCTCTCGTGCCAATCGAGCATGGTGAACAATCTACATGCCAGAAAACATCCATTAGATTCCATGAAATCAAAAAAATTTGGTCCATTTTGGAGAATTTAGGGTTTAAAAGCTTGTTGCGCGGAGTACGCACAACGCCTTTAGGAACAGAGTGTGGGTACGCAGGGTTCCTGAAGGCAAGGTGCGTACCCCCGACATTTTTTCAACTGAGGAAATGTCGGGGTACGCGGGTCCCTAATGTGGTGCCTGCGTACGCCGAGAGGCGGTTTTTGAAACCCCAAAACCTCCAAAAAAATGAAATCTAGGGCCTAAAAAAGAATTCTAAACGGATGAAATTGAAGAGGAGGATGTTGAAAATTACCTGGAAGAGACGGCGTTCGGTTTCGAAGGTCGGATTCTCCACAATGTCCATGGGAAGTTTCTTGCCAAAAGCCCTTTTTTCTCTCCTCAACAATAAAATGGTAAAAATGAATTGGTAAAAGCCCTTTTTATAGGTTTTTTGGGTAAATAAATGCTAAATTTGTTTATTTTTCACCATGAAAAGGTATTTTTCAAAGTATTTTTATCTATCTTCAACAGGTATGAGTAATGTGTTGGTTTTTGTGCAGGATAAAGGATTTTCAGGGAAAATTGTCATTTTTTAAAAACAAAAACATCAGAGTCATCTTTAAGCCCTTTTCTGACTCCTAAAACATGAAAAGATTGCCGAGCGTTTCTTTTGCACTCGTTAAAACGGAATTAAAAGACGGTCCTCTTACAGCCCTTTTCTGACCGTAAAAACATGAAAAGATTGCCGGATTTTTGTCGTTTCAAATTCGATATTGGAAATAAAACGACGTGTCCTTGATCGCTTTTTACTTTTCAGATCAGAGACACTAATCATGAAAGTACTCCTTGGTCGTAAAGATCAAGCGGTTCTCTCAAGTATTATTTTATACTTTTTTGGGCTTGGGAGACACAAATTTACGAAAAAGGTCAACCCTGGAGTCATCTTAAGTTTTTTCAGACTCTCTAAAATTGAAAAACGCCGAGTTTCTCCTATACTGGACTCGTTAAAATTTCACAGTAAAGGACCTGTTCAATTACAAACAGGAACGGACCACTCCTTCTTAGGGTTCGAATCTAAACTAAGTTGGACTCATCCGAAGGATGAGCTTATAATCAAGCAAATGTTATCCTCCTCAAGCTTGTAAAAAATAAAGAGGTACTTGCCAGAAATGGTGGGGGAAAAGAGAGAAAAATGAGCCTATTTGTTATCCTCTGTCTCGGAAAAACCTTATCACCACTCTTGAACACGACACTTTTCATTCACCTGGGTTGGGAAATCCTTTGCCTAACAGTTGATCAAACCACATTGAAAGTCTTCAGCCGGTTTCTGGGTATTAACTTTGGGTCAATTGTCACCAAGCCATCTGTTGTGTCGTTATGTGTTCAAGAGGTCACTGCAAATGAACCATTCCTCTGCAAAATATCTGTCATCCATCTTGACCATCCCTAAGTCAGTCCTTACAGCTACATTTCTTCAACTTGATCTATGATTTCGTGTTGTGGGCTTGCCTGCAATGGGTCGCTTTCTATCGACATCAGCACATTATCTAGAAAGATGATCTAGGAATCATCAGTACCTTGAAATCTGCATGCCTCAATGGCAGGTTTCTCGCCTTTGACGACAGTTTACATCATTGACTTTCGATCGAAGGATTCCGTGACATGTTCGACATCAACACATTCATTCACATCTCATGGATTGTACTGAGTACTTTGAGAGCCATTGACATCACTGGTGGTTTCTCTCACACTTGTTAACAGTTTACATCATCGACTGGTAATCAAGTGGTTTCTACCATGTTCGACATCAACTCATTTATTCGCATGGATAGAATCGTACTATTTCAGGGAACGGAAATGAAGACCCTGGATCTAGTTTCCGCCATCCAAGCTGCGAGGAGTTTTGTATTCATTATATAGTAGACTAATTATAAACAGATGGCTGCATCCATACTGTGTCTACATGTGTCTATGATTATGATGTACTGCGAAATCATTCCTATATCAGAGCAGTAGTTAGTTTGTTAGTTAAAGTTTTTGATCTGAGTATGGGAATGCCTACCTCAGTGATGATATGATCTCATATATGTATTTTGTGTTGAATATTTGCAGGTTCCGACTGGGCTCTCCACAAGATAATCCTCGAAATGATAAAGTGCTTCACCCTTCCTAGATGATATGAAACCCTAATCTACTACAGACCTCACACTTTAGGGGGCAATCTGTTACACTAAAATTTGTCACCATGACTATTTGTAGTCAGTATGGCTCCATCAACAACCATAATGTCCTCCTTGGCAAGTCTTATACCTCTGCTCCTCATGTCAAACTCCAAAAAAGAGAGAAAGCCTTTAAAAGTCAATATAACTCTAGTTACGCAGTTTCTCTTACTCTTACCTGCGTGTACGCACCTCAAGTACATAATACCTGCGTACTTGTACGCTCTGTCTGTAAAGGGGTGGGTGCGTACTCTTGTAAAGGTCAAAGGCGCAAGTTTTACTTCAAAAAACTTACTTGTGGTCGATTCTAGAGCATTCTAGAAGATGGTTTGACGTGGATTGAGCACCTCCAGATGGTTCATGCATCCCAAAGAAAGAGGAACTTATCCCATGAAGAGGGGAGCTATCCCTTCTAAAGAGGGGCTTATCCCATTGATGGTGGACCTGTTTAACTTCCTCCAAAGCATTATAAATACAGGCATTGGGCCAGAGGGAGGGGGGGTTGAAAGCTGAACATTCCTAAGGGTAGACGCTGCTGAAATTAGGACTCCCTTATAGAGCTTGAGAGGAGAGATTCCATTCCTTTCTTAGCTTCATTTGGAAGTGGGTGAGCTGATCAAAGTAAACGAGAACTCTTGCTGGACCCTGGGAGGGACCTGCACAACACCAAGGCACTAGTTGTAATGGTTTCTTTTGTTTCCAATTAATACAATTAAGTTCATTTTTCTCAACAAGTTGTTATATATAATTTGTTTCATAAATTCTTGGTCTTTATGATGAATATGTTTTATTATATGAGTTATTCAGGTGCTATGTAATCGTTTGCTTGTTACTGAATGCAGACTTCAAGGAGAAGGAGCTCATCTGGATCGGAGAGGCTTGGCTGCTACAAACAGCGTTGGACTAAAGGTAAGACTTGAACACCTGGTTGCTTTTATTTTAAATGCATATTTAGGGAAAGATAGTGCTTGATTGTTTTGTTTGTCACTAGAAAAGCCTTGTTTTCTAGGGAGGTCGGTTTTGTCCGCAAAATTGACTCGTTCCGCATGACACCTAGGAATTTTTCTTGTTGGGTTTGTTTTTCGTTTTTGGTTGTGTAGTGGCTCTGATCTTAGAAGCCGTAGGGAACTTAGATTACTTTGGTGTCTACCAGTCTTCTTATGAGTCTGACCATTGATGAAATTTCCCCTTGTTGAGGAATCCGCTTTGAGTTTTCTCATTTCAAAATTTCGAAAAGCTTGTAGTTGAAAGTTTGGAATTTTCATTTAAAAAATAAAAAAGAACGAAAGATTGGTTGTTTTTTGACTAATTGTGATTCTGCATAAATTAGTCCTTAGCTCACATTTAGCTAAGTAAAACATCCTCAAAAAGACTCTTAGTAAGCTTTGACTTCAAGTAGCTTTTTATATAGTTTGTAGCTCTCAAAGTTAGTCGTTTTCATTAGTTTTGAGTGTTTTATTTACAAAATATAAAAAGAAATCTCTTTTGAAAAGTTTGTTTTTTGTAGTGATTGAGTGCTTTGAAAAGAAAAGGAAAATTGTGTGAAATAGCTAGTTGTCTCGTTTTGAGTGCTTTGGAAAGGAAAAGCTCTTATTTAAATTTGTTTAATTGAGAAAGATTTGTGTTTACAAAGTATTTTCATTCTCAAACTCTTTCTTAGTTGAGAAGTTCATCGAAGAGAAAAGATTGTTTAAATCATCTTAGGTGCATCTTTTTAGTGATTTCGAGTCGAGTCTTTACACCACGAGTTTCATCTCCGCCACCTCTTGACTTAAACAACAACCACTAAAATTAACGCTTAAAGTAAAATTCACCTAGTAACATTTTATTTCTAGGGCTCTGATACACCAACTTAGCTTAGGCTAGTGTCTTGGAGTAGGAGAGTAATTAACTCTCCAAGACAGTAAAAACAAACAAGTAGTTGTATCTTGTGGTAGGAAGAAATCCAATTGTTGCATTTATGCTCTGGGAAAGCTCCTCTTAAAGGAGAAGCATGAAATCGTGTCTGAACCAGTGTGGGAATCAATCCTTCCTCATTGGGAACGACGCTAGATATTCACGTATTAAAAACGGTAAACCTCGAATTAACCATTGTCGAGGAGCCTGGGGTCACTTGTTGGTAAACCTTGGATTATGTCAAGGAGCCTTCAAGGGGATTGAGCTTGCTACTCTGCCCTTGCGTGCGTATCGGATCGTAGACTGTTCCCCCGGGTGTATTTGTCTCAGTTGGTAACCTTAGTGGCCATATTCTTTAGGATTCTTCCAAAGGTGACAGTGGTGGGAAGATCCCACTGTACCTGGAGTAGACGTCGGCTAGACTCACTTGGATTTTCTGGGGGGTTCACTTCACTCGAGACGGTTAAGTGGAGGAACTTGGTCCAGTCTATTCATTAAGCAGGTTGCCAGGGTAACTGTTCCAACCACCATTTCTATACTGAATTCTGCTACGTTGGATTTCATCACCAACTAGTGTTTTCGGTCCGGAAAGTTACTGTTTGTGTGTGTTTGATCTCTAGATTATTTAGGCGTGTGATTCAAATTTGTTTGGTTCTTTAGAGGCTTTAGGTGTTTTTCATTGAGATTTTACTTTGTTTGCATGTGAAGTAGTTAAAAGTTTTTAACTGTGGCTGAATTACCAAGACAGTCCCGTAGACTTCGGGGCCAGTCTCCTGAGTTTGTAACCGTGGCTGATTTATTGAGGAAGTCCCGTAGACTTCGGGGCCAACCTCCTGAAGAAGTCCCGAGCCATCTTGAAGGCTTGAAAGTCCTCGTAACTCCTAGTGGCAGTAAATTTGGGTCACCTGAAGAAGGAGAGTCTTCGTTGGTTGTACATCCTGATTACCAAACTCTAGAAACAGGTTATAATCCTGAATCTATTTCGGTTTCCGAACTTGCTGGTAGCTTTTCATCTACTAGTGATATAGGTGAAGAACTTGAGATATCTGAACCTGTTACTCCAACATCGGGGTTTGTCTCTCCAACTTCTAGTGGTCCTAATTCACCTAGGGTAGAAAGAGTAATCACCGAAAATCTTCCTTCTGGTTTGATAGCTATTGAAGAACTTGCTCCAGAAGAAGAAGTAGGCATCCCTATCCCTGAAAATCAACCGGTTATTGATCTAAGGGAGCGTGAATCAATTTTTTACAGTCCACCTAGAAGTACTACTTGGTATCTCTCTTTGACTAATTATTTGGAAAACCCAGTGTTAAGTTTTTCACCACCTCGTGCTCCTTATCACCCTAGAGGTTTTTATACTCCCGTAAATATGTCAGGTTAGTCGTCCATGTTTACTCAATCGCCTGAATCTTTTTTGTACGGAGGTCCTTCTGTTCCCTCTGGGTATCAGTCACTTTCTGGTACTTTTTCGGGAGCATCTCCTCAACCCATTGAACAAGGGTTATTCACTGGAAACAATGGTGCAAAGCCGTTGAGCGTAGAAGACATTCTTATGATGTCAGGTTCTATTCCCAATTCTCAACCTCAAGGTGGCCAGTTACCGCCTAGGGAGTAGCCTCAATTAACGCCTGGGGGGTAACCTCAAGGTGCACAATTTGCATCTGGGGGGCAACCTCAAGGACAGTACGTACCTACAGTACAATACGTTCCTCAAGGTCAACCCCAGACTCAATATGTACCCCAAGGTCAACCCCAGTATCAATTTATACCTCAAGGTCAACCCCAGGATCAGTACGTGCCTCAGGGGTATCTACCCCAAGGTCAGTACTCGAACCAAGGTTTCCAACCACCCCAAGGTCAATCTTATGTTCAAGGAACGGGAAATGTACCTTTCAATTATCAATCCTACCCTCAACCTGGTTATGGTCCTCAATATTCTCAACCTGTTATGGGTCAGTACCCCGGAATGAACATAGTGTGGGATCCATCGCAAACTCAACAGGTGTTGTAGCCAAATGTACAATTGTCATCTCAAACTGGACAACCCTTAGTTTCTGGTTCACCCCAGCAACCAGTCCAGTCTAATATTCAAACTTATGTACCTTCGGTAGTTTCTCAGTCTGGGCCTACTGCGCCTCGTACTCCATCTCAAACGACTGCTGCAACTACCGCAACATCTGTTCAATCTACCCCACCTACTTCTGGAGTATCGACAGCTCCGGTTTCTACTGTTCCTGTATCTACTCCTCAGACATCTTTACCACCGTCTGGATCCACGATTCAAACTACGGTTCAGATGCCTGTAGGACAACCTGGTTTAAGTACGGTTGTCACAAGTCAACCACAATTCACCTATCAACCGTACCAGGGACAGTACCAATTCGGTTCTACTGTCCAGCAGCCAGTTTATCAGTATCAACCGTATCCTGGGTACACTTATCAACAACCCCAGTACGGTCCGGTTAATCCTGGTTTTCCGGGAGGATACAATATCCCGAACGCGATTCCTATTCCTAGTTATCCTGGATATCCTCCTCCTGGGGCTGGTCTCATGACCCAGAGTTTTAGGGATCCTAATCGGCAGTTACCGTTTATCGCAACCTTGGACTTACCAGACTTGTCGCGCCTAATGAACGATCCGATTAATTATCTTCCGTTTTGGCCGCCAATGCCGAATAAGTTGCCCAGTGACATTCCCAAGTTCGAAGGTAAATCTGGAGAGGACCCGTCGAACCATGTGATGACTTACCACCTCTGGTGTGCGTACAACTCCATCACAGATGATTCGATCCGTCTTAGACTTTTCCAACGCACTCTAATTGGTCTCGCGGCCAAGTGGTACATTGAGTTACCGCGAGGCACTTTTTATAATTTTAGTCAGTTAGCTACCTCATTTTTAACTCATTTCCAGTTGCCAGTCTGATATGACAATGGCACGGAATTGTTAACTTCGCTAAAACAATCAACATCCATGTATATTTCAGATCATATTCATGAGTGGAGACATCGATGACGTTTAGTGAAGGTATTTATTCCGGATCAAATCTTGGCTGAGTGGTTTGTAAAATCTTTGTTGCCAAGGATCACTGAAGATGTTGCTAAAGCCGAAGTTGTTACTGAGGAGCAAGTGATTGCTCAAGCACAGTACCTTGACTTGGTCTATACTCAGTTAGGTACGTTACACGAAAAGATCCCCGATCTTCCCAAGTCAAATCAAATCACTGCAGCTCCTTCGGGATCTCATGCCGCTGACAGTATGATTGGTACGGTTAACACTAAAAGTAAGAAGAAGTCTTCCAAGAATTCTTCTCCTATCATAACCTTGCCTGATTCTCTGACAGGAGATTCTTCTGCAGAGGTTTCCGCCGATATTCACGTTGTAGAGTCATCTACAGCTAAATCAAAATCCGGTGGGAAGAAGAAAGGAAAGAAGAAAAATAAAACGGACAAAAGTTCAAAGGAGAAACCTGAAAAGGTGGAATCCAATGATGAAAAGCGCAAACCTCGTTATCCATGTCTCATTTGTGACAAAGAACATTTTACAAGAGACTGCCCTCATCGAGCAAAGGTTGCAAAGATCGTCAAAGGTTCCCAAACTCCTGCTGTCTTGAAGGATCCATTTCCAAGTCAAGACAGTAAGATGATAAGTTCTTCCTCGAGTGCCAATGAAGAACCCATATTGATGATGTCCCATGTAAGGATTGCGACTCGATCGCAAGATTATGGTAGTAAAAGTCCTGTTGATGGCAAAGAAGCAGAATCTTCTCATTCTAATCCATCAACCTCAGCTCCCGGTTCCGATCCACTATAGATCGAGAAACCTAATCCAGACTTAGTAATCAAACCGCTCGCCAAGGGTATACTTCGAAAGTCAGCTTTCAATCCACATGCGAGAGCGGCTCAGAATTATAACATTGTTGAGGATTTAGCTGTTTCACCCTCAGCAATGTCGGCTTTGGAAGTGCTGCAGTCATGCCCAGTACAGCGTAAATTAATTTTGTTGGCTATAGGAGCTGTTGATGTTCAGGACCCGAACCTAATAATCTTTGATCTAGAAAATAGTACACCGCGTTTGCCTCATCAAATGGCTTTCTAGATCCCAGTGATAGTCAAAAACAGGCCTATTCATCGGACTGTAATTGATGAGGGAGCCTCAACATGTATTATGTCGATACAGTGTTGGAGATCGCTTGGTTCTCCTTCACTAAATCAATCCCCGACAATTCTTAAGGCCTTTGATGGCCGTGGGTTTCATCCTTTTGGCATTCTACAGGATTTGCCTATAGGGATTGAAGGAAAAACCGTTAGTCTAGATGTGGAGGTGGTTGATGCCCCTCTAGACTACAACCTTCTCTTGGGTCGAAGTTGGTCTTACGCTATGACAACAGTCGTTTCATCGGTCTTTAGAGGCATACATTTTCCACATAATGGAAAGATCGTAACAATAGACCATCTGGCTTACTTTTCATCCGACCCAGCCTCTTCGGAGAGTATTCAGTATGTCGGTAAAACGACTATCCCATATAAGGATGTTGGAGTAGGATTAGTTAAAGATGCCAGTTTACTGGGAACTTTTCCTTTTCCTCCAATCAACGCATCATCTTCATTTGCAACCATTCATATGATTACATCAGACACTATTTTTTATGACGATCCTTGGATCGTTCCTTCTGAGTCTAAAGTAGACTCATTTGGTAATTCCATGCCTTTGAGTCCATATGAAATTGCCTATGAAGCCGTGCAGTCTTTTGCCGACCCGTGTTCAACCGAAAATGACTTAATGAATGTACCTCGGATTTAACTACGTTTTCTGAATTTTTTCACTCTGATGAGCAAATTCGTGAAATCCTATGTGTAGATGATTTACCATGGGAAGATCTCCATCACAGATCTTTGTTTCTACCTGAGGATGATCGTTTTGAAAATGATTTCTCATCAATCTTTACGACTGAATATGTCAAGGAACCTCAGAATCCAATGAAACATCCCGATTCAGAGTTAAATTTGGGAAACATCTCTCAAACTATTCCCATTGACATTTCGGTTAAGCCCGGAATTGTTGAGAACATTCATATAGGTGCCTCGTGTACAGATGATGAAATTCAATTATATAAGGCCCTATTTCAAGAATTCCGCGACGTGTTTGCCTGGTCCTATGAGGAAATGCTAGGAATTGATCCCACGATTGTTGTTCATGAGATCAAGACTTACCCGGACGCTAAACCCGTCCGGCAACGTTTGCGTCAGATTCACCCACGAAAAGCTGCTGCAATTAAAGCAGAAGTTGAAAAACTGTTGAAAGAAGGTTTCATTTATTCGATCCCGTTAACGGATTAGGTATCGAATATTGTTCCGGTTAACAAAAAACAGGGGACAATAAGAATATTAAGAATGCCGGAGCAACTTTTCAGAGGGCGATGTCTTATGCATTTCATGACATCAAGCACATTGTGCAACCCTATCTCGATGACTTGCCTGCTCATTCATTACATCGAGCTGATCACCTCGTCCATTTACGAGCAATCTTTATGAAGTGTAGGCATTATCGTATTTGGTTGAACCCACACAAATGTGTCTTCTGTATAGAAATGGGTCGATTGCTGGGATTTGTAGTTTCGAAAGCTGGAATTCGAGTTGATCCCTCGAAGGTCGAAGCTATCATCAATTTGCCTCCTCCTTCGAGTCTTCGCCAACTCCAAAGTTTGCAGCGGAAAGCAAACTTTTTACGACGATTCATTCCTAACTACGCCGAGGTTACAAAGGGTTTTACACGGTTGTTAAAATAGAACACTCAATTCTCTTGGGATGAGATAGCTCAGAAATCTTTTGATGCACTCAAACACGCGTTGACCCATGCACCGTTGTTGCATCCTCCCAACTACAACCAGGATTACTTTTTGTATCTCGCCGCCTCCCATTCCACTATTGAAATGGTCTTAGTTTAGGAAGATGAATTCGCATTGGCAGCCGTTCAAGCTGTCCAACGTTTTCATCACTACATTTTACTACGTAAAACTACGGTAATTTCGGATTGCAACCCTATGATCTACATTTTGACCAAACAATTGCTAGGGGGCAAGTACTCTAAATGGATCGTTATCCTGCAGGAGTTCGACTTGGAGTTTGAGAAATCTAAGTCTAAGAAATCTTTAGTTTTTGCAGAGTTAATGTGTGACTTCCCGTGTGCTGACACAGAAACTGTGGCAGAGGAGCCCATTGCGGACGAATCTTTGTTTTTAATCAGCACTTTAGATTCGTGGTTTGGGGATATCATCGTCTATCTCCAAACCCAATCCTTTCGGCCAGAAATTTCAAGGTCGGAACGTCGGAAAATTCGCTTCCAGTCCCAACAATTCAAAATTATTGGAGATACTCTTTATCGCCGTGGGGCGGACTCTATTTTTCGATGTTGCTTAACTCACGAAGAAGCTGAAAGGGTTCTAAATGACTGTCACTCTGGAGCATGTGGCGGTCATATGTCTGGGTATGCCACAGCCCAAAAGATATTGCGCGCTGGCTATTTCTGGCCGTCCTTGTTTAAAGATTGTATTACGGCGGTCCGAAAATGCCACAACTGCCAGATTTTTGATCGTAAGATGCGCGCTCCACCTGCTCCTCTCCACCCTATAATTTCCGTCGGTCCTTTTGCCAAATGGGGTATCGATTTTATTACATGTAACCCTCACTCGGCTAGGGGGCATGCGTATATCATCCTTGCGGTAGATTATTTTACTAAGTGGACCGAGGCGATGCCTACATTCGAGGCAGACGGCAAGACAGCTGCAATTTTCGTGTTCAATCATATAATTGCTAGGTTTGGTGTCCCACAAGCAATAATCACTGATCATGGGCGTCATTTTCGAAACGTTGTGATGACCGAACTTACAGGCCAGCTTGGTTTACGTCACGATAGTTCAACTCCTTATTATCCACAAGCGAATGGTCTGGTTGAATCCATCAACAAAGTTTTAGTTATCATGATCTGACGAATCATTGGGATTCACCGGTCGAATTGGCACAACATGCTATTTTCAGCACTTTGGGCGTACCGAACTTCAGTAAAAACATCAACAGGGTTCACTCCTTTCCAACTAGTCTATGGTTTGGAAGTTGTGTTACCCATTGAGTGCGAAATCTCGTCACTGCAAATGGCCATCGAGTTACTTCCAGCTACTTCCGAAGAGGAAAAGCATTTGTTATACTTAGCTCAATTAGATGAGAATCAACGTGAAGCTGCATTGGCGATCGAGACTCACGCAAAACGTATGAAAGCTCAGTATGATCATAATGTGACCCCTTGAAATTTTTCGAAAGGAGACCTAGTGTTATTGTATGATCAAGCTAATGATAAATTAGGCACTGGGAAATTCGTTCCTATGTGGCATGGTCCCTATATTGTTAAGCGAAAGCTAGCAAAAGGGGCCTATGAATTGGTAGACTTTGATGGGGACTCTTTGGGTAAACCCAGAAATGGCCTTTACTTGAAGAGGTACTATGCTTAAAAGAATGGGGTATGGAGATTTTTAGTTCGGATAGTTTTTCTTTCTAGCTGGTGTGTTTTAGTTTACAAAGTGTGCTTAGTTTAGAGAGTGTTTTTCCATCATTATTCCTGCTTATCTTGGTTTTACTCTTGATATTGCAGATGTCGATGCCTCTCCAAATATACATTGGATTTGATGATGGTGCTTGTCGTAATACACGGAACATCTCTTCCGCAGCTTGGGTTATCTATTCGCCCTCTGACGAGTTAGTTTCTATGCATGGGGTAAGCCTCGGTCAAACAACAAACAACATTGCAGAGTATAGTGCAATGATTGAGTTATTATCTAAATTTATTTCATTTAGGATTTGGAGTTTGATAGTGAGGTTGGATTCTGAACTCGTTGTATTACAGCTTAATAGAGTGTATGCCATTAGAAATCCAGTGTTATTAAGATTACTTTTGAGAGTGCGTCTCTTGGAACGTGAGTTTGATTACATTGAATATCATCATATTCCAAGGTCTTTAAATACATTAGCAGATGCAATTGCTTCTCGAATGTTAAATAGACATTTTCAATAATCATACATGTAAATTTAAAACCATTCCATAACATGATTTACAAGATAAGCCGGTAATAGTGATATATATATATATATATATATATATATATATATATATAGGAGTGTGTCAAAAAATACATCGTCTTCGATCATAGGTTGAAAAACACCTTATGATCGGCAAAAATGATAAGTACAAAAACAAAAATGTCACATGTGCCCACAAAAGGCGATCATCCTATCACTGGTGATGATCTCTATAAGAAACCACTGCCTGGTCCACCTTGCAAAGGAACCTCCTAAAAGGTCCCGAGACTCCAATCACATAGCGCTGAAGTCGACGAGGAATGTCGTCTATAGTGGTCTCAGGAATATCCCCTGTCAAGCGCTCAAGATGACCCTCCAACTCGGCCAAAACCTCTGCTGATTCGTCCTGTGGGGATGGCGCGGGTGCAACTGGTTGCCTCCTCTCGAAAGGCCGGAGAGCGGCTGGTTGCTGTGGACCCACATCTGCATTTGAAATTTTTACTATCAGTTTTGAGACGATGAAAAATAAAAAAAATTAAAATAGGAAAAGTTGAAAAGGATTTTACCTGACTCGTCCCACTGCTCTCCTAGTGGAAGAGCCATGTCTGGGTCACCACAGAAATCTATCCCAGCGTAAGGGAAATCCTAAATGGAAAAGACCTGGTTTTCCAACCATTAGAAATACTCAGGTTTGAACCGAGCAACTTCTGTCCTCTCGTCCGGGTGACGGGCCATGACTGCGACCCATCGCATCAGTTTGGGCTCTCGAGGAAGCCTAGCTCCAACAGTAAGATGCTGTGGGATCAGCATAGGAACCCTCTCCAGGCCAAAACTCATGACCAAAGCCCCATAACCAAAGGTCTTTAGTCGTCCGCTCTTGGCTCTGGTCAGTTGGCCTTTCACATTGGCCAGCACAGCATTGCACTAGTTGAAGACGGTGCCTCGAAAGCAATCAACTGCCATACGCATCTGGGATCTGGTGGCAACATGTAATGCGGCAGCTCCACAAAGTCTGGTGATGGTAAACGCAATCACCATGAGCTCAGGACGGGATATGGTCTTTATGTCTATCCCTTTGTCTTTAACCTGGCTGTTGCAGTACTCTAGCTGGAGGCTATCGACAGACTGGCCACCTGGCCTAGTCCCGAATAGAGTCAAGTCTTTGCCTCTCTTAGGCAAACCAGTCAAGAAATAAATGTCCTCCGGCTCGATTTCGAGCTGGTGCCCGCCAATGAAGAAGCACTGGTCCTATATGCTCCATCTGTCAACCAGCCACTGCAAAAAATCTACCTGAGCCCTCATGCCAGGAATGGTCCAGAATTTGTACAGTCTGCATGCCCTCAAAGCATCAAGTGAAGGCTGATGATTCCATGCGGCAGTATCCACGTCCTCATGCTCTCTTTCACGCCAATCTAGCATGATATACTCTCTGCATCAAGTATAAATATTAATTAAATTGCTAGAAAACATTTTGATTGGTCCATTTTTGAGAAATTTTGGGTTCAAAACCCTTGCGGCGGGGTACGCACCCTCTGAGTTAGACACAGTGCGTGGGTACGCACTTTGTCTACACGGAAGGTGCGGACCCCGAGCTTTTTCCCAATGGAGAAAAAGTCGGGGTCCGCGGGTCCGCAATGCTAAACCTGCGGACCCCCGCGCGCGGGTTTTGCGCCTAAAAAACCTCCCAAAAAATGAAATGAGGGACTAAATCAAAAAACTAAACAGTTGAAAATGAAGAGTAGGATGATGTGGATTACCTGGAGAAGACGGCGCTCGATTCCGACGGTTGGTTTTTCCACAATCTTCACGGGAAATTTTCTAAAGCAAAAGCACTATTTTCTCACCCAAACTCGAACAGTAAAAATGAATTGACAAAGGCCCTTTTTATAAGTTTTTTGAGTAAATAAATCGCAAATTTGTTTATGTTTCACTTTGAAAAGGTATTTTGCAACGCTTTTATCCATTTCAAACAGGTATGAGTAATGTTTGTGTAAACAAGTAGAGTCATCTTTAAGCCCTTTTCTGACTCCTAAAATATGAAAAGATTGCCGAGCGTATCTTTTACACTCGTTAAAACGGAATTAAAAGACGGTCCATTTACAGCTCTTTTCCGACCGTAAAAACATGAAAAGATTGTCGGATTTTTGTCGTTTCGAATTCGATATTGGTTATAAAACGACGTGTCATTGATCGCTTTTTTACTTTTTCGGATCAGTGACACTAATAACGAAAAGTACTCCTTGGTCGTAAAAGATCAAGCGGTTCTCTCAAGTATTATTTTATACTTTTTCGGACTTGGGAGACACAAATTTACTAAAAAGGTCAACCCTGGAGTCATCTTAAGTTTTTTCAGACTCTCTAAAATTGAAAAACGCCGAGTTTCTCCTATACTGGACTCGTTAAAATTTCACAGTAAAGGACTTGTTCAATTACAAACAGGAACGAACCACTCCTTCTTAGGGTTCGAATCTAAACTAAGTTGGACTCATACGAAGGATGAGCTTATAATCAACCAAATGTTATCCTCCTCAAGCTTGTCAAAAATAAAGAGGTACTTGCCAGAAATGGTGGGGGAAAAGAGAGGAAAATGAGTCTGTTTGTCATACCTTGTAACCACTCTTGAACACGACACCTTTATTCACCTGGGTTGGGAAATCCTTTTCCTAACAGTTGATCAAACCACATTGAAAGTCTTCAGCCAGTTTCTGGGTATTAACTTTGGGCCAATTGTCACCAAGCCATCTGTCGTTTCGTTATGTGTTCAAGAGGTCACTGCCAATAAGCCATTCATCTGCAAAATATATGTCATCCATCTTGACCATCCCTGAGTCAGTCCTTGCAACTAAATTTCTTCAACTTGATCTATGATTTCGTGTTGTGGGCTTGCCTACGACAGATCGCTTTCTATCGACATCAGCTCATTATCTACGGATCGCTTTCTATCGACATCAGCTCATTATCTAGAAAGATGATCTAGAAATCGTCAGTACCTTGAGATCTGCATGCCTCAATGGCAGGTTTCTCGCCTTTGACGACAATTTACATCATTGACTTTCGATCGAAGGATTCCGTGATATGTTCAACATCAACACATTTACTCACATCTCATGGATTGTACTGGGTACTTTGAGAGCCATTGACATCACTGGTGGTTTCTCTCACACTTGTTAACAGTTTACATCATTGACTGGTAATCAAGTGGTTTCTACCATGTTCGACATCAACACATTTATTCGCATGGATAGAATCGTACTATTTCGGGAAGTAGAAATGAAGACCCTGGATCTAGTTTCCACCATCCAGGCTGTGAGGAATTTTGTATTCATTATGTTGTGTACTATTCATAAACAGATGGCTGCGTCCATACTGTGTTCACACGAGTCTATACTTATGATGTTTTACAAGATCATTCCTATATCAGAGCAGTAGATAGTTTTCTAGTTAGTTTTGATCTGAGTATGGGAATGCCTTCCTCAGCGATGATATGATCTCATATATATATCTTGCATTGAATGTTTTTACAGGTTCTGACCGGGCTCTCCACAAGATGATCCTCGAAATGATAAAGTACTTCACTCTTCCTATATGATAAATGAAATCCTCATCTACTACAAACTTCTCACTTTAGGGGGCAATCTGTTACACGAAAATATCGTCACCATGATTATTTGCAGTCAGTATGGGTCTATCATCACTTGTACTGTCCTCCTAAGCAAGTCTAAGACCTCAACTCTTCAAATCAAGCTTTAGAAGTGGGAGAAAGACATTAAATATCAATGTAACTCTGGTTCCGCACTTTCTCTCATGGTCACCTGCGGTCCCGCACCTTCTGTGTACAAAAGTTGCGTACCTACCCGCTCTGTTCCTAACGGTGTAGGTGCGGACCCCTGTGAAAGTCAAAAGGCGCAAGTTTTATCTTAAAAAACTCACTTTGGGTTAATTATAGAGTTTTCTAGAAGGAATTTTGACGTGGATTGTTCGCTCTGAGGTGGTTCATGCATCCCAAAAGAGAAGGAGCTAATCCCTTGACTAAAGGAGCTATCCCTTTGAAGGAGGGCTTTATCCCTTTGAAGGAGGACCTAGTAACTTCCCTCCATTGCACTATAAATACAGGCATTGGGGTGAGGACTAGGGAGGTTAGAAGCTGAACATTTTGAGGGTAAATGCTGGTGAAATTGAGACTCTTTGGTTGAGCTTGAGAGGAGAGATCACATACCTCTTGGTTCCATTGGAGAGTGAGTGAAACTTGTCAAAGTAGAGGAGACATCTTGTTGGACCCTGGGAGGAGCTTGTACAGCGTCAAGGCAAAGGTTGTAAGGTTCTTCTTCTTTTGAATTAATACAATCAAACTCATTTTTCTCAACAATTATCTTATGTTATTTGTTTCATGGACTCCTTGACTTTCACGTTAAATATGTTTTATGCAATTGGCTTTTCAGGTGCTATTTAATTTGTTTGCCTTGTTTGTGTTTGCAGATTTGCGAAGAGGAGCTCGTTTGGATCAAAGGAGCGAGGGCATCCACAAGCTTGCGTTGGACCAAAGGTAGGCCCTAAAAACACTTGTTTGCTATTGTTTATTAAAGCATATTTAGAGAAAGATAGTGTCTGGTTGGTTTGCTTGTCGTTAGGTCTTCTTTAGATTCTAGGAAGGTCTATCTTGTCCGCAAGATCGACACATTCCGCGCGACACCTCATTTGGACATAATCATTTTGATCATTCTTCTTCTTTCTTTGGTTTGGTTTGCACATGTTTGTGATGTTTTGTGGAATTTCACTCTTATAGGTCCGAGATTACAGGGTCCGAAGCTCACACATGTGCTAGGGTTTTGGTTTCCGATCGCATGCATGGCACATGCATTTTTTGGTCGCAACTACAGACATGCAAGCTCATGCGTATGGTTGGAGGGTTTCATCTGCACACACATTACTCTCTATGTGTGGTTGGGACCGAGGGTTTGGCTTTGCAATTGACCGAAAATTTCGTCAGTTGAATGCAAAGTTCAACAGTTGACCACATATAATGATAATTGATCGTAGGCTTAAGAAGCAAGGTTTTTATTATTAGCATTATTGGGTTTATCTCATGTATGTTGTTTAGATGATTTTACTGAATAGGATTATGGTTGAAGATATGGATCATTGTACTCTCTTTTGATGGATCATTCAATAAAAATCTAAAAAGAAGAATAATTTGAAAGGCTTTTCCCCATAGTGGATTTTTCCCTAGTCTCCAACCAATCCCGGTTTCTCTATGTGTGAATTATTTTCTTCTATTATTCCTTTATGTTCCATTTCATTGATGATGACATTTTTCTTTCTATATAGTTGCATATGTTGCTTAATAATGTTGAAAATATGAAAAATGATATGATGTTGTGGGGTGAATTTAATATATAAGGATGAAATGCAATTATCTAAAGGAAAGAACAAAAAATCCCTAAGAAAAATTAACATGGTATCAAAGTTGGGCTGAAGAAAAGTCATTGAAGATCACCCTTGTGAAGACACCTTTGATGGAAGATGTAAGAGAAGATGGAGGAGTCCTAAAAGAATAATAGGGTTTGAAGGAAACCCTAAGAAATTTGGTTATTATGGTTTGATGGATATTAAGAGGTTAGGGGCTGGAAGAAACCCTAGATTACGACAAAGTTTTGAGATATGCAATCTAGAAACCCTAACATGATCAATGTGAAGATGTTCAAGAACTTGTGACAGGTTTGATGTAGCACAAGATGGGATAGTCTCAATTAGGCTTGGTTATTGATGGAGTTGATGAATATATTGAAGGAAATAATACTATATGGATAATGGATAGTCATGACACTTCAAGGCTGGTTCAAGAGGGAGATGATCAAATCTCATTGAAGATAAGTACTTCTTTTATTAATGTTACTTCTATATGACTTTAATCTTTCTTAGATTTATTGATTTTATCATTGATTATACTTATTGCATATATATTTGAGTATTTGGGTACTTCTAACCTCCTGATGAGATATGATAAGTGGATCCTTCTTAAGGATCATCTGAGGCGAAGAAAAATATGGCTAGTGTAGGAATATAAGAGCTAGTGATGGAAAAGGAAAGAGGCACCTGATGAAAAGTTGACAAAGTTCTCTCACTACCAATGTCAAGGTGCAAAGGTATCTGAATACTACAAGGTATGTATGGTGTATCGTTTCAATTTTATGTTTCAATTGATGACAAGGTAAGCCCTAAGATATGATGGGAATATCACCTTCATGAATGAATCATATATGCATATGAAAGTACGTTTGATTCATGGTACTTATGATGATATGGTGCACTTGGTATTGGACAAGTATCTTACATTCTATTAAGTCATGGTAAAGCTACCTAGAAACATTGATTTTTGATATCGTGGTATACTTGATACTAGATACATTGATTCTTATATATGGTAGCTTGATACTATTGATAATGCTTGTGATAAGCATGACAACCTTGATGATAGAAATGTAACAATAAGGTTGATATTAAAGATCTTCTTTTTGAATATGATTAGGTTTTGATAAGATAAGTAATCATGACATATGGCAAAATTGGATGCCTTGTCTTGATGATTGGATAATATAATAAAGGTGATGAAGTGATTATGATCCTTGAAGTATGATGATACACTTGTCAGTTTCCCTAATCACGTGACTCTAACCCTTGATGAAAGTTTGATGTCATGCACATATGTGGTGATGAAGTAGCTAATGCTAACATGTTATGAATATGATGGATATATGTTTTAGAACTTGATATAATTTGATTTCATGATCTACCAGTTTTGTTGATGCATGAAGGGTATTATGATATACACGTTGATGTTTTGAATGATGATGACTGAAGTGGCTTCCCATTCAGAGGAAGAATCTCTCCATAAGACCCCTTCACCTATTCTTATTTGCATTAAATATATAGAAGATGATTTATTGTTTACATTTTCTGACATAAATAGATAAATATCTGATGTCGTTGGTCTACAACTAATTCTGGTATGAAAAGAGAGGCCTTCTCTTAGTCTAAGCCCCAAGTGCTGGGACACAAGCTTAAGAGTGCGGTTATAGGCCTCCCAACCACAAGAAAGAAGGCATATGGGTGCAGTTGTGCCTGTAGGACACAAAAAACCAAAGCCTTATGCATGAGATCATGAATGCACCAGGAGTATGAATCCTACATATATGGAGTAGACAATAGAAAGTTCTATGAGCAGGAAAGTTTGAATTTTTGACTTACTATAGAGTGTGAATGTATTGACTAAAATTGTGTTTGCAAGGAACTGGAATATGCATATTAGTATGTCATTTTTATATTATCATTGAAGCTAGTATATGGCAGTAATTAATAACAGTTGCAAGATTTTGACAAGATTTGGCTTATTGGTATAGATGAGCCATTTTGGAGTTTTGACATGATGCTTGATAGATCATAGATATGTTTGGCTTATGGATTGTTTGAAATCACAGTGATAACAAATTAGGATTTTATAACTAATTATGTGCCTTGATGACAGTGCTATGTGGGCATAATGACTGTCAGAGACTAATATTGGTATTCAATAATGATTTTGTATTGGCTTCATTGGATTTGGCACATTGATTGAAGTATAAACTATTGTGATCCAGTATGCAGTGATCCCACAATGAATGGATGGAACTTATATAACTTTTTCTTGCTATATGAATTTTCAATTAAGGTCATAAATGACTCATTTTATGATCACGAGTTTGGTTGGATATTTCTTGTCAATATATAAGGTTGTAACTTGGCATTTGGATGTGAGATATACATGACACTTGGTCCAAAGTTATTAGTTTTGATTTGGTATCTAAACCTTGATAAGCTGACTTAGTTGATTAAATGATATTGATTTGTTTAAGACTAAGTATATTTGTTTGACCAATATTATTTTTGAAGAAATCATTGTTTGAAGCAAGCTTCTCGAGCCTAGTATGTCCACGTTCATATTACCTGGCGAAGCTAGGAAGATGTGCCAATCGAAACCTGTACATCAAAAGTGGTCCAAGATATGGATTTAATTTATGTTTTATATGTTGATGGTATATTCTTAATAGGTAATGAGCCTCTGATGATCAATGTAAGAGGGATTTGGCCCCTGAAGTTCGAAGTGAAGAATAGTGGCATAATATATCATGAAGTTATTGAAGAGATTTTGGAAATGTAAATGAAAATACTTGGACACTCTGATGGAATGAAATTTCAATAAATTATGCAGAGATATTATTGAAACTTCCTTGGAAACCGATAGTTGATTGAAGCATTGATGTTCCATGTGAACAACCATTCATATATTTTGAGTCAATTCATGATTGAGCCTCTTCATACATAGCGAGTTTCCTTCGAGATGTTTGCATGGGATGATTAATTTTCGGTCTAAGATATTCTTCCTATGACATGCAACTGCATGGATGTACTGATGATGTTTGGGATCATTATTGATGAGATGAGCACATCTCGGTGCTGCCTTAGTATGAGATATGCCATGATATTTTTGGATGAGAAGTTTTTAGCTTTAAGCACGATCGAGGTTGAGTACAATGTTGTTGGCATGGTTAGCCATGAGGCAAGTTAAAGAAGCTCTTTGGAGAGTTGTTTGAGCATGTTTTGGATATGTCATAGATACATTGTGATAATAATGAGTGGGATCCAATTGGAAGAGAATCTCGTATATAGTTGGGACTAATATATATTCATATATTAAGACAATGTTATTTTACGAAACAAGCTTAGGCTTTTGGTTGCCACCTTTGTGAGAGGGATGATGAATAAGGTATATTTTTGTGATATATATTTTGTTCTAATATAATATTTGATTTGATGTCTGGCATGAACAAGATATTATTGCTATTAAGACATTATGATTGAACTCTTCAATGAGTTATTCAAGCCGATACCAGATGTGAGCACATGATATGTTTATGATATACATAAATTACGAGTGTTCGAGAACACTAAGCCAACTCTTATCCCTTGTCAAAGATCCCAGGGTGAGGAATTAAGATGGAGGGCTCATAAGGTTGAGGGATCTCTAGAAAATAGGGTCATAGATGTCTCTCCCCTATTTTTCACCCATAGGGTTAGAGATGTTAGCTCCTCTATCTTGGTTTATGTAGAGTATACCCAAATTGCCATCATACCCACAAGCTGGGCTTGTAGGGAATATCGATCTCTATATGGCCAATGGGTTGAGATAGTGCTTTAAGGTGTACAACCCAAGTTGATTATGATGCATATGTTCTACCACACAACTATTGAGTGTCATTTTTTGGAATATCAACATGCAATAGGATGGTTGTTATTCTTACCTCATATAGCAAGTGGTATCTCACCCATTGATTGCATCATGGGATGGTTGTGATCCTTGCTTGGTAAGAGGTATCTCACCTATTTCTCAACATAAGGTGAGAGTATCATGTAGGACCTTCCCCACTATCATGGACATGAGGTGAGAGTGTCCAATAGGACCTTCCTCATTTTCATTGGTTTCCAAGTTGAGATGTGCTCCCTGATGTGGTTCTAGGTTGAGCAAGGCTCCCTGATGAGAAGCTCTCTAATTTTTCTTGGGTGGTAGCATTAGACTCCCTGTTGGCATTGGTTCTAGGTAGTAGCAATGGATCTACGATGAATAGAGGGTGGTATCTTAAGTTTCCCTCTGATATCAAATTATTCTTATTTTAGATTTGAGAATGTTTAGCATAGGAGCAGAGCCAATCAAGAGATAAGCATGAATAAGAAGAGATGAATTGAGATTAGCAGTGACGAAATCTGATGACAAGATACTTGAGATAGGATATTATTTTATACTTGTGATGATTACGTCATGCAATTGGAATTTCACCCTAGCTGAGAGGGAGTGCTCATTTCGTGGCTTAGTGATGAATTCCAACCATGGGATGATATTCCTCTTTTCAAGAGGACCAATTTTGACTATTGAAGCACTCAATTTAGAAAAGGGAAAGTGTACTTTTGAATTAAATCCCATATGTGCAGAAAAGGACAGGTCAACCCAAAAGGGAATTTGGACAGCCACAAATGGATATAAATACAAGTCAAGTGACCCTCATTTGGATATCATCATTATGATCATTCTTCTTATTTCTTTGGTTTGGATCACACAAATCTGTGACGTTTCGTGGAAGTTCGCTTGTACAAGTTTGAGATTGTAGGGTCCGAAGCATGCACGTGTGCTAGATTTTTAGTTTCTGACCGTAGGCATGACACATGCATTTTTTGGTCACAACCGTAGGCATGCATGCTCATGTGTGCAGTTGGAGGGCTTCAAATGCACACACATCACTCTCTACGTGCATTTGGGACCTAGGGTTTAGTTTTGCAGTTGATCGAAGATTTCGTTAGTTGACCACAAACATTTACAGTTGATCGTAGGCTTTTGAAGCAAAGTTTGATTATTATTATTATTGGGTTTATCTCATGGATGTTGTTTAGCTGATTTTTCTTAATATGATTATGATTGAAGATATGTATCATTTTACTCTTTTTTTTTGAATCATTCAATGAAAATCTAATAAGAAGAAGAATTTGAAAGGGTTTTCCCCCTAGTGGGTTTTGCTCTAGTCTCCGACCAATGCTGGTATCTCTATGTGTGTATGTTTTTCTTCTATTATTCCTTTATGTTTTTCTGCATTGATGATGTATTGTTCTTTCAATGTAGTTGCATCTATTGTTGAATAATTTTTTAAATAGGAATAATGATATGATGTTGTGGGTTGAATTTAATATGTAAGTGAATAAATGCAATTATCTAAAGCAAAGAACAATAACGCCCTAAGAAAAAATAATACTAGTGCAAAAGCCATCTATGGGGCATAAAACTTCAACAATTAACATCTCTCCAACTAAGAGGACCCATAAGATGTGCCATATATAAAACAAAATAACATGACAAGGGGTACCAATATAGAGGGTCCTTATACCCAAATTCACTTGATTTTTGCACAAAAATCACCAAACAAACACTGGCCCATTCACCCTTGATATAAATGACAAATTTTCCAGCAATATCCTCCTTTGTCATTGATTTCAACTCATATGCTCCCCCTATATCCATGCTTCACTTACTTTGACTCCATGTTTCCCTTTCTTTTCTCTCTCCCTTTAACATTAACGGCAAAGGGTGACTCATATCTTTGGGGTTACTCCCCATGAACATATGGAACTCGACATGATTTTTGTCTTCTTATCCTTCCCTTATTTGTTATCCTTATGGATCTTTTGTTTGGTTGCAATTTTATTGCACTCTGCTTGATCTAGAACATTTATGTTGTTTAGTCTTCTTGTGTCTATTGCAACCAATCTTCCTGAGTCTTCTTCTCTGATTTCACACTTCTTAGAGTCAAAAAAGAGATTATACCCTTGATCACACATCTTGCCAACACTGAGAAGATTTTTCTTCAAATCCTTAGCTATAAAAACATTTTGTGCCTTCATATGTTCACTTTTAAGGCTTTCTACACCTTTTCCAAGTATTCCAAAAGCAACAATATTGATATGTTCTTTTAGATTGCCAATTTTTTTTTATCTCCAGTCTTTGTGTCAAGCATCCACTATCTATGTGTCATCTTCTTTATCTTCAATGATTAATGCTAGATTACAATATTTCTTCTTTTTCCTTTCCCATTTCATAGTTGACTTCTCTCTCTTTATGGTTGGAGCATTTTCAATCCTACAGTCATGTTCCTTGTGATCAAGATTATTGCACTTGTATCATACAATGTTCTGATTCATTAGTGGTTCAAATGAATTATAGTTTTGATTGGTAGGTCCATGAACATTTCCTAATTTGTTTCTTCCATAATCATTTTCGCTTCTCAGATAATTTTATCTTGTATTGATTTTTACAATGGATTTCTTTATGCCCAAAATTTATAAGAGTAACAATGACCAAGAAAAATATTTTCATATGTGGGAGAATAAGATGATCCACTGAAGTTGTTTTTTCTTAAAGGAGGTTCAATCTATTTCTGATCCTTGTGATGGGTGTTCTTGGAATCATCAACATGACTTGTTTTAGTTTCTTTCTTGGAGATTTTGTCCTCATTTCTTGAAGATGCACCAATATACCAAAGGCTTGCTTTATTGTCTGGCAATTTTTGACAATTGAGAATATTATCCAATACAAGAAAATTTTTCAATTTCCTTTTGAGTTTATCAACTTCAGCTCTTAATGTCAAAATTTCCTCTTTCAACTTCTTATAATATTCTTGTTTATTCATCATTTAAGTCTTTATTAATCCCTCAACTCTATTTTCTTCTTCAAGTTGGACCTTTAAGGAGATAATATCTTCATTACATTTTTTAAGAAATCTTTTCAATTCTCTATTTTTATTTCTAAGCAAGGAATTTTCTTTTTAACTATTCTTCAATTTATCCTTAAGATCTCCATCTTCTTGTTCAAAAACTGAATCTTTTATGAGTCCATAGAGAGAAGCTATTCTCATATTTGGTTCTTCATCAGTTGAATCATTGAACTCTTCGTCATCATGATCATTATATTGATTTTCTTAGGTTCTGAAGAGAAATTCTCTTGCATATGGTTCTTTTGTATCACTTTCATTTGAAGAGCTATTGTCTTCTTTGGAATAAATATTTTTCTTGTGGAAGCTTTCATTTTCCTTGAAAAGACATATCTTAGCATAATTACCTATTCTTCCACATTCAAAACTTTTAAAAGGTAACTTACCTTGGTGTTTTCCAGTTCCCCTTTTTAACTTCCTGGTGAAATTTGCTTCTTCTACATCTAACTCATAATTTTGCGTCCCTTCGACCTTGGCTTATTTGTTTCTTGTCTTCCTTGTGGTTTTAAAAGTTGCTTCTTTCGTTGATGGTCTGTCTTCTATATCTATTCCCATTTCATATGTTGCAAGAGTGTTATGTAATTCTTCCATTTTCATATTAGTTAAGTCCTTGGTTTCTTCTATGGCGGATACATTGGCATCATATCTTAAGGGAAGAGATCTTAGGACCTTTTGTACGATCACTAGATCTTTAATATCTTCTCCTAATACTCTAATGGAGCTAATAGCTTCATCTAATCTGAGAAAATAGGTCACACTATCTTCTTTCTCATCCATTTTTTAGGTTTTCAAACTAAGCTCTACATTTTTGAAGTTTTACCTTCTTTACCTTATCATCATCTTCATATAGAGTTTTAAGTTTATCCCAAAATTCTTTAGCTGTGGTGCAAGACATTACCTTGGAATTTAATGGTTCTTGAAAATTCATCTATGATGGTATGAAGAGATTTTGAAGTTCAACTAAACAACTTATTCACATCTAGATTAGTAGGAGGATTTTTAAGAACTTTGTTGCCATTTATAACAGAGAGTGAAACACCCATTCCTAAAGCCTTCAAATAGGCTTCCATGAAACTGCTCCATAGTGGATAATAATTTCCATCAAACACACAAATTTTCCTTGAAGATATTCCTTTCATATGATCCATATTTGTTTATGATCTACGCTCCAGTGATTAGGCTATTAGAGGGTAACCTTCTCTAATACCAATTGTTGGAAACATTGAGCCGGGGGGTGTGGGGGTGGGTGGATCAATGTTTTGTAAATTTAAATAATTTAAGTATAAAAACAATTAAAAAATAACATCACATGAAGTAAACATAAGATATATATGAACTATATATTTATATTACAAGGGAAGATACAACTTCCGGATTTACCAACTACAACTGGAAGGGCTACAACCCCGAGATTTACCAGCTCCCTCTGGAAGGAGGCGACAAACTCTTGAAGAAATATTTTTTTATTTTCCCAACTTCCTTCCCTAGCACTACCCTTCCACCCTATATAGTAAAATATAAATCAAAACTCTTAGGCTCCTGTACCAAGGTTATGTTAATTTTCCATAGGGCTATATTTTTCTTTGCTTTAGATAATTGCATTATATGTTTTCATCATTCAGATATACATTGAAATCACCCCACAACATTATAACATCATTACATCATATGGAATTATGTATAAGGAACAATATCAACAACAATGCAACGAGACATAAAAAAATCAAGTACACATAGAGACACTAGGATTGGTCAGAGACCAAGGGAAAACCCCACAAGGAGGAAAACCCAAAATCAATTCTTCTTCTTCTGTTAGATTTCATCAATTGTTTAGCAAAGATACATAGTACATTCATAATGAGATAATCACATCAGGCCTTCTAGGGCCAAAGCTAAATCATTAGCATTGTTAAGATATCAACAATACACAAGGCTACTTCTATCAAGGTCACTTCCATCTTGGTCTATTCCATTACTGCCATGTCAAGGTTATGTTCTCCCTGTCAATGTTATTAAAAGACAATGATCTTGATTATCATCTTACTAACACCATAAGATAATGATCTCTGAATATGTTGTCATACTCGTGCACAGTTATATACTATCTCATTGATATACAACTTATTGCCTTATTGTCATTCCAAGGTCACTAACCATTCATCATACCAAATATCTTTGTCATCAAGAAGGATATTGCTATGCTATTCAATATCACAGTCAAATCATTCAGCAAGGTTACAATTATATCCTACATCAATAATATTATGCCATATCACTGTTGTTACTGCAATACAAAAGATCATTGTGCCATTGTGTAGACATATATCGACATGTATATACCATTACTATATATGTATCCTACCATACATAACATAGAATACCACTATATATAAATTTCTCTATATACCATTGATTATGTATATCATGGAATATGGGCTATATATTATATTGTTAAAATGTGATGTAGAGGAACAAATGCCATATGCAAAGATGAAATCATGTGAATTGGTGTAGAGATTCATTGGCTGAGACCATACAAATATGTCTACCATATCAAATATATGAGATGTCTGCCACACCAAATATATGTTTCCTTCCATGTCAAATAGTGGATTTACATGCTACGATATGGTCATGATCATTGACATATAGAACTAAATTATTCTCATATCAAAGTTGTTGCTTATATAATAGGGTCAACATCACATTCGTATAATGTGAATATGTTGATGGTACTGGACCCGCCAACATGTCAAGGGTATCTCCCCAGTAAGAAGTCCCAATTAGACCTCAGACTGTTTGGTGTAGGAGTCCCAGCAGTGAGTCGTAAGGTAATGCCTTGACCGCGATGTCGCACAAAGGCAAGTAAGATAACTCTTTCAGTATCAAGGGTGTGACTGATGCAGTGAGTCAACGAATGAGTATGAGAGGTTCCAACACTTCAAAGGGAGAGGAAGGAGAAGGTGAGTTCTAGGTTGAAATGCCTCAGTCCCAACTCGGCTAGGAACACACAACACAAAGGACATGCACAGCTTTTTCCAAAGCAGTCGACATGGATGCGGCAGTCACAACATACAAGGTAAGATAACACGAACAACACTCATGGATCAGTCCGAGATGAGTGTGATAGTTGAGATAACAAGGTTTGAATAAAGGTCTGTCTGATGTCTGGCAGAGCAGTCGACACGGGTGGTGACAACATTAACAACATATGCAACACATTGACAACAAGATTCATATAACTGCATACAAATCAGTTAATATAAAAGTACGTAAGTTAAACAACATATATCATTAAGGAAACCAGAATAGTCCAACTACAATAAAAACATATAAATGAAAATGTGTTGGCTCTTATTATTAAAGAAGTGTAAGTCACAATCATACAATACACCATGTAAACCTTCTAACCCCATCAATGGAACGTTACAGCCACATCCACCTGCTCCTGCAAAGAGATGTACTAGCTCCATACAGTGGAGAAGCCAAGGCACATTACAATATTGTCCAAGACTTCTTCAAGATAGTCTTAGTAGAAGCTTGGCTGACCAAAAGCCTCTACAATGAGTTATGAGGTACTATTTATAGAAAAGGGTGGGGTGACCCTTGACATTCCCCTTTGTGACAATTCAACTACCCTCATGAATCTTCACCTACTCTATGACTCTTACATCCAACTTTTGACACTCGACTTACACTTGACGTGACTCAACATTACAATGCACATGTACTCATGTGAGACAACATGGCTTGAGCAAGCCTTGCAAGACATCACTGACACTCAGTCCGCTATGGTGAGACTGACTCTTTGACATGCTTGTGATGGTGAAGCTAGTGAGATGATGCCAAGCATGGTCATCCGTGATGGTGTGCATGCACCTCATGGTGACATCTTGCTGAAGCAAACCCTTGCCTCTGTTGCAACCGGCGCATTAGTTCGGCCCCTTCATCTAACACGTCTACTAACCTGCACATTGTCTTCTTGGCACAGTTGAACTGACAACACACTGATGCATAGTTTCTATGTTGATCTTCAAGTGTGTGTTGGTGGTCATGTGCATCAACTTGTCGAAGTGCATGTTTAGCCCCAGTTGGACTTGCTTCTTGTCTTCGCCTTGGTGAGTGTGTTGAATGGGTTGGATTGCATGTGTGTGCTCAACGACATGCATGTTGTTGGATCCTTTGCATGCGATCAACAACACTTCTCACCATGTTTGCTCTGTGTCAGCTGTTGGGATGGATCCTTAACTTGTACTGGCGCAGTTTCATCCATGAGTGCATGTTGCACCCACTATTGTTCATGTTCCTGCTGCAACTCATTGGTATGTCTGTGTAGTTTCATGTTCTTCCTGAGTTGCTACTTCGGTACATGCGGATACTTCTTTGTTCCATCTTCTACCTTCGTGCAATCTTCAGGTCACGCCATCACTTCATACCCTGAGTCCCCACAGTTTCTTTCATTATCAGTGGATCTGTTTGATCTTGCAACTTTGCTTCACCTCTATGTTTTCAACAACCTTCCTCTTGCATTCGTTGTATTTTCTACATTCGATATGTTACCTTCAGTTGTTGTTCATGATGGTGCTCGTTGTGATGCTACTTCTTGATGTCCTAGTCCACGAACAACTTGATGTCTTTGTGAGTAGACAAGCTCATAGACACTTGAACAACTACATCCCCAAGCGTGCTCTGAACAATGTCTTAGTCTCTACTCTCCTAGAAGCCATTGTACATGTACTGCTGAGTGGCAGATGAACACCTGTGATACATGGAGACATGGAAACACTCATAGCAAGAAATATGTCAGCTGAAAACTAAAATGAACATGAGAACTGACTTGCAACATACCTGGGTGAATGATCATGAAGGTTGCGCAATTTTGGTCGAGATGTCAAGAGACCGACTGCTAAGACTGCACAAGGCACAGTCCGAGCTGCTGGGAGACTGACTAACTACTGGAACTGCAAAATGCACAATCTAGTTGGGCAGTTGGCTTCCGGGATTATACAATGCGTGATTCCAGCTGGGAAAGAATGCTGGCCCAGGGACAGATTTGCGCAAATTTTTGGGCCAAGTAGCCACTGACCTCCAGAAATGCGTAATTCAGTCCAAGAGGCCAGTGTTGAGCTAGAATGCACAAATCTGGATAGGAAGTTGAGCCTTCCTTCTCCACATTGTGCAATGTAGCCTTGGTGAAGGCAGAGACGGAGCCAAGGTTTGTCCGACTCGCTGATGGACAACTGAAAGCAAGTTATTCGATGAAATGCATGGCGACACTAAGTGATAGCAAAAGTGATAAACAATGCATGCAAAACATGAATGGAAGATTGAGAAAACGGATCAACATGCATGTGGGTGAGGGCGTTCGCTAGTTGGGTAAATGTCCATGCAAAGTAGTTTCATGCATGTGACAACAGTGAGATAGTGACTGTTGGGTTGTGTTATATTCTTTCCACGACTAGCCCACATAGTTAGCCAAGGGGTTAGAGGGGGGCGGAGCCCCCCCTTCGTTGCACCGATTGTGTAGCGGGGGGGGCCACATGGGGTTTGGGGCACACCCGTAACCCCACTTTATGGGATCCGGGGCAACGCACAGGAAAATTTTGGTTTTGGACCCTATGTTAGGTTGGGTGAACCCACCTATGGTTTTGTGCATGATTTTCGCACATGTTTTTGGACGCGATGGTTTTTAGTCCATGGTATTGGACGCGATGGTTTTCAGTCCATGGTATTGGATGCTTCAGCATGTATAAATATGTATTATAACATTGAAAGGAACATAATGAAAAATCAAGCTGATAGTCCCAGTTTTGGGATCCAGGGGAAAATCTTTGTGTATATGTGTTTTATGTGTTATGCTCTTGCATTGTTTATTTTATGTGTTTTAGAATTCGTATGCAGGTAATTTCTGTACGGGGTTAAAACATACATTTGGTATCAGAGCCGTTTTTTGCTTCAAGGGGATGCCTTTGTTGCTGAGGGGTTTCGCTCAGGCCTGTGGTAGACCCTGTTCAGTGGGAGATCTGCGAGATTGATTCTGGTGGTAAAAGAAGATGGTGAGCAGTGGAAAGATAGAGATCGAGAAATTTAATGGTCAAAGTTTTGAGTTGTGGAAACTCAAGATGGAGGATCTGTTGGTGGATAAAGATCAGTGGATCGTGATAGATCTGGGTACTAAACCAACGAGAGTGTTCGATGAAGAATGGAAGAAGTTGGATCGAAAGGCAAAGAGCACAATACGATTGTGTGTCTCAGATTCAATATTTCTGAATGTATCAGGGGAAGCTACGACGAAGGCTTTGTGGGAAAAGTTAGGGACTTTTTACCAATCTAAGTCTCTGGTGAATAAACTATTCCTGCGGAAAAAGCTGTATAACCTGAGGATGAAAGATGGAGACTTGGTGACAGAGCATCTGAATGCATTTAATAGTGTCGTAAGTTAGCTATCATCTGTTGATATTAAAATTTCAAATGAAGATAAGTGCATCAGTTTGTCGTGTTCTATACCAGATTCGTGTGATAGTCTGCTTATTGCAATAGGTAGCAATGCAACTGCCTTGCAGTTTGATGAAATAGTCTCATCCTTGCTAACGGAGCAGATGAGACGGAAAAATATGGGGAGCCAGAATGGTGATGCCTTGTTTGTATGATGACGGTCCTAGAACAGAAACAAAAATAAGTCATCGAGTGGGAGATCTAAATCTAGAGGGAGATCTAAATCTCCAGGAAAACCTGTAAAGGTGGTGTGCTGGAAATGAGGAAAGGAAGGGCACTACAAAAGTGACTATAAATCTAAAGCTCCTGATAAAGGAAAGGGATCTAATGATGCTCCTTCTGCAGAGGCGAAAACCACCTCAGATGAAGGTGGGGATGGGTACTTGGCTTCTTCAAGTACACATTTAGATCATGAGGCGTGGTTGATTGACTCAAGTGCATCCTTTCACTTCACTCCCCATAAAGAGTGGTTCTGTGAGTATGAGAAATACGATGGTGGTGATGTCTTCTTGGGGGATGACAGGAAGGCTAGAATCATTGGTTGCGGAAAATTAAAGTTGAAATTGCAAGGTGGAAGAGTTAGAACACTTCCAAGTGTTCTGCATATTCCTGCATTGGCCAAAAATCAAATTTTTGTAAGCAAGTTGGATGATGCAGGTGTAAAAACAGTGTTCGAGAAGGATACCTGCAAGATGGTTCGGGGAGCACTGGTATTGATGTGGGGAGTTTGGATTGGAACTCTGTACAAGCTGCAAGGTAGCACTGTTATTGATGAGTGCAACAGTTCTGTGGTTCCTAAAAGTGGAGCAAAAACTCTAGTGGTTTCTGGAGAGAAGACCATGTTGTGGCATCAAAGGCTTGGACATATTAGAGAGAAGGACCTTTGAATACTTCATGGTAAAGGTATGGTAGAAGGTATGAGTAATAGCTCTCTAGATTTTGATTTCTGTGAAAATTGTGTATATGGGAAGCAAAATCGGGTGAGTTTCCCCTCTGGTAGTAAGAGGGTGAAATAGATATTAGAATTTGTGCACAGTGATGTGTTTGGACCTGTGAAGGTTCCATCACTGGGTAAGTCTGTGTACTATGTATCATTTATAGATGACTTCTCAAGGAATAAATGGATATATTTCCTTAAGAAGAAATCTGAAGCCTTTGATAGGTTTAAAGAATTTAAGGCTCTCGTGGAAAATCAGACAGAGAAGAAGATAAAGGTGCTAAGGACAGATAATGGTGGAGAGTTTTTCAGCGAGGAATTTGAAGAATTCTGTAAGAAGTGTGGTATAGCACGACAGAAAACTACTCCATATACACAGCAAAATGGAGTTGCAAAAAGAATGAATAAGACGTTGATGGAAAGGGCAAGAAGCATGCTTAGTGGTGTCAGGTTAGGACAGGAATTCTAGGCAGAGGCAGTGGATACTGCATGTTACCTGGTTAACAGGTCACCTTCATCAGCGTTGGAGGATAAGACTCCACAAGAGGTATGGACTGGTAAGAAACCCTCTTTTCACATCTGAGGGTATTTGGATGTGATGCATATGTACATGTTCCAAAGGAGAAACAAACCAAGTTGGATATTAAATCTGAAAAGTGCATCTTTATTGGGTATAAGGATGGTTTAAAGGGTTATAAGCTTTGGAACCCAGTCACACGAAAGGTTGTGTACAGCTGAGATGTGGTGTTCAAAGAGGTAAAAGATGTTATTAAACATGAAGTCCAACCAAAGTAACTTGAGAATATAGAGTTTGATCTTAAGGAGGAAGAATCAGACTCTACAGCATAGGAGGAATCAGAAGATGAAGAACCACAAACTCCAGGTGTGAGAAGATCAGTTCGAGAAAGAAGGCAGCCAGAAAGGTATAATCCATCTGCTTTTTGTTCAAATTTTGCTTTACCTATTACTGACGATGATCCCAGAACTGTGAAGGAAGTAGTAGATTCAGAGGATGGAAAACTCTGGAAAGAGGCCATGGTTGATGAAATGGCATCTTTGCACAAAAATGAGGCTTGGGATCTGGTGGAGTTGCCGGCTAGAAGGAAACCCATTGGCAGCAAATGGGTGTTCAAGAAGAAGACAAATGCAAAAGGAAAGGTGGAGAAATACAAAGCTCGGTTGGTAGCAAAAGGTTATTCCCAGGTGCCGAGAATTGATTTTGGTGATATTTTTTCTCCTGTTGCCAAGGTAACTTCTATTAGATTACTTTTATCTGTTGCTGCTGCTTTTGATTTTGAGGTAGAATAGATGGATGTGAAGACAACATTTCTTCACGGGGATCTGGAAGAGGAAATATACATGAAGCAACCTGAAGGCTTTGCGGTGAAGGGTAAGAAAGAACTGGTATGCAAGTTAAAGAAGTCTTTGTATGGGTTAAAACAGTCACCAAGGATGTGGTATCAAAAATTTGATACATTTATACAGGGACTTAGCTCCACTAGAAGCAAAGCAGATCACTGTGTGTATTTTAAATTAATTGGTGACCGTGTTATTTATCTGGTCTTGTATGTGGATGATATGTTGCTGGTTGGAAATGACAAAGAAATTATCCAGGATTTGAAGACCCAATTGTCCTCCAAATTCGACATGAAAGATCTTGGTGCTGCAAACTATATTTTTGACATGGAAATTAAAAGAGATTGTACAAAGAGAAAGCTCTGGTTAAACCAGAGGAAGTCTGTCGAGACAATATTGCAGAGGTTTAATATGCAGGATAGTAAACCGGTGAAGGTTTCTATTCCTATAGGTGTGAGATTATCTGCTGAACAGTGTCCCAAGACACAAGAAGAGGAAGAGGACAACTCTCGTGTTCCATATGCAATTGCAGTCTGTTAGACTCCGTCTTGTCAAGTCAAATGTGAGATTGATTCTTCTTCAAAACCCTGTTTTGAAGAAGAAATCATTAATTTGTCATGATGTTCCAAAGCTCTACAGTTCTTCAAATGACAGTGTTTTTGATGTGGATGGTGAGACAATCCCTGCAAAAGTTAGAAATGGATTTACATTCTCCGCAGCTGATGAACAAGGACTAGACCATGCATTACTATAGAAAGAAGCCAAATTGGTGGCTAGCAAGAGAAAAAGCCCAACAAGCCCGCATTTCTAGCTCCACTCAACAATCTGCTTCAAATTCATTTATGTTTTGCTAATATAACAGTTTGAAGAAAACAAACATGCTGGTGCAGTTTCAGCAGCTGGAAAAATCAGAGTTCTCTATCTTTATCGTATGAGGCATCCATAGATGTAATTTCATCTAACAGCACCAACATAGCCAAAGAATTTCTTATTATGTTTGAATATTTGAAGATGCTAGAGTTAGAGGATTCTTTATCACAGCTCAAGGTTATCCATGTTGCTGGAACTAAAGGAAAGATTCGAAATATCTCAGGAAAAGTTTCTGGCAAACTTTTGGAGGTGTTGGGACCGGTTGAAGGATAATTGAACGGAGGATGTGCCTATGCCTAATTATTTCCGCCTCCCTACTCTAGTACATTGTGCATATGAACGCTTATTATCTAGTGGAGCGATCTTGCCATCACCAGCACTTCGGCTGCGACTTCTTCGATCAGTATTAACAGTTCTTCGTGAGTGGACACTTTCAGCCCTTGCACAGAGAATGGGCACAAGTGCCACTGGTGCTTCTCTTATTCTCGGAGGGGTGTTAACGTCTGAGCAAACTGCTTCTATTAATCAAGGAATAAAAGACAAGATCATAAGTGCAGCAACCAGGTATATGAAAGAGGTTCGTAGATTGGCACTGTCACAGGGGCATACTGAACCTGTATATCGTGACTTCAAAGAGCTAGAAGATATGCTGCTAGGGTCATCCACTTTCTAGTTTGTGCTTATGTTCTAATATGGCCTGGGGGATACACAAGTGAGATCTTGCTGTAATAGGTGACTTTAGAGATTCTTGAAAATGCCTCCACAAGCTTATTGTTTGGTGGATGCACTGATCTGACATTCTCCACGCGCAAAAGCACTTCAGCTGAAGGATGCAAAGTTTTTCAGGAAACACTCTTCAATGGAGTGTTTGCTAAGCTCTTATGTCGAGATAGACAATCAGAAGGATCGAGGATTATGGGTAAAAATGTTTTAAAATTTATGGAAATGAAAAACCTATGGGTTAGCTCTAATATGTATTTTCTTTTGCCCATTGAATTTGACGAATTTGGAGTGAGTCAAAGAGAGGCAAATGTTGACTGGCATTGCATTAGAAGTTGTGCTACAGGAGCAACATTGTTTAAATACCTTTTCATTCCAGAGACAGACAATAAAAGAAATTTTTAATGATCACTCAACATATCCTTCAGACCCGACATCAAATGGAGAGATAAATTGTATGGGATTTGATTGGAAGGATCCGGCATTTCGACTTCATGTCCCTCCTGCTGATGTTGATAAGGTCCGGTGCATTATAAGAAATATAGTTCGAGATTGGGCTCCGGAGGGAGAGGCAGAATGTAATCAGTGCTGCAAACCAATTATTGAAGAACTTCAACGGCAATTTAGTAATCATTCGAGGGAAAGATCACCTAGTTGCTTGGTTCCTGGGGCTGGACTTGGACGGTTGGCTTTGGAGATTTCATGTCTTGGTTTCATAAGCCAAGGAAATGAGTTCTCATATTACATGATGATATGCTCAAGTTTTATTCTGAACCACACTCGTGAACCAATGCGCCTTAACCCCCTTTCGCAATGACGTTGGGCGCAAAGCTGCTGAGGCAATTGATTCAACGTTTGAGACAAATGAAAAAGCACAGAAATAAGAAATTTCAATGACAGTGAACTAGTTGTCATTCTTGGATTTGGCCAAATGGGTCAGGTTCTTGCCAACTTTTCGTCTACTCCTTTAGTTGCTGTTTTAGATGGAGGTCTGTCTGGCATGCCTTATGTAGCATTTGACTCGGAACGTTAGAAAGATTGCTTGAAATCTTGGATTTCCAGTTCTTTATGGGGATGGATCACGACCAATTGTGTTGCAGACAGCTGGTATTACTCTACCAAAAGCGTAATGGTCATGTATTCTGAAAAGAAAATTACTGTGCAGTCCGTTGAAAGGCTCCGATACTCTGTACAGGACTTTGTTCTCTGATTTCTGCCAGCGATTGTTGGGATCCTTTGGAGATTTTGTGGGATTACGGGCGATGTGGCTCTTAGAAGGCGGATTGTGAGCTATTGTTGATGCGTTGGACGTGTTGGAGTTCGATGAGTGGCTCTGCCTATTGGGTCGTTCCTGCAAATAAATTTAAATTAAACGTTGAATGCAACCGTGCTCAGTACAATTGTCACCATGAGGTGAATCAGCGGAATGTTAGTTTAAAGGTTGTTTTATTAAATTGGCAAGTGCAACGTGGCAAACTGAAAATAAGTCAAGACTATCTATCATAGCCAAAGAATGCAATTTGATTTAAGATTTCAATCCTGATCCTATGAGGATCTGCGCTCCAGCATTTATCTTTTAATTAGCCAATGATCAGAGGATTTTTAGGGACACGGTTCTGTTTTAGAATAGATGAAAACGCTCTTTCCTATTTTTGTAATGTCAGTTGAAACAGTGCCCCTGTTTTGGGTCGATCTGTTTCCTACAGATAGTATTATTTTTATTGTAAACTCTTGGTGTAAGAGAGAGTTAGAGAGGGGAGAGTTCTGAGTGCTGAGAGCTGGTGGAGAATAGAGCTTACCATGTATAGTTTTTGGCAGAGAGTTTAATGAAATTACACAGCTCTGACTTCTGAGATTCCTGTGGTATGAAAGTTAGCATAAGTTTTTCTTGTGTTTCATATGTGATCTGTTATGTTTCATTCACTTCATGATCATTTCTAATTGAACAAATGAAGTGTTTAGGTAGAATTCATAGTATTATATGCTCTGCCTATAAGTTTGTTCATATTCAATGTTTTCTTCTGTTTGACAAGGATTCATCTTATATTCCCTTGTCAGCTCCTCACCAGTCTTGCCATCCCATTTAAATCTAGATTTGGTGTTAAATTTCTTGCCTACCTTGCCTCAGTCGATAATCGGTGTTGTTCATTATATTTCTCTGTTCAAGCTGTTACTTTGCCCATGCAGCCCAGAAAAACCCCGTCATTTTATTAAAAACCCTTTTTATCAGTTTACTAGCCTAATATCAGTGTTATCATATTGGTCATCTCATCTATTGAAGATCTCACCGAGATAGACCGGAGAGAGCCCTCTCCCGCCCCGTAGGGCTAGCTACGAGGCGAAGTGGTTTGATGTTGCCTTGAGGTTTACCTTTCTCAGCCTGAGGTGAAATTTCAAGTGCTAACACAGTCGATAGCCTGATGTATGCAATGGTCTATACTAGACCAGACATTACACATGTAGTGGGAGTATTGAGCAGGTTTATGTCAAAACTAGGGAAGGAACATTAGATAGCAGTGAAGCGGGTTTTCTGGTATTTGCGTGGCACTAGTGATTATGGTTTGTGCTACCAAGGAAGACCAAGATTGGACAGAGTGTTGGATATCCATGTCTTTGTTGATGCAGACTGGGCTGGAGATCTAGATTAGAGAAGATCTACAAGTGGGTATGTGTTTAACCTATTTGGAGGTGCAGTCAGTTGGATGAGTGAGAAATAATCTGTAGTGGCACTATCAACTACAGAGGTAGAATACATGGCAGCCACTCATGCAACCAAGGAAGAAGTTTGGTTGCAGAGATTGTGTTCAAGTATGGGGTTAGTACAAGAATCTGTAAGGATAGATTGTGACAGCTAAAGTGCAATTTTCTTGGCAAAGAACCCTGCATATCATTCAAAGACAAAGCACATTGATGTTCAGTATCACTTTGTGAGGGATATGATAGAAGACAAAAAGGTGTTGATAGTAAAGGTGGACACTTTGAAGAATATTGCAGATGCATTGACAAAATCTGTGAGCTCTAAGAAGTTCTCTTGGTGTAGAGAGACAATGGACGTTTTAGGGCTGGAAAAATGACTAAGCTCTCTTGTGGCCCCCTGTGGAAAGAAAACAAAAAGTGGGAGAATGTTGGGTTGTGTTATATTCTTTCCATGACTAGCCCACATAGTTAACCGAGGGGTTAGAGGGGGGCGGAGCCCCCCCTTCTTTGCGCCAATCATGTAGCAGGGGGGTGGGGGATCACATGGGGTTTGAGGCATACCTGTAACCCCACTTTATGGGGTCCGAGGCAGCGCCTCAAAAATTTTTGGTTTTGGACCCCATATTAGGTTGGGCAAACCCACCTATGGTTTTGTGCATGATTTTCGTACATGTTTTTGGACGCGATGGTTTTCAGTCCATGGTATTGGATTCTTCGGCATGTATAAACACGTATTATAACATTGAAAGGAACATAATGAAAAATCAAGCTGGTAGTCCCGGTTTTGGGATCCAGGGAAAAATCTATATGTATATGTGTTTTATGTGTTATGCTCTTGCATTTTTTATTTTATGTGTTTTAGAATTCGTATGCAGGTAATTTCTGTACGGGGCTAAAACCTACAGTGACGAAAATTGAAATAGAGCTAAGACAAGCTAGAATATATGTAAACGATAGTAGGAATTCAAATAAATCAAGAAAGCAACACTCACACAATCAAATACACAAAAAGCGACAGAAATGCAGCACAAGGCATGGGAAGCGAGCTTACCCCAAAACAGTTGAGCTGAATGTGCCGACTACTCCTAAATGTGATGTGGGATGTCAGAGCTACAAGGTTGATATGAAGAATGAGCTTTGCAGTGTCCGGTTGATGAGTTATGATAACATCGAGGTTATGACGCGCATGCCACAAATCTAGGGGAAGCGACACTTGAAGGGAGGTTTCTGAATTACTCCTTGCATGTAACCTCCAATTGCCAAACATAGATCCCTAAAACAAGGGATTCCTTTGCATGTTTCCTTGGGAGAAGCAACCTATGCATGTAATTATGTTTTTCTTGGTCCCGAAGGGAGCCGGTCAACTTAGCTACACATGCAAGCAACTGCTTTACTGCTAGAGAGAATGCGCATTGTTGACTGTCAATTGGGTTGACTGCCCAAGGGCATTGTGCAATTTCTAGGTAGAGCAGCTGACTGCTACCCAGATTTTCACAAATCTTGGGCTGAATAGCCTGTTGATGGAAAAAATTGCACAAAACTTGGAGGGTTGGCTAGCAGGATTGCGCAATCTTGGAGCCCAACAGGCTGTCAGAAGGAATTGCGCAATTCCTAGAGGGAAGGTTGGTTTCCCTCCAGAAATGTGAAAATTTCACTAGGAAGCTACTCAGCCTATAGCTGGACCAAGTCCAGGTGAGCAGCCAGTGAAGGGAAAATATCAAACTGTGATCGATAGGCTGCCTTTGAGAAAGAAAGAAACTGAAGCTTGAGGACTTGACGAAGCAAGGCAAGCTGATATGAAGGTTGGTAGGGAGGCTCCAAAACATGCTAAGGAAATTTTTGAGGGTGGTTGTAGCCGCTACAACACTTGGTGACACACTGGTAGAACTCCAACTCTTTGAATGGACCTTTTTCGTGAAAACGAGTCTAACACCTCTGGATGTATTTTTCAATTCTTAGGCCATCTTGGCTTCACACTAGCTTGATGTAAGATGTAGCATCTGCAGACTCTTTGTCGATTGACACACATTCCAAGCCAAGGAAACACAGTTGTTTCGATTGGGATTGAGGGGTATATAGGTGCACAAGCAGTATAGTTGTCAGAGTCTTAGTTTCATCTCTGGTGTTTCTCCACTGCTAGCAAGCCTGGACAGTACCCCGATGGAGGCACATAGGAACACAAGCATGGCTCCGCTGCCAGTGAGCTTGGTCAGTACCCCATAGGAGTTACTTCACCTCCCTACACAGGAAGCCTTTCTCTTCTTTCACCTTATTCATTTTTCATTTTGAATTTTTTGACTTTTCATTTTTTTTCATTTTTTCATTTTCACTGTGCATAGCACTTATTCATTTCAGAAGCGGAAGAGGGATCTCGACTTATTGAGAGCAGAGGAGGTTGTTCCAGTCGAGAAGTAATTTATTGTATCTCTAACGTGCTTGTTAAGGTTTCCCCCCACCTTACTCTACCTGACTGAGCTGACAAGGGTTAACCCAAAAAAAAATGACTAGAGAAGGTGACGCTAGTTAGTGTGCATGGACTAAGAGTAATAAGTTCATCATACAAAGGCAAGATGAAAGATAACCAGGTAGTGATAGTTGTACAAACCCTCTTGTACTTTACCCAGCTGTTTCATGAGTCACACATGGTTTCATGAAAACTAACCTATGAACAAAACAAGTGAACAGACTAACAATCAACAAATAATAGCAAGAGCGGAAGTGAAAATGAAAGCGACACAAGTAAAAAAACAAGAAAACAAAGCATGTAAGCAAACAAGCATGAAAGCAAACAACTAAAAGAAAACACTACTCCTAGTCCTACACTAACAGTGCAAGGGCTTGATCATGTGAAGTGATACTTCCAATGCAGCCATCGGCGCATTGGTAGACCCATGTGGGTGAAGGCTTGGTCCATGAGTAATCCAATTGTGCAGACCAACATACAAGAAAGATATAACAATGAAGACATACACACTTCATGTTTCAAACTGCCCATGGGACATAAGTGAGTGCATGTGCATGACAGACAGTCCGTGGACTTATCATGGTACTGTGTGACACTAAGTGCAACTTTAAAGCACAAGCACACTCTTAACTGTGACATGCAAGCAAATGAAAGAAACAAAGATAACTTGTGTCACGTATGAGTGCTTGCAATATAAGACTCCTCCAATGCATGAGTAATGGGATCATGCAGTTCAAGTGGAGGAAGTGTGATTTGAGTGTTAGATTGATCTTGAGTGCATACAAATGAGTGATGAGGAGCCTTGAGTGTTTAAATAATTTCCTGATCGGAAGAAAAACCAACCTCAGGACAGTGAGGGACTGACATAACCATCAGCTCGGGCTAAATTGCCTCGATGGTTTGTGGGGTTTCGACTTCATTGACAGATGGATCTTCGTAGCCTAGTGGCTTAGACAGATTAACGACGAATGAATCAACAACATGATCAGATGATGAGGTGAAGAGGTCATGACAACCAAGATCAGTAAATTGAGGATGTTGGTCGGCATCCTCATGATTTAATGAATCACATAGAGGGGTAGATGAGAAGGAAGGATGTTAACCCTCTGCGTTTCCGAAAAGATAAGATGAAAGATCAAGTGGATTTTCAATGAATGATTGGTCCTCTCCATTGTTGGATGATGGGCTAACATACGGTGTGTCGTGCGAAAGTTCAACAATGGTTGCATCCGTAGATGAAGACACACATGCAAATTCATGGATGGCAGGTTCACCAACGATGTTAGAAAAGAACGGAGGGGGCTCGGATGGAAGGGAGTCATCCTTCACCGAGTGTTGATGCTCAATCTCCCACTCATACTCTTAATGAATGACAATGCATGTTGGTTGTGAAACACCAACTCCTTCAGTCGGTTGTTCCTCATTCACAACAAGTGAAGAGTCCGAAACGAATGAACACAAGACAAAATCATCTAGAGGAACACCTGGGTGTAAAGACAGAGGTCAAAAAAAGAACGCATATGAGAACTCGAAGGACTCACAACCAAATCTGTGCGAAAATTGTGTGAAGGGATGTTGGGAGGATGTGAAGGTTGAACAGGTGTGTGAACATGATCCTCAACATCACAGAGCAATGGTGGAACTGTTGAATGAGAGGGAGGCGGATAGTCTGTTGAGACAGTGCCTACTCCCACATGAGATTGCGCAGTTCCATCAACGAGGAAGGTTGAGCAAGGCTTGATCTCAAGCTTTCTCTTGGGATGGGTAGATTTCTTAAGGCAATACTCGAACCAGTCCCAGAGATAAGAAAACTTCATCTGGCTCCTCAGAGGTTGAAACTGTAAGTCACAGAAGTGCTGCCAAAAATCAATAATGGATTCATGTGGTGCCCTCCGTTGTTATAACAGTTTGCGATCAAGATGGTATGGATCAAAATGATGGAACGTGTCTTAAATAAGATCACATAAGTGCTCACATGAGTGCATGGTGTCAGCCAGTAGGTTGAGCACCCAACGAAATGGGGATTCGCGAAGTGTGAATGCAAGCAGCAGATCGGCCTGTTCATCAGTAAACTCATCTTCCTCATAAATCATGGAAAGAAAGTTATGTAAGTGCTCAGGCCAGGCCACTTTGCCTTCACCATCATATGTGTGAGTGGACAAGAGATTGAAAAGCTTCCCCGAGATGGAGACATCTTCACGATTCAAAAAACACCTCGAGGGAAGAAGAATGCAAAACTCCATGAAAGATATGCAAAGGTTCAAAACTAGATGAGAGGACATTGCTTGTCATCAAGCCCTCCTTCTAGTGCTAGAAATGTTGACGGTGTTGGACCCACCAACATGTCAAGGGGATCTCCCTGGTAAGAAGTCCCAATTAGACCTCAGACCGTTTTGTGTTGGAGTCCCAGCAGTGGGTCATAAGGTAATGCCTAGACCGCAGTGTCGCATAGAGGCAAGTAAGATAACTCTCTCAATAACAAGGGTGTGATTGATGTAGTGAGTCAAGGAATGAGTGTGAGAGGTTCCAACATGTCAAAGGGAGAGGAAGGTGAAGGTAATTTCCAGGTTGAAAGGGATCAGTCCCAACTCAGCTAGGAACACACAATACAAAGGACATGCACAGCTTTCGCCAGAGCAGTTGACACGGATGTGGCAGTCACAACATACAAGGTAAGATAAAATGAACAACACTCATGGATCAGTCCGAGACGAGTGTGACAGTTGATATAACAAGGTTTATAGAAATATTTGTCTGATGTCCGGCAGAGCAGTCAACACAGACAGTGAAAACATTAACAACATATGAAACACATTAACAACAAGATTCAAATAACTGCATGCAAATCAGTTCATATATAGTACGTAAGTTAAACAACATATATCATTAAGGCAACTGGAATAGTCCAACTACAATAACAACATATGTATGAAAATGTGCTGGCTCTTATTATTAAAGAAGTGTAAGTCACAATCATACAATACACCTGTAAACCTGCTAGCCCCATGAGTGGACGTTCTCCAAAGAGATGTATTAGCTCCATCCAATGGAGAAGCCAAGGCACGTTAAAATATTGTCCAAGCCTTCTTCAAGATAGTCTTGGTAGAAGCTTGGCTAACCAAAATCCTATACAATGACTTATGAGGGACTATTTATAGCAAAGGGTGGGGTGACCCTTGACATTCCACCTTGTGACAATTCAACTATCCTCATAACTCTTCACCTACTCTATGACTGTTATATCCAACTGTTGACACTCGACTTGCACTTGAAATCACTCAACATTACAATGCACATGTACTCATGTGAGACAACATGGCTTGAGCAAGCCTTGCAAGACATAACTGACACTCGGTCCTCTATGGTGAGACCAACTCTTTGACATGCTTGTGATGGTGAAGCTGGTGAGCTGATGCCAAGCTTGGTTGTCCGTGATGGTGTGCATGCACCTCATGGTGACATCTTGCTGAAGCGAACTCTTGCCTTCGTTGCAACTAGTGCATTGGTTCGGCCCCTTCATCCAAATCGTCTGCTAATATGCGCATTGTCTTCTTGGGATGGTTGAACCGGCAACACACTGATGCATAATGTCTGTGTTGATCTTCAAGTGTGTGTTGGTGGTCATGCGCATCAACTTGCCAAACTGCATGTTCAGCCCCAGTTGGACTTTCTTCTTGTCTTCGCCTTGGTGAGTGTGTTGAATGGGTTGGATTGCATGTGTGCACTCAACGACATGCATGTTGTTGTATCCTTTGCATGAAATCAACAACACTTCTCACCATGTTTGCTCTGTGTTAGCTGCTGGGATGGATCCTTAACTTGTATTAGCGCGGTTTCATCCATGAGTGCATGTTGCATCCACTATTGTTCATGTTCCTACTACAACTCATTGGTCTGTCTGTGAAGCTTCATGTTCTTCCTGAGTTGCTACTTCAACACATGCAACTCCTTCTTTGTTCCATCCTCTGCCTTCACGCAAACTTCATGTCGCGCCGTCACTTCATAGCCTGAGTCTCCAAAGTTGCTTTCATTATCATTGGATCTGCTTGATCTTACAACTTTGCTCTGCCTCTATGTTGTCAACAACCTTCCTCTTGGATTCATTGCATTCACTTCATTCACTGCGTTCGCTGCATTCGGTATGTTTCCTTCGGTTGTTGTTCATGATTTTTCTCGTTTTGATGATGTTTCTTGATGTCCTAGTCCACAAACAACTTGATGTCTTCATGAGTAGGAAAGCTCATAGACACTTGATCGACTGCATCCCCAAGCGTGCTCTGAACAATGTCTTCATCTCTGCTCTTCTAGAAGACATTGTACATGTACTGCTGAGAGGCAGATGAACACCTGTGATACCTGGAGACATGGAAAAACTCATAGCAAGCAATCTATCATTCGAAAACCAAAATGAACATGAGAACAGACTTGCAACATACCTGGGTGAATGATCATGAAGGTTGCGTAATTTTAGCCGGGAGGTGAGGAGACCGACGACCAAGGCTACACAAGGCACAGTCCGAGCTGCTGAGAGACTGACTGACTGCTGGAACTGAAAAATGCGCAATCCAGTTGGGCAGTTGGCTACTTGGATTGTGCAATGCGCAATTCCAGTTGGGAAAGACTGCTGGCCCAGGGATAGATTTGCGCAAATTTTTGGGCCAAGCAGCCACTGACCTCCAAAAATGCGCAATTTAGTCTAGGAGTCCAGTGTTGGGCCAGAATGCACAAATCTAGAGAGGAATGTGAGCCTTCCTTCTCCATATTGAGCAATGCAGCCTTGGTGAAGGCAGAGATTATGCAAGGTTGGCCCAACTCGCCGACGGGCAACTGAGAGCAAGTCAATGAAATTCATGGCAACACTAAGTGATAGTAGAAGTGATAAACAGTGCATGCAAAACATGAATGGAGAATTGAGAAAACATATCAACATGCATGTGGGTGAGGTCGTTCGCTGATTGGGCGAACGTCCGTGCAAAACAGTTTCATGCATGCGACAGTAGTGAGATAGCAACGAAAATTGAAACAAAGCTAGGACAATCTAGTATACATGTAAACAACAGCAAGCATTCAAAGAAATCAAGCAAACAATACTCATACAAGAGAAAACCCAAAAAGCGACCAAAATGCAGCACAAGGCATGGGAAGTGAGCTTACCCCATAACAACTGAGCTAAATGTGCCGATTTCTCCTAGATGTGATGTGGGATGTCAGAGCTACAAGGTTGATGTGAGGAATGAGCTCTGCAACGTCCAGTTGACGATTTTTGATAACATCTAGGTTGTCACATGCATGCCATAAATCTAGGGGAAGCGACACTTGGAGGGAGGTTTCTGAATTACTCCTTTCATGTAACCTCCAACTGCAAAACATAGATCCCTGAAACAAGGGATGAATATGCATGCTGCCTTGGGAGAAGCAGCCTATGCATGCAAGTCTATTTTGCTCGGTCCCGGAGGGAACTGATCAACTCAGCTGCACATGCAAGCGACTGCTCGCCTACTAGAGAGAAATGCACATTTATAACTATCGTTTAGGCTGACTTGTCAAGGGGATTGCACAATTTATAGGCAGAGGAGCTGATTGCTGCCCATATTTATGAAAATCCTAGGCTGAACATCCTATTGATGGAAAAAATTGTGCAAATCCTACTGGGAGGGTTGGTTGGCAGGATTGTGTAATCCTAGAGCCTAGCAGGCTATCAGAATGAATTGCGCAATTCCTGGAGGGAAGGTTGGTTTCCCTCTAGAAATGCACAAATTTCATTGGGAAGCTTCTCAGCCTACAGCTGGACCAAGTCCGAGTGAGCAGCCTGTGAATGGAAAAGATCAAATTGTGATCGACAGGCTGCCTTTGAGCAAGAAAGACACTGAAGCTTGAGGACTTGAAGAAGCACGGAAAGCTGTTGTGAAGGTTGGTATGGAGGCTCCAAAATATGATAAGGAAAAAATTTTGAGGGTGGTTGTAGCCGCTACAACAAAATCATATGTACCGCAAGAAATTAAAGAACCATATGAAATACTATTTGCGATTCAATGCAAGGATAGTCCCTCAGAAATACATGTGCGAGCCATCGAAGTTGAAGAGAGAGAGCAACAAGAATCTATAAAATACGTACTAATGGAATATGTTATGCAAACCATAGTTAATGAAATTGTTCTGTAGAAATTTCGAGCAAGTTGTAAAGATAAGGATCATGCTACAATGAAATTTGAGCCATTTAATTATGTGAGCGAGCCAAAAAAAATTCCCATACGAAAACTCGTTGTTGTCCTTAATTATGTCTATAGCAAGAGTCATTTCAGGATTATCATAGATATGTGAGCCTCATAACATAACATCATACCACCAAATTAATGTTAGTCGCTATATTTCCAAATCATGGATGAAGGATCTTATATATAGTTGAATGGTCTTACAAATTGAGAATGAGCCAACTTGATATCTCATGGGGGGAGCCACAATTTTGAATTTGAATTTCCCTCTTAAGTAATTTCCCTCCAACAATTGAAACTAACATAAATGAAGATATTAATAATTTCTTTATTTGATCCAATTAGGGAATTTCTCACTCATTGCCAAATTTAATACTCCCTCTCAACTATGGATAAATTTCCATTTGCATCATAAGCCTCATATCCAATGACATGTCTCAATATAAGAAGGTAGATAACTGCATTATGATGAATTTGGAGAGAACATATCTCAATCATAACCAGATTCCTTTGATCATCAACTTAACAATCTCAATCCAATAGAAGAAGAAGAAGAAGAATCGTCATATGGGAGATTTGACTACCATCCTATCCACTCAGCCATAATTAGGGAGCATCCAACTTCCACCCTATATACAATAATCAATTAGGTCATTTGAAATAGAATCATCATCGTGTTCAAGTCATATATAATCTCGAATCGTCTCTACTTTTCTCCAACTACTGAACAATCTCGAACCTGAAGAAGAATGATCTAATATCATAGGGGAGCCCAACTCGAACTACAATAACATTAAAGAGATTAGATCAACCTAGAATAAAAACAGGGAGCCCTCCTCAACCTAGAACCACATTGGGGAGCCCAGCTCAACCTAGAATATCTGCTAACGGGGATCCAATGCTACCACCCGAAATCCACGGACAATAGGAGGGATTCCACTTACCTTATGAGGTAACAGTCACACCTATCCCACTGCCAGGTGATAATAGGAGGGATACCACTTACCATAAATGGTAAGGTTCATACCTAACTCAAGCAACCAACACCCATTGGCCAAGTGGGTAGGAAAGACAGATGCTAACTTGGGTATATTCTATCAAATACAGAGGCCCCTCAACCACAGGAACTCTAAGGCTCAATTCCTCACCTTGTGAACTGAGACAGGTGGGAAGAGAATAACACAATGTCCTCGATCAACCCGAACCCTTGCCCGAGAGGGATGCATCCATCAATCCATGCTTCTCTATGAAGATCAGAAACATATCAAAGTGCTTATATCTGGTGCCAGCTTAAACAACTTGCCTAAGAGAGACAATTTTTTGTTATCCTTCTCGTATATGATATCAAATGTTAGAGAAACTATATAACATAAAGAAAGGAATAACATATTCATGTTTTCTCCCTCTCATGCAAGGAGGAACCATCACAAACTTAATTGTGTCTCATTCAACAACATTATCTCAATCCATGAAGATGTTTTTATTCCATCTATATACAGTCAAACTTTGTCTAACTCAGAGTGCATAATCTATCAATAACAATAATCCATCAATGCAATCTTGCATGCCATAAAAGAACTTATATACGAGAGGTGGATCATGATGCTTCATGGGATAAATCAGTCCTATCAACAAGGAACTATTAGCACAAGAATAAAAATAACATGAAATGTTCATTGTTTCATTCTGCAATCATGAAACTTCCAATCATCCACCATAAATAGATCGTAGGTGGTGGGATCTAATCAAGGGTTTCTCCCTATGAATTGGAAGCCTCTTCAATAATCATCCATAATGACATCAACCTGTATCTCATATTTCATGCATAAACAAAACTTTCAAATAAAAAAGACAAACTATATCAGGTTCTCATATATACGTCATAGTCATGACAAGTCAGAATCAACTAGTTTATTGTCACATATGAACATGTCATCAAACATACATCAAAGGTTAATTCACTTTATCAATTCTTTATCATATTATACAAATATTTCATCAGAGTCCTAACATAATCAAGTCATGGTATCCATTTTTCACATTGTCAAATTTATCATGTTTAAGGACATCATAACAGTTACAACTTATCAAGGCCTTATCAATATCAACAAGAAAATGGTTAGTAAATCAATGTTATGGCCACACTAATTCCATCAGTGTTATTGTACTCATTACAAACATTGCCAACGATATTAAGTTACAGTATATTAAAATCAATTTTTCTAGCTATGCTTTATCTTAGACAAAAATTAAGATATCCATCAAGGTCATATGGTAGGTAATCTTTGGTCAGATACTTGGCAAACATCAAAAATATAATATTAATTGTTACTATAAAATGTGCTAGTACATCACATGTATCAGAAACAAACTCACTTACATATGAATGAAATTGGTGTTAATCAGTGGTTGTCATTGATGTCAACCCAAGCAGCACCAGGGGCTACCCCAATCTTGCAAGGGAATTTTGAATTGACATCTTACTCTATTTTGAGTCAGGGATCTTCTAGATGGATTCTACTCATCGAGATGTATAATCTAGGACAACGTAAGTACACACAAGGTCTCGGTTATATCTCTATGTCTTTATATGTCACAGTTAGTTTTGATACCACATTTCAGATGTCCTACTCTTGATACTACACATTTGATGCTACATATTCTTGATACTACACCAAGTCTGCTAAATCTATATGATGTTGTAATTTCATGTTACTTGTCTTGTCATAGTTGATATAATGGTCTTTGTTGTTGTACTTAGAACTTGGTCCATCAAAAGTCTAGGATTCGTCATCATTTTTTATTGTATATATCTTTAGGTCAGTTTTGGATATAGTCTTGCATAGAGTCCATACTTGTATCAAGAGTTGGAGTCTTTGTCAATTGTTGCAACAAGTCAACAACAAAAGTGACAAGCACACTTCAGGTATGCATTGTAATTTTTATTTTTATTTATTCATTATTATGAACTTACATGTGTTTTGCAGGCATAGGTAAGTTGAAGGGTATTTTGTTTTGTTTTGGGATTGGTTTTGCCGGGAAAATTTTGCATGCAGGTAGAATAAGATTCAAGTACAACTTCAAGCAAGAATTCAAGAGCAGAAGTATCAAATCAAAGGAAGCATTGCAGCGGGACATCCTTTGAAGACATGATAGCCATCCATATATTGTGAAGAAGTGTAAAGGCCAAGAGTCATCATTGTAAAAGAGTCATTTGTAAAAGTGTCATCATTGGCAGAGTCATTATTGTAAAAGAGTCAATTTGCCTAGAGTCGAAAAGGCATTATTGGGAGGTATAGGAGTCTCTGTTGGGATAATGTCATGGTTAGGTTGCAGGTAATAGTGTGATTGGTGTTCATTCAAGTACAATAAAGTCATTGTAAATCATATTTTATCATGGATCATTGTCCCTGGTACGGGACTCCACACTCTTGTCTCATTTCTGGTCATTATAGGGTGGCAGGGAGGTGCTAGGTTGGTGTATGAAGTTGCCTACAGGTTGGAGCCTGTGAACACTTCAAGGTGGTAGGTTGGTCTAGGATGTTGGGGCATCCATTCAATTGAACACTGAAGAAACTAGGGCGTTGGGGCATCCTTCCAGTGGTAGCTGGAGAAGAATTCTTTTCTAGAATTCTAGGAAGTTGTTGCTTTCATTTCAGTTGGGGCTGAAGATTAAAAATTTTATTAGAAAAGTGTTCGGTGGTTTTTAACCCAAAGAGGGTTTTCCACCAAAAATTATTGTGTCTACTGTGTTCTTTTATTTACTTTTATTACTGCATAAACAATAATAATAATTGAAGATTAACTAATGCTCTGAAAAGATTTAAACGTGCTAATTGCAAAGGAATATCGATTCACCCCCCCTCTTAGTGTTTCCAACAATTGGTATCAGAGCTTGGTTCCTTCAGTAACATCTTAACCATTGGGAGTCAGTTTTCAAAGCATAGAGATGGGAAAGTCAAAGAAGCATGTTACAAGGATTTCAAAGGAAGGTACAGGTACAACAAAATATAAAGAAAGTGAGTATTGGGCACCAACCCCTGATTTTGATGTAGATAATTAGTGGATATGGGAATCCAGGATGGAAGTACATTTACAAGCACATGGAGTATGGGAATTAATTATTTCTGGAGATACATCTACCAACGGATCTAAAAGGTACAATTCAAAGGCCATGAATGTAATTTTGAATGTTTTCCCAAATTCTGTGAAAACAAAAGTTGGTCAATGTTCAACAACTAAAGCTCTTTGGGAAAAGCTTCATAATCTCTATTCAACAAAGAAATCAAGTCAAGATGTTATTGAAAATTTGGATCCTTCTGATTCTGATGAAGAAATGGGAGAAATGAGTAAAACAGAGTTCCAAAATCAATGATCAAGGTGATAAAGGAACTCAAAAGTCAAAAGGAAAAGATAAGACTTTTGGATGCAGAATTGAAGACAACAAAAGAACTCATCAAAGAAAATGAAGAGTCTGGGAAGATGATTAGTAATCTTAGAAATCAATTGGAAGAAATCAAGAATACATCGACACAATACCTCAAGAGAGAAGTCCAATAGAAGCAACAAGAACTCGACATAGCATTTGCAGAGATTAGCAGTGTCACATAATAGATGTAGGAAGAAGAAATTAGAAACATCTTCAAAAGAAATAAGCAGGCCCAGGATTGAAAATGAGAAGCTGAAGGAATAGATACAGGTTCTCAATAGAGAAGTAGAGAAGACCACTCTTCTCAAGCTACAGTTTGAGGAGGCGGAAAAAAAGAAGGAAGATCTTGAAAATATGGTTTCAAGAAGATCTTGCTCAAAAGAAATAAGAACCTGATGCAACCCATGATGAGATCAACAAACTCAAGGGATCGCAAAAATAACACGTATAAGATAATATAGATGAAGAAGCCAAAATGAAGGCAATTAAAGATGGTAAAGCTCCAGTTGATGAAGGCAAGCTCCAAATCTTCACAGGATGATTCTAAGGAATTTGATCAAAGTGAAAAGACAAAGAAGAATGTTGCAACTCCAAAGAACAAGAACAAAGGACCACAACAAACTACAACACCACCTCCAAAGAAAAATGAAAAATCTTCCAGGTATGTTCATTTATTTAATGATTATTGTTTTTCATGCGCTAACTATGGACATATGGACAAGGATTGTAAATTTATTCATAGGTATAATTATCAAGGACCATCGCATTTGAATGAACCATTCAAGTACGCACATTTATTTAATGGTTATTTTTTTATGTTCTAACTATGGACATATGGCTAAGGATTGTGAAGTTTTTGACACGTACAATCATTATCTGCAAAACCCTAGATGAAAGTTTGCAAGATCACGAGACATGTTCCGTGATGATTTTGTCAGAAGAGAATACGTGCTAGATGGGCCAAACATTGAATGTTTCAAATGCCATAACTATGGCCATAGTGCTCTTGGTTGCAGATATTAGATGGAATCACCTATGGACAACATTGAATGCTTCAAGTTTCATAACGATGGGCACATGGCTTGATATTGCAAGAATACTAAGGTCGGGAAAAGGAAATAGGTACAGGAAGACAAAGCAGATAACAAGGTTTCAACAGTTATGCTTTTAGGATTTGTAAAAGAAAAAGGTCATGAGGAATTAGCAGTTTCTTCAGATAATGACTCAAGTCAAGATGGTCTATTAGGTGACTCACTATTTTGAACAATCTAGATTGTTAACTCCTTAATGTTTGTAGAGGAGGAGTCTATGCAGTAGTATATGGCACAAGTCTACAAGATGGCAGTTTCATTACAGGTTCAGGGGGAGAAAAACAGTTGAAGGATTACAAGTTACCAAGAACAAGGCAAGATTAGTCTGCAAAGGATATGCATAGGTTGAAGGAATCGATTTTGAAGAAACATTTCTCCCATTGCCATAATGGAAGCTATCAGGATGTTTCTCGCTTATGCTTGCTCCAGAAAAATCAAGATCTACCAAATAGATGTTAAGTTAGCTTTTGTAAATGGTGAATTAGAGAAATAAGTTTACTTTGAACAAATTGAAGGTTTTCTGCTCTTTAACAAAGAAGACTATGTCTACAGATTAAAAAGGGCTCTATATGGTCTCAAGCAAGCTCCTAGGACTTGGTATGATCGTCTTGATGGATATCTACATCAACATGGATTCAAGAAAGGAAGCACTGACAAAAATCTTTATGTGAAAGTGGATCGAGATAACCTAACGATTATCGAAGTATATCTGGATGATATAATCTTTGGAAGCAGTGATGACAGATTAAGTAAAGACTTTGCCACAAAAATGTAAAGTGAGTTTGAAATGTCTATGATTGGCGAATTGAAATACTTTTTAGGGCTTTAGATTTCTCAACAGGATAAAGGAATATTCATATATCAAACCAAGTACATCAAATAAATGCTCAAGAAATTCCAGATGGAAGATTGCAAGCTAGTCCTTACCCCCATGGTAACATGTTGCAAGTTAAGCTTAGAAAATTCATCAAAGGATGTGGACCAAAGGTTGTATAGATCCATGATTGGTAGTCTCTTATATGTGACAGCCTCCCGGCCTGATGTGATGTAAGCAGTTGGACAAGTAGCAAGATTCCAAGCAACACCAAAATAATCTCATATTATTGCCATCAAAAGAATTATTCGATATCTTAAGGGCACAATGGAATATGGTCTATGGTATCCCAAAGGAAATGATCTAGTCATCCAAGCTTATACAAATGCAGATTGGGCAGGAAGTGTTGATGATCGTAAGAGTACCAGTGGAGCAACATTCTATCTAGGTGGTTGTATTTTTTCATGGTTAAGTAAAAATCAATCTTGAATCTTGTTATCCAAAGAAGAAGCAGAATATGTCACGGTAGTAGCTTGTTGTACTCAAGTTCTTTGGATGAAGAAAACTTTGCAAGATCTTCAAGTCAAGTTCGATGAGCCTATTCCCATCTTTTGCGATAACACCAACGCCATCAGTATCTCCAAGAATCCTGTGATGCATTCCAAAACAAAGCACATTCCGATTAAATATCATTTCATTAGAGAGCAGGTCGCTGAAAAGAATATCAAGCTTGAATATGTTGGCACAAAGGAACAAATTGTTGACATCTTTACCAAACCATTACCTTGTGAAGCATTTGAGTATCTTTGCCAAAAGCTTGGGATTCTCCCAAGTTTTCATTAGACTCTTTCTCTTATCTACTCGAGTAGAAAGGGGGAGTGGAGGTGTGTATAGGTCCGCAGGATGGCTATTTGTCAGGGGGATTTACCCTTTGCCATTTATGACAAAAGGGGAGAGAAGGCAGTAGGAAGAGGTGTCATGATCGCAGGGGGAGTACTTTTGTTGCCATCAATGCCAAAGGGGGAGATTGTTGATTAGTGGTTGTCATTGATGTCAACCCAAGAAACACTAGGGGCTACCCCGATCTTGCAAGGGAATTTTGACTTGACAACTTACTCTATTTTGAGTCAAGGATCTTCTAGATGGATTCTACTCATCAAGATGTAGAATCCAGGACAGCATAAGTACATACAAGGTCTTGGTTATATCTCTATGTCTCCATATGTCACGGTTAGTTTTGATACCACATTTAGGATGTCCTATTCTTAATACTACACATTTGATGCTACATATTCTTGATGCTACCCAAATTCTACGAAATCTATATGATGTTGTAAGTTCATGTTACTTGTCTTGTCATTGTTGATAGAATGGTCTCCATTGTTGTACTTAGAACTTGGTCCATCACAAGTCTAAGGTTTGTCATCATTTTTTATTGTATATATATTTAGGTTAGTTTTGGATATAGTATTGCATAGAGTCCAGACCTATATCAAGAGTGGGAGTCTTTGTCAATTGTTGCAACAAGTCAACAAAAAAAGTGACAAGCACACTTCAGGTTCACATTGTAATTTTAATTTGCATTTATTCATTATTATGCACTTACATGTGTTTTGCAAGCATAGGTAAGTTGAAGGGTATTTTGTTTTTTTTTGGGATTGGTTTCGCCAGGGAAATTTTGCATGCAGGTAGAAGAAGATTCAAGTACAACTTCAAGCAAGAATTCAAGAGAAGAAGTATCAAATCAAAGGAAGCATTGTAGTGGGACATCCTTTTAAGACATGACAACCATCCGTATATTATGAAGAAGTGTCAAGGCCAAGAATCATCATTGTAAAGTTGTAAAAGATTCATTTGTAAAAGTGTCATCAATGGAAGAGTCATTATTGTAAAAGAGTCAATTTGCCTAGAGTCTAAAAAGCTTTATTGGGAGGTATAGGAGTCGCTGTTGGGATGATGTCATGGTTGGGTTGTAGGTCATAGTGTGATTGGTGTTCATTCAAGTACAATATAGTCATTGTAAATCATATTGTATCGTGGATCATTGTCCCTGGTATGGGAGTCCACACTCTTGTCTCATTTCTGGTCATTATAGGGTGGCAGGGAGGTGCTACATTGGTTTATGAAGTCGCCTACAGGTTGGATCCTGTGAACACTTCAAGGTGGTAGGTTGGTCTAGGATGTTGGGGCATCCATTCAATTGACTACTGAAGAAACCAGGGCATTGGGGTGTCCTTCCAGTGGGAGCTAAAGAAGAATTCTTTTCTAGAATTCTAGGAAGTTGTTGCTTTCATTTCAGTTGGCACTAAAGATTAAAGAATTTACTAGAAAATCATTTGGTGGTTTTTGACCCAGAGGGGGTTTTCCACCTAAAATTATTGTGTCTACTGTGTTCTTTTATTTACTTTTATTACTGCATAAACATTAATAATAATTGAAGATTAACTAATGCTCTGAAAATATTTAAAAGTGCTTATTTCTAAGGAATATGGATTCACCCTCCCTCTCAGTATTTCCAACAACTGGCATGCATGAATCAAGTTACTATTGAGGGAAATATTCTTGTCATACCCCAGGTTTTATCTTGTCATCCAACATTGAAGCTAAATCAAAACACATAAAAAATATACTATACATACCTTGCAACATTCATATACCTTTAACAATTTGTAGTACTTATTTTCCATTGGAAGTTGTAACACATGCATACTATAGATTCTTTGTCAGCTTGCATATCAAGTTCATTTTCCTTCTCTATATTCCTCTTTCCTATACCAATTCTCTTTTCCTGCACCATTTATCATCCGAATCATCCTCAAGAAGGATCTACTTATCACATACTCGAATATTTTTGCAAGAAATTATCAAAATAGTAAAGCTAAACAAGAACAATGTCATAAATCTAGAAGCTACTTATCTTTGATTGAATGACGTCATCAATTCCCTCTTGATCTTTCCTGCAAGGGTCATTACTGACCATCATCAACATGTCAATGTTTCCTTCAATGTCTTCATCAATATCCAGGCCCAACTAAGACTAATTAATCTATCATAAGTGCTGAAATAGGCTACCACGAATCATGCTGGGGTTTCAAGATAGTAGAGCTTAAGCCCTCATCATATCTAGGCTCTTCTTCCAAACATGTTTCAAGGGTCTCTTTCAAACCCTAACCTCATGATATCCACTAAACCCTAATAACTAGGTTTCCTAGGGTTTCCTTCGAACCCTATCATTCTTTTAGGTCTCCAAAATCTTCACTTGCTTCCATTAACAATGTCTTTACAGGGTTGATATTGATGACTTTTGTTTCACCTAGCTCTAATACCATGTTAATTTTCGTTAGGGATATATTGTTCTTTTCTTTAGATAATTTCATTATATCTTTTCATCCTTCACATATACATTGAATTCACCACACAACATTATAACATCATTACATCATACACAATTATGTAGAAAGAACAATATCAGCAACAATGTAATGAAGCATAAAAAAGAAAGTACACATAGAGACACTGGGATTGGTAAGAGACTAGGAAGAAACCCCACAAGGGGGAAAACCCGAAATCAATTCTTCTTCTTCTATTAGATTTAATCAATTGTTCAACTAAGATACAAAATACATCCATAATGAGATAATCACATCAGACCTTCTAGGGCCAAACCTAAATCATTAGCATTGTCAAGATATCAACCATACACAAGGTTGCTACTATCAAGGTCACTGCCATAATGATATCTGCCATTACTGCCATGTTAAGGTTATGTTCTCCCCATCACTGTTATTAAAAGAGCATGATCTCTATTATCATCTTACTAACATCATAACAGAATGATCACTGACTATGTTTTCATACTGGTGCACAGTTATATAATATCTCATTGATATAAAACTTATTGTCTTATTATTATTCCTATTAATCTAGGTTGTCATTGATGTCAATATGGCATTGACCAAGATGTCAATATTATTGAGATGTCTAGTTCCAGATGATGGTATCAAGACTCTTGTTTGATAAGGATACCATGAATGAAGATGTCAAGCCACTAAGAATAAGTCTTGTCCTAGATGCCTATTGTTCATAATGTCCTATATGTCCTTGAACTAACCATGAAGACACTATAACCTATTTTATCCTTGCTCTTGATGAATAAGCCCTAGAAATCATGATGATTTCCTTACTCTTGATGAAGAAGTCCTTCTTATTGATGCTCACAGTGACTCTTGATGTAGAAGTTCTCCTTGTTATGATCTAATGATATATGGCTAATAACATATCACAGCACTAATATATGATGACATTGTTGGATGTGTGATGCTACACTATCATGATGACAAAAATCCTACATGATGACTCTATGATCCTATGACAAATCCATGAAAAATTCATGTTGTCCCAAACAATGGAGAAGCCCTAATGACCTCATTGTTCTGCACTAAACATTTCAAGAGAAGTCACAAAGAAAAAATATTTTGGACACCTTGGAGGCATCTTTTGTTATGAAACCAGCTCAAGAAAAGATAGAAAAGATAGATCAACGCCTTAGAATTCAGCCTCTTCGAGGGGGCAACCTCCTTTACATTACATAAATGAACAATTCTTGGATGATTCAAATGACAAAACCTCCTTTCTATATATAGGAGTCTAAGGAGTCACAATATAATCCAGCTGACCTAACAATAATAATATAAAGGCACAATAATAACAATAGTGGGCTTCTATGGGGCACAATAGTAACAATATGGGCACTACATGGGTACATCAATATAATAAGTGGGTTATACTAATAACAATAAGGGGTTACACTAATAACAATAAGGGGTTACACTAGTAGTATAGGGGCCTAACATCTTTCCACAATGAGTCCTACACCATCTTAAAGATTTTTTTTTCCTATTTCTAACGAGCCCTTACTTTCCCTCAAACTCCTAGCGGTTGAAGAGAAATTGATTTTTGAAGCTATATATCTTTAACTTAATTTCTAGCTGACCTATGATCACTACTCAAGTCGGCCTCAAGGTTGTGTCCCTTCATTCCAAAGTTGAAATCACTATAAATACAAAGCATAGACACTCATTTCAAGCAAAATTTTCGGTCAATATTTCAGAGAAGAAACAAAAGAAGGATAGGAGGCCGAGGAGGGATTTTAGATCACAGTTTGGGCATTTAAATTATCTCTTAAAAACTTGGATTTGCACCTGTGACAAGTGTGTGTGCACCTATAGCATTGCAGAGGGTCAAAATGTTTTCCTCAAATTAGTAGACTAGTGCAGAGCCTCGGACAGTCAACAATAAAGACTTTTCTACACTGTTTTGAAGCTCATATTGAAGCATTATATGCTTGAAGGCACAATCTTGTGTGAAGGTTGAACTGTAACAGGCTGCAATTTCATCCCTATGACCAACCTTCTTTGTAGAGTGAATCTCAGCCCTCTCCTATGTTGTGGAAGGAAATTCGGACCTGTAGTGTTGGAGACTTTAAGACATCTGATAAGAACAAATTTTTGGAACAATGAACTATACAATCTTTTATTGAGAACATATTTGAATTAAAAGTACAATCTTGGGATTGTTTGGAGACGAGATATTGGCCTTTATTGCTGACCTTGGTTAGATGCACAATCTTGAATTTTCTTCACATTGATACACTTTGGAAGCATTAATTTTTACAAACATTTGAAAGCATAGTGTTGGGTTGTGAAGTATTTTTGCAGACCAAGTAAAGAGAGGACTTGTAGTGGCATCTTTTGAAATTGGGAATAGTGAAGTCTTTTTGTATATTTTTGAAAGGGATTAATATTGTTGAAGCAATATTGGAGAAGCTCTTGGAAGCCTAATTAAAAGACCTTCTTGAAGCTTTACTGGGTTACTGAAAGACATTCTTATAGTCCAGACTTGGAGCAACCTTATTGAAGAATTGTTGTGCAGATTTGAGAGAAGTCTTTCATCATTGGAACTTTGTACTCTCTAGAGCAGTTATTAAACTTGTTGTAGACTTCATGAAAAATCCCTTGAAAAATTGATTAAATACCTTATTGAGTCACATTGAAATTCGAAGATTGAGGAGAATTCTTGTTGCAGTTCATTGAAGACACATTGAAGTGTTGTATTGAAGATCATAATGAAGTGTTGATGTCATGATGAGGTAACTTGAAGAGATTGATTGGGTATTATGAAGAACAATGGTGACACTTTCTGTATGAGAAGGTTGTCATTGATGACATGACGTGGAGACTAAGTGAAGGGATAACTGAAGATTGATAAGGCTTGGTGAAGAAGACTTTGGGAGCCATGAAACCAAACATATCTTAACAAAGCAAAGCTAAAGGATTGGTTTCCTTGGAGTTGTTGCTCCTAAATTCAAGGTTGGTGCATTGGATAAGATAGGGTCGAAGCCCTAGAGGTCGGAGCCTCACTAAATTCCAAGTAGGTACTTGACACATCCCAAGTTGGAGCCTGGGTTTCTTCATCAATGGTTAGATCCCTACCTATATTGTACTTAACTCATTGTAAAGATTATATTAATTGAGAGCATTTATTTCTATTGTTCATTTTGTTTTCTAAATATAAATTATCTAACTGGTAAAAGTAACAATTGAAAAGAAATATTGATTCACCCCCCTCTCAGTATTTCCAACAATTGGTATCAGAGCCAGTACCTTCACTCAAAGCCTAACAGCTTGAAGGTTGATCATTTAGAACACAAATGGGGAAGTCAAGGAAGAAAGCCTCCAATCCTCCTAAAGATGTGTCCTCATCAACCACCAAATCTGAAGACAATCAATTTGAAAAAATTCCAGTATTCAATGGAAATTTTGAGATATGGAAGATGAGAATGAGGAATTTCCTAGTAACTCAAGGCATTGATGTATGGAAATTAGTGATTATTGATGACCTAGTGAATGAAGAATCCAAGGAGTACGATGCAAGAGCTATGAAGACAATATTGAATGGGCTACCAAATTCAATCAAGCTTAATTTGGGAAAATGTTCATTAGCAAAAGGTTTATGGGACAAACTTCATGATCTTCACTCGAAAGGACCATTTATCACTAATCAAGAAGATGATGTATTTCAAGAAGGAAATCCAAAGACCATCAAGATAGCTGAAGATAAGAATGATGAAAATAAGACTAAGGGAAACCTAGTAGATGAAGAGGATGAAGATTATTTTGAAGAAAATATGCTTACTAAACTTATGGCTGTCATGGGAGAGATTATCAATTTAAAAAATGAAAATGAGGAACTCAAGAAGAAAGTGCAAGTTGGTGACCAAGACCAAACAAGGAAGGAAGTTGACCTTGTGAAGCTTCAAGTACAAGAAAGAGATGAAGAGCTCCTCAAGCTTAAGGAGGAATTTCATCAAAACAAAAGAAATCATCATGAAGAAGTCATATCCATGACAAATCAATTGCATAAGGCAAAGAAACAGGAAAATACCTTGTCAAGTAACCTTGAACAAAGGCACAAGAGCTTGAACAAACTTGAAGCAGAAGATAATGGAAACATTGATAATCATAGAAGGACAGGTTGATGAAGCAGAAAAGGAGAGAAACACCATGATATGTCAACTAAAAGCAAAGGATGAAGAAATCTTCAAATTAAAATCTAACATCAACCTTCTCAAGGCTGAAACATGTAAAGCTACAAGGATCAAAGACGAAATGGAGAGCAGTCTAGCAAAGGAAAATGAAGAAATATTCAAAATGAAGTCATATATCATCTCCCTTAAATTAGAAGCAAATGAAGCAATATGTATCAAGGAAGAGATTGAGAAACAACTTGCTAAGAATAATAATGATTGCGAAAGATTGGAAGAAGAGATTGTCTCCCTCAGGAAAAAGGTTGAATAGATGGACAAAATATTGAAGAGCTCTCAAGCCTTGGATGACATGCTCAGCCATCAAAGATCTCCATTCGATAAATCAGGTCTTAGCTATGAAGGTGAATCCTCGAGCAAGGGTTCCCATAATTCAAATAGCAAGGACATGAAGAAGCCTGATGGAAATAATGATGCTCCCAGTTCCAGCAAAGGCAAGGAGAAGATTCAAGGCAACAATGGAAGAAATCCCACTCCAAGAAGACTTGCAGATGATGTCAAGAATACAAAAGGTGATGAATATTATAAAGGAATCCCAAGGCAGAAAGGCTTTAGAAGTACATCAAGGGTATCTCCATCTCCCAGGTACCAAATTTTTTTTCTTGGTTATTTTTATTCTTGTACAAACTTTGGACACATGGAAAAATATTGTTGGGCTTATAATGATCCCCGTCAATCTCTGAGAAGCAATTTCGCAAGAAGAAGTCATGAATTCTTATTTATGACAACATAGAATGCTACAAGTGTCATAACATTGGTCATATGGCACGTAATTGAAACTTTATTTGGGCACCTACTCAAGCTAGAACTATGCCAGATAAGAAAGCTACACAAGTATGGAGAAGGAAGCAAATAAAATCTGAAAGTTCCTTGAACTCCCCAGCCAACAACACATGTTGTTGACCCGATCTTCGACAATCTAAGCATTTGATGGGGAGACTCTGCCAAAAGGAAGATCATGCATACAGTTAGGGGGAGCTTATGATGATTAAGCATTCTTGCAGAAGCTATCTATGAATGGACCCTATGAAATCCTTGATGAGCCACATGGAAAATCATCCTTTGATAGATCGTCTCTTAGGAGCAATTCCAATGAAGAACATGACCCCTTATTCATCCGTTAACTATTATTGAAGATATATTCCACTTGATCACTAAGAAGGTAATCTTTCATGAGCTAGAGGAGGTCATACAGACATGGGGAGTTGGTTCATCACTTTACGGAATGTAAGCACATATATCATGGACCACATTGCCAGAAAGAAGAGCACCATGACAGGTGGAGTAACATACCCATGAAGATATACAATTCATGAAGAAGAGAAGCAGCTTGACAACAGAAGTACTTGGGCACCTAGTTTTCCATTGATGTCAAAGGGGGAGAGAATGTTGGAAGCACAAGAATATTGCCATCAATGACAAAGGGGGAGATTGTTAATCTAGGTTGTCATTGATGTCAATATGGAATTGACCAAAATGTTAATATTCTTGAGATTTCTAGTTCCAGATAATGATGTCAAGACTCTTGTTTGACAAGTATACCATGAATGAAGATGTCAAGCCACTAAGAAGAAGTCTTGCCCTATATGCCTATTATTCATAATGACCTATATGTCCTTGAACTAACCATGAAGACACTATAACCTCTTGTATCCTTTCTCTTGATGAAGAAGCCCTAGAAATCATGATGATGTCCTTACTCTTGATGAAGAAGTCCTTCTTATTGATGCTCATAGTGACTCTTGATGTAGAAGCTCTCCTTGTGATGATCTAATGACATATGGCTAATAACATATCACTACACTAATATATGATGAATTTGTTGGATGCATGATGCTACACTATCATGATGACAACACTCCTTGATCCAGGAGGATCTTGTTAGATCAGTTACACAGTTCAGAGTCATCGTCAGCAATTCAGTCCGGTGTTGTTCAGTTTCGACAGTATTGTTTATGGATTAGGTAGTTCAAGTGATGTCTACATGGTGTTCAGTTGATATGGTGTCGTACCTGGTTTTTGACAAGTGATCATCATCAGTTCCACCAGGGTTGATCATCGACATGGGTGTGTCATCCGTTGCAGGGGTTCGATATGCTTTGTCATCATGTGATGTCGTCGCAAAAGTAGCTTTGTGATGAAGATGTGTGTTTGGATGAATGTCACTTTGTGACAAATGATTGTAACTAGGTTTTGATGAACACTATGTATTAAAACCCTAAAAATACATCTAATCCAAACCTAATTCTTAAAACCCTAACCTATCAAAACCATGCATCAAAATACATAAAACCTATGCTAAAGTCCTAACACTAAGCTATGGTGTCAAACCCTACTACTAAAACCTAAGTCCTATACCTATTAGACCTTATGGAATTGCAAACTATGTATAAAAACCCAAATTCCTAAAGTCTAAACCCCATGTGTTAACTCTCAGCCTATATAACATTAAAAACATTACAATATAAAATACACCATAGTCCTAACTGCGTCGGAACCGCGGCAATTACAGTGTTCACATGAGCGGATACAAGGGATAAATAGTCTAGTGTAACCGCTGCAGCCTAATTGCATGGGTACCCTGATCGCAACGAGGACATGTAAGCAGTGTGCAGTTACGATGGCAAGTTGTCGGGGTTACAGTTAACACAGCGAGAACCATAAGGAGTAGTCATTGAATGTGAACACAAAACAGTAGACCGCGCAGTCAGCGGGAAGTTGTCGGAAACGTCAGAGCCCTAACCACAGTTTATAACGACTGTGCACATGCACTGTCAGCGTCCTCCACCCAGTTAGCTAACCACTAACAATCCTCGAGCTATTATGAGGTTTTCAGTGGGTTTTGATTCGAATTGTTAAATATTTAAATACACCTAAGCCAACCTGTCACTATTTGACAATAAATCCTAACCAATAAACCCTAAATTCACCCTAAGGAACAACTGATCCATTCCTAAACTTGGTGAAGGAAGTTCGATTGTACCTGGTTGGTTTTAAAAGGAGGTTTTTCTCATTGAAGTGGACATTGGTGGTTTTGGATTTTGTATGCAGGTTTTGGAGGTCATAGTCGTTTTTGTTTTCAGTGTAACAGAAGCATCCGAAGTCGGAATTGGGAACCGTGATAGGCGTTGTAAAGTTGGTTCAGAGAGTTATCCTTTGACAATGACCAGAAGTGACTACATGCACAAATGTCTATGTAACTGACCTCTTCTGTTTTAATCCTAATAAAGTGGTCGCCCATCTTGAAAGCGGACTCGGAGACGTAGTCCATTAGGGACGAACTCCATAATCAATCTTATTGTCTGGTATCACTGTGTATTTGCTATTTTCACTTCTTTTTTGCATCTTAATTATGTTTTATCAATGGTCGTAAAGTATTTCTTCTCAAGCAGTTCTCTCGATTTTTGCACTTTCAGTTAACAATCAATTCAATAATGGCTAATAAATTCTACATCAGTTTTAACTTATGATCATTTCAGATCATATAATTTGGTATCAGAGTAGGTTGCATTTGTATAATTTGCCATTGAATGTTAATCAGGTCAAAGTCACAATGAGGAGAAGGAATCCTTGAGCAGATTGATCCAGATATTGGAAAACGATGAGTCGTTCATAAGTCGACCATGACAGGATCTGATGCAGGTGAAAATACTGAAACTAAGATGAGTGATGAGCAGTTTCAAGAAGCATTCTTGACTATGCAGTAGATGTTGGGAGAACTGTACAAAGACAAGAAGGTGAGAGATGCAGCTTCTTCTTCAAAGACATCGAAGAAGGAAAAAGGTAAGGAAAGGTTGATAAACCACCTTCACCCCCATCATCTCCATCATCATCATCATCTTCTTCTTCTTCTTCCAGTGCAGAATTTGAAATAGAAAATAAACCTAAGAAAACATCTCTTTTGAAACTTGATGTAAAATTTGAGTTACCTATTTATGATGGCGAAATGAATCCTGAAAAGCTAGATAACTAGATTAAGCAGTTAGAAGTGTATTGTCGTATTCAGAACATTTCTGATGATAAAATGAAAATTCAGTTAGCTACACTTAGAATGGGGGGAACAACTTTAATCTGGTGGGAAAGTAAAACTCAAATAGATGTAAAGTGGAAAGGTAAAGTCATCTCTTCATGGTCTAAGTTTTTAAAAGCTCTTAGGAAACAATTCTATCCTTTAGGATACATGCAGCAAGATGTTATTGATTGGTAGCATCTGAGGTGAGGTAAAGGGCAGAGTGTTCAGGATTTCGGAAAGAAAGCATTGGCACTTGGTATTTCATTGGATACACATGAAACTTTATTAAAATACATCAGCAGTTTACATTCATATTTGCAGCATACATTATTGATGTTTAATCCTGATGATTTTGATGAAGTGTGTGTTCAGGCCATACATATTGAATTAGGTGGTAGACCATTCAATTTTTCATCGCAATCATCCAAAGAGTTGGAAATAAAAGATTCCAATGACAGTAAGGGGAATAATAATTCGAAGAGAAAGAAATCAACGATAGCTTAGAAGGAAAGACCTACTTGTTCTCATTGCCATAGAATTGGTCATGATGAATCAAAGTGTTGGAAACTTCATCTAGAACTTAAGCCCAAAAATTTCCTTAAGGAGAAGGATGAAAAGAAGGCAATTGCAGCAGTCCAGCAAGATCTAGGTTCAGATTCAGGTGATGAAAGGAGGATAACTGCTATGGTTACGACAGGTAAAACTTCTGAAACTGGTTCAAGTTCGAATACTATTGCATATTCATGAAACATAAATCATTCAAATGAGGATAAAAGAGTTGAATTGTTTAACATAAGGATAACTTCTAAGAACACAAAGATAGATACAATGTTTGACAGTGGATCACAGGCCAATCTAATATTTGAATATTTAGTTAAGAATTTGGGTTTGGAAACATGGAATCATCCAAGACCTTACCCATTAGGATGGCTAAATAAATCAACTCAGATAAAAGTCACCAAACAATGTCGATTAAGATTTTCCATTACTGCTAATTACATTAATGAAGTGGAATTTGATGTGGTTCCAGTAGACATATGTGGAGTTGTCTTAGGAAGTCCTTATCTTTATGATCGTGATGCAGTGTTTTATAAGAGAGAGCATAAATATCACTTTAAGAAAGATGGGGTTGAATTTATTGTTAGGGCACATCAAAATAAAAATCACTTGAATCTAGTTGTTGCTAATCAGATGAAGCGATTAATAAGTTCAAATAATAGGTTTGTAATCATGTGTGTAAAGGAACAACATAAGAATCAACATGATGTTTGTTCAAGTTATGAGACTCAGCGTAAAGATAGTTTGATTAAAGAGATAGAAACTATTCCAGTTCTATGTAAAACCAAACATATTACTCATAAGCAGGGAATACAACATGAATTACAGTTTGTGCCTAAAGCTCCTCTTCCTAATGTCAGAATGAATCAATTCAGTTCAAGTTTGGAAATTAACAGTTACAGGGATACAGGTCAGTGTTGGGGAAGTCAGTGTTACATTTCTCTTGTATTGTGTCACCATTTCATGTTTCAAATAGTTTGGAAAACTCTTTTAAAGTGGAGAGGAAACCTATTTGTTTTCATCTCAAAGCCTTTTCTAAAGCAGTGTCAAAGTGTCTAAGGGAAAATTATGCATTAGGGGAAAGTTCTAATCAATGGAAACATCATTTAATGAATAAGGAAAAGGTGATTCAAACAAATCAACAACTAATTCAATACTTTCAAAGACAAACTAAGTTGCAACAATTTTCACCTTACAGTTTGATAGGTTTATGGCAACAAGTTCACTTAGTAATCAGGAAGTAGGAAAGTATGTCAAGTCAAGTAGCTAGTTTGATGTCAAAAACATCTTTGATTGTCTCTATTATTCCACAATATAGATTGTTAATACATGTCAAAAGTATTGAACAATATCCCGTAGAGATTGTTTTCAAAGATGATTATGAATCACTAACTCATGGTAATTCATGGAAATAAATCAATTTCCATGTTCATAACAGGTTGTTTGACCATCTTCACAAGTTGTTCATACTGCAGATGGCTAGAACAGGTCACCAACTCAAAATGTGCCATGGTCAGCATCATCAGGGTCATCACTTGCAAGTGATTGATCGAATGTATTGGTACATCATTAGGACAAGATGGAAAGTGAGGGAGCTCTACCTTCATTGACTATTTGTTTAGGCAAACTTTTATGGTCCAAAAGATTTCAAGTGGAGAGGATTGATCCAAGAGGATCTTGTCAGATTAGTTACACAGTTCATAGTCGTCGTCAGCAATTCAGTCTGGTGTCTTTTAGTTTCAACAATATTGTTTATGGATCAGGTAGTTCAGGTGATGTCTACATGGTGTTCAATTGATATGTTGTCGTACCTGGTTGTGGACAAGTGATCATCGTCAGTTCCACTAGCGTTGATCATCGACATGGGTGTGTCATCCATTGCAGGGGTTCGATATGGTTTGTCATCATGTGATGTCGTCGCAAAAGTAGCTTTGTAACGAATATGTGTGTTTGGATGAATGTCACTTTGTGACAAATGATTGTAAACGGGTTTTGATGAACACTATGTATTAAAACCCTAAAACTACATCTAATCCAAACCTAATTCTTAAAACCCTAACCTATCAAATCCATGCATCAAAATACATAAAACCTATGCTAAATTCCTACCACTAAGCTATGGTGTCAAACCCTAGTGCTAAACCCTAAGTCCTATACCTATCAAACCTTATGGCATTGCAAACTATGTATAAAAACCCAAATTCCTAAAGTCTAAACCCCATGTGTTAACTCTCGACCTATATAACATTAAAAACATTACAATATAAAATACACCACAGTCCTAACTGCAGGTTCCTAACCGCATCGGAACCGCGGCAATTACAGTGTTCACATGAGCGGACACAAGGGATAAAAAATCTAGTGTAATTGTTGTAGCCTAACTGCATGGGTAGCCTGACCGCAGTGGGGACATGTGAGCGGTGTGCAGTTATGGTGGAAAGTTTTCAGGGTTATAGTTAATGCAGCGAGAACCACAAAGAGTAGCCATTGAATGTGAATGCAGAATGGTAGACCACGCAGTCAGCGGGCAGTTGTTGGAATCGCCAGAGCCCTAACCGTGGTTTATAATGACTGTGCACATGCGCTGTCAGTGCCCTCCACCTGGTTAGCTAACCGCTAATAGTCCTCGATCTATTATAAGGTTTTCAGTGGGTTTTGATTTGAATTGTTAAATATTTCAATACACCTAAGCCAACATGTCACTATTTGAAATTAACTCCTAACCAATAAACCCTAAATTAACCCTAAGGAACAAATGATGCATTCCTAAACTTTGTGAAGGAAGTTCAAGTGTACCTAGTGGGTTTTAAAAGGAGGTTTTGCTCATTGAAGTGGACATTGGTGGTTTTGGATTTTGTATGCAGGTTCTGGAGGTCATAGTCGTTTTTGTTTTCAGTGTAAAAGAAGCATCTGGAGTTGGAATTGGGAACCATGATAGGCGTTGGAAAGCTAGTTTAGAGAGCTATCCTTTGATAGTGACCAGAATTTCCTGCATGCACATTCATTTTGGTCAAATCTCTATGTAATCTACTTCTTCTGTTTCAATCTTAATAAAGCGGTCACCCATCTTGAAAGCGGACCCGAAGATGTAGTCCATCAGGGACGAACTCTATAATAAATCTTTTCATCTGGTATCGTTGTGTATATGTTGTTTTCACTTTTGTTTTGCATCTTACCTATGTTTTATCATCTATCGTAAAGTCTTTCTTCTCAAGAAGTTCTCTCGATTTCCGCACTTTCAGTTAACAATCAATTCAATAATAACTAATCAATTCTACATCAGTTTTAACTTATGATAATTTTAGATCTATCCTACATGATGAATATATGATCCTATGACAAAGCCATGAAAAAGCCATGATGTCCCAAACAATGGAGAAGCCCTAATGGCCTTGTTGTTCAGCACTAAAAATTTCAAGAGCAGTCACAAAGAAAATTTATTTTGGACATCTTGGAGGCATATTTTCACAATGAGTCCTACAACATCCTAAAGAGGATTTTTTCCTCTTTCTAACGGGCCCTTACTTGCCCTCAAACTCCTAGAGATTGAAGAGAAATTTATTTTTTAAGTTATATATCTTTAACTTAATTTCTAGCCGACCTATGATCACTGCTCAAGTCAGCCTCAAGGTCGTGTCCCTTCATTCTAGAGTTGAAATCACTATAAATACAAAGCATATACACTCATTTCAATCAAAATTTTCTATCAAGATTTCAGAGAAGAAACAGAAGCAGGATAAGAGGCTAAGGAGGGTTTTTAGATCACAGTTTGGGCATTTAAATTATCTCTTAAAAACTTGGATCTGCACCTATGACAAGCGTGTGTGGACCTGTAGCATTGCAGAGGGTCGAAATTTTTGCCTTAGATCAATATACTAGTGCAAAGGCTCAGACAGTCAACAATGAAGACTTTGTTACAGTGTTGTGAAGCTCGGGTTGCAGCAATATACGCTTGAAGCCACAGTCTTGTGTGAAGGTCGAAATGTAAGAGCCTACAATTTTGTCCCTGTGGCCAACCTTCTCTGTAGAGTGAATCTCAACCCTCTCCTATCTTGTGGAAGGATATTCAGACCTGTAGTTTTGGAGACTTTAAGACATCTGATAAGAGAAAATTTTTGGAATAGTGAATTGTACAATCTTTTCTTGAGAACATATCTGAATTAAAAGTACAGTCTTGGGATTGTTTGGAGACATGATATTGGACTTTATTGCCGACCTTGGTTAGATGCACAATCTTGGATTTTCTTCACAGTGATACACCTTGGAAGCATTAATTTTTACAAACATTTGAAAGCATAGTGTTAGGTTGTGAAGTATTTTTGCAAACCAAGTAAAGAGAGGACTTGTAGTGGCATCTTTTGAAATTGGGAACAGTGAAGTCTTTTTGCATATTTTTGAAAGGGATTAATATTGTTGAAACAATATTAGAGAAGCTCTTGGATGCCTAATTAAAATACCTTATTGAAGCTTTGTTGGCTTACTGAAAGACATTCTTATAGGCCAGACTTGGAGCAACCTTATTGAAGAATTGTTGTGCAGATTTGAGAGAAGTCTTTCATCATTGGAACTTTGTACTCTCTGGAGCAGTTATTAAACTTGTTGTAGACTTCATGAAAAATCCCTTGAAGAATTGATTAAATACCTTATTGAGTCACATTGAAATTCAAAGATTGAGGAGAATTCTTGTTGCAGTTCATTGAAGACACATTGAAGTGTTGTATTGAAGATCATAATGAAGTGTTGATGTCATGATGAGGTAACTTGAAGAGATTGATTGGGTATTATGAAGAACAATGGTGACACTTTCTGTATGACAAGGTTTTCATTGATGAAATGACGTGGAGACTAAGTGAAGGGATAATTGAAGATTGATAGGGCTTGGTGAAGAAGACTTTGGGAGCCATGAAACCAAACATATCTTGACAAAGAAAAGCTAAAGGATTGGTGTCCTTGGAGTTGCTGCTCCTAAACTCAAGGTTGGTGCCCTGGATAAGATAGGTTCAAAGCCCTAGAGGTCGGAGCCTCACTAAATTCCAAGTAGGTGCTTGGCACAACCCAAGTTGGATCATGGGTGTATTCATCAAGGGTTGGAGCCCTACCTATATTTTACTTGACTCATTGTGAAGATTATATTAATTAAAATCATTTATTTCTATTGTTCATTTTGTGTTCTAAATATAAATGATATAACTAGTAAAAGTAACAATTGAGAAGAATATTGATTCACCCCCCTCTCAGTATTTTCAACAATTCCAAGGTCATTGACCATTCATCATACCAAATGTCTTTGTCATCAATAAGGACACTGGTATGTTATTCAAGATCATAGTCAAATAATTTAACAAGGCTATAATTATATCCTACATCAATAATATTGTACCATATCATTGTTGTTACTGCAATACAAAAGATCATTGTGCCACTATGTAACATATATCAACATTTATATACCTTTAAATATACATATCCCACCACACATAACATTGAATACCACTATATATAAATTTCTATACATATCATTGATCCTATGTATATCACAAAACAGGGGCTATATATCATATTGTTGAAATGTGATGTAGAGGAATGAATTCCATATGCAAAGCTAAAATCATTTGAATTGGTGCATAGATCCATGAGATGAGACCATAGACCAAGATTGTGAGCTATCTACCATGGAAAATATGTGGAGGATTGCCATGACCATGCATGAGATGTCTTCCATGTAAAATAGTGGACTTCCATGCTATGATACGGTCATGATCATTGACATATAGAACTGAAATTATTCTCATGTCAAGGTTGTTTCTTATATAACAGGGTCATCATCATATTCATATAATGTGAATCATACATACCACAAGAAATTAAAGAACCATAGGAAATATTGTTTGCAAGTCAACACAAGGATAGTCCCTTAGAAATACATGTGTGAGGTTGCCAGCCATCGACGTTGAAGAGAGCGAGAAATAGGAATCTATGAGCGACGTGCCACTGGAAAATGTTATGCGAACCATAGTTAATGAAATCATGCAATAGAAAGTTTGAGCAGGTTGTGAAGATAAGGATCATGCTATAATGAAATATGAGCTATTTAATTATGTGAGCAAGCCACATAAACTTCCCATAAAAAACTTGTCATTGTCCTTAATTTTGTCTATTGCGAGAGACATTTCAGGATTATCATAGATATGCGAGCCTCGAACTATAACATCATATTACCAAATTAGTGTTAGTCGCTATATTTCCAAATGATGGAGGGTGGATCTTATATGTAGTTTAATGGTCATAGAAATTGAGGGTGAGTCGACTTGAAATATCATGGGGGGAACAACAATTTTGAATTTGAATTTCACTCTTAAGGAATTTCCCTCCAAAAACTGAAACCAACATAAATTAAGATATTAATAATTTATTTATTTGATCCAATTAGGTCATTTCTCTTTGGATGCCAAATTTAACACTCCCTCTCAGCTAGGTATAAATTTCTATTTGCATCATAAGCCTCATCTAGGATGACCTGTCTCAATGTAAGTAGGAAAACAATTGCATTATGGCGAATCTTGAGAGAACATATCTCAATCATAAGTTTATTCCTTTGATCATCAACTGAAAATATTGATTTAATAGAAGAAGAAGAAGAATCATCATAGGGGAGCATCTGGCTTCCACCCTATATCCAATAATCAATTAGGTCATCTAAAATAGAATCATCATTGTCATCAAGTCACATATCATCTCGATTCGTCTTTGCTTTTCTTCAATTGTTGAACAATCTAAAATATAAAGAAGAATGATATGATATCAAAGGGGACCCTAGCTCAAGCCATAATGATATCAGAGAGTTTAGCTCAATCTAAAACAACATCAAGGAGCCCTTCCCAAGCTGGAACCACATCAAGGAACCCAACTCAACCTAGAATATCTACCAGCAGGGAGGCAATGCTACCAACCAAAATCCACATACAACAGGAGGGATGCCACTTACCTTATGAGGTAAGGATCATGCTTATCCCACTACCTGGTGATAATAGGAGGGATACCACTTAAAATAAATGGCAAAGATCGTGCCTATCCTATTATCCATTGATATTCCCAACATGACCCTAAAGATTCAAGTGGTAGAACACCTGCCCCTATAGCTTGAGTGGATGTCACTTATCGTAAATGGTAAGGATCACGCATAACTCAGGTAGCCAAAACCCATTGGCTAGATGGTTGGGAAAGAAAGATGCCAAACAGGGTATACTTTATCAAATCTAGAGGTCCATCAACCCCAGGAGCTCTAAGGATCAATTCCTCACCTTGGGAGCTCAGATAGGGGGTGTTGTTGTACAGAGTGTCTAGGCACCGCAACAATGCTCATAGTAAGGGTTGTCACTCTTAAATCCTTACTCTCTCCATCTAGATTCTCTCCTAGACAAGTCAAGGGGGGTAGTCCCTAGGGAAATGGATGAAATAACCTGTGAAGAAAACAAACTCTAGGAGATTTTAATGATGGACAACTTTGATGAAAGTAAACGAATCAAGACATGACCACAAGATAGGAACAATTATAGACCAGTGCCTTTATATTCATTTAACCGCATATTAAGTAAAACAAGCTATCCAGAACAATTTTCCAATATGTGACGAATAATGACAGTCATGAATAATCAATACAAATGCCCAAAATTGTAACACACACGATATTCTAGATTTAAAATGATTTTCGTTAATGACCAAGATCTAGAATTAATTAACCCTTTCCAACAGTCAATATGATTTATCGCACCTTGACCATAGAAGAATCATAAAATTTAAGATTTAGCATTTAACATCAGAAACACCAAAGGACTTTAATTTAGGCAATAAACATTAATGAAGTAAAACAAATCAATGGGTTTAAAAATCGAAATTTTTAATGGGCCATAGGCCACATTAAAAATTTTAATGTTTAAGTGAAAACCCCTTAATTTATTTCAATTTTAATTCTCAAGTCAAAAAAATTTAGAATTTTTAAACATTTAGGATTTTCAAGTTCTTCAAAAATGTTAAGACTTGTTTATATTTTTTAGAATTTTAGACTTTTTAAATTTTTAGATTTTTTAATGCTTAGAACTTTTTTTAATTTTTTAATTTTTTTAAAGATTTTTAGATGTTTAGGATTTTAAAAGTTTTTTTTATATATATATTTTTAAATTTTTAAATTTTTCAAATATTTTTAAATGTTTTTTTAAATATATTAGATTTTTTTTTTTAAGTTTTAGAATTTTAAAATAAAAATGAAGAATGAAATGGAAACTTATTTAAAAAAAAAAAAGAGAGAGAAACGAAAATCGATTTTTTTTTTTTAACTTAATGAATCCTAACTATAAGTTTAATTTAATAAAACTTAAAACATATATACATAAGGTAAACTAAATGAAAAAGAAACTAACATAAAACCTAAACTAACCCAAACATACATGAAATAAAAGAAAATATCGAATGTTTTTGTTTTGGAAGCAGCAGGTGAGACGGAAGGAGCTGGACGGCGGCACAGAAGGGCAAAGAGTCAACGTGGAGAGTCTGGCAGACAGCGTTAGAGAGTTGCAGAGGGACAGAGAAGGATAGGGATCTGAATGAGGAGCTTCGACACAGGATGGGGGAGCAGCTGCATGGGAATAAAAAAAACCGTGATGAGGGTGAATGATGGTTGTAGAAATTTAGCAAGAGGCAGCACGCTGGAGTGAGAGGGGCTCAAGCAAGTTGACGGAAGAGGGAAAGGTAGCGGAAATGGAGGAAGAGGGGCCTCGACTTATGGAAGAAGCAGCGAAGAAGGGAGAAACACATGGAGGTTTTTGTTTTCTGTTGTGTGCAGGTACAGGACTACAGCAGAGGAGGGGATACGTAGGTTTAAGGCTTGGACGGCGGATGGGCGAACAACGTAGAAGAGAAAGCAGGCAGAGGAATGGAGGCAGCGAAATGAATATGCAGAGGAGCTGCGGGTGAAGAAGGAGGGTAGACGGAGGTAACTTGGGCCATAACTGCATGGGTTAGGAAACACGCTGAGGCTGGCAGCTTATGGAGGATAGGAGTAGCGAATGAGGGTTTGAGTTGAGCGAAAATGGACAGTGATGGCAGATCAAGGATGGATGCCGCGTGAGGGTTTGAGCATACATGAAGAGGTCTTGCGGATTGGATGGAGGATATAAGCAGCGTAAATGAGCAGGGACGGAAACAAAAAGAGGACTGTCTGAGGTTGAACGGCAGATTAAAGCTACAATGAGCAATGGAGTTGTAGGCTGAAGGTTATGCACAACAGAAGAAGGGTTTCTAAATGTTTTTTCGAAATACACAGTAAACCCCAAAACCAGATAGCCAATCAACCTGCAAAATGGTGGCCCAGAATTTAAAATTTTTTCCAGAAATATTAATTAAATTTTTAAATCGCTTTTCTTCATATTTCTTTGAAACCCTTATAAAATTTCCAGATTTAAAAAAAAAAAATTAAAACACTTGGACTGTGAAATCTGGACATGATCCCTACCAAAATGGTGTTGATGGACCCCAGAGATCTAGATCTTATCCCCCACGGCCTAGATCTGGACTCTGCACAGCTTTAAGCTTTAGATCTGCAACCACAGCATGACAAGAAACACCCAAATGATATATACAATGACCCAAAAAACTAAAACCCCGAAAACCCAAGTTAGAAAATTGAAAATAATTTTACAGATCTATGTACATAAATGGCAGATCTATCAAATCTAGGGAGTGTGAGTCTGACTCCGCTCCCAGATCTGATGATCTGAGGCTCTCAACAGCTAGATCTAATGATTTAGCATAGAAAAATTAAATTTTTTGAATTTTAGAGGAGGTACTGAGCTCAAAACCCTTCATGCATCACCCATAAAAAAATATATTATGATAAGCCCGGGATCAAATTTAAGCTGGGCTCTTCAAAAAACATGGATCAGGAGTTGGCTGGTTCAACCGAGAACTTCCCCGAATGCCCGATGATCTAAAAATCAAGACTTTCTTGCAAAACTCAATTCAGCCATCAACATAGAGCGAGAAAACGATAATAAAATTCAGATTTAATAGAGATACCTGCTATTATATTCAAAACTTAAATTATCATTCAAACCCGAGCGACTGAGCAAGATACTTTTACTCAAATCACTCTTCAGAAAGCTATCATCAATGGCTAAAAATAAATCTATGCATGAAAATGACACATTCTACAGTATTTCCACGAAGAGTAACACCAACAGAAATTAACCCTAAAGTCTTTCTTTATTGCTCATAAAAAAATTACAAGAGAGTTTTTTGCTTAGTACACGATCAAAAGATCGGATAGTCCTGACTGACAAAATGACCTCCTATTTAAAGATAAATCCTCCAATGGCTAGTTCAAGTGATCCTCGTCAAAGAAATCTCGACCATTGATGAGGATTAAAATTTCTTTTAATCTCATTCATCAAAATTTTAATTTATTGAGGAAATTCGAATTTTTCAATTAAATGAATTTTAATTAATTCAAAAATTAAAATTTTGAATTAATTTCCTCAAAATTTTGACTTTGACTTAACCCCAGGGACCAAAGGCTTAAAATTTAGCAAAATAATTAATTTACCTTAGTCCCTGGACCTCTTAAACTTTAATTTTTTAAGGACCAACGAATTTTTCCTTGGAGAATTTAAATTTACCTAGGACCTAGAATTAATTAAATTTCTGGCTTAGGATTTTAATTAATTTTGGCCAGAAAATTTAATTAATTAACCTATGAGGGGATAAATTATTTTTCCAACCCTCATGACACTTTACATCATGATTTTCACATTTTTTACATTACAAGGGGGAAAACCCATCTGAAAAGGACCCTCACAGACTACCCAATTCTACGACACAAATATAATCTAGCAGATCAAGCAATTTGTAATAAAATAGCCTAACCAAATAGTTAGGATTATTCCCAAATCACTTTTACATAGATTCGATCTAAAACACTAGGACTCCCCTAAGATCCCAGTGACAAAATCCACTCCGGCTTTGGGGTAAGGATGAAGAAAAACTCTACAGACCATCTGAGAATGGATCGGTGAAACAAAAAACCTCCCGGAATGTAGATCGTCACCAAAAAATTAGGTTTACCTAGGCAATTACATATATGACACGAATCTATTGAGATTATTTACAATTTACATATGCAGAAAGGGTTTACAACATAACACGATGATCAGGTTGATGATGATAGTTGAATGACACAGACATGTCGATCAGGCACTATCCATTTTGCGAAAAAAGGGAGTGTACTGCTATGGGTCATTGGCACGTAGTGGTCAACATCTAGCTCTACTTGGGGACATGTTGCTACAACGAAGGAATGTGAGAATCCAGAATCTGCATCCACGCAACACACAATATAACATAAATAGTGTCCATCCAAGAAATCATCATATAACGTTAAGCACAGGAAATATATAAGCTCTTCATTTATTAACTAGTCTAATAACATGAAAAGCACAAATCTAACTACAAAATGAAATACTAAAATAACAGGGCATAAGGTTAGAAATTCAATATAAAGATGCCCCATGGCATCAGATGCGTTCAATATAGTGCATACTAAGCATTTGCCTACTTTGATGCAAATCTGTCGGCTGTTTTTCGAATGTTCCATGTCCAATCCTACATACAGTAAGACTTTTTCCTATACGAAAATCAAGCTGCTCGTGGCCATATGATGCATCAAATCGCTTTCTCATTCTCTTTCTCTTGCACTTTTTCTTTGTGGCAGGGTGTATCACTAATGACATCAAACATTTTGCTTCAAAACTCTCAAATGAAGTATGTAAGATATCCATGACATGTCTCTCTTCATTTTGCATCTGCTCTGTCAAGAATGATGGATCAGTCTCACAGGCGTCATGGGTTATAACTTGATCTTCTATGACTGGTGGATTAACCATGTGAGCATCAACCTGATTTTTATCGTTTTCAATTTTATCTGGGTCACCTTCAATTAACCACTTTTCAATGGAACAAATGACCTCCTCATAATAAGATGGAGCTTGCTACAGCAGACAAGGAGGCTTATGATCTGTTAGCGCTTGAAATTTCACCTCAGGCTGAGAAAGGTAAACCTCAAGGCAACATCAAACCACTTAGCCTCGTAGCTAGCCCTACGGGGCAGGAGAGGGCTCTCTCCAGTCTATCTCAATAAAGATCTTCAATGGGCGAGATAACCAATAGGGTAACACTGATTTTAGGCTAGTAAACTGATCAAAAGGGTTGATTTGGGATTTTTAGGGTTTTTGGTGGAAAATTGGGGAATGGCAATTTCGGGTGCGGGGATTGGACACAGTTTTCGCAGGGAGTTCTTTGGGGCGAGGTAGGAAACAATATTGATGCCTTTGATAGAGATGGATGGATGAGAATGACTGGTGAGGAGTTAAGGAGAGCAAGCAATAACCTTGAATTCCCCTTAAACAGTTGAAAACATTGATATTAAGCAAACTTAAAAGTAGAGCATGACAGTCATGAATTCTACTTTAACACTTCATTTGCCTAATTTGCAGAAGGAAAAGTAAGGAAATGATTCACATAACACACTTAAAAGTACAAAGAGAAACACACCATCAATACATGTGACCACAAGAATCCCAAAAAGGACTGCAAAACCCTGGTCTTCCTTTGCCAAAAATTGCAGAGATACAGTGAATAATACAATAAGAGCTTCTCCCTCAAGAGTCCCACCTCTCCAACCTCTGAAAATGACTAAGAAAATACATAATATAGGCAAGCTAACACCTTTCCTTGCCTCTAGGGGTCGAGCTCATCCTTCTAGGAGCTGTTTCAACCAATTCTAAACTAAGCACTGAAAACTAGGCAATCAAAACAACTTGCCTCTATAAGCTAGGAAACCAATTCATTCATTAAATGTTTGCTATTTCATGAATGAATCTTCTAGAATAGGTAAATAAGTGTCATATAAACATGAAAATACATAAATTACATCAAAGAGGGTGAAAAATCCCATCAAAAGTCAAAACTAGTAAAAGTTGGGCGAATCCATGAGCTGTAAGTGAAAAATTGTGAAAATTGCCTGATGGGTTGCGTGCCAAATCCTGACGGGTCGCGCGCCTTTGAGAGCACTTTTGGGGCACTTTCATGTGTCCAAATGAGGCAAGAGTAGGCTTTTTGGAAAGGTCTGTGAGTCTACTTTCCAACCCAACTGGAATTTCTAAATTTGGTTGTCATTTGCCCCTCCAAAATTGCAATCTCCCAAGACTGCTTTCTGTGTGTCAAAAATGTGGCAGAAAGTCATTTTTTGCTTGTTTTTTGACTTTTTGGAGGCCCAAAACTTCATAAAATCTCTTGGCAATGGGTGAGAATGTGTAACTTTCCATGAAAAATCCAGAAATGCTAAGTTTTCCCGGAACGGAGTAGCCAAATGAAAGGGTCGCGCGGGGGGTGAGACCCGTCAAGCGGAAAACCCTGTTTTTTGCCTTAAAAACCAAAAATCACCCAAAATGCTCAAAATTTCTTGGAATTTGTGCTGAGAGTCCCCAATAAAGTACCATACTCAGTCAAAGAGGCTTTGGCCAAAATTTGGAGTGGATCGGGCCTTTTCCGTCGTTTTAGTGCCTTGGCCAACCTCCTTGGATCTGGCGATTGTAATTTTGACATTTCTCTAAAACCATGACACCTGTGAAAAACGTGAAGGAGGTTTTTCTTCTTTGGCATGTTATGGACAAAAACCTCTCTTAGTTTTCCAAAATTCATCTTTTATTGCTCTGGAACATCATTTGAGTGCGACTTGTCCCGATGTGTGAAACAAGGAATTTTGTCGAAATGGAGCGAAATGAAGGGGATAGGGGGCTTCTAAATTCTTAAGGAAATTTTGGGGAGTAGGGAGGGATGTTAGGAAGCAGGGGAAAGTGGAATCGTGGCGATCGAGTGAGGGGAAGGGGTCCAAAAGGGAAAAACACAGGCCCAACCTAGAAAATTGCCAAGTTGTAGCTAGAAACTAGGGTTTGTGCAAAAATGAGGATTTTGGGGGATCTCAGTGATGGGAAGCATTTGATAAGGTACTTTAAGGATAGGGGAAGGTGTATGAACATCAGGATACAAGTTTCGCTAATGATTTGACTGTCCAAGAGATATTGCCATCAAAACCCTAGGAGAGGGAAATGAGCTTGCCTAGGTGCGACTGAAGCATGAACAAGATGTCAAATGACTCATTAGACACTGACATGATAATGACAACCCTATGAATGATGATAGGCTCAGCTGAATAGTGACATAGATTGGCATTTGGGCAACTTTTAGAAGGAGTGAAAGCAAACCCTAGACCTAATGCCTAGTGACCAAATTTTGCTTGAAGACTCACTGAAATGACAAAATTTGACCTTAACACTTCTAAATCACTTTGTAAGAGCATATTTGATCATTGGAGGAAGGCTGGAAAGACTGACACTAACATGATCTATTGACGTTTCCTTGTTTCTTTCATCCTCTGACCAATGCTGAAATTTATGTACTTGTATTGTTATGGCATCCATCTGGCTAGAGTGTTCAACCTTCATGGCACTGACTTCCTTGGCATGGTTGTCCTCCATGGTTAATAACTTATTCTGAAGACATATCTGACCAGCTTCCACATCTTTTATTTCTTTTTCATTCTTTGCTTTTATGGTCATCAAGCAATGTTGCATAGAGTTTATCTCTTTCTTATGATTTCCTCGCTGATTATTATAATCGAATCTCATGATGGTCATTTCTCCATCCATAGTTGAAAAATTGTTATGAATCGCATTTATTTCTTCCTAATAACTTGCTTCCATGGCGGTCACTTGATTTGAATGATTGAATTCCATGATCTCATATTTTCCTCTAGGGCTAATAACTTGTTTTGCATAGAATTAATTTCCCTGTCATGATTAGCTTTCATGGTTTCCATTTCCTTAGCATACTGACTTTGCATGTCGGCTATGTGATTAGAGTGTTTAATTCTCATGATTTCCATCTCCTTATCACATTTTTCTACGTGGGTGTATAAAGTTTTCATATCCTTGACGTAATCAGTTACAAATTTTTCTTGATTAAGCTCCATATTTTTACCAGTCACATTAGTTCTTCTATAATTTTCTTATGATTTTCCTTTTCATTGTTGACATTGATTTGACAACTTGTCCCTGTCTTCCCACTATCATGGATTTGATCTGTAACGGTGCAAGTGGATGGCACATTCTGATATGGAGAATTGTCTTGAAATCTGTCTTTGATAGCTGGATCCTTCATAAGATCACTTTCATTCTATTGCATAATTTTAGGGGCACAAGGCAAGCTATCTTGATAACCATATCTATCTTTAAAAGCATAGACAATGTCTTGTAAAGAAGAGAAAGAATCTTCAAGATAATTATTAAACCAATTCAAGGATCACCCTCTAAAGAAAAGGAAAATAGACGCATTTTGACATCTTTGTAATCATATTGGGGAGAACGATAATATCTGAGTATTGTATGAGTAAACTTGCCTAGATTCTTTTCTAACAACCACTGAATCACCACCCGAGAACAAAGACAATTTATGAATGGCCACTTCCGGAATATCATGGAGAACATCAGTAAAATGACACAGGGTAAACGAATCATCCATGATGAATTGCTTGAAGGAATAATGAGAGACAAAATGGATGATAGAGAGAGACCCCTGATCAAGAAAATCAAGAGATCCACAAGAAGCAAGCTTCTAGTAGAAATTCTTGTTAAAAATGAAAGAAGTGGAGTTGCCACTTGAACATGAATCTAACTCTAGGATCCAAAAGGCAACAAAAAACCGGATATAAGGGAGGGCTTCTTGTCTGTGAAATAATAAATGGGAGAAGTGGAGTCGCCACCCAAACAAGAAATAAACCGAAATGTCTAGGTGCTAAAGGTGCAGATGAAACGATTAATGAGATGACAAAAGATAGGGTGATGAAAAGATCAAATGATGTCAGGAAATGTAGTGTTGCTTGACTAGTTAATGAATAGCAGAAAATATGAGATGATTAAAACGATGTCGAGAAACCAAGGACAAAAAAAACTCTATCCCAGGCAATGACGCCAAAAAATGTTGTCATTGCCGATTGAAATGAAAAGATGAGAAATAAGAAGAATGATGAGGAAATGTTGTTAAAACGCCAAGAATAAAAGGTCCCCAACAACGGTGCCAAAAAATGTTGTCGCACAAAGTGTCTAGGCACCGCGACAATGCTCAGAGTAAGTGTTGTCACTCTTAAATCCTTACTCACTACGTTTAGACTCTCTCCTAGACAAGTCAAGGGGGGTAGTCCCTAGGGAAATGGATGAAATAACCAATGAAGAAAACGAACTCTAGGAGATTTTAATGATGGAAAACTTTGACGAAAGTAAATGAATCAAGACATGACCACAAGATAGGAACAATTATAGACCAGTGCCTTTATATTCAATTAACCACAGATTAAGTAAAACAAGCTATCTAGAACAATTTTCCAATATGTGACGAATAATGACAGTCATGAATAATCAATACAAACGCCCAAAATTATAACACGCAAGATATTCTAGATTTAAAATGATTTTCGTTAATGACAAAGATCTAGAATTAATTAACCCTTTCCAAAAGTCAATATGATTTATCGTACCTTGACCATAGAAGAATCATAAAAATTAAGATTTAGCATTTAACATCAGAAACACCAAAGGAATTTAATTTAGGCAATAAATATTAGTGAAGTAAAACAAATCAACGGGTTTAAAAATCGAAATTTTTAATGGTCCATAGGCCACATTAAAAATTTTAATGTTTAAGCGAAAACCCCTTAATTTATTTCAATTTTAATTCTCAGGGCAAAAAAATTTAGAATTTTTAAACGTTTAGGATTTTTAAGTTCTTCAAAAATGTTGTGAATTTTTTAGACTTTTTTAGAATTTTAGACTTTTTAAATTTTTAGATTTTTGAATGCTTAGAACTTTTTTTAATTTTTTAATGTTTTTTAATATTTTTAGATGTTTAGGATTTTAAAAGTTTTTTTATATATATTTTGAAAATTTTAAATTTTTCAAAGATCTGTAAATGTTTTTTTTTTAACATATTAGATTTTTTTTTTAAAGTTTAATAATTTTAAAATAAAAATGAAATGAAAACTTAAAAAGAAAAAAAAAGAAAAAAAAAAAGAGAAACAAAAATCAAAATTTTTTGAAACTTAATGAATCCTAATTATAAGTTTAATTTCATAAAACTTAAAACATATATACATAAGGTAAACTAAATGAAAAGAAACTAACCTGAAACCTAAACTAACCCACACATACATGAAATAAAGGAAAATATCGAATGTTTTTGTTTTGGCAGCTGCAGGTGAGATGGAGGGAGCTGGATGGTGGCGTAGAAGGGAAATGAGGCAGCGTGGATAGTTTGGCAGACAGCGTTGGAGAGCCGCAGAGGGACGGAGAAGGATAGGGATCTGAATGAGAAGCTTCGACACAGGATGGGGGAGCAGTTGCGTGGGAATTAAAAAAAACGTGATGAGGGTGAATGATAAATACGGAAATTTAGCAAGAGGCAGCACACAGGGATGAGCACGCTGGAGTGAGAGGGGATCGAGCAGTTTGACGGCAGAGGGAAAGGTAGTGGAAATGGAGGACGAGGGGCCTCGACGTATGGAAGAAGCAGCGAGGAAGGGAGAAACGCGTGAAGGTTTTTGTTTTCTATTGTGTGCAGGTGCAGGACTACAGCAGGGGAGGGGATACGCAAGTTCAAGGCTTGGACAGCTAATGGGCAAACAACGTGGAAGAGAAAGCGGGCAGAGGAATGGAGGCAGTGAAATGAATATGCAGAGGAGCTACGGGTGAAGGAGGCTAGACGGAGATAACTCGGGCCAGAACTGCACGGGTTTGGAAGCATGCTGAGGCTGGCATCTTATGGAGGATAGGAGTAGCGAATGAAGGTTTGAGCTGAGAGAAAATGGACAACGATGGCAAACCAAGGATGGATGTCGTGTGAGGGTTTGAGCATGCGTGAAGAGGGCTTGCGGATTGGATGGAGGATATAAGTAGCGTAAATGAGCAGGGACAGAAATGAAAAGAGGACTGTGCAAGGTTGGACAACAAATTAAAGCTACAATGAGTGATGGAGTTGTAGGCTAAAGATTATGCACAACAGAAGAAGGGTTTCTAAAAAAAAATTCGAAATACACAGTAAACCCCAAAACCAGACAAACAATCAACCTGCAAAATGGTGGCGCAGAACTTAAAATGTTTTCCAGAAATATTAATTAAATTTTTTAATTTCTCTACTTCAGATTTCTTTGAAACCCTTATAAATTTTCCAGATTTAAAAAATAAAATAAAACTCTTGGACTATGAAATCTGGACATGATCCCTGCCAAAATGGTGCTGATGGACCCCAGAGATCCAGATCTTACCCCCCAGGGCCTAGATCTTGACTCTGCACAGCTTTCAGCTTCAGATCTGCAGCTACAAGATGACAAGAAACACCTAAACGATATATACAATGACCCAAAAAACTAAAACGCCGAAAACCCAAGTTAGAAAACTGAAAATAATTTTACATATCTATGTACATAAATGGAAGATCTATCAGATCTAGGGAGTGTGAGTCTGACTTCGCACCTAGATCTGATGATCTGAGGCTCTCAACAGCCAGATCTAATGATTTAGCATAGAAAAATTATTTTTTTTGAATTTTAGAGGAGGTACTAAGCTCAAAACCCTTCATGCATCACCCATAAAAAATATCTTATGATAAACCTGAGATCAAATTTAAGTTGGCCTCTTCAAAAAACATAGATCAGAAGTTGGCTGGTTCAACCGAGAACTTCCCCGAACGCCTGATAATCTAAAAATCAAGTCTTTCCTGCAAAACTCAATTCAGCGATCAACATAGAGCGAGAAAATGATAATAAAATTTAGATTTAATAGAGATACCTGCTATTATATTCAAAACTTAAATTATCATTCAAACCTCAGCGACTGAGCAAGATACCTGTACTCAAATCGCTCTTCAGAAAGTTATCATCAATGGCTAAAAAGAAATCTATGCATGAAAATAACACATCTTACAGTATTTCCACGAGGAGTAACACCAATAGAAATTAACCCCAAAGTCTTTCTTTATTGCTCATAAAAAAAATTACAAGAGAGCTTTTCACTTAGTACACGATCAAAAGATCGGATAGTCTTGACTGACAAAATGACATCCTATTTAAAGATAAATCCTCCAATGGCTAGTTCGAGTGATCCTCATCAAAGTAATCTTGACCATTGATGAGGATTAAAATTTCTTTTAATCTCATCTATCGAAATTTTAATTTATTGAGGGAATTTGAATTTTTCAATTAAATGAATTTTAATTAATTCAAAAATTAAATTTTTGAATTAATTTCCTCAAAATTTTGACTTTGACTTAACCACAGGGACCAAAGGCTTAAAATTTAAAAAAATAATTAATTTACCTTAGTCCCTGGACCTCTTAAAATTTAATTTTTTAAGGACTAATGAATTTTTCTCTAGAGAATTTAAATTTACCTAGGACCTAGAATTAATTAAATTTATGGCTTAAGATTTTAATTAATTTTGGCCAGAAAATTTAATTAATTAACCTATGAGGGGATAAATTATTTTTCTAATCCTCGGGACACTTTACATCATGATTTTCACATTTTTTACATTACAAGGGGGAAAACCCATCTGAAAAGGACCCTCACAAACTACCCAATTCTGCGACACAAATATAATCTAGCAAATCAAGCAATTTGTAATAAAATAACCTAACCAAATAGTTAGGATTATTCCCGAATCACTTTTACATAGACTCGATCTAAAACACTAAGACTCCCCTAAGATCCCAGTGACAAAATCCACTCCGGCTTTGGGGTAAGGCTGAAAGAAAACTTTGCTGACCATCTGAGAATGGATCAGTGAGACAAGAAACCTCCCGGAATGTAGATCGTCACCAAAAAATTAGGTTTACCTAAGAAATTACATATACGACACGGATCTGCTGAGATTATTTACAATTTACACATGCAGAAAGGGTTTACAACATAACATGATGATCAGGCTGATGATAATAGTTGAACGGCATGGACACGTCAATCAAGCACTATCCCTTTTGTGAAAAAGGAGGGTGTACTTCTATGGGTCATTGACATGTAGTGGTCAACAGGGGGGAAGAACATAACTCAGTGTCCTCGATCAACCCATACCCTTTCCCAAGAGGGTCACATCCATCAACCCATGATGCTCTATGAAGATCAGAAACATATTAAAGTGCTCGTATCAGGTATCGGCTCAAACAAATTTCCTAAGGACAGTAGTCCTTAGTTATCCAATTCATATAGGACATCAAACGTTAGAGAAAATATATAACATAAAGAAAATAATACCATATTGATCTTTTCTCCCTCTCATGTAGGGAGGCAACAATCACAAGCTTAAGCTTGTCCCATACAACAAAATTATCTCAATCCATGAAGATGTCTCTGTTCCAGCTATATATGGTCAAACTTTGTCTAAATCAGAGTGAATACATTGATTCATCAATAACAATAATCCATCAATGTAATCCTGCATGCCATAAAAGATATTCTATATGAGAGGTGCATCTTGATACTCCATGGGATAAATCAGATGTGTTAACAAAGAATTGTTAGCTTAATAATAAAAAAATAACATCATATGTTCATTGTTTCATTCTACAATCATGGGACTTCTAATCATCCACCACAAATAAATAGTAGGAGTTGCGATCTCATCAAGGGCTTCTCCCTCTGAATGGGAAGCCTCTTCAATCATCATATATCATGACATCAACCTATATCTCATATGTCATGCATCAACAAAACTGTCAGATCATGAAGGCAAACTATATTATGTCCTCATATATACATCATGTTAGGTAATTTAATTGTCCTTAAATTAGTTCATTAATTTTCAACCAAGGTTCGTGTACTTATGAGGTGTATGTGCACCATATATGCTAGGAATTCTATATTTAAATGAAATTGATCTAAGTGTGGATAAATGTTAAATGAAATTAAAGAGTTGTCACACACATGTTCTTTCCATTAAAGCTACATCAAAACTAAATGCCAAACTGAATTGAAAATTAATCTAAAACTTGAAATCTCAATTTATTCTAATTGCAAAATTGAAATTCTATCTCTAATTGGAAAAAGGAAATATTAATGCTAGATTGAAGAAAAGAGATCTTAATACTAATTGCATAATTGAAAGTTTAACACTACTTTGCAAAAGGAAATCTTTAACACTATTTGTAGAAAAGGAAACTTAATTCTAAATTGCAGAAAAGGAGATTCTAACTCTAAATTGTAGAAATAAATACTAATGCTAATTACTTGCAAAAGAAAATAAATCAAATGAGAAATTGTAACTTCAAGTGATTACTAATGTGCACTAATATCTCTGGAAAACCATCTATTCATCATCCAGGAAATTTAACTGAATTAAAGGACTAGATTACTGAAACAAAATTCAAATCTTTTTGATATTTTCTTTTTATGAGCACTCTGGAAATAAACAAGTGGTTAGAAAAAGAACTGAAATGTGACTATTCTAATTTACAGAGAGAAAAATCTATATGAAATTGTGAATTGAATGCAAACTATCTATTAATGTAAACAAAAACTAACTACCCTTACAACTCTCTAGGGGGGCCTCCCATGAGCATAAGTCTGTCACTGATCAACGATTGCTCAACCACACATTGGAAAAGAAGACAAAGTATTATATTAATTAGCAAAAATTCCTAAAACAAAGTTTAAAAACACTGAAATAAAACTAGGACTAACTGTGTTTTTGTTTTTTCCTTACAAATTTTATACAATTATTCATCGAATTGTTCTAAGAGCCATATGTCGATAGGCAATTAAACTAATCTTCCATCTAAGAGGTAAATTAAAATTAAGAGTCTATATCCTCATGATTTTCTACTGGAAGAGAAAATCATGAGGGATTCTTCTCGAATCATGTCTTCACGATCGAACAACTATTATCCACACTCACTTGGTCTCCTTCCGAATTATACTTGACCGTGTTGTGGTAAAAATACAACACCCCCCATTATTGATGCGTCCACTTCGAATAATGGGGACCCTTTCTATAAAAATTTTGGCTAAGCACCTTTTTGGATTTTTATTTTAGTTAATTGCCCTACGCTTTCGTTAATTTTTAGTTTTCTTTGGATTTTTGTTTTGATTGCTTTGCTAGAATCGATTTTTTATAAGCTTCACATTGACGCTTGTTTCGCCTCATTTGGTCAACCGGTTTGAAAATGGCACTCCTTTGAAGTCTCATCATTTATCCAGCCTGGGTTAAAAATGCATAAAATGTACCATATTGCATTTTGTAAATAAATTAGCTCAATAAGACATTCATTTTAAATATTAACCTGTAGCGAGTTTTTACTAACATTTTTCATTTTTGGTTATGCAGCCAAATCATTAAGTATCGGGATTTAAGAAATTTACTCCAATTTCCAAATCAATTACTAATCTTAAAAAACCCATAATATCCAAGTGGCTGTAGTTTAGAAACTAAAATTCATAAAATAAAACCACAATAAAATTGATATTTAATGTTAAATTTTAAATTAATTGAATTAATTAATAATTAATTTAATTAAAATAAAATTCAATACATAAAATATCAATATAATATAAAATATATAATAAATAAAAAAATTTCGCATCGGAAGTTTTAATCGCATCGGGAGCTTTCAAATGACATGTTTTTAAAAACCCCGATGAACTCATACCCCCGATGCCGATGGCCGATATCGCATCGGGGCCTTTGACATTGTGCCTAAGTTGAAGACCCCCGACACCTCCCGATGCCGATGGCCGATAATAAGTTTCAAAGGCATTAACTTTAAGTTTCAAAGGCTTTAACTTTAAGTTTCGTTACAAGCTTTAGGTTAGGTTTAGTTTCAAACTCACTCACGTATGAGTGAAGTGAGGAAAGGTAAAGTAGGTATATTAGTTTAAATATATAATAGAATATATTAAATTATTTTTTTTAATATTTTAAATTAGTTAATACATATTAATTAATTAATGAATTTTAATTTAATCAGATTAATTAATTTATGATATTTAATTAATTTGATTAATTTAGATTTAAATATCATTTAGAATTAATTTTTAATTAGGTTAAATTTGTTTATAAATAGTTAATTAGATATTAATTAGTTTAGTTAATGATTAGCAATTAAATTAGAATTAATTAGGGACTAATTAAGGATTTAATTTTTAATTCAAATTCTCATTTTTTTTAGCCCAGCAACAGAATTTCCAGATTTTCATCAGATTTGACCCATCAACTTTGGAAGCTCATAAATTGAGTTCTACTTGGCCAAATGAGGCCCAGGACGGCTCATTGGAAAGAGAAAATCAAGGAGAACATTTTGAAGGAGGTTTCACCAACAGATTTGATCATTTATTGGGCCAAAAATCAGGCAGAAGATCAGGCTCCGAATTTTGAAAACAAAATCAATTTTCTGAGTTATTGTTTCGAATTTCATTTGTCCAAAGCCTCTTCTAATTGCAGATCCATTGGTCAATGATATCATTTACCAATCGAACCATTCCAAGCATCAATACAGAGCTTATATTTTGTTTTTTTAATTATTTATTTAAATAGAATTTGATTGGATTGGATTTAATTGCCAGAAATGATATTTTGATTGCATTTTAATTTATTTTGATTTCTTTTACAGGAAAACAGTGGAAAAGATATGGAGAAAAGGATTTCAAGCAATGAGAATGCTCCAGCAATTGAAGATCAGAATTAGGAGCAATTAAAATTATATTTGGCAGATTTCTCTTCAACAAACTCTCCTCTCCAAAAAATCCTTCACAAATATTATAAATAACAGATTGCAGAATGTAAAAAGGGCTGCTCTCCTCTGCAATTTTAGACTGCTAAAAGCACTATTGTAAAAGGGAATTTAGAGTTGTAGGAGGGAGGAGTGAAAAATCTCAGATCTGGGGATTATTGAGGATTTTCCCTTTGTGTATTGAATTATGCATGAAGAACAAAGCTTGCACTATTGTGGCTCTAGTTTTGAAAGCAGAAGTTCAAGCAATGTAAAGGGCTGTTGGAGACCAAAGACAGAGAAATGGATGCAATAAATTGGTATTTCTAATATTACTGTTTCCAATATCAATTTCATTTTTATAGTGACAGGGATGTCTCATTTTATTCATGTTTGTGCACTATTGTCAATATGGGTAATTTGTCTCAATCTTGTTATTATGTATCTCTGTTTTTTATGGATTAACTTCTGATTTCTGAGTAACTATTTACTCAGAAATCTGTCTTATTAAAACTGATTTATTGAGTGGTAATATGTTGTGAACTATTTCCACATATTATTGTTTAGTTATTGGGTTTGCTGTTTTGATAATCAATATCATTTTGTGAACTACTTCCTGAATGTTGTTGGTTTATTATTTCAGTTTTAAGGTCTCAATAGAATGTGTTTTGGTAACCATAATATCAGTTAATTGAACTACTTCATTAACTTGATATTCATCATAAACAAGACATATTTAAATCCTAATATTTTAATTATCTTGCTCTTAGTTGGGTTAGATCTATATCTGCCTAATTAAGATAGGATTTAGGTTAGTTTCTTTTGCTTGCATCATAGAATAAGCTTGCATTTAGAGTAAATTCTACATTCTTTTAAGTCCTCTCCTCAAAGAGGCAAAACTTTAGTTGTGGCTTGGCTGAGCCCAAATCAGCTTAAGGGTCATTCTCTTGCCTGATCAGCAAGGAGAAGTGATCTGATGTCCCTGTCTATTGGTAGTTAAAGATACATTATAAACCAATAGCAATAGGGAGAAGGTAACTGGACCTAGATGAACAGTCGGAGCCACCACACCAAACGGAAAAGGAGCTGCTTTTAAGGTCCGGACCGGGTGGTTATCCCCCAATGTTGTTGCAGCGATTTTCGAGGCATCAACATTTTTGGCGCTAGAAGGAGGGCCTGAGATTATTTGTCTATTGGAGTCTTTTCGATTTTAATATTTTATTTATTGCGATGGCTCCTCTCAAACTTCCAATTTGGAGTTGTATTCATGGACGTGCATCTTCCAATACTCCACCTGAAGTGGTAAGACTCTTGTCTCAGGCAAAGTTTAATGGTAAGAGAAATTCTTCTGCTTTTAACCATGTCTTTCAATTTATTCAAAATGTTTCAAATTATGATTTTCAAGGAATTGATGAAGGCATTTTATGCAGAATTTTTACTCTTACATTTGCGGCAAAAGCCAGAAACTGGTGCAAAACTCTTCCAGTTGCCTCAATCCATAGCTGGGATCAATTTGTTACAATTTTCATTTGTAAATTTGACGGCTACGATTATGAACAGGTATGTCAAGAAATTGAATATCTACGAAGGTTTAAAAATGAATCTGTTAATGATTTTCATATTCGATTTCACTTGAATTGTTTAAGATTTAGCGACGAAGATAAACCTACGGAAGAAGAATCATTAGATTGGTTTAAATATATTAGTTCTCTTCCAACCATTCCCAATCCATATGAAATTGATTCAAGCTTTGTTCCATCCCCTTCCAATACAAATGAGAATCCCAATTTGGATGTGCAAATAAATTGTGAGAAAGTGGTTTCACAAAGCTTAGAAGAGATTTCTAATCAAATGCAAGAAGACAACAGCAGCAATCTTGGAGAAAAAGCCGCCTTGAAATCTGAAAGCTACTTTGAAGTAAATTCGGAAAATCAAATCGCAAATCAGCAAGTACAAGCAGCAATCAAAGTAAATAAAATGCAAACTGTTGTACAAATTTCTGAATTTCTCCATGATGAACAAATGCCGAAATCAGAGCAGCAAAGCAGCATTCTTCAAGAAAGCATATGCACGCAAAGAAATGATCTGCAATCTGAAATTTACAATGAGCATAATGCACAAGAGTTCTCAAACAGAGACAGTTTTAAATGCATTGTTTCAGGTTCACATTTTTCCCTTTATCCTGATATTTTCAATAATGGTAATATTTTTCCTCCTAGTATCAATGATATTTCAGAAATTAAAGAGGATGATTTAAATGAATTACCATTAAAGTTTTATCAAGATAAAGAAATAATAATCGATCATTCTTTTGCCATTAATGAACATGAAATTCTTGTCCCTCCTTGTTTGGATATATTGGATGAGATTGAAGGAAATTCTAGAGAATCTTGTGAGGTCATTTATGATGATTACTCCGATATTGAGGATGTTGATTTCAATTTTTCTCAAGAGAATCCTCTTAATAAAATTCAAATAACATCTGAGGATGAAGAACGCTTCAATTTAGAAATTATCTCAACTAATCCTCATTTTAGAGCAGCAAATTATCTTCATGATTTCACCATTCAAGAAATCATTCCAATTTATGATTCATATGAGGATCAAACTCCCATTCCTATTCATAATCATAATTCGTTTTCTATTTCACAAGTTGGAATTCGAAATCACCCAAATTCCATAATTCTGGCCATTCCTTGTGAAAATGAAATCATTTCAAAACGATCTCAAATGCGCTGTAACATTAGTTGTACAAATAGTGACTTCATTTTAGTTTTTCTTTCACAGCTATTTTGTTTAAACTTAGATTTATTTTCTGATTTTATTTTGCAGAATTTCCACACTTTTCGCTGGCATATTGAACACCTTACTATCAAACACTCAATTGATGCCTTGCCCGATTGGGAAATTGAAGTTTCATATTATAATCATGAGCATCAAAAGATATCAATATTTCGATTTCAATCAATGCTAATGTTTCATCAAGAGCTTCTATTTTTTCAAAGGCAATATCAACAAGAGAGTGTATTTTTGCAATCTGGCCAGCAATTCAATTCAATTAATAAATTGCCATTTTATTTGAAAGGCTTCCATCCATTTTTCATTGACTCATTTGAAAATTGTTTGGAAATTTTTCCTTCAAGGAAAATTGTCAATGATTTAACATTTGTACATAACACTAACAAATTTTTTCAGGTCAAAGAATCTAAAAGCTCATCTTCACAATCTGGCCTGTTATCTCTTCCTTTGAACATTTCCCCATCCTTAATGGAAATCCATCCAGATTTTTGCGATCCAATTGGTATCGAATTGGAAAGGAAATTTCATGAGAAAGAGATTTTAATTAAGTTGCTAACAATAACTGTACATTCTTATTTCAGATTTATTTTCCTTAGTTTAGTTAGATTTTTATTCTTATTACTAACATTTGAACTGTACATAAACGCGGGAATAAAAATGAGAGAATGGTTACACTGGAAATATGACTATACCTAGTCATTTTCATGTATATGGTTAGAATAGGAGTAGAATTAACTTAGTTAGCTTGTTTTATGAAGTTAATTTATTTGCATTAGTTATGTAGATTAAAAAATAAAACAAAGCAATCAGCCTTCTCATACATGTTCAGTGGAAACATTTTTCCTTATCAGAAAATTTTAATTCTTGCTTTCCTTTTTGAAATTTCTTATAGCGATTTCTCTACTCTGCCTATTTTGAATAATGTCTTGATCAAAGTCAATTAAAATTGCACTTGGCATCAATTGCCTCAAAGCCACTTTTCTTCATTTCGGGATTTCCTTCTAAGATTTTCTCTTGAAATTTATATGGTAACGATTTGAGGATATAAAAGCTTCATGATCCCATTATCCTATGAGATGTATGATTGACTATGATAAGCCTAATTCTAATTCAATCATTATCAGTCAATCTAACCTGTCACAACAATCATATGAAGTTCATATTATATTCCTCCAAATTTGCCAAAAGCTGATCTTAAGGATGCCCATTTTGCCAAGTGCACACATTTAAATCTGTTTTGACATTTTTCTACAATTAGTGGCCTAATCTCATTCTAATCTTTAGTTTATTATCTGATGCTGTAAAAACGCATCATGTCTATTTACTAAAGGCATTATTAAAAAGTCACTATAACAATACAGATTTTTCTCAAGATTAATTCGGAATGAGCAGAAGTAATAAATTGTTACTTCACTTCGAAAGGGAAGCATAGTTTCATATTTATTTCTGGTAAATTTTATATTCCATGAACATGAATGATTGATTTCATTTAGGCTGATTGCGCACTTAGATTTAAAATAAATAATGAGATGATTTTAATCAAAGGAAGAATTTGAAGATTTATCAGGTAAAATTTACAGACAAATTCCTTCCAGGTACGCATTTACAACTTTGTTCTCATCTCTTATTAGTTTCTCTTTTCCTTAGTTTATTTTTGATTTGTGTTCCGTTTTATTTGCAGGTTTTTATTTCTTTTCAAAACTTGTAGTAAGCAGTAAACCCATTTCAAATTTGCAACAAGTTCAGGGAAATTTCATTTCTCATTCATTAGAATTTAAGCATCTTTTTAGCTTTGCTTTCATTCATTAGAAAACCCAATTGAAATTTCAAGAAATATCATAAGACCATTCGCATCACAACATTTCATCGGAAGTAGCTCTTAGCATTCCTTTTGATCACAAATTGTTCATTAAAGACCTCCGATGTATTATCTTACTCATATGTCATATTGCATTTCGCTTATCGGAGCTTTCCAAGTGAAGTATACTTCCATGAACATGAATCGACTATCTCCGATAATCGACTTTACCGATATTGCGATAAACACATAATTTCGGACCCGATATGAAATTCAAATCAAATTCATAAAATATCGCGTCTGTTCAATCGCAATAATGGTAGGAGTATAACTTTAAAGGAGGCCGATGTTTCGGATCCGATATGTTATCAAATTTCAACATAAAATTATCGGGTCCACTCTTCATCACATATTGGCATATTGAGAATTGTTAAATCATGCGCATAACATTGCCGATCGCGATCGCCGATTAGCCACGTCATTCATCGCATATCGGCATCGCAACAATCATATTATGTTACATCGGGTGCTTAAGATTGCCGATCGCCGATTAGTTATGTCATTCATCGCATCGCCGATATCGCAATCGCTTCCTTGCAGTTTTATTTATGGCCGATATCCCGGATCCGATATGTTATTAAAATTCCATCATAAAAGTTATCGGGTCCGCTCTTCATCGCATATCGGCATCGCAAAAAATATATTGTGTTACATCGGGTACCTAAAGTTTGCCGATTGCCGATTAAGCTACGACATCCATCGCATCACCGATAGTGCAATTATTTCATCACATTTATTATGCTCACGTCACTTTTTTGAATCTACGATGTGCGTTTTGCGATACGGGAAGCACAATGTAAATATTTTTTGATCCCCGATATAATGTTTCTTTAATGATGCGATCGCTTCATTTCATTGCACATGTTCTTATCAACAATTTGCCATTGCAATCTCCGATGCGATAGCTTCCAATGCATGCCTTTGAGCCATTAACATTTAATCGATATATGGCATGGCAACAAAAGTGAAGTCTTGCAAATTAAAATTCAAGCATGGTGAAGAAACATGTTATGTGAATCATCCGATATGGCAATGTGTTATTTTAAAAGCGAGCTTGGGTAACCACTATGGTAAGAAAGCAGTTAATGACCAATTTGCAGCATATTCAAATTATTTCAATTTCTCATACATTTTAGTTTTATATATAATTCCATAATTAAAAATGGAATTCAAGACCCCTCTATCTTCATATTTAATTTTTATTATCATAGAATTGGTCTTGATTCTGGACAATTTATAAAATCATGGAGTTTATATAAAACTAATAATATTTTGAGAAACAGTCATTACTGCAAATTCTCATTTTCAGTTTTGATGCATTTCTTTTAATTTCAATTCCCTTGAGCACTAAGCATTCCATTTTTTACTGCTTGCTTTAGTTTAAATAAAATAAATAATGATTTTGGGTTATAGGATTTTGGTTAGTGTGACTTCTTCATGTTTTTAATGTTAATTAAAATAAGGAGTCAACTAGTTTAGAGAAATTGATACCTTTCAGGTAAGATCAAAAGCAATTGTCCAATGGTAAGATTCATGTGCCCACTTTCATTAATTTCCATTTCATCACTCTAGTTTCAATTTTTGTTTTTAAATTAGGCTGATATAAAACTCTGTTTTGCAGCTCTTCACAAAATTTTTCAATCTTCTGCCGAATCAGATTTTCAAGGTCTTATACTCTTCTTCTGGCTTAATTTCAAGAAGCAGTGATAGTCTTCATCGAAATAGCTACACCAGGGAATTTCTGAACCTTTAGTTTGTTTCTTTGAGCATTCCTGTTATTAGAAAATGATTAAGATGATGCTTGGGAACAAGAAGACTCATATCAAACATAAATTATTCATTGTGGCTGAATTTTACGATCACTGTTATCTAAAAGCCTAAAGCATTCACAACTCTGCAAGGTATGTTTTTCTAAATCTCAACATAAGAAGGAATGATAACATGCTTATTTTCTTTTTCTTCATATTGTTGGAGACATTGGTATAAACATTCTTGTTTGAGTTTATCTTGCGAGACTTGGGTTTTCCTTTCCATTTTTAGAGATTTCTTGGTTTTTATTTTTGTTTGCTGATTTCTTTTCTCATTTTAGCATAAGAATTCTTTTCCTTTGGACTTCAATTTTGATTTTGGTGACTTTGCCATTATTCATATGGAAGGCCTACTTGTTACCTAACAATGGTCAGCATACATGGAGAAAAATTATTAATAGTCACCTATTAGCTTTTTCTTAAATCTCTTAGTAAAGTTTGATTTTCTTATTATTAAAGTAGACATACTCAAGGAAGAGATTACCAATCAAGAGAAGTTGGCAAAGTATCGTAAAATCTGAAAATTTCTTTTTCATCAAACTGTAATCATTTTGAGATTTCAAAATTTTATTAAGATCTTTCAGAGTTCTATTATCAGTCAAGAAAAGTTATTTATAATCAAGTAAAGACACTTTACAGCAAAGCACCTTTAACTCTGAAATTGTCATTCTTAACTCTTAAGGAGTCAATGGTTCTCCCTATCCCAAAGAGTCTTATTTTTCTAGAGAATAATCCAGAAATATATTTAAACTTAAAAGATAAGAGGTCTCATCGTGAGCCTGCTTACCATGATCATAGGGGAAAAATAGGCTGACATTACCAACACTGCTAAACAAACCAAGGTAATGGCTTATGATTGCAAACAATTATAAGACAAGGGGTCTCATCACGAGCTAGCTTGTTCAGTCCAATTTTAACCAGTGAATGGCATTGTCAACCATCTGGCTACCATACTAGGACAATGGCTTTTAAGATTTAATAAAAAATAAAATAAAATAAAATAAAAAGTAATACATATATAAATGGATTTATCTCTAGGTCAATAATTCTTCTAAAGATGGGATTCTGAATCATTGATGATTGAAAAAGTAACCCTGCCGAGACTATAGATGTTTGCTGGCAGCAGTGGCTCTACTTGTGACAAATGAGTATATTCTAAAAGCTAAGCTGTAAAGTGACCCCTGCTTTATCTCTACAACTAATTAAGGACTGATGTAGAGTTTTGAAATATTTTAATTTATGAGAAATTTTGAGGAAAATTACAGTTAGATGATTCTTGCTTTTCGCCAGACTAATGAATCTAGTCAAGCATTTCACGCAAAATTTTCTCTTCTTTAATTATTTTTACTTTAATTTTAGGAAAATCTCATTCATAACAAAAAGAGATAACTGGTTCTTCTCCCGTGTGTCGCCAATTGTTGTGGTAAAAATACAACACCCCCCATTATTGATGCGTCCACTTCGAATAATGGGGACCCTTTCTATAAAAATTTTGGCTAAGCACCTTTTTGGATTTTTATTTTAGTTAATTGCCCTACGCTTTCGTTAATTTTTAGTTTTCTTTGGATTTTTGTTTTGATTGCTTTGCTAGAATCGATTTTTTATAAGCTTCACATTGACGCTTGTTTCGCCTCATTTGGTCAACCGGTTTGAAAATGGCACTCCTTTGAAGTCTCATCATTTATCCAGCCTGGGTTAAAAATGCATAAAATGTACCGTATTGCATTTTGTAAATAAATTAGCTCAATAAGACATTCATTTTAAATATTAACCTGTAGCGAGTTTTTACTAACATTTTTCATTTTTGGTTATGCAGCCAAATCATTAAGTATCGGGATTTAAGAAATTTACTCCAATTTCCAAATCAATTACTAATCTTAAAAAACCCATAATATCCAAGTGGCTGTAGTTTAGAAACTAAAATTCATAAAATAAAACCACAATAAAATTGATATTTAATGTTAAATTTTAAATTAATTGAATTAATTAATAATTAATTTAATTAAAATAAAATTCAATACATAAAATATCAATATAATATAAAATATATAATAAATAAAAAAATTTCGCATCGGAAGTTTTAATCGCATCGGGAGCTTTCAAATGACATGTTTTTAAAAACCCCGATGAACTCATACCCCGATGCCGATGGCCGATATCGCATCGGGGCCTTTGACATTGTGCCTAAGTTGAAGACCCCCGATGCCGATGGCCGATAATAAGTTTCAAAGGCATTAACTTTAAGTTTCAAAGGCTTTAACTTTAAGTTTCGTTACAAGCTTTAGGTTAGGTTTAGTTTCAAACTCACTCACGTATGAGTGAAGTGAGGAAAGGTAAAGTAGGTATATTAGTTTAAATATATAATAGAATATATTAAATTATTTTTTTTAATATTTTAAATTAGTTAATACATATTAATTAATTAATGAATTTTAATTTAATCAGATTAATTAATTTATGATATTTAATTAATTTGATTAATTTAGATTTAAATATCATTTAGAATTAATTTTTAATTAGGTTAAATTTGTTTATAAATAGTTAATTAGATATTAATTAGTTTAGTTAATGATTAGCAATTAAATTAGAATTAATTAGGGACTAATTAAGGATTTAATTTTTAATTCAAATTCTCATTTTTTTTAGCCCAGCAACAGAATTTCCAGATTTTCATCAGATTTGACCCATCAACTTTGGAAGCTCATAAATTGAGTTCTACTTGGCCAAATGAGGCCCAGGACGGCTCATTGGAAAGAGAAAATCAAGGAGAACATTTTGAAGGAGGTTTCACCAACAGATTTGATCATTTATTGGGCCAAAAATCAGGCAGAAGATCAGGCTCCAAATTTTGAAAACAAAATCAATTTTCTGAGTTATTGTTTCGAATTTCATTTGTCCAAAGCCTCTTCTAATTGCAGATCCATTGGTCAATGATATCATTTACCAATCGAACCATTCCAAGCATCAATACAGAGCTTATATTTTGTTTTTTTAATTATTTATTTAAATAGAATTTGATTGGATTGGATTTAATTGCCAGAAATGATATTTTGATTGCATTTTAATTTATTTTGATTTCTTTTGCAGGAAAACAGTGGAAAAGATATGGAGAAAAGGATTTCAAGCAATGAGAATGCTCCAGCAATTGAAGATCAGAATTAGGAGCAATTAAAATTATATTTGGCAGATTTCTCTTCAACAAACTCTCCTCTCCAAAAAATCCTTCACAAATATTATAAATAACAGATTGCAGAATGTAAAAAGGGCTGCTCTCCTCTGCAATTTTAGACTGCTAAAAGCACTATTGTAAAAGGGAATTTAGAGTTGTAGGAGGGAGGAGTGAAAAATCTCAGATCTGGGGATTATTGAGGATTTTCCCTTTGTGTATTGAATTATGCATGAAGAACAAAGCTTGCACTATTGTGGCTCTAGTTTTGAAAGCAGAAGTTCAAGCAATGTAAAGGGCTGTTGGAGACCAAAGACAGAGAAATGGATGCAATAAATTGGTATTTCTAATATTACTGTTTCCAACATCAATTTCATTTTTATAGTGACAGGGATGTCTCATTTTATTCATGTTTGTGCACTATTGTCAATATGGGTAATTTGTCTCAATCTTGTTATTATGTATCTCTGTTTTTTATGGATTAACTTCTGATTTCTGAGTAACTATTTACTCAGAAATCTATCTTATTAAAACTGATTTATTGAGTGGTAATATGTTGTGAACTATTTCCACATATTATTGTTTAGTTATTGGGTTTGCTGTTTTGATAATCAATATCATTTTGTGAACTACTTCCTGAATGTTGTTGTTTTATTATTTCAGTTTTAAGGTCTCAATAGAATGTGTTTTGGTAACCATAATATCAGTGAATTGAACTACTTCATTAACTTGATATTCATCATAAACAAGACATATTTAAATCCTAATATTTAATTATCTTGCTCTTAGTTAGGTTAGATCTATATCTGCCTAATTAAGATAGGATTTAGGTTAGTTTCTTTTGCTTGCATCATAGAATAAGCTTGCATTTAGAGTAAATTCTACATTCTTTTAAGTCCTCTCCTCAAAGAGGCAAAACTTTAGTTGTGGCTTGGCTGAGCCCAAATCAGCTTAAGGGTCATTCTCTTGCCTGATCAGCAAGGAGAAGTGATCTGATGTCCCTGTCTATTGGTAGTTAAAGATACATTATAAACCAATAGCAATAGGGAGAAGGTAACTGGACCTAGATGAACAGTCGGAGCCACCACACCAAACGGAAAAGGAGCTGCTTTTAAGGTCCGGACCGGGTGGTTATCCCCCAATGTTGTTGCAGCGATTTTCGAGGCATCAACAGACCGCTGAAACATCATAACGAGGTTTTGACTTTTGATTTGACCTCTAGATCTTTTGATCTTTGTATCCTGCCAGATCATGACAATAGGTGGACATCCATATGGGGAACATTTGTCATCTACAAGTACCTTTCATTTCCTCATCGGTGCATTGAAACCTGTCTAACCATGGAGATGGCTGCAAAATCCAATATTAGTTGCGGAATGAGCAAGATTTTGTAGTTGTAGAGATGTTTAAATTATAATTCACAAAGAAACAATAGATTCTAAAACATGGATGATTAATACCTTTTATATGCTTGAGTAAGTATGAGATGACCTTGATTAGGCTGAAACTGCAACAAGATGGTCACAAAAAGATAAAGGAGAGAGAAAAAGGATAGTAAAAAAGAGAACAATTTTGGACTTCAACATTCCCCACACTAAAGGTTTTGCATGTCCTCATGCATCAAAAATTCAAAATTGGTTCCTTCTTCTTCTTCAGTGTATGATCTTAGAAGCTTTTGCAAGAACATCTAGACTAGTGCTTTCCTTTCTCTTTTTGATGCTAAAGATTTCCCTTGGTTTCTTCATCATAATTTTACTCTACAATCCCCTGATTTTGTTTTTGAGGAATCTATTATTTTCTTTGAGCTTCTTGTTTTTCTTATACCAGTTATATAGATGCAAAAGTATATTATCATTCTGAGTCCTTAATATTTCATTTTGTACCTTGGCTGCTTCTTGTTCCTGTATAAGGTGTTTATTAAGGACTTCTAACTCATATATGTCTTGTTTCAGAGCATCCTCAATTCTATGTTCTTTTTCAGGAGTATGGTCTGACAAAGGAGTTTCATTAAATGCATTATCTTGATTTTTAGAGGAGCTTACCTTCTGTTTCTCTCTTTGTTCCAAAGACTCCACATAGTCATAAATTTCTTGTTGTATCATGTCATTGTCTGGTGTATTCCTTTTCAGGTTCATCATTTGAGGCAGTGTCCTGTATCCTTCTTCTTCGAGATCGACCAATTCTGTAGATTGTTCATTTAAGAGTTTGGAAATTATTCTGATTCTTCTTAGATTTACCCATGACTTTTTAATGTTTTGGATTTTCCTCTTTTTGTTGGTTTATTCATGTTTCTTCTTTTAGTTCTTCATTTTCTTTAGGCAGTTTAGTATTTGGGATGGCTTTCTTTCTTCTAACACTTTGTTTTCCATTTTTTTGTTTATATTTTTGCAAATATTGAGAGAGAGGATTGTCATCTTCAAATGGGTCTTCTAGTGCCTCTATTTCATTATATCCCGAATTTCCTTTCTAATTTCTTCTACAGGGTTAGGGTTTGGTAGTTACTTGCATCAACTTCTTTTAACCCTTTTGCTAGTTTCTTCCTCCTGAGCTTCTGCGAAGTGGTTTCGGACTAGGAAGTCTTGCCAATTATCTCCCTTAGCTTCTAAGTGTGCCTATATTAGGATTTTAATAAGTCCAGGATGATAGAGGGCATTATCAAGGGATTTCGTTTCTCTTTTCACACTAGAGGCCATTTTTCTAAGTCTACAAAGCAATAAATAGGGAAAATTGATTTCATTTCCATCAATAACATGCATCATAAGTCGAGCATGATAGAAAAACATGGTTCCAAACCTTCCTTTGCAAGTTAAAAAATTATGAATACCCTGTTAGACTCCGTCTCATATCAGACATTGATTCTTCTTCAAAACCCTGTTTTGAAGAAGAAATCATTAATATGTTGTTTAAATTTGTGTAATTTATTTTCTAGCTCTTCAAAAGGCAGCAGCAAACTTCAAATTCCTATCTCTGCAAACGCACAAACACAGTTCAAAGCATCATCAGCAAATCAAAGTCTGGCAATAAAAAAAAATCAAATCAAAAATTCCGCTCCTTCATCCATTATTTGTGGTTCTTGCTCGCATCACTTTGATTTTAACACTTGCATATATGAAGGAATATCATATTTATCAAAACAGCAAGAAGCTAAAAGAGGATGAAGATTAAATTTGGTCAATGGCGAAATAATATCTTAAGGTACCAGAAACAGGGGGAAACAGAGTGCAGTTGATGGTAGTGGTGATTGTAACATCCAAATAAGTGAATCTGAGATTCCTGTGATCTTCAATATTTCAAGAGGACTTTAAAATCATATGCGAGAGTCCTTCTCCTCAACTTTCTATAACTGTCAGGCCTTATTCGATGGACAGTGGACTAAACAATTCGAATATATCTGTAGAGTTATTAGTGAGATGCTTGCCTGGGTATCTATACAAGGCTTCAAAACTACATATTCGACCAGATGGGGGGGTTGTCAGAAGAGGATCTCCACCCGTTGCAATCAATGTTTTCAGATCAAACAAACTCCAAGGCTCGAAAGGGGCGTGTAATGGTGTACAATCTTGTTGAAGCGACTCATGAATTTCTCTCTGAGATTATTCCCAACGATCAAGCTCATCATCAGAGTTCAAAGGCTTCATGTTCTGTTGTACAGCAAACGATGGATGGATGTCTGAATCTGCAAAGATTTCCGGGGAGGATTTATTTTTCACCGGAGGACCTGAAGTGTAGAGGTAACAACGAATCTTGACTACGCTGCCAAAGGAAGATGTGCTTGAAGCTGCATCTCTTCGCTCATTCTGAGGATCAATAGGTGCTACTTTGTGAGGGAACGTATGCTTTACTTGGAGCTGCGTCTTTTTTTGGAGGATCCATGAGAATGACCGTGTCTTTTTGTGTCATTATGGTCGAAATCACAAACAATCTGCAGCTTTTGCCCCTGATTATGCTAGTTCTTCTCATATCTAAGGCTGTTGGTGATGTTTTTAATGGAGGATTTTATGAAGAGCAAGCTCGGCTGAGAGGCATCCCATTGCTCGAATCGAGGCCAAAACAGTACATGCGCAATATGATTGCCAAAGAAGCTTGTGTAAATCAAAAGGTTCCATATTTTCCACGTGTCGTTAAGGTTGGAGATGTAGTTGCAATGCTACAGAGCAATAGTCATAATGGTTTCCCTGTAATTGATCATCTACAAA